>OZ035870.1:2781596-3981596 GCA_964034905.1 Itoplectis maculator
GCCGGTACGGTGGCTGATGAAGCGCGCGGTGTGTCCCGAGGGACGATCCGGCATCGGACGACGGTCCGACAAAGTGGGCAGGAAGTCGAACGCAGAGCCCAAAGTGTTTTGGAAATAGAGTTTTGTGAAATAAGAGCGCGAACAAAGTGGCCCCAAGCGTCGGAGAGATCCGGCCAGCCTGTTTTGAGATAATTCGTCCGGGGTCACTCCGAACGGAAGGATACGGTCATTTGTCCGCAATCAACTGATCGTGAGACTTGCGACATTTACCGCTACGTCAACGCGTTGATTGATCTGTACGAAAGAACGACTCTACGAGTGCGGAAAGATCAAACCTACGCGAAAACGGGTTTAACCCCACAAATTCTCTTAACCCAGTAGCCCCGTAAACTGGGTTAAGGAAGCTAGAGCCTGATTGGCCGAACAAATCGGGGTTACGCCCACCACAATTCCTGATCGAAGCGTCGATCACAAATGTATCGCTCTAAAAACGACACAACACGATTTCCCGATGCATCGCGCCGCAAAATCATTTTTTCCGCGAACCGAATTCCCGGACAACCTTCGAATTTGTATCGTCTCCCATTTGGAGGTGTCCGGGTGCCTGTAAACGTCATCGCGGACCGCGGCGATGCCTCGAGAATTTCGGCCGCGCGCGATCGGGCAAAAAACCGTGGCGCGTTCGAGCACGGTTCGAGTTCGGTCTCTCGGCAGCGATCGCTCGGTGGTGCGCGCAACGCGCTCGAGAATTGCGGGCAAAACCATGAGAATCTGTTCGCAAACGCGCGTTTCGTCTCGGCTTGTCTTGCGTGCATAAAGCCTCGGCGTTTAACGGTACAATCGGCGAGGCCCGAAAACGACGCGAACAGCGGGGATCGGGGGGCAGAGGGGGGAGGGGGTATCTTCGCAACTTGGTCGCGAAGCACGATAATTAATTAATTATTTATTCAAGCCCATGCACTCCTCAATCGTCGAGTTACACGGTGAGACAGCTCGTCTTTTCTTTTCTTATGCGCGCGCGCATTTGGGAGCGGACTGCGACGACTGTCGCGGTGGTTGCTTCTGGCACGTGAGAAAGGTATTCCGGAATTCCTCGGACCTCGCGTTCGCAACGCGGACTCTCGGTACTCGTACCGTCTCTTTCTCTCTTTCCCTCTGCCTCTCATCTGTCTCTCTCCCTCGAAGGGTACTCGCATATATATACGGATGGTACTTGCGTACTCTCTCCGTCCCTTTCTCTCGATGGGGTACTACATTATGCTTGCGCGTCCACGCGCGAGCGTGGCCAAGAGGATTAGCCCGAAAGGCGAAACTGGTTCAACGGTCCCGACGCCGCGTTTCGTACACTCCGCGTGCGTTGTATTTCGCGCTCTCTGACCGTCGTCGCGCGCATCGCGCCGCGGCGCGTCAAGTCTCAACGGTATCCGCGGCGCGCACCGCGACGACTGTACGCGCGGATGCTGCACGCGCTCGATACGTACCTACGCAATACGCGCGGGGCATAATAGCTGCATAAATATACATGGGGGTCGCGTCGCGTACGTGCGCGACCAGCCGCGTTGTAACAAGACCGTAGAGCGGTCCGTCAATGCTCTCCGCGACCACCGTCTCCGACTTTATTATACCGCGTGCGCGCCGTGTGTCCTCGTCGACCGAGCACAATGAGCGGATATAAATCAGGTCCGAGAGCCCGGCGCGTTTATGGAGCGAGAGACGCGACACTGTTACCAGTTTACAACCCGAATTCCGTACATCGCGGTCCTCCCCCCCCCCCCCCCCCCCCCGTGCCCTCCCTCCGACTCACGACTTTTCGACACCTTTCGTCACGGAGAGGGGGAACATTTTTTTTACGCGTTACATCCCTATTTAAAAGTGATAGAGAGTAATAAGTTCTACGGCATAGGAATTCATATTTTGGCCTCGTTGGAAATTGTCATTTTGATGGAAATAAATCGTTCTCTTATAGAAATCTGATTTTTGTGCACTGTCGTTAACATTTATTTCCACGCCAATGTCTAATACCTATTCGAACACCTATTTACAGGATGTAAATAGGTTCGTGTCGAATAAGTCGATTTTATTGGAAATAAAGAGTCTCACGTTGCAATCAACGCGCGGCAATAATTTCCGTTGCACGAGTCTCATTCGCCTATTTCCCGCAACTTTCTTTCGTACGACGCAGATGAGAAATACGACTTTCGGAGACTGCGAGAGGCAATGAGCTCGGCAGTCTCGTTCCCGTGCGACGCTCTCGTAAACAGAAAAGCCGGGCGAGATCGGATCTCTCGTCGTATCCGTCGCGTCCTCCCGGGGATTCCGGCTAGAGCATATTTTCGAGGAGAGCAGAGCCGCGTACGGCCGAAGTGTCGCGTCTGTCGCGGTATAATAAACATCGCGCACGCCGTCCTCTCGCCGGGAAGTCACTGCGCACGGCAGCAGCCGGCGCGTCCCGCGCTCTGATGCCTCTCATCGTTCTCACGTGCGCGTCTCCTGTCGGCCGCGACGCGACACGAGGAAAATACCGAACCGGACGACGGATCGTTTCACCTTTCGTAAAACAATAAAGAAACATACGTGAAACCGACTGATATGAATAAATTAAAAATTGCACCGGTAAAAAAATCCCAATAATGAATTAGCACTGTTTCATTTCGATTCTATTAACAAAATTACATATAAAATAATCAGATATTGAAAAATAAAACGAAATAAATAACAAGACATTAAAAAAAAAAATTAATATTTCCGCAAATCATTAAAATCGCATCTCGCATTCGATGCAACGTGGTCGATGCAACATTGAAAGCGTATCGCAATGCGTAACGCACGTGACGAGTGCGCTGCGGTATTATTTATCGGAAATTAGTCTCGCCGATCGTGTTTTCGCGGTGCTCGCGAGCCGCGGCAGCGGCGACGGCGGCGCGCGCGGTAACGAGACACGAGTTTAATTTATAGCGATTCTCGGTCACTCGCGTTCGCGGTCCGAGCTCGCGTCGTCCGTGCGGGAGCCACGCGGCTGTTGCGGGGCCGGTTAACGCGTCTATATACACGAGATCTCCAGCGAGTTAGTATACACCGCGACTGCGCGTGCGCGCGCGCGGTTACGGCGAGACTCGCGAGACTCGATCGCCGCAGCGCGGGTGAAAAAGACGTCGGACTGTATCGGGCGTCGGGTTGACTTTCGCGAGCTGATTCATGACACACGCGCGATCTCTCTCCGAGTCGCAGCGATTCGAGTCTTCGCTGCAGCGCTGAGCGCGCGCGCGACTCTCATCCCGGTTACGTCGACGAGTGTCGAGACGAGCTCACGTAGGAAATCACGAACGATCCGAGCTCGCGGATCCTTCGTCTCTGCGCCTTCGCGTCTCTCGACATCGTCGTCGTTGTTGTCGTTTCGTTTTCTTCTCCGGCGCATCGCGGAGACGATGTCGCAAACGCCGATGCCGCTCTCGCGGTGTCGCAGAATTTTAATGGGAAGCGAGGCTAACATTGTAACTCGTGAATAGGTCGTTTATTTAATAATTAAATTGAACGATGAATTAAATTGAACGAGGTAAGGGATTATTTGCCCTGTCAGCGGTGGCCAATTGATTTGCCAAATTTGATGATATTTGTGGCTTTGACAGATGGAAAATATTAAGTATTATTGGTTACTTCGTCACGACGGTCACTTGAGATGGAATTCAATTTTATTCCAAGGTTTCGTGCAAGGTCGAAATGTCGATGACATTTGTGAAGTTTTGAAAATAATACGAAATATAATAATAATAATAGTAATGATAATCGTTGAAGCATTTGTAGTCTGTCAGTCACTAGTTCGCTACTGCCAGGCAGTAAAACTGTCTGAATTTCTTCTCCTACTGATTTTACTACAGAACAGTTCGCGAGAATTGAAAACTGTCAGCATCAATTTCCGGGCAGTCTCTTCATGTATCGTACCACAATTTTCGGAGCAGCAAAAGGTAACACGTCAAAAAAGTTCCCGGAGCAAATTTTTACGTGACAACGTCAAAGTCGCTCTTCCGTCGCTCGACGAAAATCGAATCCAAATCATCGAGCAAACTGCAGAGAAAAAAAAAAGCCAAAAAATTACTCACCACCACATTGATCCTCGTCCGCGATTTTTATTCCGGCTGATGTCGGCGGGCAACGCCGGCACCGCCACTGCCAGAGCTCCGAGCATCATCCACAGTCTCATTTCCATGTGTGCAACAGCCGATATACGCACGAATTACCGTCGATACTCGGAGAGTTCCTCGACGAAACGCCGACGTAGAAAAGATCGCAAAAAAAAAAGAAACAACCAAAAGTGTCTCGACAGCGAAAAGTATCGTCCTGCTCCGAAAAATCTCGCGTTCACCAGGCACTGCGACGCACTCCGCACGGGTCGAAAAAAATAAAATAAACCAATGGAAACAATATCAGCCTCGTGCTCAGCCGCTCGTCGAGTCGTCAAAACCACATCGTCCGTCGCTTCCTCCCGCGTCTCGCATCAAACGTCACTCCGGCGAAAAATACGTCGACAGTCTCACAAAAAAAAATGTCGAAAAAATTCACGCTATCGACGACGGACAGTTCGATGAAAAAAAAAAAAAAACTATTTCTTGAACCGGGAAAACTACGTCGTAGTTGGAAAACCCGGTGTCGCGTGTCACTGTGTCTTTCACGCTGCGCGTGTTTCACGTGGTGATCGCGATGGTCGAGGAGATTCCTCGCGGGACTACCCTCGGGCTTCCGATACGTCGGTGAGACTGACGTCGCTCGCCGGCGCTCTCGCCTCGGCGCTCTCTCGGTGCTGACTCTTCTGTCTCGCTTTCTTTCCGCTTCTTCCTCTTCTTCCTCTTCTCCTCTCTCTTTTTTCTCTCGCTCTTTCTCTCTCTGTTGGGTCGTACGTCTCCGTCTCTCTCTCTCCCTCGCTCTTAGCCTGTCATTCCCTCTCTCTCTCTTTCTCCGTCTATCCACGTCTCTCTCTCACTCGGATCCTCTCTCTCCCCCTGCCGGTCTCACGGGTTCGCCAGTGGCTGACGGTCGCGCGCGCGCGCGCCTAAACTCACCCCCCGTAAGGTAGGCCCAGGGCCTGCGAGGGTCTCTCGGCGTCGGTCCTTTCCAGCGCCCGGGGTGTCCTGCGGCCTGCGGCCCCGACTATATACGTTCCCGCACCTTTCGTGTTCGAGGGTGCGTCGCACACGACGGCGAGCGCGAGCCTCGCGTAGCCTTCTTCCTCGTGATTAGCCGGCCGGCTTTCGTCGGTGCAGCAGAGACGACGAGGATGACGATGACGACGTAGACGACGACGTCGGGAAGGACGAAGGTGGTGTCGCATCCAGGTCGACGGGATCGACGAGACGTACGGGACGGTGGTAGTGGTGAGGGTGATGGTGGTGGTGGTGGTGGCGGTGGTGGTGGTGGAGGCAGTAGCGGTGGTGGTGGCGATGGTCGCCGATGGTCGGCGACGATGGTGGGAGAAAATCCCAAACGACCCCGTCCGGGGTCTTATTACCTGTGCGCCAACCCTCCGGCCGCGCGAGACTCTCGTCGCCCCGGCGATGAGATCCCTGCGCGACGCTCTCGACGACGCGTTTAGCGCCCGGGCTGCGGCGCGGTGACGGTCAGCAGGTGCTCTCGCCCCGGCTGCGCGCGAGCGATCGATGAATGAACGGAAATACGCGCACCCCCGGACACACGATGAGCGACGGTGTGTATACGATTTTTATTCGCGGTTTTTGTACTCGATTCACCGAGTCAGAACGAATTTTCGCATTTTTTTTTTCCGCGGCGTGAATCTCGGTCACCGAGTCGACGCGAATTTTCGCATTTTTGCAAATTTTTTTTTTCGCGATTTTTAGCAATATTTGCCGTTTGCGATTATTCGCGGAAAAAGAGAGTGGGTTTAAAAAAAAATCGTTTGGGCGTTTTGGCCGTCGCGGGATTTTTTTTTAACGCGACCGCGAGCGACGGTGAAAAGTCGGATATCGAGGACCCTTCGACGGACAGCGCAAGTATTGGCCTCGGCTAGCAGCGACTGCACGCGCGCGTTCCTCCGCGGAAGAGCCGATCTCACCGGGGCCACCGCCGCACGGACCGCCGCCGCCGCCGCCGCCGTCCGAGCGGGCGAGAGTGAGAGAGAGGGACAGAAAGAGAGAGAGGGAGAGGTAGAGAGAGACAGAAAAAGCCCCATCTCCCCACTGTGCCACTCTCGCACCCACGGACCCCCCCAAGACCGATTAAATCTTGCCCCGCCTCCTCGGACTGCCTTCTTACTCCCCCCACCCTCGACTGCTCGCTCTTTCCGTTTCCCTCTTCTCCTCATTGTTCGACTTCTGCTGTCGATTCTACTGTCGATGCGTCCGCAATCTCGTTTTTTCCTTATTTTATAAATATAGGCAATCTAAATCTACGTAATATTTTTCAATATTATGTGGATTTAGATGACCTATATTCATTTATCATAATTTATTATATTTTTTAATGTAATATAAATTAAAAAAAATAACTTGATGGAGAAATCATTTTTGGGAAACAATTTTTTTGTGACTCGTTTATGAAATTCGTTGCTGTCGTTCGCGTCGAAGTCTCACGTCGGTTTTTTGCCCCCCTCGTCTTCGGCGTCGAGATCCCACGTCACGGAAACCGCGGAATCCGGCGCGTCACGTCGACGATTAATCACGAGAAATCCAATTCACGAGCGAGTTCGACGAGAGACGAGATTGGGTCGAGGCGTCCCGACGAGCTGACGCATACGCCGGTCGCGAGTCGATGCGCGCGTCGATCGGGACTGGCGAACCGGACCCGCGGGAATTCCCAGGAGCTCCAGTTCCGTCCGGTGATCGCTGCGAAATTGAATCATCTGTCCGGGCCCGAGGGGCTCGTCGTTCAGTCGGAACGCGAACTTCGCAATTTTCGCGCGATTTTCTCAAAACGACAGAGCGACGAAATCGTCGGAATAGAATTACCGCAGTTACTTACAAATTAATAATAGACGTATATTAATTTATACGATCATCACTCTTGAATAATAAAACAAAAAAATTCAAACAAAATACATTTGTGCCTACCAAATAAATACAAAAAAAAAACAAAAAAAAATACAAGTAAGTTCACAAATAAAAATACAAATATAATTTAATTGAGGAATTCATTTTTCTCATCACCGACGACTCGATTCCCGGAAATTCTGTAGCGCGGAAAATGACGACATCCCTATCGCCTCTTGCTCGACGTTCTCCACCGAGAAGAGGAAGAAGCAGCAGCAGCAACAGCATCAGCACGAGCAGCAGCAGCACCGAACTTGTATATAGGAAGCACGTGGTGTCGAGGGGAAGTCGCGGGCGTGTCCACCAATGGCCACTCCCCCCGTGCCTCCCACCCCCAGACCCGTCGATCCTCGCTCCGGAGGATCGAGAGAACGGCACTTTTCTTCGTGTGCGAGTTGCGCGCGCGCGACTTCTGTCTCGCTCGCTTTTCTTCTGCTTCCCACGTCGCTTTCATCCTCCTCCACCTCCTCCTCCTCTTTCTCCTCTTTTTCTGCCTTTTTCTTTACATCTCCAGCACTCTCGCTCGATCGCCCACCGTATCTCCTTTTTTCCTTGTTTTTTTTTTAATCCTCGTTATATACCTACGGATTGTTGATGCGCGGAACTGCATTTCGTGCGCGGGGAATGCGCAGACTGCGAGACTGCGCAGACGCGGCAACAGGAATCGAGACTCTTCGAGATCCTGAGTCTCAGGATCTCGAGGATTGCCCTCGCCCGCCCTGGAAAAATTTAACGGAGGAGAAAGGGGTCGGGTGGGGGGGGGGGGAGAGGAGGGGGGGGAGGCCGGAAAAAAGGGAAAGAGAGAAAAATGTCGAGAAGAGAGAAAGCGAGACAGCTGGCGTGAGACGCGGGATATCGGTGCATATAGCGCGCATGCGTGTGGGAACCACACGACGGAATGCGAGCGCGGGTTCTCTATATAGTGTAGACTATATATATATATATATATATATGGAAGACGCCGTAGGCTTTTTTTCTCCCCAAGCGAGCCGAGGCGAAGGCGGAGTGGACGGACGAAGCTCACCTTGTAATGGACCGAATGAGAGAGGAGTGAAAATATTGCGAATTCCGCGCGGATTCTTCGACGGACGGGACGATATCGCGCTTGAAAATAACGAGCGAGAGGGATCCTCATAGTTCGAGAATGTTTGACGATGGAATTTTTCCTCCGATAATTCGACGGCTGAAACTCGAACGAAGGAAAATCGTTGAATTCGTAAGGCATCGAACCGCGGATCTATTTTTGTGCGGATATTTTTATTGATTTCTATTTTGACTAGAAAGATAAAAAATTATGAATAGAAAAATGTTTTTTTTTTTTTTTTCCTGTAAAAAGCGGCTGCGTGGATTCCTTCGTTCCAAGATTTTGTAAATTTTGTCACCAGCTCCGATTAATTAAATATTTCTTTCGATCAAACAAATATCCTTTTTGCCGCCTGCGACCTAACCTATGGGTCTAAAGATTTTAGGTCTCAGATTTTTCGTTCGCCGCGACGGGCGAACGACTAATTTCGCGCAATGCGTCAATTATGTTTTTATCCGCCCGTTGGATTCGTTTGTTCAAGCGGGTCCGGTGAGCCGAGCTCACGATTCACATCAGCGCGGCTGTGGTGGACGAGGACACCATCAGGCGAAGATAGAGAGAGAGACGCTAAAGCTGGGTTAACATTGCAGAGCGGACGGACAGACGGACAGAGCCGAGGAGACAGAGAGAAAGAGGGAAAGGGAGAGTCACAAGAAGAGTGAGATTCTTTGGCTTCGAGAAGAGAAAAGACGCAGGAGAGGAAAACGAGACGAGTGCGCAGCATCGGTATCGCGACTGTACTATACATATAATACGCTGCGCAGCTCGCGGGTTTATCGTCGGCAAACAAAATCGCGGACCAATTACACGTGGAATGCTCGCCGATGGCACTTCGCAGGCGCGCGAGATGCTCGCTGGCTGCTGACGCGTATTGCCGCGCTGGCAATCCGCACGAAAAGCGCCTCTCAGCGCCGAGAGCGCGAGGAGCTTCACTGTTTAAAAATCGGGTGTTAAAAATTAAAAAACCGGTACACTGTTAAAAATCCGGTGTTAAAAATTGACCCTTCGCAGTGTTAAAAGAGAAGAAGGAGTCCACGCCGTGTCAACGACTAATGTTTAATAACTGGTATCAATTTGCATGATGACCTCAACATTTCAAACTCATTTTAAACTTGAATACAGTTGGATGAAATTCAACGACATCATCGAATTTTATTCGTTCATTAAGGCGTCATTGACTGACAGCATTTTATGGATTTTCATAATCTTGTCTCAAACATAAATATGTCGAAAGTTTCATGAACGAGGACGACAATTTTGACGATCAATTGATTGAATTGTCGAAAAACTGTGCTTTTTTTAAATATTTTTACAATCGGATTATTCACGAAACTCCGATGGTTTTTTCTCAGGTACCTTCGATGGACTCGTTCGAGCGGAGCTTTCTGCATTCTTCGGCCAGATTTTTAATATCGCGGACGGTGTCCCGGGAATCTTCGATTTTCACGAAGAATTTTAATTACACGAGAGGTGCGGTTCGCCCGCGCGCTACGACGCGCGACGTAATAACGCGAAGACCCCCGAGATTGGCAAAGTGCGGAGAGAGAAGAGGACAGAGGAGAGGAGGACCACACGCGCGCTCGCAAAATGGCCTCCGGCACGTACAAAGGAATTTTCCTGCCTCCGCAACGGTCGCGGTCCCGGTTTCGCCGGGAGAAAAGGTGCTCGCCTCTCCCCGCTGCCGGTGTTCCCATCGGTTCTTCGGGCGTATCTCGCCGCTTCTCGAAGAAAAAAAAAAAGGTGGATATTACGTCGTACGCACGACACGCGAGAGGCCGCGGAGGCCATTTCGCCCTTCACATCGCCCGTCTCCGTTGCTCTTGAGAATCACCGAGATTCACCTCAAAATCAGCAGAGCAATACATTTTTTCTTTAGTACACTAAGAAAATATCTATTGCTCTCAAAATTAATCGTATCTCGATTTTCATTGTTCTGCGGACCAATGAAAAACAAGTCCTGTGCGTTTATCGGAAAACATAAATTTTTTTTGGGGTCATTCTCGTTTCATCATTTTCCCTTCCTCCGCCGTCTCCGCCGCATTTCCCGAAATGTTCACGCTTCGCCTTTCCTCTCGATCTTCCTTCGCCTCCTCGTTCCTACCGTTTCTTTTTTGTTCATTTCTTTCTTTTTCCGAAGAAAAAAAAAACCATACAGGTGGCAGGAGTCACCCGCACCGATCGTTGACGGATAATAATGGGACGACGACTATGCGCGTCGGTCGCCCGGCAGCACGTCAGCGCCGGGGAAAACCGTAACGAATTTTATAAGCGACCCGTTGTACCCGCGATACCGGACCTTCCCGAGATGCGTCTCACTCTCGCGTCGTCGTCCGTTTTACCGCCCAGAAGTCGCCGCGTCGGTGCCACCTCGGAGTTCCAGCGAACGCGGACGGCCTTAAGAATTTCGATCGTTCCGCTCGTCCCTCGAGCCCTCGGCCGGAATTACGGAAATTAATTGGTCCTTATCTAATCCGGACGCGCGCGCGAGGACGAAGGAATGAGAATCGACAACGCAACCGACTCCACGCGGAGATTCGTTTTGTGCCGGCAGAAGCGCTGCGATACGACTTGATTATCGCGACGCTCGTAATTGCGGGAACGGAATGGACGGAGAATCGGAGATTGATCCTAACGTTGGGATTCGTTGCGAGTGCCAACGAAAATAAGTTTTACCCACGCATCGTGAATTGATATCTCCATTCGCCCGGCGGACAAAAATTATCTTGTTTTATCAGTGGCTTCTCTTGCCTTCGAAATAATAATAATAATGAATAAAAAATGTTTCTATAATATGAATAATAATAATGTTTCTATAATCCCTCTTCTAAAAAGTTTATGAGTAACGGAAACCATTGTCATCGTTTCATTCGTTTCTTTGTCCTTGGTAACTTTGACAATTCCGTTAAACGTCGTTTTTTTAATCAACTAAAAATTAAGGGTTGAATTCAGAGATTTCAGGGATACAATAAGCGACTTGAGAACGATGGAATAGGGTACGAGTCGCTTTTTTGAAAAAATAAATTTCGTGGCCTCAATGTAGCATTTTAAACAATTACCGCAGCAGCGATTAACCTTGTAATGAATAAAAGTATGATGTTGATTTTCTTCCGAACAATTTCTGTGCTATATATCAAACAAATGATCAAAATATGGGCAGCATCAAGCAACCCCAAGCAACAAATCAACCCAAGGCCCTGTCTAATCGTCGCAACGATTATCCCATTACCCCCGCATTCCCGATTTTATTCCGCGCGCGGCTCGCGATCGTTAATGCCCACTCCGATGACTCCGCGATTCCTAGCGCGTGGACCCGATTCCATCGACCCGCAGCAAGCGCGAGGAAGCACTTCGCGTGAATGATGAGATCCAGAAGCCGCATTGTCGATTCAAAGCTGCGCACAGTGGCATCGACTCCCTCCCGCCACTCTCCTCGACGATTCGCGTTGTAACGTCAGTGGCCATCCACGCGTCGCCTCTGCCGTGAATGGCCAATCATGTCAAAGGATTGCGGCCACGGTTTCGCGCCCGCGGGAGAAACTGACGAACAAACGATCGTCCAGTAAAAGCGAATGCGTGTTTTATGGAAATTAAAAAAAATTCTTTTATTTGAGGATTATTTCTTGACCCTTGATGTATTTTTCTGTGATTTGCGTTAATTTGTTATCATCTCGAGGCTTTCGTGCCGCGAACAGCAATAATTGTCCAATATTGCGGTAGCGATGAGTGAAGGTATTAAGAAAAAATGGCCCGAAAAAAACATTGAAATAATAGCCAAGTGAAAAATAACCGTTTCCCCCGCAAGCAAACATGTTTTGGCATACATGAGATTTTTCTAGATTCAGCGGTGAATTGCCACCCGGCGCCAGTATTATTTACTTGCTCCATGCAAATTTGACCTACCGCACCGCGCGGGACCGCGTCGAGTGAATGATGATCCAGAAGCCGCATTGTCCATTTAAAGCTGCACAGTGGCATCCGCCTCCTCTCGACGACTCGCGCAGCAACATCAGTGGCTATCCACGCGTCACGTGCCTTGAATGGTCAATCATGTCAAAGGATTGCACCACAGTTTCGCGCCCGCGGGAGACGACTGACGAACAAACGATCGTTCGGTAAAACCATCACCACTGCGACGGTAGCGTCCGAGTGTCTTCATCCATCCTCGTCGTCCTTTCACGATTCTCGCCTTGGCGCATTAATCGTGATACCGGCCGTTCGGAACCGCGTTGCACCGCGTAACGGTCCGGCATTACATATAAGAAGAACGATTCGAATCCTAGGTGACAATTGGTTGCAGGTACTAAAATATTGGTAGCTCTGACTAACGATTGATAATCAGAACTATTAATTTTTTTCAGATGTGTACCGAAACGAAACAGAGCCAACGTCGGATAAACTAAGACCAAAGCGCTGGCATCTCGGACAGGATTCGGGATGGACGAATCCAGTAAGAAAGACGAATTAATTTTCCCCTAATACTTTTAACGTCGAGACGCCACCGCGCTTCTCTTCATACCAGGTGGCCACGATCAGCTTCCGGCTCTTATTGGCCACCGTTAAAGTCGAGAGAGGCGACGAAGAAAAAGGTGAGAACGAGAGTGAGAATAACCGGAGTAGGAGAAGGAGGAGGAGAGATCGTCGAGCTGCGCAGAAGCGAGAAGATCGAGGAGGCGGAGGCGGCCGTGGATAGAAGAGATCGGGGAAGGCGAGACGAGGTAGCTCGTAAATCTACGAGGCCGCGCGCGGCGAGCGCGCGTCCCGAACCTTGAATAGGTGTAAATGAAGTTGCGGCCTGTGTGCCAACCATCCGCTGCTCAGGAGCAGCAGCAGCAGCAGCCGCAACAGCAGCCACAGCAGCAGCCGCTCTCGATCCTCGGGCTGGACCACCCTGGCATTTGTCGTGCGCGGCCACGCGGACGAAATAAATAGTTATACACTCAACACGAACGAACGCGCGGCGGATTCAAGCTGACGCTGAAGGAGGCGGCGGCCTTGTTCCCGTCGTCTCCCTCTTTCTTCCTCCTCTTCAGCTTCGGCTTCGGCTCTTCAGGTTCAGCTTCAGCTTCGCGCGCCAACCGCGTCATCGCGACATTACTCTCTCACTCTCAACCCTACCCCCTCTCCTAACTTTTCTTCTCACTTCTTCGTCTTCGTCTTGTTCTTCGTCCTCTTCGTCCTAGCCCAGAATTGGGTTGGATTGGGTTGGCTTGGGTTGGCTTGGGTTGGTTTTCATCTCTCTCTCTCGGTCTCTCATATCTCATCCTCGCGCGTCTTCGTCATTCAGCCCCCGAGAGTCAGTACCACGCCCATCCAGCACGGATCCTCGGCTAAATAGGCCTTCTATAATGGGTTCTTCACCGCGGGCCAGCTCTGTCGAGGACGCGGTACCTGACGAAACATCCGCAGCGGCGGAAGATACCGCCAAGGTGGTCCCGCCACCGGCATCGCGACCGCCAAGAGTCTCGCTGGTCCCGCGGGCGGAAAAATTATTCAAACGACACACTGCTGAAACCGCAGCCGGGAGATCGGCGTCTCGATACTTCGTTGCGTGAAGTGGTTGGAGGCGACCGATTTTTCGTCGATCGATTTTGGAAGATCGATGATCAACCCGCCGATCGTGTCGCCCAGGTTACACGTTGCAGCGGCAAATGGATACCGACTGCAAACGATACAGTCAATCGGCTACGTTGATACACCCCGCGTAGAGTGGTTAGAGTCGACCGATTTGTCGTCGATCGATTTTGGAAGATCGATGATCGTCGATTGTGTCGCTCCGGTCACGTTACAGCAGTATCCGAGCATCGACTGTATTGACTGCTTAATACAGTCAATCGGCTGCATTCAACCGATCTGGGGTGTGATTTGTGTCGAGCGGAAAAATCGGTAACCGCAGCATGGATAATCCCGCGATCGGCGATCGGACGGTCGTCCAACGTGTTATCCGCAAGATCGATCGCGTTGACTCGGTGACCCTGGCGCCCGAAATATTTGGAGGGTTCGATCGAAACGAACGAGTAGCCGAGGCGAATTTTTGAACGATCGGACTCTGCCGATTTTTCCGCAGCGGAAAAGTGTGCCCGAGTGCCACGCGTCTCTCTCGTTGCCTTTTGACGAAATTGGCAACCTCGCCGTGAACACGAGACGCGCGCGACTCAGGACGGTGAACCGGGGATCGTTGAGTCGCGGATTATCTCTCGGCAAAGCGAACGCGCTTCGCTGTCAGAGATCACGGATACCGATCTGTTCGGATTCTCCCGACAGGCGCTGGCCCGGCAGGTGGACCCGGCCCCGGCGCTGACTGACCCGCGCGTATTGCAGCAACCATCCACGGTTACTCGAGAGATGCAGGTACAGGTGCACCGAGGAGTCTGGAAATGTGGAAGCCACGTAGTGCCGAAGACGAGCCAGCAGGGGTCGGTCTAATAGAGGTTAACACTTATCCTCATTAACTAACCGAATAAACCGGAACAAAGAGCTTCTTGCATTATCTGGTGTCCACGAAAAATCCTCTTCAGGAATTCCGAGCTCCGCTCTTGTCTCTTGTACCGTAGGCCGATTCTTTTCCTTTCTCCGGCGCTTCTCGGTTACCCTTAGCAATAAGCGCGAGTCTCGAATTCAGAGGCTTGCCAACCGGTGCATGGAATTGTTAGCCATATATAATATAACAATATACAACAATTATACATTTTTCAAAATATCCCACGTATACTTTATCTCCATGGGGGTAAAACAGACTTCTAACCGCTTTCCACTGGGTCAATCAACGGCAACGTAGAGTCTCAAAAAACATCACGAACTTGCCATTAGAGAAACGACTCTTGGTTCCGTCCATCAGAGTCCCAAGAGTTTCATTGATTCATCCTTCTACAAAAAAAAACCCAACGTCAGACAGCCTGACCTACGCGACCGATAATTCAAGGCGTCTGCCTCGTTCGAATTCCTTCGATTCACGTCCGTTCCTAATCCCCGTATCCCTGTCCGTTACCCTCGCGCGCACCCGACGTTCCGGGTTGTGCACTATAGGTGAAACGTCCGAGTGCGGTCGGCCCGTGTATATATAATATACATATATAAAGCACGGTGGATGGAACGTGTGGTCCAGGCGTTGTGAGGTTCGGTTGCCACGGGACACCTACGAGGATTTTTCGAGGGGGTGGAGGGGGGGGGGGGGGACTGGAGGCGGGGTGCGAACACGTCGGGTCCACATCAAAGGCGCCCGCGAGAGGTAATTATTGTTTCCCGATGTCGCGGTGCTGGGCCTCGAGAAGCGATAGGCTGCTGCTGCTGCTACGGCCGAGCGCTCAGCGGTGGCGCCTCAGCGCGCGCGAGCTTCCCGGGCGCTGCCGTTCTCACCCTCGGACGAACCTCGTTCACTCGCTCCTCCACTCGCTCTCGATGCCCTCGCCCTCCCCCCTTACCCTCCCCACCGCCACTGGCACCTCGAACACCTTTGAATTTACACCCGGGACCCGGCGTCTCTATGTACAGTCGAGACTTCGGTACTTGGCCGTACTGGCATAAAACCAATGGAAGAAGATGAAGATAGTCGAGAGTGTAGAGCCGAGAGAGAGAGCCTCGTGCTCGCCCCGCGGCTCCCGGACGACTGATCGTCGCGCCTCCCCCGCCACGAGTCTCGCTCACCCTTAATTAAGAGAACTCGCCGAGCGCACCGGTCGCACCGTTGATTCTTCACGGTTTCGCTCCGTATCACTCTCTTTCTCTTTCTCTTTCTCTCTCTCTCTTCGTCCATATAGCTTTTTACCTATCGTTTTTGTTATACTCTGTCGCTTGTTTTTGCAATATATATGTTCATATTGTGTTATTATTCCGTAAATTATATTGCTCTGTATACTCATGCCTTCGCTTATGTAATTGTAATATTGTACCGCATGTTTACTGCTCTGTTCCTCAGGAGATTAAAAATTCCACGAACAAATAAAATTTACTCTACTGTAGTTTATTCTATTCTCTCTTTGTCTTTTTCTTCGCTCCGTTTGCAGCGTTCCACGACGCGGATTCGACGTCGGAGGCTTTGGTTTAATTTCTTCGTTTCTTCGCGGATTCGAATCTTATTACATTTCTCACGGCGGAGACGAAAAAAAATCTGTCAGCGGTTTGCGAAGAGCCGCGACGGTAGCTAAAGGTCGAAGCGTCTCGTGAGGGATGAAGTGGGAACGAGCGACAGTGGAAGGGAGTATTAATGGCCCGAGAAAACCTACACCTTGTAACGATTGTCATTTCCCGTTCTTTCGTGGCCTCCGTGCAGGAGGACCAATAAGAGAGCCAGGAGGGGGTCGCGTCGGTCGCGTGTTTGCCCGGCAGTGGCGGCGGCGACTCCGGCCGCGTTGTGTGCGCGCCGAAAGCGGGTCCGCGTGGCGAATCACTTGATCCGCAAAGTGCCGGAGCGCCGTGTATACCGGACGCGGCCGGCGGTGAACGCGTAGATGCGGACGAGCGGTAAAGACGCGAGAGGAAGGAAGAGAAAGAAAGAAAAAGAAGGAAAAAAAGTAAACGCACGGAAAGAAATAGAAAAATCCAGTCTACGCGCCGTGAAGACCCACCGCGAGGTGAAAAATTTCCACTGCCGGTAACGTCGGCTCCGTCGGTGCCGATCGTACGAGGGTGCCGATTTTTCGGGATACGCCCTTTTCGACGAGTCACCCTGATTTTGCTTCTCCGCGGACAAAGAAACGCGTTATTTCGTTTGGCTTTCACAACCGATGCGCTCGCCGGTGGCATCCGCGAAATCGGTTGACTTACGACTTTTGTGTTAACTTTGATGTTCGCGGAGAGACTCTTATAAAGTGTTTTCATGGGTAGAATATGCGACTTGAGAACGATGGTATAGGTTAAAAGTCGATATTTTGAAAAAATAAATTTCGTGACCCCGATTTGGGTGGTTTTCGGCCCGGCGGCCAGATCTACGATTTCTGACAAACTGTTCGGCCAAAAACTTTTTTTTTCAAAATCAACTAAAAAAGGGTTGTAACCAGTGTTTTCAGGGGTAGAATATGCGACTTGAGAACGATGGTATAGGTTAAAAGTCGATATTTTGAAAAAATAAATTTCGTGACCCCGATTTGGGCGGTTTTCGGCCCGGCGGCCAGATCTACGATTTCTGACAAACTGTTCGGCCAAAAACTTTTTTTTTTCAAAATCAACTAAAAAAGGGTTGTAACCAGTGTTTTCAGGGGTAGAATATGCGACTTGAGAACGATGGTATACGTTAAAAGTCGATATTTTGAAAAAATAAATTTCGTGACCCCGATTTGGGCGGTTTTCGGCCCGGCGGCCAGATCTATGATTTCTGACAAACTGTTCGGCCAAAAACTTTTTTTTTTCAAAATCAACTAAAAAAGGGTTGTAACCAGTGTTTTCAGGGGTAGAATATGCGACTTGAGAACGATGGTGTACGTTAAAAGTCGATATTTTGAAAAAATAAATTTCGTGACCCCGATTTGGGCGGCTTTCGGCCCGGCGGCCGGATCTACGATTTCTGACAAACTGTTCGGCCAAAAACTTTTTTTTTCAAAATCAACTAAAAAAGGGTTGTAACCAGTGTTTTCAGGGGTAGAATATGCGACTTGAGAACGATGGTATAGGTTAAAAGTCGATATTTTGAAAAAATAAGTTTCGAATAGTTTGCTAACAATGATTTCTGTTACTCATGAATTTTTTAAAAGAGGGTTCATATCTTATATATATAAACGTATAACCTTTTATTTATAATCATATATAATCGACATGTTTTAGGTTAGCTTCCGAATAGACTCGGGTCGACTGCAGAGACAACATTTTGTCAACTCGATTTCTGTCCGCGACGAAATTGCAACACCACTTTGCGTCGCCTCGTCGCGCTGCTCGCGCTTACCTGTTGCTCACGCAGATCGCGCCGCAGACGTCGCTCATCGAGGGTCGCAGCAGCAGAGAGTCTGCGCGCGCTTCGCCGCACCGCTCGAAGCGTCGCAAGCGGCGTCCGAGCGAACCACCCACGGGGCCTCTCGCTGCACGCCGAATTATCCCCGGCTGTTATGGCTAAACATTTATGTATTTATTACCGTACAAACGGGCCGGACACAATGACGCACGGACGCGATCAATACGCATTAACGGACCCGCTACGCGAGAGCGCCCGACCGAGAGAGGAGAGAGCGAAGAGCGGTGCGAGCGAGAGATTTAAATAAGCCGCTTCGACACGGTCCGCTCGGCTTCGTCGACCCTGCGCCCGTCGCCCGCGTTGCACTGTACTTTTTAGCCCGGCTCCCGCTGTACTATTATTTCGACCTTGCTCCTTTTTCTCCTCCGTCTCTTCGCCATCTCCAAATTGAGACACGAGAATTCTCACCGCGACCGCCGCGGGACGTCTCTCCGAATTTTCCGAGTTAATTGCGTGAGAAAAAAAAATGCAATACCGACATCGAACTTCGGTAGTCGCATTGAAATTCCGCGAGCTTCGATAGTCGCGACAATGAATGTCGTGTTGTACTGTATATTTTAGCTCCACTCCTGCTATACAATTATTTCAACCTTACTTATTTTTTCATTAGTACGTACCGCGCGTACCAATCGACGCCCCGCCGCTTCTGTCTATATACGGCACATATAACGGAAACGCACGTTGAAGCGAAATGACGGACGGAGTCGAAGCCGAGCTTCGAGAAAAATTTCAAGCAAAAGTGAAGAGAGACGTTTGCGCAGCAAAAGAGCAAAACAATATCGCGGGCGAAACGAGGAGACGAGCATCGCATTCTCGGCGCGTCGGTCGACGCGTTAATACGCGACCCGTCGCGCGTCCGCGGATCGACGGTCCAGAAATGACTTATCGACGCTGCCGCGGCGGCGGAAGACGGGAACACGCGCGTCGCCTACCGATCGACCGGTCGTCTCACGCGGGGGCCAAATATATATATACGAATCGGGGGCCGCGTCGTGGCGGCTCGAAAAATAATTTACGATCGACGCGCGGAGATCGGGACACGGCAAAAATCACTCGCATCGCTCGCAGCCGATACTTCTTACCGATATATTCATCGCGAATGGGAGAGAGACGATCGACGCGGAGCGGCCGAGCGCGCACGCGCGAGCTTCGGCCACTCATGTGCGTCCCCCACACTGCGCCGGTCTGAACGATCGAGGGACAAGGGCGCCGATCGGTGACGTGTCAATCGGCGAATCGAGATGCGACGATACCGATCTCCCATACGCGGGACATCCTCGTTTTTTTATATATATCTTTTTTTATTATTATTTATCTCCGACTGCATCGCTCCGCGAAATCGACGTTACGCGTGTCTGGCATAGCGTCCCGGTTTCAATACCGATATTCGCGTGACGTTCACGTGGCCTCGCTCGCGCGATTTATCGAGGCGATCGAGTCGCGTTAGAGTCACGAGAGCAAAATCGCGCACGTGAAATATCGCCACTACGTAAAAAAAAAATACCGCGCAACAGGGGCAGAAATCCAGAGCGCATTTTTTTTTCTATGAAATTAAACATTTTCGTGGACTTTGTTTTTTTTTAATTACTCGAGTCACCGTTACACCGCTCAATCGTCGAGTTTTCCCACGTCAGTCCGATCAACCGACGCGCCTAGCAGCCTCTCCCCGACGATCGGTATGATAAATGCGCGGAGCGCGAGTCCCGCGAGGAGGGCGCGTATATGAAAAGAGATATAAAAAAAATGGAGAGTAGCGTACGCGCGGTATATTAAATTAATTCGAAACGTCGTAACTCACTTTGAGACTTGCGGAGCGTTTCGGGACCACCCGGTGTCGTCGAGAGGGGCACACGCGAGGACCCCGCGAGACTTCGGTGCGCGGTATTTGTACACACGCGCGAGTACCATTTACCTGTGTACACACGTAACGTGCGCGCGCGCGCATGCGCACACACATATTTATCTCCCGAGTCCAGTGGTCCACCGAGCGTCCCTCATTTTCTCTCTCTTTCGCTCTCTCTCGTTCGCATTCGCGTGGCGATATATATATATACCGAGATATTTATTCGAGAGATACAGCCACTCGATGATGGTATAAAAACATAACGAACGAAAGGAGGAGGCGAAGGAGGAGAAGAAGAAAGAGGAGGGAGGAGAAGGAAAAGGAGTAACGAGAATAAATAGAAGGAAATATGTTGGGGATGCCGGGTATATTAATAAATTGGCGTCTCGTACCGGGCGTAGATCATCGTGTCGCGCTCGCGCGCTCACTTATCTCGGGGTCCACGCGATTCCAGTGAGATATTATTCCACGGGTCGGGCAGCCGAGAATCTTCGCGGACCGGGCCAACTCTCTCTGCTCTCTCTCTCTCTCTCTCTCTCTCTCTCTCTCTCTCTCTCTCTCTCTCTCTCTCTCTCTCTCTCTCTCTCTCTTCCCTCTAATACCGTCTCAATCGCCGAGTCCCGAGCGCTACACACCTCTATATTACACGGTATATTACTCGAGGCCCCGCGCGGACCGGTCCCGACCTTAATTGCTTCGATTAATTAGCCACCACGGTTTCGCTAGGTGCTAATGGCCGCCATACGTTTCGGCTGTTCCCCATCGTATTACGTACATTTGTATGTTTGCGCGTTTTGCTGCGCATACGAAAAGTTTCCGACCCGATCTGCCTGCTGGACTTTGTATTTTTATTTTTATTTGCACACTTAACAAAAAAGCGGAGGAAAAGTTTTTTTTTCCTTTTCCAAATATGCGATGAAAATTGGTTGATTCTAGGAAAAAATGGCCGCGTTTACATCACATGTTTGTGTGGGAGGGACACGCTTATTTTTTCCGCGACTATTTTTTTCTGATACTGATATTACTCGAGCAGTCGAGACACAGAGACTATCAAATTATTCCACGAGCGTTCGAGCCTTTTTTTATCTTTTTTTTTTTCATCATCGCGAGGTCGTTGCACGGTCAGGGTCGAGTTTGAATGCTATTACCGTCGACGCGTAATATTGGCGGTGACGGGACTGAGGATTTCCGGTCAGAAATTATCCGTCGATAATTGACGGTCTACCGTGTGCTGTTAGCTCGGCAGAATGAGCGCGAATTACAAGTGAATTATTTTTCCAGTTTGCAGTCGCGTGAGTTTTCACGATATTCGCACTACCAATGTTTCGTCGTGACCGAGATTTATCGAACTTTTGTTTTGCGACGAAAAATAAAAGTTGAAAATGCGATACGGTCCGGAAATGACGACAGCCTCGCGCTAATTGACAGCGTCTGTGGATATAATTATTGGCGAAATATGATTCGGCATATTTCGACCGCCAAGGCGAAATAGAGAAATAGCTCCGTGGTAAATTGCGGTGGGTGGGTGAGGTACTCGCGACCCGCGGATTATTTCCGGCCGTGGAATTCCCACGACAGTCGCCGCATCAGTGCGCGCGCGACTGACTTGTGTATCGCGCGTGCGCTAAATCCCGGAGCAATTCGCTCGTCGCGCCGTTTCTCTCGCTGCGCGCGCTCAAACCGATGATTCACGACGGCGCGCGGGATTCTCGGAGCTGTCGGAGCTTCCGAGAAGACATTCGTAGCGACGATCCGCGCACGACGGATGCGGAAACGACTTCGCGTCCGGCTGCCTCATCGTCGTCGATCGATCGATCCTGCTGTCTTCATAGGTCGATCGATCATCGCCAGGCGAGAAAATTGCGTTCCGTATATATATATCGTACGAAACGAAAATTAAAATTAAAGAAATTAACAGCCAGATGATTTTTCTCAATTAGTTCAGAAATGAATTAAATTCTAAATAGTGAAATTCAAATTCTCGCGGGATGCTCGAAATAAAGAGACAATCGTGTCTGTACAGACCGAACGAAACGCGACCATTGACCGAACGAAAGAGGCACGCACGGATTTGTCGAGCTCGAAGTCGACTATCGCTTATCTCCCGAGATATCGTACGATCATCGACTCGCGGGTATCGCGGCGGATCGAAGCCACCCACGATCGATCCATTAGCGCTCGACGGGGGGCGCCGCGCGCGTACGCCACCATCAATACGGGCAATGGCCCCGCAGTGGGCAGTCTTCTTCTCGTTCTTTCGCCGTTGCTTTCTCGAACCCGTGGAACCCGCCTGTGTGTATATGTTAACCGGAACCAGCGCAACTCCACTCTCATTTCTTTATATCTTTCATATAATTTTTTTTTTCTTTTTCTTCTTGATCTCCTTCTGAGGTATTATTCTTACTCTCGATTCCTTCTCTTCCCGCGGGGAGGTCCACGCGATGCTGCTGCTGCTGTTGCTGCTGCTGCTGCTGCAAGTCAGGAGTCATCCCGATGCACCACGTGACGCTGATGCTGCTTCTGCTGCGAGTCAGGAGTCATCCCGATGCACCACGTGACGCTGATGCTGCTTCTGCTGCGAGTCAGGAGTCATCGCGAATTAATCATTTTTCACTGCGACGAATGACTGACGATATTTTTTTGCATGTTTTAAAAATATTCTAACCGTTGGTTGATGTTTTACAGCACGAGTGCGTATAACGAGCACTTTACGCACGCGTGACCGTCCCGAAAAGTCGAGTTTTACACACGATATTACAAAAAACGTGCATACAAGCGCAAGAGTAGTTGCGTTGTTGCTCCTATTGCGAAAGCTGCTGGTTTTTTCCAGAGTGGCGTAGTGGAAAAATCGGCGGTGTCAATTCTGGCGAACCAATGAGCGTCGATGTGCGTCGAACGTCTACATCGTCGCGGTAGGTAAATCGATGCGTCGGTAAGGTCGAGCCGGGGGCATCGCGAGCGCCTGGTCGTGGCCTCCTCCTCCGCCGCCTTTTCGCACGTCTCCCGTCTCGCCCGCACTCACTCAGCTCTCTTCCGTTCTCGCGTCACGAACGCGTTTTCTCTCCCTCTCTCGCGCGCGCCGCTAATTACCGCAGTTTCGGCGGCCGCGCGGCGTCGTCGCCCGTGCGAAACCGGTCGCCACGGGCGGGTTTCTAGTTCCCGAAGGAGCGTGAGAAATCGCTAATAATTAAGCCGTCCCCCGTGGGCCGCCGAGAGGTCCTGAACTCCGACGCTCGCAGCGGCGGCCGAAACCTCCGTCGTCGTTGCTCGTGGGCTCTCCTCGCGTTCGCTCTCCTCGCTCGTGCGGTGCGCGTCGTGACTCGTCGACGCGCGCCCGGACCTGAGTTTCGTTTCGCCCAAGCAACCGGCGAGTGGAGAGAAAATGAGACAGAGCGAGGCGTCAGGTGGTCACGTATTGCACGGACTGTTCGCCTTAATCGTGCATTACCGGAGCCGAAAAATTCGCAAAATAAATTAATCGTCGATAATTCACGAAAATTTCAGGTGTGCGCGCGCATATTCCCTTCCCATGAGCCAATCTTCCGCGGTACTGCATTGCCGAGTCCGCTACATTATAACGCAACTTTATTATTCACCTTTCGTTCGATAATTCTCGGTGGTGCACGATTCAAACGGAAAACAAGAGTTTTTTTTTCATTTTTTCGTTTTTTTTTTCAATGTAATAATAATAATACGATAATAAATAATTTTCTTTTATTTTTTTACGCTATGCTCACCGACTTTATTCACAAAGTCGTCAAGTGTAAAGCGGCCATTGTCGTCGATTCGTCCGGACTCTGAGTTTCGGATCGGTAAGTGCGGGGGAAACGGGACTCGCGAATATTCTGAATGTTAATTATTGCAAACCGCGCTTTTTTTGCGGCGTAAATTTATTTTTAAAAGTTTCATACGGCCGCGGTTCTCGCCCTATTTGCAGAAAACTGTGGCTGCGGTGCGATCGGAGGCGACAAAAAGCGAGCGACCAGGGACGAAATTCCGAATTAGGCGTCCAAACGGCGTTCGTCGCGCACCGAAACAGCTTTCACTCTGGGCGCTGCTCCGCGAGTCGCGTGACTCGCCGGCGGCTCCGCCACCGCCATAAGCCGAGAGACACGTCGCGCGCGTGGAGCTTCGGGCGGTGCGCGGGGGCATTGACAAATTTGTCATAGGCAGGTGAGTCGCTCCGTATTCGTGGCGCGCTGCCCTCGGTAGATCACGAGCGGCTGAGACTCATTGGCGCGCGTATATCTCACTCCCTGTGTTACTTTGACGATGTCGAGCGCGCTCCTTCTCGCTGCTTAACCACCGTTCAAAGGGCAATTCCCGAGAGCATCGATCCTCTCAGGGAAAACGAAGAGATCCCTCTTTCCCACTATTGGCCCATCGCGACGCTTCACGTGCAGCGGTAGAGAAGAGTCGACTACTCTCCATGGGGTCCCTGTCCAGTGCTCCTGCGTCCCTCATTGAATGCCCGGGAATACATGAAGTTGTCATCCCTCTCGTCGTGTCACACGCACCGTTTAAATGCCCCTCGGGTTTTCATTCATGAAAAAAATCCATCAAACTAAAAGAAGACGAGAGCGTCTCGCGTGACACTGCGGTTCGACCGCTGATTCGGGCGCGTGATTTCTCCGCAGCGCTCGCAAAACTCATTTCAGTAAATTAACGTGTAATTGATTTTAAAAAAGTGGGCTTGAGAAGTTTAATAAAACGATTTGGTAAAAGAGGAAAACGTTGGTCGTCATGAGTGACGCAAATCTTTTTCTCGCATAAACTGATTAAAATAAAAATGTAAAACGAAAAGACGAGTCTCGACAGGCGATAAATTCCCACCGTGGGTGCGAGGTTTTTTTTTTACAGCGCTCGTCGGTTTATTTTCGTAGATTCAATCGGATTGAATTGATAATTGAAAGTATAGAGTGAGGGACAGAAAAGTGAAAAAAATCGTGTCATTGACCCGGCCGATCGTATGAATGGAGAATGATCGGAGGCGAGCGCGTCGCGCGATCGTCGCATTCCGGATGCGCTGTAACCAATTTGTGATCTGGCGGATAGTGACAAATACACGATATTGCCATAACGTATCGCCGCGCGACCGGCGCGCGGCTATCGGACGAATTAATGGTCACCGGTTCGCCCGACTAATAGCCTCATTAATTAACGATCCGCGGGGCCCGATTAGGCTAATTCGGGCTTAATTTAGTGATTGAACGCGCGGACCCGAAACCGCCGCGAGGTATATCAGCCGATGTTTTGGCACATTGGGCGGGCGAGATTTCGCCTATTCGATCGTTTACGTTAGATACGATAAGTGCACGGGCCATTCCGTCCAAAACTCGATTCGTCAGTGACATTTTTATTCAATTAACTAAATCGTAAAACACTGTCGGAATTTTTGCCATCAATTTCTCAGCTATATTAATTGTGTTCCAAAATATTGTTACGACTTATTGGATATCCCGACAAATGGTTCCTTGCACCGATTACCTCGTTCCTTGCTCTGATTTTATACAGTAAATTGTAGAACTTGCGTAGCTTTTTGATTTTTTCGCAATACGTGATCGATGTAAGCAGAATTAAATTTTTCGCCAACGTCGACTTCGAGTGGAAAGCACCGTACCATACCTTCAAGCGCGATTTTTGGTTTTAGACATTCGGGCGAACACACACGCAGTTTTCGCATTATATATTAATTTATAATTGATACACGACGGAATCGCCGGCGAACTCGCGATTTAGTGGATATTCTCGACGTAATATTCATCCAATATTCGGAGGCAGCAGCTCCCAGACATTTCTCCCTCGGCGTCTTCGCGTCGTAACTCGCTGCAAAGAGAATTATAAATTGCTTAATTTAACCGAAATCGAGCTCCCGAAAAACTGTCGCTGCCAGGATCTTCGAATCTCGTGAAATTTCATACATAATAGTTTGCGCACGATTAACGAGCCGTGTAAAATATTCCGCTGGGTTTTTTTCTTTTCTGCTAAATTTTTTTTTTCCGTCACACGATAGTTCGAGCGTGAGCGTCATCAGTGATCACCTCGAGATTCGTGTCGTCGTGGGGAATTTAAATAAAACCGTGAGAATAAATGTGATATACGAGAGCAAAGGAAGAAAAAAAAACATACTGCCGAGGGTTTTCGAGTGCACGTTCGCACTGTGGAAACGTTGGTCTCGTCTCGGCCGCGAGGCGAAGACGCGACGACAGGTCGACGGAGAGTCCTCGTCGAAAACGAGCGGTGCGTGTTCCTCGTCCCGCGCTCTTTCTTTTTCACTCCTGTTCCTCCGCCTCGCCGCTCGTTCCGCGCGCGGCGACGCGAGGGGGCCCCGCGGATTCCGCTGCACCGCTTCCCGGTGACACGGTGCAGCACCCACCGCCGGCTCCCCGGGCTGCTCGCTCTTTCCCCTCGTGCCGTGAGGAGTGTTTGAGCGTTTGTACAAACAGAATACAAAGCGACGTTCAAACAGCGGCTAAAAGGTTTGAGTTGTAACGCGCTCGGACGCTCCGGCGCACGAGCAAACAGATCGGGACTGTCGCGATCCTGCGGCCCGGCGCGTCGGCCGCCCTCGGATTCTCGTCCTTCTCCGACGAATTTTCGACCGCGTCTCCCTCAGCGCTTCCGTCGCCATTTCGGCACCTGCCGCCCTTGCAGCTTATTTTCTGCACGCCACATTTTTCCACGCGAACTCTGGGAATAAAGTATTCACCCGCATAGATATTTTCATCTTCAAATATCGAGCTTCCGGAAAATCGTGAACATTTTTTTTTATCAATAAAATTGATTTACGAACATTTCTCAGTTATTAGGTTGAACAAAATCGTGATAACTTTTACAATTCAGCTAAGAAATTATTTTCTCTTTAAGAATCTAAAAACAAATTTGTAATTTTATTTTCATTTTAATTAAAAAATAAATATTATTTTCATTTTTTTAAATATTATTTATTTTCAGACAAAGTCCCTTCGGGAACGCTGGGAATAATTAACTTAGCGCGTCAGCGTAGCAAGCTTAATGTGTGTGAGAGGAAACACCGAGCGTTTTGTTGGTCCAGTAAACGTCACACGGGTCTTCACCCCCCAACCCCTCCCTACTATTATCCTTTAATTGGATGAAGCTGCATATCCCTTTGTAAACGGCACGAAGCGCACTCTGCCCTTGGATTCGTCCGTCAGCCATTCTGCTGTATACATATCGTTCGTACCGTTGTATACGCTATATGTATACAAATCTATATCGCGCTATATACATATATATAATCCTGAGAATCTTCGAACGCATTAGCGTGTCTTTTGCGAGAGAAAGATTATTGCGCCGTTTAATTGTTTTGCCTCGAGATAATTGGGGAGTTGGACCGCGAGACGCGAGTCCCGCAGCCAGGAGTCGTCGAGACCTCGTCTGATTGCCCGTTGCGGGATGATTTATGCCTTTCGGGCCCCGAGTTTCGTAAGTGCTCCATTGTTGTCAGCATCAGTTAAGCAGCAAGCGCCGCGGCACCGAGACACGACAATCGGTGCGACGAAATGCGCGGCCCGTGAGGTGAGTGAGCGATTTCTCGAGATCTCCAGGTGGAAGAGACGGAGGGACAGAGGGAAAGAGAGCATCGAAGCGCTCGAGGATAAAAGTTACAGAATGCGATGTCTTATTTTATTTTTGCCCGCGATTCGAGTCATTTTCGACCAGTGCTTTTTACTCGGATACAGCTTTTTATTTTATTCTTATTTTTATTAAATGTAAATCCTGTGCCACGATGGAATCGAAAAATAATTTTATTTGAATTTTACGCACTCGGTTGTTAAATTTAATGATATTTACTTAATTGCAATATATTTCTCTATACTCGATTAATTTGATTTATAACACGTTTGCTTATTTATCTTAATTAAGTACATGTTTTTTTTCTTTAAATCAATTTTATTCTAAACATATTTGTTCGAAACAAACGCAATCTCTTAGAGTGCGGACCGACCGGCTCGTGCGGTCGGCTGTCGACTCGCGCCTAGGACCCGAGGCTGTTTTGACAGGATTTCGTAATCGCTCGCGGCTCCGAAGATTCACGCGCTCAAATCGCTCGACGGGCATCTCGACGAGCGTGTCCGATACACTTTACACTTCGCGGAAACACAGCATAATGGTGACGTAGTGGTGATGGTGATAATAATTACAAAAATAAAGATAACAATAAAAATAGATATACACACGTGGCGGATTCTCGAAAAGCTAAGGTTATTCGCTCATCGAAAAAAAAAAAAGAAAAAAATTACGAATTGATGTATCGTATTTTTTATATCACGTACGGCGTATAAAATTAGATAAACCATTAGGAAGGAAGATACACGATGTTTTCTCATTTCACAAGCTGTACTCGAGCGACCACAATAATAAAGTCGCTTCGTTAATGAATTTTATTGGACCCGTTTTCCAGGACGGAGAATCTTAATCCTGTTAACGCCTCAGCATTGACGTCGCCGCAGCAGCAGCTGAACGAGCTTGATGTACCTTTCGAGCAAATGAAGAGGTTGTAAACGGTCGCGCGGCTTCCTCGTCGTCTCTTCTTCCCCGGCGCGTCCTCTTCCTCGTTCCTCTCTCGCCGTTTCGGCCGCGCGCGAGAGGCCCCCGGGCGGCCCGTTGCATTAGCATCGCTATCAAGAATCCATCGGGCGTGCGATTGCTTAATCCGGGCGTCGAGCCGGGGCCGAGCGAGGCGAACGGGGCAGCACCCGGGACTCTCCTCGGCGCGTCTCCTCTTCGGTCCTCGCCCCCCGTGAGAACCTCGGGAATATACCTCGGCGCACTCTCGGTTCACCGGTGAAGATGAGAGAGATTTTTCTTTCATCTCCCACGAAACACCGATACCTCCACGATTTCGTTTTTATTCCTGGACCAGCTCGTCTACCGTTTTGTTTTCGTTTTTTCTTTTTTTTTCGGCGCTCGCTCCCTGAGTTCAGCCACCGTTCGGGACTTTTTCGGTTTTTGCTTGCGTTCCTTGAATTTCGATTTTATCGTCACTTTTTTGCACAATATTGTGGATTTTTATTTTTTTTATTTTTATTTATTTTTCAACTTTTCTTTCTTTATTTTTCTTTTGAGTGTCATGATAATTAACCCTGCGGTCCCCAACGAGAGCGACATCCCTCGCGCTGAGGAGAGTGTTGGGCACTCGCGTCGGAAGGATCCACAGTCTGACAGACTCCGTTGATGCAGACCTGAAGCATCAAAACACAAGTGATTGGCTATATGAATCTGTAGCGACAAAACGAATGTCGAACGACGAAAAACGTATTAGACAAGCGAGTAAAAATCGTCGCGCGTGATTGGATATTTACCTTTCCATTACCGCAGCCCGTTCCATCCATCGGTTTATTGATGATCGACGCTCTTCGATACTCGTCGGCGCAAACTAGTGCGGAGCACACGCTGGCGGATTCGCCCTGGAAAAAATAGTCGTTGTTCGTTTGCTTCCAAAAAAAAAAAAACGAAAATTCAAATTCATATAAAAGATTCTCACTCCGCAGAGACCCCCGGAATATCCCATTTCGATGCACTGCTGATCGGCCGATTTCACGCCGTGAAACCGTCCCTGGGCCGAGGCCGTCTGCAAAAGTACGACGCAGACCAGAACCGAGCATCCGAGGACGAAGATCGTAGCACGCGACATTTCGAACGCGATACACGTTGAGAACAATTGGAACGTAGGGTCGAGAATAATGTTGAAGTGTCTCGCGGTCACCGAAATCGCCGTCAGAATTGTAGGACGTAACGACGCGAGAGTCACTGACGAACAGATGCGGAGCTATCGCAGTCGACGCGGGTCAACCGACACGTAAAATGCCTTGCGCGAATCTGTCCGTCTGTATTTATACTACTTCACGACGGACTCGGAAGCGTTGCGCAACCAGACGAGATCTAGAACCAGTTTTAACATCCTCGTTCGCGGTCGAATAAACGAAATTTCGCAATAGCGCTCGGACAGCCGAAATCCGATTAAGAGTGATGAGTCGTGATCCATCGATCGAACCGCCGATGGTCATTCTCGATCGCCGTACGTTTTTCACTTGTCTGGTCGTACCTACGCTTCGATAATAAATCTGAGGATACACAGTGGGATTCCTTATATCATTTCGTTGTATCGTTTGTACCATCTCGAATTTCCATACGTGGCCCGTGTAGCAAAATTATTTCAATGTCACGAATAGATTGGCTGACACTAAAAAAAAAATGATTGGTTGGCTGTGAGCGAATTCAATTGATGGCCTCGTGAGAATTCTTCGCAAAATGTACACCGAGTGCTGGCGATGAAAATTAGTCTCGTTTGGATACAAGGAAAAAATATAGTCGGTAATAATTCACGTTACGATATAATAATGACTCCATATCGCGGTGCAAATTAATATGTGTACCAACAATAACGACATAAGTACAGTTGTATCTGTACAGCTAAAAAAATCGTACGTTCGTTAATGAAAAATTGCTCAGAGATTCCAGTCAAATTTGCATTTTACTACTCGCTTACAGTGGTCATATATGTACATATTACGATATTCACTCAAAGCGATATTAATTTGTAATAGCGATATAATTCCCGGAATATCCGAGTAACCTTCCTGCACAAGGTCGTAAACAAAATTTCCGAAATCCGCAGCACGTAGCACAAAATTCTGGGGAATTCCTGTACGTTGAACTGGGAATTTCTCGAATGAAGCGTAATTCTTTATTTTTTTTCTTCTCTTTTTTTTCTTACGTCAGTTCAAACGCCTTGAAACGTCACGCTCGCGTTTCCGAGACTCGTACACGAGCGGCCAAAATTGTACAGCGTGAGCGATCTAGTCTGGTCGATGCTGGTTGACGCCGTCGTCACGTCGTCAAAGTGTTTATAAACACGATAAGACGCGCTCAATACACTAACACTCGTCTCAGATACATATTATGTAAAATATCTGTGCAAGCGGAGTTTTCAATTTTTTTGTCAGATACTCGAGGTCGAGACTGCCTTTATCGCGTCTCTTGATAATCGCGTCGTGCGCGCGACAGCGAGAAAGCACGCGGGAAAGTGGGAGAAGGATGGTACACGACTTTCCTCAATCTTTGATTGAATGAGAAAAATTTCTTGAAAAATGCAGTTAACGAGTGAAAACAAGGAAACAGCAAATGTAAGGAAACAAGAATAACTTTTCCTCGCACTGGGTGAAAAAATTTCTTTCGGAGATAAGAAGTTTCAACCGGGAAAGTTTCTCGGTGTGCGACCTGCGAACGCAGGTGAATCCGGAAAAGCGTGCGCATTGGAAAATTTGGATAGGACTCTCTCGTCGCGTGGTTCGTCGTGGCAAATATTTACCAGCACCCTGGGGCCCCGGTTCATCCGAATCCGAGACTGTGCGGCTGAGCGCGTTCGTTCCCGAGAGACAACGCTGACAAGTGCAGCGCAAACAGAGCGTCGTGAGTCCGCAACGCGGTCGGTGTTTTTCGGCCGCGAACGTGCGGCCGTATATATATAGGGTCCCTTGGAAATGTTCACCGCGTTGCTGATAAAAACTTTGCGGAAAGATAATCCCGAAAGGTTTGACCGGACACCTTTGGTATCCGCACACACAGTCCTGAGGCAAAAGTGTGGACACGAAGCCGCGTACTTCGTTATTATTGTCTACATTGAAACGGCGTCGTCTGCACTACTTACGATTGTCTCGTGCAACGTTGTCCACTCTGTTATGGCTTTCATAAATCTGGATTGACGGCTACTTTCTCACTCTGTCGCGCGAAATCAGAGTAAACAAAATTCGACTGATTTTACGTTGTTTTCTCTCGCATTTGTATCGTTAGGCTACAATGCCTAACGACACAAATGCGAGAGAAAACAACGTAAATTTTATTACTTCATTACAACGGCGAACGACATCAGCCCACCGGCGACTCGACAAAAATTCGCGACAGTGTTGAACGAGGAAAATTGCCCGACTAGGCGCGCCAGTTTGTTCCTGCCCCTTGCGACAAGTTCAAACACTCAGATGCGTCACTGAACAGCCGGAAGATTCTGAGCGTCCTGAAAAAAAAAAAAAATGTCGTCGACTCGGTACGTCAGTGTGTTCCGTCCCAGTTCGTGTCTTTCGTGCGAATTGCAACTCGGTGTCTCTCGTGCTCCGCGATTCTTGGGCCTCTCGTGTTTTTCTTTCGATTTACCGTCAAGAGCTGTCAAATTTCCGAGCGAATGTTTTCTTAAGATGCAGTCGAACGATAGAAAACGTGGAAGAGGACGGTGAGCTCTTCATCCCTGGCTCTATAATTCTCGGCTTACGAGCCACCGCCGCCACCTTCGGGGGCCTCTCGGCTCGTGTCACGATACTTTTCCACGATGCGGACGGTGAGGAAACGCGATACCGATCTCGCTCATCGGGGCGGAGATTCTCGCGGTGCCTCTGATCGGCACCGCCTGGGATTACACGGGGCCAACGCGGGCGGGTACGTTCACAGCTTTTCCTCTCGCGCACTCCGAGCCCGACTCGTCCGACGCCTTTAATTTCCCGCAATTACGGCGGGAAATTAAAGGCGAAGCGAAAGGTCGATCGTGATGACGGAAGATTTTTCTTCATAATTTCGCCTTTTTTGTAGTTAACAGAAAAATGATAGATTTATTAGTTTTTTGGTGGTACGAGTAGGGTGTCTAAACAGCATTTTGATCAATGTCAGTTTATCCACAATTACCGATGGATTTGCAGATCGATCGAAATTCGCAGATTGGTGCGCCACCTTGCGGTCATTCGGTCTACACTCACCCGTCCCGATTCCCGAGAAGGTAATTGTAAGTGCATTTGGTGTAACACGTTTACCCACCGTCGATAATGCTGAACGCGATCGGTAGGAGGATCTGATAAAACTGACTTACCCACAGTCGGTAATAATCCGCCAATTTCCGGTAGATAAAGCAGCAATGGCCTATCGTCGATACGAACAAGAGCTGTTTTATCGGCGCACCAGTTATATCCGTTGGTACATGAAATAGCCGAATAAACAATTCCATTAACTGCGATATCGGCAACACAAAATTAATCGATAAAGTTCGCATCATTTATGTTAAAGCTAATTAATAATACTAATCTTTTATTTTGCAATAAGAAAGTGGATGATTTATCGTTATTTTTTTTTACATGAAGCGAAATAAGCGGGCGTCAGATCTAACGTTCCGAAAATAAGAGAAAATCGCGAAATCAAGGAGAAAATTGTTTACTCTGGCGGCAATATCCAGTGAAGCTGTTTCCCGAGGTTGGCACGTTGCCCTCGCGCGGAGGGACGAAGAGGGGGCGAAGGTCGACAACCCCGCGCGTACTTCCAGTGGGGTGCAACAGCCAGCCAGTCGGCGGCAGCATCCCCGCTCCACGGATGTGACGAAAGTACATGGCCAGCAGCAGCGACCGCACGAGCAGGACGCGGACCAGCAGGACGAGAGTCCTTGGCGCGCGGGTCTTTAACCGGAGTCAGACGGCGCGACGCCGTCGCAGCAACACACGCGGCGCTGTATCTCGCGATCTCAACCCCCTCGAGCAAATATTTCCTTATATCTTGAACCTCTCACCGATGTATCGGTCACATGACAGCAGGTGTGTAACTGATTTGTCCTATTTTTAATGTATCATAAATATTGCCTCTTGAACCCATTTTTTTTATTCCTGGTGTAGCGATTCATATGCGTTGCATCGGTGACAATGTCGATTAATCGACTCGAAACTTTTATCACGTTCCTTGACCCAATTACCGATGATAAATGTGACTGCGCACAAACGCGAGAATCCTGTGTTTGAAAATTTCCAAAAATTCGAACTAATTTCGCCGGAGCTCTCTAGTTTGGGTATCCGTTTGGAACGAATGTTTTTTTTTTTTTCGTTCGTTATCACGAAGTGCTACTTCTCGTCGAGCGGACGTTAAAAGGCTTTTCCAATTCGCCGCAAAACTCGCTTCCCTTTCAACGAAAATTCTCTCTCTCTTCGTTCTACGCCGTTCGGAAAATCCAAGTAGTTACGCGCGACGGTGCGACTCCTGCCCCTCGTGTTTTTCATCCGCCCATTCGGAATCAAGAGGAGGAACGAGCGAGCTTCGCGTAGGCCTGGATTATCCGTTCCTCGCGTTTTACGAATTTCGCGCGGTAGTTACGGCGGTATTCATCGAGACGAGTGCGAATCCGCCGCGCAAATAAGACGGGACGACACCTTCCACCGCACCGAGCGAAACTCTCACGGCGCATCTCTCAGCACTGCTGTAGGGGTGAACGACCCCCCCCCCCCTTCCCCCCGAGTTGTCCGATAGATCGATTCTCATCCCTCGTCGTGCGTTCCCACGTTCCTCGGGTTGCTGCTGCTGCTGCTGCTGCTGCTTCTGCTGCTGTTGGTCCTCCGCTCTGTTGCTCCGTCTTCCCTACCTACATAATCATCCCCTGTCACCCTTCGCGGAGAGCACCCGACTTCGAATTCCACCCTCTTACCCTCCCGCCCCTTCCACGTTCCCACGTTCTTCGCGGCTGCTGCAGCTTCTGCTGCTGGTGGTCCTCAGCTCTGTTGCTCCGTCGCTCCGTCTTCCCTTACCTACATAATCGTCCCGCGTCTCGCCCCTTCGCGAGAGCCACCCGCCGAGCTTCGACTCTCACCCTCCGCGAGGGTGAGACTCGCGGCACCGATTCGCCCATACCGCACGGGTCTTTGCTTCTCGGTGGTCGTACGCCCGTCGCCCCCTCCTCACTCCCCCCCATTCCGCTGTTATCGCCCTGGCTCGTCCTCCCTCCGTTATCCCCGAGGCGCGAATCTTCCCCCTTCTCTCACCCTCCCAGCCGTCTGTTTCGTACCCCGAAGGTCGTTTCGTCCTTGCGAACAGAAACACAGCACGCGCCCTCTCCGCGTCTCCGGGAGATCTGAGTCTGCACGCGACTTTCCGTAATCACTGCCCACACGTCCTCGGAAATCTCGTTTCTACTTCTCGACGGTGTCCGGAAGTTCCGAGCCCGGCGTCCGGAGTTTGCACGTCATTGACCTTCGTACACGCAGTCTCCGACTTCCGGCGAAGGTCAACCAAAACGCCCCGCGATCCCCTATTTCAGGAAACCGCAATTAAAACCAAGTTGAGTCATTGCAGGACTCATTCAACAGACGCGACGATAGTTGAGTTGAGTTCCTAAGCGGAACTCATCCCGACGCCAAATCCGGTTCACTCGTGAGAACTCTGCACACCCCGAAGTCCGGGTCATCGAGGGTCGTCCTTCGTATATCATTCGACCATTCATTCGCATCATTCGAAGAACCCGCGAGACGATAGGTCCAAGCGGAGCTCATATCCGCGCCAAATCCGGTTCCCTCATAAATACTCCTTACATCGCAAGGTCATCGAAGGTCACGAGAGTCGTGGGTCCATCTCGATCTGTGGAGTCGCGAGAACGACACGTGCAACTCGCCTACCCTCGTTTTTTCTCGACTTTTCGACAATAATTTTCAATCGGGTCGCAAGTTAAGAGCGGCTTTTTGCTCCGTCGTCGTCGTCCGAGCGTCGTCCCCGCGGCACACGCGCACAGCTAGCGGCGGCCGAGAGAGCGCGAGAGCACAGCGTGCGGACGTATAGAGCACACCGGCGACGAGCGGCGGGCGGGGATCAATACCGAGCGCGCGGCGGCAGCGGCAGCGGCAGCGGCGGAGGCAGTGAAAACGGGCGGCGCGCGGCAGGGTTAGAGCGGACAACACGCGCGCGCCACAGGCGGCGCGGAGAGCTTTCGCGTCTACCATCTTCGCGCGCCCGATCCCCGCCGCCCGAAGTGCTGCCAGTAGTTTCGCGCCGCGGACACGCGCCGCACGTTTTTCTCTCCGCTCGCCTCGTCCGCCGCGCTTCTCGCGACGCGCGCTCCTACCGTCTCCGGCGGAGCCGCCGCCGCCGCTTCTGCCGCTGCTGCTGCTGCTGCTGATTTCACGACGATTTTTAGGACGATTTCGGACATGTTTCACCGACGATCTTTCGTCTGATCGTTTCTCTTCGCCGGCCGGCTCGATCCCGTTGCTCGGTAAACAAAAGCTTGTCAATACTCCGCAGTGTTGGTCTGTTCGTTTACGTGTGTATAGCGCGCGGCTTATGTCGATTTTCTTACGACTGGATCACGAACGCTGATAGGGGGGAGGGGGGGAGTTCAGTGTGTCAGTCGTTGACACATCGGGCGGCGGAATTCCCGGGAAGAATGAGCGGCCGGTCCCGCTCGACCCACTCTCGTCGGACGCCGACGAGCGCCGCGCGCGACCGTTTTCTCTGTGGTCCTGTCTTGTCTGATCATATACGGACGATTTTCACTCGTAACTGAGGTTAAGTAAAGATCGCGAATCAATCGTTTGTTAAGTGTGATTCGCCTACGAGTTTCACGCAGAATTCGTATTATTTACTTATGCAGAATCTTTCATAACGTACTTAAAAAAATGGTATCACTTATTTTCAATCTTATTACATATGCTATTAATTGTTTAGAATTTATCATTAGTAATGTGAAAAATATTATTACTTATTTAAAATCGTTCATTATTCATTTTAATACATTAAGTATTAAACTTATAAGTAAAAAAATGGGATCTATGGACGAGAATGAGAGACGTCCTTAATTTTCAGTGGGTGGTGGTGTTTTTTGCAAATACAAGGTTTACCCGTGTCGGTCGTCAATGATTGGTGGGTGACAAAATCGTCGGTGTCAATGCCATTCGGTCATCCGTTATTGGGTTATCGACATGACTTATCGTTGTGCCGGGTGTCGAGGACGTTAGTCGATGACCACTGTCACCGTCAGACGCCGGACCAAACACTTGTCCGTACTACTTGAAGTTACTCGTTCGCCTTCGCTCGCCCGGCTCAGTCGCCTTCCCCAGCCACGGGCAGCGAAACACAAGTTTTCTCGAGTACCGCGTCGCCGGGTCGTTGCCAGGGAAATTTCACCCAAAGTGTCGCGAACGACAAACACCGTTCAATCTTCCGAAAACCAACTATCTCAGTTTTCCTCGCATTTCTCATTGTACGAACTGCTATTTCCCAAGTAATAACAAATTTATCTGTCAACTATTTTCCATCTCGAGAGTGACTCTGGACAATTGGATCTCGAGAGAGAGAGAGAGACAACTGGAGCAATTGCCAGTTAAAAAATACGATTCTCAATTACAAATACCTATTAATTATTAATTTCTCTTTTTTGCATTCACAGACCTGAGAAGTAAAACCCATTTGTTTCGCTGTCTTTTCCAACCCGTTTCGAACGAAAACGATAAATCAATACGACCGATTTGCCCGCGACGAGAAACAGAAAAGACAATGTCGCGGAAATAACGCCTGTGATATTCGTTCCGTCGACCGTAAAACCGTCTCTTTTTATTTGCTTTCTCGTTTTTTTCAATCTTTGTCGAACGGCGATACAGTTTGCCGGTCGTCGTATCCGATGTAGTCCAGCGCTGACGACGCTTCTGTCCGTGTTCCGTCGTAGGCAAAACCCACGCGGAGGCCGTGCGAATCGCACAGACCGTTCGGCGTGTCTGACGCGCGTCGCCGCGACGTCACTTCTCGTCTGTGAGGCCGTCCCGGCGCGATTATTAGCGGAGGCGGACAGCCCCGAGAGTGTGGACATGCATTTAATTTCGACGCTGCACATGATGTGACTATCGATCGCTTTGCACTCTCCGCGTTTGCACGCGTACATTCATTATTCCATTGTACGGCATTTTTTTACTTTTATTCATTATTATATTCTGCGGGGTATCGCGTTCTTCACAGCCGAGTGCGTTCACTAATTGGCCTCGGGGCGAATGCAAATGCGACGGTGTCGCGCGCTCGCGAATTATCGTCAAGACGCCGCTGGAATGGAAACAACGGCCCCTCTGTTGTTTCGCGCCCGCGAGCGTAACGCCTCCGCTTCCCCAATATCCGAACTGATACCGCTGCATATTATTAGCAGTATCTATTATCAATATAGTCAATAGGGAATCGTTCGTGTGGCTCCAAAAGCGTCGGCTATTTCGGGTTCAAATTTACGGCGAATTTACTGAAATTAGAAACGTATATCCAATTATCTGATCTCTATCCTCGAATGAATCCGCACTGAGAAAATTCTATTAGATAACATTCGACCATTAATTTTTCTGAGTGCGGAGAATCCTCCAATCCTGCGGTTATTTTCTGGTCCAAATTGACACATTCGGACCTCTAATGTGATGTAACATCATTGTATGACCCATAAACGGGTTATTTCAATGGGTTCTTCGCAATACTAAAAAATGCACTTTTCGCACTGAAAAGTCACAATTCCGCGAAGTAACAATGGCATTTTTTTATTTTCCAGGTGCGATGCGTCGGGTACGATGATAATGCCAGGAGGATTGAATATCTGGAACGAGCTTTGAGCTTCCGGGCTGAGAGCGTATCTCCTTTCCTCTCGCAGCCGGCGAACAGAGAGAGCCACTTTTTTACCTTCTTTCTTTCTCTCCTTCCTTCCTTCTTTTATTTCTCCCTTCCCTCTTCGTCCGATCCCCCGTAATACCCGCCCTTACGGATGTGAGCCATGAGAGCCGCGTGACTCCGCGACATTCTCGTTCGCCGAGAGACGAGAATAAACTGCGCTTCGACTGGACGACGAGAATTCTCGGTGCGTTACTGAGCCAGCCTGACCATCAGAGGGTGAGCACTTCGCTGAATAAGAGAAATACGCCGTGTATTCTTTTTACCCCTTTCCGTTTTGTCCGACTTGTTTGCGACTCCATCGACGAGAAGCCAGACCGCAGCGAATTCTGTGCACCAAACGTTTCTGTTTTTCCGCCCGCTGAAATATACAAGTTTTCGTACTTTTTGTTCGAAGCTTAAGAGCCATGAATGACTCTGAAATAAATCCGTCTTGGTTCAACTCAAAGGGCCCCACTTAGTCCGAATGAAACACGGAAAGCCACTTCGCGTTTTTTTACCTCTGCAAAACGGCGCCGAAAATAAACAGCGGAGGGTTCTTCATTTTATCTTAAGAGGTCTGGGGAAAAAAATGCCATTGAAGAGCCCACGATGAAAAACGTCTCTCGACCTTCCCCGAATATTGGCGAAAGTCGCGATCCTCCTCGGCGCAAGCGTGATATACATTTTCGTCGCTAGAAAACTTTTTCCGATCGTCGTCTCTTCGTTGCATTCCGCGACTGAATTTTCGTAATTCCGGAATAATACGCGAAAACGCTTTGGCGCGCGAGGATTCACCTCTCGTTTCACCTCGAGAGGACGTAATTTCAATCGGACCGATTTCGTCCAATTAAGGAATTTAATTAAGGTCGCCGCCTGGCGGAAGGTTTTGTATCGTGTCCCCGGGGATCGCTCGGGCCTATATGGAATCGAACCCGCGAGCTTCCCAACCCCGCAGACAACGGTTTCACAAACGGTGATCCAATTCGGAGCTCGCGAGTGTTCTAATCGCTGCTCTTCCAACTATAGTTCTCAACTGCCTCGTTCGACTCTCCGAACAATTAATTGATCATGATCTCTCAAACGTATTGGCTTGCGAAATAAATTAAAAAAATGTAATTCGTCGTGTTTTACGGAATCCTTCACTCGAGTTGATAAACGTTTCACATTTTTCAAACGATCCGTTCTCTCTAAACTTACTTAGAACTTAAAAAAAAAACTTTCTTTCTAGTAAATACAAATTATATACTCGAACGATGGGAGACCGATGATTCGTTTACTCGTTGGCACGAAATAATTAAAATGTCACCGCGACGAGTCTCGTGACTCGTGCACCGACTTCACCTTCTTTCTCATTTTTTGACCTGCTGACGTCCCTCTTGTCTCTCAATTCCTGCAATAACTCTCGTCTTTCCAGTCGCAACGACGGCGCATAATTCAAGAGATCATCTATTTAAATCCCGCTACCGAAGTACCGAGTCGAGCACGTAACTCGCGAGACAGCGATGCATACGCGTTATTATTCTCGCGTTGTGTACCGGCGAACGAGGCCACCTGCTCGCTTAACGCCGTTTCTGTAAACTACATATTCGTCACTGAGACACCGCGACACGTATCGGCGCTGTTTTATCTATGAGTGTTATCTATACAGCGGGCTTTACGATAAAACATCAATAAAATGCCACTTGCGTAATAGCGTCATTCTGAGTGAATCATCATCGACATCAGCTGACATTCTCAGGTCCGAATCTTCAGTCGAAGACGAAATGAATTGATTCACCTGAGGCAAAACTGAATCTAGGAAAAAATTGCCTTGAATCACATTTTTTCCTTGGCCATTTTTATCTGATACCATCAAAACTTTCTAAAAAAAAGACTTTATCTTGGCGTATGGAGACAATTTCCTGAATACTTCCGATTAATGACATAAATCGGGTTGAAACCTAGAAACATTTTCCTCTGGCTCTGTCGTCGCTGACGGAAAGTCGGAGGATAACGCGGCCGTCGATTGACGAGGCGGGGAGGGGGAACGGATTGATTGATTTTAGAATAAAACGCTTACGGAGCTCGACCTTGTCGGTCAGCTGTGTGTCAGTCCGTCGTCTTGGACGTTGCTGCGTCGCGTGGAAAGTCCGTAAGTCGGCTTAACTTCTTCCGCTCCATTCCCGCCGTGTGGCTTCGCTGCACCGATGCTCCGGTCCGACGCACCGACGAGGTATTCCCGCCGACCGGACTCGACGCGCGCGCTTCCAGTACATTTGCCCACCCGATCGAATCGTTCTGAAGATATTTTATTTTCGATGCACCGTACACTCACTGAGAAGTGTCTTATAGTCTCGAACGCCTTGAGCGCTCGATGGTTATAAAAACGCGACTTTCCTCGCGTACAGTACATTTATTTTGAATACATTTATTCCAGAGGTTGAACTTCGAGAGGTGTTCAATGGCCTCAGATGGTTTGAGCCCTCGATGACCGTAAAATGGACTTCCCTCGGGTCTAGTTATTATTATTTGTTTGTCCACTCAATCGTTATTCCGTGTTAGTTTTTCGATGCATCGTACGCTCTGCCTAGAAGAGGTGTCTCATGGCCTCGGACGCTCGCTCGGACAGCCCTCGACGGTCGTAAAATCGACTTCCCTCGGGTATTTAATTCTTATCGCAAAGCTACCGGTACTATCGCACGACGACGGTCGATAAGGCACTTCACTTCACGGGCGCTCCTATTTTCTCAGCTTTCGTTTTTACACGACCGAAGATTTTCACACGCGCCTCCGCATCGATCGACCGTAAACGCCGCGATGCATCCAGTTTGGCCAAAAGTGCATCGCGAATTTCGTCCGTTTCCGACAGCGCGAGGGGCGAAAAGTTCGACATTTGGAGATTTTACTTTGGGCGACTTTCTCCGACGCTAATTAACTCGGAAAACACAAACACGTCGGGTGACTCGTCCAAGGACAGCGAGAGACGGGTCTTTGGCGGTATTTGCCTTGTGGGCAAATAGCGTAAGACCGCGTCAAGGACAAAAATGCGTCGCGATACGAGACGAGTGTTTGACATATGCTTTTTTTGGGTCATTTCCATCGCCCACTTTATTGGTGCACATTTGCCAGATATTTTTCGTCGACTTCGCATTCATTTTGACAAATTTTGAAAGTTTATATAGCAAAGAAAGATAACAGTGATTTTCGCTGTCTTCTGCAACCTTCCAACGCTGATCAACGGATCACGCAAGGTGCGAGCTCAAATCGCTTGAACATTGCTGCACTCTGATGAGTGTTCAGATAATCCTCAACGTCGTTGTAATTAGCCAACTCACTGCCCGGCGGCTCGGACGCAAATCCGATCGAATAGGTGCCGGAGGCTAAAGCAAACGGAAAAAGTGAGCGGGCGACTAACATTATGAAGTTCGCCTGAACATCATGATTTTCCATATGCACGATTCGATCGCGCCGAGCGATTGGACGCCGTGCGACCTGGTCTCAGGATTTACCAAGGATCGCGAGCTGGGTGCGCGTCTCGCGTGTCGGAGGAAGATGCGATCGTGTCTTCTCGGTGTTTCTTCGTTTCTCCCTTTCCCTGCCCGCTTCTTCGTTCCCGCTCGCGCGCGCGCGTGTAAACATCAGTATTCGCTTGGCAATAATTACCGGGTAATCTGGGTCGGTATCAGCCAGCTATCACCGGTTCGAGGCGGTATCCGCCGCCTCCGAGACTTTTATTATTCCGCAAGGTATGCAGCGGCGAAACGCGATACCGCGTCCAACGAGCGTTCGATCGCTTCTCGATCCTGTCGGATTATACGCACGCTGCATTTATGTATATTTTATAAAAATCCCCGAGTGTATATACAGATATACATAGCACATGTGAAGCGGTATAACCAGCTTTGAAATTCTTCGGGGTTTCGTCGCTGACGCTTTGTCCTTTGTGTCCCCTCGCTTGGACTTATAAAGAACGAACTTCGCTCTACGGGAAGTTGCAGCGCGTTCACTCGCTCGAGCCGCCGCGACCGCCCGAGCGGCGGGGTCTACGCCCCGAGGAAATGCACCAGAAACGATAAGTGTTTTTATTTTGTTTTTGATTCCGCTGCAAGTGTCGAGCGTTATCGCTCGCGTGTCGTTGGAATTACGTTCAAACACGTTCAACGATTTTATTCACACTCTCTGTGCAGTTCGTTGGCTTTTGCACTTTAGCGGTTTTTTTTTTAACGGACGACGGTCTGATTCTGGCCTGGTTTTCGTTCGGCGCCGGGTGCCAGTCCGGTTGAAATAATAGCTGAGGAAAAAAAGCTGCACTTTAAATCATATGTTTGTGTGTGAGGGACGCGGCCATTTTTCCTCAGCCATTTTTTACCCCACCATTTTTTCCTGATACCAGTCGAGCCGGTGTGTTACCTTCGACTTCACCTCTCGTCTCAATTAACACCCGAAAGGTACAACGAATCCGTCAATGTCGCGACGTGCGGCGATGCGCGAAAAAGGTGAACCGAAGATGCGCTCGGGCGACGTCGTTAGGACTTTGTCGCGCGATGCGCCGATGCGATTTGCGTAATTGTTTCGCCGACCGAACACGCGAGACACTCGACGTTTGCGCGCATTGCGCAATTATCGCCACTCCGTCCCCGGGTCCTTAATCACAATCCGACTGCATCGCAAGGAGCGTCGAATCAATCCACCCGCACCGTCGCCGTTTACGTAAGCACACGGCGCGGTCGAGGCGGCCACCGTAGCGACGGAGAAGTTGCAAATAAAAAGCGAGTCGAAACGTTCGAGAAAAAAGCTGCAATTCACAGACTTGCAGATTGCAGCATTTTTTGGATTTGCAGAACGATAATGCTGTCGCTCGCTCCCGGCGATTATTTTATTTTTCCCACACGCGCAACATTTTTCGCGCCAAATTACGATGCAAATTGCATCCGATCATTGCGCCAGCGTCGAATCGCGAAATAAATAAAAAAATTCCGACCGAAGAGGAAGCGTAAGCTTAATTGATAAGCGAGTCGGCCGAATGATTCCTAACAAGCGAACCAAATTATTTCCTTATCTCTATGTATGTGTTTTTGCTCAAAATCTTTCTGCATTTCGAACGGTGAAATACTGTAGCGGAAAAAAAAATAAATCCCAATTATGTCGATAACTTTGCGGTCCATCGATTCGCCGAGGATTCGAGACGTTCGATCGCGATCCACGCTCGTGATATCGGCGAACACGTGGCCTTGTCTTATCACTCGGGGACCGAACCGTCGAACGAAGCCGCGGATTTCGCTGTTGTAAACGTGGAATCCGCAGAATCTCACGGTTAGCTTAGTGACGTTTGGCAATTGTAACTGCAGTCGCCGTCGCGTCTCCCGGCTCGCCGTTATAATCCAAGCGATCCGACGTATAACGCGGGTATCGTTGAAACGATAACATTTGTCGAAGAAACAAATAGAATTGGTCTCTAGCTAACCTGATGATAACACACAGTGAGCCGAAGGCTAAGGATAAAGATAAGCGACACTCGAGTGACACAATCATTTTTATCACGTCGTTTCATTGTCACAAAGTGGCCTAAATCCTCTATTAAAAAGTTCATGAGCAATCATTGTTATCGTTTTATTCGACCTCTGATTGGTCGCTAGGAAACAACGGCAGTTCGTTGTTTATAATATCGCGAAATTTGGCAGTTTGTCAGAAAAATAAATTCGATTTTTGCGTTTTTCACCTCGAAGTTTTTATTTTTCGGACAAACATCAGTGATTTTTGGAATCAGCGAAAAATTTCCCATCGGATAGGGTTTTTAAACTTCGTTAAATTGAATTTTTTTTTCACAAAAAAAAAACGACAATGGCGAGGAAAGAAGGTACAATTCTTTAAAATTTCAATTCTACCCCTGAAAACACTGGTTACAACCCTTTTTTAGTTGATTTTGAAAAAAAAAATTTTTGGCCGAACAGTTTGTCAGAAATCGTAGATTTGGCCGTCGGGCCGAAAACCGCCCAAATCGGGGTCACGAAATTTATTTTTTCAAAATATCGACTTTTAACCTATACCATCGTTCTCAAGTCGCATATTGTACCCCTAAAAACACTGGTTACAACCCTTTTTTAGTTGATTTTGAAAAAAAAAATTTTTGGCCGAACAGTTTGTCAGAAATCGTAGATTTGGCCGCCGGGCCGAAAACCGCCCAAATCGGGGTCACGAAATTTATTTTTTCAAAATATCGACTTTTAACCTATACCATCGTTCTCAAGTCGCATATTCTACCCCTGAAAACACTGGTTACAACCCTGTTTTAGTTGACTTTGAAAAAAAAAATTTTTGGCCGAACAGTTTGTCAGAAATCGTAGATTTGGCCGCCGGGCCGAAAACCGCCCAAATCGGGGTCACGAAATTTATTTTTTCAAAATATCGACTTTTAACCTATACCATCGTTCTCAAGTCGCATATTGTACCCCTAAAAACACTGGTTACCGCCTTTTTTTAGTTGATTTTGAAAACAAAAATTTTTGGCCGAACAGTTTGTCAGAAATCGTAGATTTGGCCGCCGGGCCGAAAACCGCCCAAATCGGGGTCACGAAATTTATTTTTTCAAAATATCGACTTTTAACCTATACCATCGTTCTCAAGTCGCATATTCTACCCCTGAAAACACTGGTTACAACCCTATTTTAGTCGATTTTGAAAAAAAATACGATATTTGACAGAACTGTCAAAGTTATCAAGGACAAATGAACTTGGACTCGGTCTGAGAGTCCCAGCCGGGATTACTGATATCCTTGCGTTTATTCGCTGAAAATTCTGCAAGAGAAAATATGCACAGTGTCCAAACGTACACGTTATGGAGTTCGGTTCGAGAAGAATATTCAATATCCCGAGACTCGGTCGATACATGAGAATAACATGAATAATATTGGCACAAGATAATCCGAACACAAAAGGGTAACCAGGCTATCTCGCGTAGTCACAACGAGCTCTGCTGGACCTCGAAGTTTTCCCTAATGAAAAGAGTGTCGAACGGATGAGTCAGAACAGTTTAATCCCCGCTACGAGACTCAGACGTCTAAACGTTTTATTGCCCCGTTGACCATTAGTGTATTTCCTCGAGAGTCCGTCCTTTCGCACTTACCTGCGAAAGGGATACCCCAACCCTCGAATTGACCAATGACCAATACGCGATACCCATCTTCTCGCGGTCTTCTCCCTCCACATCAAACAGAGGGACCGAAACTTCGGGTGTTCAAAATTCCGTGTAATTTTCGTCAGTTACCGTCTACGAGTTGCCGGGTCAACTTGCAGCAGACTCAGTACTTCAGAAGTTTCGAAAATAGAAACATATATTTGTCATCATCGGTTTTTCCAATGAGTTCGACGTTCAATTATGTATTCCACGCGTAACCAGTTTTAGTCATATAATTTCGACCGCAACACGCACATAGTCGGTCTTTCGACTCTTGCGGTTGAAATAAATCAAATCGACGCGTTGCTCGAGTTTCGCGCTCACCGACTGATTTGTTCTCGTTGCATTCTCGCGGTAATATTCTCACTCGTCGCTCGGACGTCGAGATAACGCCGCGTTTTTCTCTCGTCACTTTTCTCGCCGCTCGCGTCGGGTCGCGACCGCCGCTCTTATCAATCGGCTCTGCCCCCGAGATCCTCTGTGTGCACAGAGCGTCGGCCGCATCAGCAGCAGCCGCAGATACATTCGACGTGCTTCGCGCATGCCGTGTATATGCAACTTTTGCCCCGCGCGAGCGTCGCTCCTCCGCTGCTCTCGGTGCACGTCTGGTCCGCCGCCGCTGCTGCCGTCGCCGCCGCCGCTGTCGCTGTCGATGCTCTCTCGGGGTATCCGATAGCGAGCCGCGTGCCCTCTACGCGCTTCTAACGCGCCGCACACACTTCGACGCGCTGCGCCGCGCGTCTTTCACGCGAGGTAAACAGTCGCGGACGGTTCACCGCTGCGCGTGGACACGCGCGCTCTCCGCATTTTTCGTTTTGTTTTTTTTTTTTACCAAATAAAAAGCGATTTTTAATTATTCAGTTCGAAGTGATTGATACATTTTTTAGTTTTTTTTTCTCGATTTACGCTGTTTATCATTCGAAATTTATCATTGCGAATTTTGCAATCGAGTTCAAAGTCAAACGCGAGTGCATCGAGTGCATCGAGTGCAGCCGACGGAAGTCGGAGATAAACTCACGACTGTGGAATACACGTCCGACTACTCGATTTGTCGGTCGACTTCGCGACTGTCGCGGACGTGCCGCTTGTTTGTGGCAAAAGTGCCGCTTCTTCGTCGGTGACGGAACGAGGGGCTTTCAGGAGTTGGGACGCTGGGATTACGCCCGAGAGGGTCGGGGAGAACATGAACGGGGGACCGAGATACAAGTACGACCAATTTCTCAAGCTGCTCTTCCATTTACTTCGTTGTGTTACTATTTTATTTACGTTTATTGCTGTTACGTGCGAATAATCAAGCTGAGCCGTTTTTTCAGTCCAATTGGACGAGAAATTTGGAAACTCTTTTTTTTTTCCAAATATTTGTAAAAAGCGATGACGTTTTTTTTTTCTCGCGACGACGAATGTATTTGAAATACCGAAACTGAACCGATTTTTTTTTTTTTTTTTTTTTTTTTTTTCTTAAACGAGAAAGCTGGTACGACAAATGCAGGCGCGATGCATGCGCGGTGCCCCGCGACCCGGCGTTTTCCCACCGAAAGCGCGCGGGATTTCGATTGATCGCCAGGGTGCGCTGCAGTCGCTCTGTAAACGCGCGAGCCGCGCAGCGATGGAGATGAAAAACTCGCCAGTAACCGCGCCACCTGCCGGACGACGAATTTCTCAATGATAAGATTGAAATTCCGAGAATTAGTACGCCGCGGGAGAAGTAAACACGATTTATCTTCTATCGAATCTCGTCAACCTCGACCGTCGAGAAATAACTTCATTGCCTCGACCTGCAAGATTTTCATGACATTCTAGACGGAAAATGTGTAAGGAAAAAAATTTATGCAATTCGAACCGCATTAATGGACCTATGGATTTATGGTCCTTATTGGATGACCTTTTCAACGAGCTTCTCGCGAGATTTTTTTTATCAACATGAGCTGTCGTTTGCTGTGTGTACATTATTTACTAATTAAAGTGGTAAAAGTAGCATTTGACGTGGCAGATTAAGTTATGAATCCGTTGCTAATTCGTTCTCAAGGTTTTTTTTTGCACTCTCATTTTATTCCTCATTCGCCTTCGTATATTTTTCATCGATACTTTCGCGTTTCTTTCAGTAAAAATATCATTTGATTTCTCAGATTTATTTATGAATTCGTTACGTAATTTATGTTGGGGGTTTTGCCATTTTTTACACTCTCATTTTATTCGTCATTCCCCCACTGATATTTCTCATCATCTTTTTTCGCGCTGAGATTGCAAATTTGCTTTTTTACATGTTCCGCGTATCGTATATTTGTTCGTAGCGGCGGCTGGAGTGCATATTTGTGTCCCGCGCGATGCACGACAGGCAGCTCTGCATATCGGAGACTGGAAAACCGACGAGAACTCGCGCGAGGCAATTTCGCGTGTGTTCTCTCCGTCAAACCGCAATATTCGTACTCGGCGTTTTATTCATAAACTCGGAGCTATTTCGTTCTGTCGTACGTTAATGCACGCACACAAACACGCGACGACGACGACACCACCGTGAGAACGCTTTGCGTAACGTGACATTGTCGTTAGCAAGTTGCACACTCGGACGTAGGCGCGTGAATGTTCCAATTTTCGGGAAAAAAAAAAACGTGTTAAGCACGAATTTTCAATTTTCTCGCGGAATTTTTCTAACATTTGCGAAGACGCGTTATGAGTGTCGTTAACTGCGGACAACCGATTATTAACGGACGTTTAAAGCCTCTCGTCCACGTGCCGATGCTGTCGCCTTTAAAATCTCGTGTACCATTTACCCGCTGGATGCAATCGATGAGGTCATCGAGAAAAACCGGTTCGCACTGGTATTTTTCGCAGTTCGCAATTTATCGAATGGAATGAAGATATTCCTGCGGATTTTTATTGGAAACATTTTAATTCGCGACTCCGTTTCTATTTATTTCGGAATTTTTGCGCCAGCTTCGCATTCCTTATAACAATTAAATACTTGATCGATTATTTTTTTATTGTCTCTTGATTTGATATTGGAAAAAGTGATGTGTGAATTTTCATTTTGCGGAAACTGACGGTATTAATTGCGACGATTGGAAATCGTTGTAAAAAATTGCACAAGTAAGTCGTAGTGATTAATGGAATCCCCGGCATTCTCGCCATGGATGCGTGCAAACCTCAGTCTCGCATTTTATATGAGAGGTCACACGTTCGTAGCATCGGCGCTCTGCGTGTTGGCATTAGAATACAAATGTTACTCACGGAATCGTTTCTGCACCGAGCGTTACGACGACGACGACGAGCACCTACGCGTTCTCGGCCTCGGACTTCGTCTAGTGTACGATCGCCAAGATAAAAAAAAAACAGAATGAAGATACAAGTCGTGATTATTCTACATACGTGGGTCTTGCAATCACCGGCTTCGTGGATAACGATATTTGATAAGGAAAATTCCAGAAAAGTGTCCGGGGTAATTATCGTTAATTGGGTCAACTTGTCACTTAAAGTCCCGAAAAAAATGATTCATATTTTTCTCATGTTGCTCTGGAAAATCGTCAAATACCTACGTATTAAAAATAATAAAAAAAAAGTGTAAAAGTTTTACGACACTTGTCACAATGAAATTACCAACTGCTGGCGGCTCATTGAATGCAAATCCACGACGACATATTTCTCCGAGTCAACGCGTCGTCCCCGTTTACTATTTTTTATTATTTAATAAATCAAAGCCACATCTGATTTATCGCACGCGAATAACGTCGCGACAGTCGAGGGTGGCACTGGAGACGTCCGAGCAACAGGTCAGATCACGAAACCGACCTACAGTCACGCAGAGACGAGGATAATCCTCGTTACGCTGCGCACCAAAAGTGGCAACAGGCTCAGCGTCGTCGTAGCTTCCCAAGTTGTGCGACAAAAACAGTTTTGAGTTATCATAACAACTCAAAAACCTCCCAAAATGAAATGAAAAATAAATTCTTATTAAAAAAAAACAGAAATTAAGTCTTCTACAAAATATTCACATTATCAATTCAATTTCTCAAACGCGATACAAAAAATAAAAACATATTCGTCGTATTTCGCCAATTGCCCATAATTAATTTAATTTCACGGGGAAAGTCAATTTGCATTATACTAAACGATACCTGCACGTTGTGTCTATTTATACACCGACTGAAAGTCACCCAATTGCATAAACCTATAACTGCAATCTTGATTTAGCGCCCTAACGAGCACACAAAAGTAGCGGGCGATGACTCATCGTCCCGTCCACCGTCGCAGCTGTTGACCGATTGCTCCGTACTCTCTTTCTCTCTCTCTCTCGCTCTCACCCCGACGGTAAATAATCGTTGTTTTCTCGTGAGCGCGTAACCACCGAGCATTGGTCCCCGTCGTGTCTGTCAACTCCCCAATCGTCGTCGTCGTCGGCAACGACACGACGTCATTAGATCCGTCGTTCTCGTCCTCGTCGCGCGACCTCGCCGATCGGAAGTGGCGAGAGTGAAAGAGATAGAACCTCGGCATCGTGTGTTCTCTGATAATAGCAACCGTTCATACATCTATAAAGCCCGCGGGCCGCGCGATACACGCCAACGCAACGCGCATTGTCACCCACTTGAAATTGAAAAATGATATCGCCGCGACGCAAGGACTTTTTCATCTCGCTTTTGTCACTTTTGTCGCTCGCCAATGCCCCTCTACTCCGGGCGGCTCATTAGCCTCGCTGGGCGACGATCGCGATTCGTCGACGCTGCGGGCAGGGTTTGAACAAAATTAGTCATAAGTCGCGGGCTGCCGCCTGTTTTTTTTTTTTTTTTTTTTTGCGAAAAAACTAACAGCAAGGAAACACACATTTGGTTTTCACACTTGGCGAACAGTTGCACTTCCCTCCTTTGTATAGCATAATGTACTATTTTCGCCAGAAATTAAGAGTCTGATTCGGATAGTGCGACACGATCGCTGCATTTTCCGGGTAACCGTACGTCTCACTGATGATCCAATCCCGTCTCGGATATGGATGTAAACAGCTTCTGCTTCCGATTTCCAACGCGTTCGACGGATTTTCCATTATCGCGTGGAACGCAAACTTCGGACCTCTTGATTTTGACCTCTCTCTCTCTCTCTCTCCTTCTCTCGTTCTCGTGGCATATTTGCGCATAGCCTGGTGCCGTGTATATATAGCCGCTCACATATCCGTCTGATGGACATGTCGGATTTGATTCGATTACCGCGAAACAGAGTCAATTACCCGGCATGCGCCGACCGGTCATCGGCGAGAAGAACCGGGAGTGCACGGAACCCCCAGCTGTGAAACCATCGGGTCGCAACCGGTCGAGTTTATATCGCATTAAAGGCGCGAGCACTGCTCGTGGCCGTCAATCGATATCGTCCTGCGGCAGCTTCGCCGTTCGTGCGGCGATCCATGCGTTCGCCGGTTATAGCTGGAAATGATCCAACGCAGATTCGACGATTGAGTCGATTAGGCACGATCGATACGCCTCAAGCTTCTCACTTTTTTAACTCGAGAACCTCGTCGAGAACTCTGGCGATTCATCTTTGAAACCTGTTTACAAAGGTTAATCCGATTTCAACCCTCTTCAAAATAGTCTTAATTCATGACTATGATTATTATTGTGAGGGTCAACATTTATTTCTATTTGCAAGTCTTTTGCTATCAAATCTATTAGGTGTCAGTGAAAATCTTGAAATTCGTCGTAATTACGCGATGAAATAAAAATACACAAAATGGTACATTTCACCCTGAATTTAGATTTCTTGCCAAGTTCTGGAACTGACTCGAGTCAAGTTGTATCGGATTAATCTACTCAATTGTTTTCTCTTGAATTCGATATGTAATAAGATTTGTTTACTGCAAAGTTATTTTCGTTATTTTCCTATCTGTCCGGGTCTAAAGTTGACCGGGAACTGCGCATTGACCTCACCTCTACGCGGCAATTAAACGATAATTCGAGGGCCACGAGGGTTCCCCCGTTGTCACGGTCGTCGCGCAGTTCATTATATAAAGCCGCGCGGTACGAGTGCGCTCCGTCGGTAATGTACGAAGGTAACGGTGGCCCGGCGGGTAATTATCCACTTGACGGCTCGTAATAGTCGTCGTTGTCGTGGACGCGCGCGCGCCCGCGACTGTCCCGTCGTTGTCCTCATGCGAAGTGCGACAGCGCGCGCGCTCTTGACATTCAGCTTGACGCTCCGAGCACGTTGATGATCTTCGAGATGAGTTCGAATGTGTTTTCCCGCGCAATCGTGCCAATTCATTTAAATACAATGCTCGATGGCTGCTTCGTCGATCGCACCGGCCCGAATTAATCGTACCGAGGTCGCGCGTGCAGAGTAATTATCCGCAATTGTCCATTTTTTACCCTGGCACAATTTTAATATTTGCACTGGACAAAATAACGTGGACTGACAATTTTATTATCTGTCACTCGAGACAGTCGATGTCAGCTGGATGATTTCGCATTGCAAAAGGGGTTGATGGAATTGATTGATCGTACCGAGGTCGTCGCGATCGAATTAATTCGCCGGAATTGGCCATTTTTTACCCTGTGACAATTTTAATATTTATTTTGTACTGGACGAAATAACGAGAAATGGCGATTTTATTATCTGTCACTGGATAGTCGATGTCAGGTGGATGGTTTCTGCTGAGTGGAAAGGGGAGTGATGGAACAGATATTGTGAGGTGGCACGGGAGGACGCGTCGTGTGTCACACGTGCGTTCCACTCCAGGGCGGCCTGTTGCAATTGACCCCGCGCAGTTGGGTGGCTTTTCGGTTCGGCTGACCCACTTTCGACTTCAATACCCGAGGTCTCTAGAAACGATTAAGCCCGGTCAATACGTTTTTTCCGTGTCGATTGTTCGAGTTCCTCGTTCATTACTGAATATTGTATCGTGGTTCTGTACGACGTATTCAGTTTCGGCACCTCCGAGGGTTTTAATATTTAACGAAGCAGTGTTTTATTAATATTTTACGTTACAACGTTCAGACACTTCACGTGTCAACCACTGGGAATTAAAGTGAAGATCCGTCCATCTTGATACACGTGAGAACTCATTTCGTTGTTCCACATGCAAAAAACTCATCAGGTGTCGATCGTAAAATTTATATCGACGTTGCTGCGAAACCAGTGGAGCTTCGCACGTGCTGCGAAGGTCGACCCGGTTGATTAACTCTGTTTATTCATCGACGCTATGGCAGATGAAACAAATTTCGCAGAGTTCATGTGTCGACCGGATTGTCGAAAACTGACGAGTATTCAAATTTGGTGACATCAGTACCACTGAATCTCATTACGCATTAATATCACTGAATATGCAGCACATGCAATTCTAATGGAAATCCGTTCCGAAAATGATGAAAGTCACCCGGGTAGTTTTTTTCTCAACCGATATTGTGTAATTTGTAAAAGACAATAGCAAAACCTGGAAACAAAACTCAACCTGTTCAGTTACTTTTTTTTTCAAAAGTAACTGAACTACTTTTTTTTATATTTACCATTTTAAAGCTTTATAAGAGCGCAGCAGCGCAAAAATATCTCGGGCACGCGCGCCGGCGCGTGTAATTAGCCTAGTCCCAATTCTAAGAACTCGTATTATCGGTACAAGGTTAATTAATCATACAATGATAAAGTAAAGGGTCAACAGTCAAGTTCGTTCGTCCGTCAGATCTGCGCTTCGCTTTATCGTCGTCGTCGTTGCCGATAAAGGAATCTCCAGATTAGATCGCCCAACCTCATCGACGACGTCGCTGTCAGCGAGCGTCGGTTCGTTGTGTTTCTCGAGTTACCCAACTACGTCAAGTCTGTCGTGATTCCATTATAGGTTGTCGGGACGACGTCGGAGATGGCACGTTTCGCCGTTGGCGAGCGGCACGTTTCTCGGTTGGAGCGACATCGATGTTAAGCTCAATAACATCAAGACAACCTTCACATTTTCCGTAAATTTACAATCAATGATAATATTCCACTGATAAACTATACTCATTCGGTCGCAAAAGGTACTCGAAATATTTTTTCATTCAAACTCGACGTCTTCCTCGGCAGCTGGCGAATTTCGTGTATCTCGCGGCTAAACTTTCCCAATTAAGAATCACGTTGGCGCTGCAGCGTAACTTGTATTAATGGTAAAGTACGTAATGGATATTTACACCGTGCTAACGTGCCGGTACTCGGGCCAATTATCGATATACCCGTAATTACGCGCTCTCTGCAGCATTCCCGGTATAATCGTGTCGCGTATAATCGCACGCGCCATGAGTTCTCTAACGGTAATGACTGTGTGATACGAAGATTCTCGTGCAAAACGTCTGTCACATGAGTGACGGAAAATCAGATACTTGGAACTGCAGCAGGAAAAGGATGAACCGTTTTCAATTAAGTGCGACGCGCGTTGGAGCCGAACGAGGGAGAAATTACGGCTCGCGGGCTCAGCCGATAAAAAAGGGAACCCTGTGGCGTAGCTCCTGGATTCACCCCCTTAATAAGCCGCTCCATGCACGTGCTGCCGCGACTCGCTTTCTGGGTGAATGAAAACCGCGCGCACCCCCTGCGACTTCGTAATACAAATTATATATTTAATATCTGACGCATCTTCTTTTTTTATCATTTTATCTTTTATCAACTTGCAGACCGTGGATGAAGCCGGGGGTCGGTGGCGGAGGTGGCGGAGGCCACGTGGTTGGCGCGCACGGCGGACCGGGCGACGATGAGGCACCGAAGGACCCAGGTGCTCGGATCACTCACCAGTCGTACACGGAAAAAGATTATGAAGGTAAAAATACATTTTCCCCGATTTTTTAAAAGTTTGATAATTAGGCATAAAATAATAATTCCGCTGGTGTGAAAATCTGTGCGGCCTTTGATGTGAGCCTTATATATTTTGAAGTTGACTCTTTGCCATAAACACCGTTACAACGTGAATATTCCTTCCCACAAAGTTTTACGATTTATATTCCGTCAGGAGTGAAAAAAAGATCTTGCAGACGATGTTTTTTAAATTCCGGTCACGTTGAAGTCGAATTTTTTATTTAATTTTTTATTTTTATGCGCGTCCAAATATTTGCAATTTCAGTCTCCGATTTTGATAACGTTGAAACTGAAAATTGGAAAAAAGAGGTTTGAAAAAACCGATGTCGATTTTCGAGATTCGGGTCATACCGAGCTGTAAAAGTTTTCAATGCACAGCAGGCACCGGGGCCTATCGCGATTTAATGCGCGATAAAATCGCGATACGGGTCTTCCTCGTGGCGTTGCGTGCTGACGTCGTTGAGCGGCGTCTCGTGTATACATATACAGTGTGCGCCGCTGTTGTGCTGTAGGTCAGCCCGACACGTCGCCGGGGCTTCGGTGCTGTGCCCACACGACTGTGTAACGCGCGAGGGGTCCATCGGGCGATATACCCGCCAGCGCGCCACCGATCGTCCGGAGCGCAGGGGAGGCTTCGAAAATCGTTAACTCTTTGACCCAGCGGCAACGTCGGCCGTGCCGCGCGCGCGGCGCGCTGACCTCGGCACTGTTAAACGCGCGGCGCGCACGGAGTAGGCCGGTCGACGGCGGCAAAATCGGGCTACAGCGGCGGCAGACTGCGAGGCACCGGCGACGCGTCGCGCGGCCCTCAAACGACGCCGGCGAACTTTCCTCGTTATCGGACAACGAGGTGTACGAACCGTGACGAACTTTACGATCGATGCGTACGCGAATATATGTCCCACAGACGACGATACAGACGCGATTTCGACCGATTATCCGACGTCATTTTTTTCACGCGATCCTTCGGAATTCGTCGTAACGTACGTGAGAATCATTATTTTTCTGACTAATTATTTGGCGTCTCGCTTCGTCTCCGTCGTCGTGTGGATCATAATTTGACGTTTTTGACACGTCTTACGCGACTCTCGCGGTAGTTCGCGAAATCCTTTGCCCCGAGAATAACTATTTTCCTGACCGTACTTTGTGTATCGTTTTGTTTCCGTTGTCGTGTGGATCGTAATTCGATGCTTTTAATGTGTTTCACATTGTTTCTCATGGTTCGAGAGATCAAACGTGATTGTTCAGGGTTTTGATAGTAGTTGTGAAGCAGAATAAAAATTTGAAAAAACTAAAAAAAAAATAAATAAAATATGAAAATGACTTTCGTTTCAGGTCACAGAGCGACAACGGTGTACGTGGGGGTGCACCTTCCCGGCGAGCGGCGACATCGAAGGCACAAGCATCATCACTCGAACCGTCAGTCGTACAGCGGCGGCAAGGAGGAGGCGGAAAATGACAGACCCAGTGAGTTGACTTGCGGCAAAATGCGTCTTGCGCAATGCTCGGTTCATCTTGATTCATCTCAGTTCGACTTGTAGAAGGAAAAACTGGACTGACGTTCGTCAGGAAAAATTTCTAGGATCGTTCGGCGACAATTGTCACGACGTTTTTTTTTTTTTTTTTTTTTTCCATAGTTCTAGCTGTTAACGCGTACGGCGATGCTCCGTTAGCGTCGGGAAAAATTTCCGAGCTGCGGCACGACCGACGTCGAGTCGCGTCAAGTTCGGTAACAATGAACTCCCGGGGACGGTCGGGGAAAAGCGGAGAACGGGGCCGATTGTCATGGCCGATGATACATGTGTCCTCCCACGAAATCATTATCTCCCGACAACGAGAAGATTGCTTACGATAAACTTCAAAGTCGTTCGCGCGCTCCTCGTGCGGAGACCGAAGCCCCGCGTTAATGCGTCGTCTAATTGTCAAGTGGCTATCAAGCTACTTATATAACCTCGGCCCACGCTCGTGATAATCACTCCGGATGGACGCGTAATCCTGCTTATTGGCAGCGTTCAGCAAACCGAGCGACCGAGGAGACGCGACCCTGTAATCAAGATCGCTGATCTCGGTCCACATCCGTTTTTTTTTTATTTTTTTTTTTTTTTCGAGGAGCAACAGAATCTCGCGGATTGTGATAAATGCTTAAATCTTGACTTGCAGTAATGATGTATTTTGCCGAGCAAAAAAAGGGGAACATGGACAGACAGATTCTCTAGACATTTTATGGACAACATGAACATCGTTTTATTCCTAATTCCCACGAGAATTCCCACAAGAATTCTACCTAACTTCTCACAAAAAATTTAACCAGTAACAAATGACCTGCCAATGTTAGTTGTAAAGTCCGAATAGGGGAAGGTGACTCGTGATGCTGCTCGCGAACTTCGTCAAAATATCGAAGTATCGAAAGCCTTTCGCGAGAACAGGATTGCACCCAATTCCAGGCTCTCAAGGGTCTAGCCGCGAACGATAAAAGTGGATCATGGTGACATAAAGGCTAATCGCGTTTTGTCCCACGAAGAATAACGCCCTGAATAGTGATGGAGAGAGGGAATTGACATAGATGTATTATTGACGGTGATAATGGAGAGGGAGGGAGAGCGAGACGTTACAATAGCGATAGCTCTTTTCGTTGACGTTCCAGGACAATTGGTGATGGCACGGAGGGGTCGTCTTGCTAGCATCTGCGACCCCGACGGCGAGACTATATGTAAGCCCAGCCCCTTGTAAACGTTGTATGTTCTATATCAAAGCATCCTCATCAAAAGAAAAAAAGAAATTAATAAAAATACTGTTGAACAAAACCGAACAAAAAATAACACCGAGAAATATCGAGCACGGTGTATTAGCTGCGCTGAAAACAATTTGTTCGTCAAGATAGCGAACGGTACACGTCTCCAACACACGAGTATCCCTAGGAAAACTAATTTTTATACCGCATTGTTATACTCATCGTCGATGTCTTGCTATTCACTTTGTTTGAGCCGCATTGTCGATATAGTTTTGTTGTCTCGAATTCGATTTATCATCACCGTTACACGTGCCATGCAACACACACACACACTCTATCGGCAATATATATCTATCACCGTACTACATAGCGTTGGAAACCCAAAGCATGCGTTTGTTCGATGTTCGATCTTCCTGTTTTTCCAATATACCGCTGAGTTTGCGAATGACAGCTGCCTTCCGTTCGACGCACCGGACACGACTTGTTCGTACTACGACAGAGGTGCGCGCACGCGATTGATTATTATTATTTTTTCAGATTCTCACGTGGCTGGCAAGGTTTCCATATCTGAGCTGTGTACATACAAACATATCTCTCGTTCGTCGATGTTCAAATCTTTGCTGTACATCCTCACGTTCCACTTGTTATATCTTCATAGCTTTTACGTACAAATTTTTCTCTCTCCGAGTTCTGCATATTCCACGCCCTTGGCGATCGTTTGGCCACTCGCCGCTAAATAACGAACGACGAATTTAGCTGTAGCCTTAATTACACCTTCGTCTGTCTGCCATTCCAGTCACTCCACCGGCGCAAAGGGTGCAGTTCATTCTGGGCGAGGAAGTCGGCGACGATGCCCACGAGTCGCATCCCCTGTTCTCCGAGATGGAGGAGCTCGTCAGGGACGGCGACGAGATGGAGTGGAAGGAAACGGCCAGGTACGTGGGGGCCGCCAACGGGACGATCATGCCAAATCTCGATCGTGTCTGAATACTGCTTTGCATGATGATTTGAGCGCCCGTTTGAACGTCGTTGCTGTTCCGCCAGGTGGATAAAGTTCGAGGAAGACGTGGAAGAGGGAGGCAACCGATGGAGCAAACCCCACGTCGCGACTTTATCGCTTCACTCGCTCTTCGAGCTGAGGAGTCTGATTCTCAACGGGACAGTCATGCTGGACATGGAGGCGAGCAGCCTGGAACAGATAGCCGATCTGGTGCTGGACAGCATGGTCAGCAAGGGCGCACTTCCGATGGAGAGCAGGGAAAAGGTTGAAATTTTGCATCTTATCTCGCGCACATTTGACATTTTTTTGCCGTAACATTTAACATTTCTTGCTCTTTGATCAAAATGGCGGAACCTGATCACTGAAACGCTACTTTCCATCTGTCCGCAAAAATGACAACAGGTGAGAGAAGCCCTGTTGGTCAGACATCGGCATCAACACGAGAGGCGCAAGGACAACAACATGTCCAGACTACCAATCATCAGATCCCTGGCCGACATCGGGAGAAATCATTCGTCGTCAAAGAGTGAGTAACCGCAGTCCGAAGCGAACACATAATTTTACCAATTAAGAATCATCGCGAGGCACGTCAAACGATAACTCGTGAATAGGTCTATGTATTTAGTTATACTATTTATAACAATTGTAAGATATCGTACCTTAATATATTCTACGCGGGTTACCTAAGTGGAGACGCATGCGCGATATTTATCCATTCCCCCCCGAGGGAATGAACGTGTATCCACGTGGCCGGGTAAAGTAAAAAAAAAAGTTTCGGAAAGTAAAGTTACTCTTCGCCCCACGTCGAAACAAGGCGAAGTCGAGGCGGAAAGGGTCGTGAAACTCAATTACGACCAATCCTCGTTACCAAACTATACTTCGCATTTCGGTTCTTCGTGCCCTCCGGACTCACCCTCGCCTCTGCTCAATTCCCGTTACGTTTTATCCCTGCTGTCCTGGGTCTCATCCACCAAACCACCCTCATTATTTAAACGATTCTTTATTTAATTACACTACATTCATCCAATTTACTTATTTTTTATCATTTTTAATCATTCCAACCTGCCTTTTTTAGTGCCTCCGTAATTTTTTTAATCGATTATAACATTATTATTGATTTATTTGATTTAATTTGGTTTTGTTTTATTCGTTAAGTTTTAGGAAAACTGCAGAAAATTATTAAATCCGGCGCGTTGTGCCTCGAACGTTTTCAGATTGTGACTGTACATGTGGTATGCAACGTTTGTTGACGTCAGATTTGCAGGAGCGACCAAGCAGCGACGCTTACGTGCCAACCGAGGTTGCGCGTAGCACGAGTTGCCCCGATCAAAATACTGCACTCATCTCCAAAGAGTCCAAAGACCTCAAAGGGCCTTACCTTCTGGTACCAGGTACCGAAAGAATTAAGCCAGTCTCGCTTGGGGGAAGTTAACCGGTTGGGGTGATAATTCGAGGTTAAACGTGCTTGACGCTAATTACAACGCTACGAAACTCCAAGAATGCAGTGACCTCTGGATGGCATTGTTATATGGATCATAAGTCGTACAACGTAAACATTTAAAAACGAAATTTGTGGAGCAAATTAAATATTCAACAATTTCAATGAAATTACTACAATAATTTCCAAGTTTTGCAAATGCGATCATCAATCCAGAGTTTACTGTATTTATCGTAGTGCTCACTCGTCACTCTGTCGCTTTGTCGCTAAAAAACTCGACTAACCCCCAGTAGCCTACACTCAAGGCTTTTGCCAATTAACCATTCGTTTGTCCAATCACCGTCTTTGCCAGAATCGCCCGATCGTTACGCAAAACAGCAATACAAGTACACCGCGTATCCCTGTCGTTGAAAGCAGAAAAAGAATTAAAAGGAGGGCATTTGCCATCTGAAACCGATGGAAACATGTTAAGATCTTCATGAATGTTAATGAGTGAAAAGTGTGCCTCTCGACTTAGGTACGGAAGGCTTATTATATATACATGACATAATATAGAATTTCAACTCTAAAAATGTCCCGTCGTTACTACTCGTCCTAGTATTTCGAGGCCCTTGACCAATGTTCTTGTTGTCCCGTCAGCTGAATTCAGCATACCTCATGTAATAGGATTCACGCCGTGGTTCGCCATGCGTCGGCTCAAAGGTCAGAGGCTCACGCTGCTGTTATCAATGGATTGTTACTTCGTTCTGTTGTTCTTCTATACATCTTTAATATCTTTAATAACTTTTTTCCCCTATTTCTTCATATTTTTATAGAACCTGTCCAATGTCCCTTCACTTTGACGTCAATACTGCAAAAATTGGGAGATCCGGTCGGTCAAAATATCAAGTATAGCTGTTAATTTGTGTCTGTGAGATATACATATTAACACAAAATCTTAAAATTTTGTATTTTTTTTTTATTTTTAGAGAGGAGTTTTTTTTAGAATTCCTCTCAAGCTTAAAAAAGTAACCGTACAAGCTCCTTTTATATAATCATCGCACATAACTCCCGTAGACCCGTCTTTCGCAAGTGTCTCCACGACTCTTGTATAGATTGTTACAAACCGTGTATATCTTTACATAATGTCTCTCAATAATTTTCATTAACGATCTTAATGTTTAGAATAGCTGAGTGCACAGCTGTTGACATTCCTTTCGGATAATATCAAGCACACGTCGAACGTTTGGCAAACTACGCTTTGGAGACAAACTACAAATAATAATCTGCAACATTTTCGACCAGCCGATCAATTTTGATAATACTTTTCATACTCTACGACAGACGATACAGCGATTGGCAACTTAAATACCTATAACATCTGTAGGTCTTATTGGTTCCCTCAAATTTTTTAAAATGTTGCTGTGTCCGATCATTACTCAAAGACGAATCGAAGCGACGTGGCCAACGACTGTATCGTTTGGCGTGTATGCACATTGCAAAGATCTCTCGCTCTTGGATTATATTACTGCTGTTTGTCAACTTTCTTCCTGGTACAAACTGTGTAATTCTACTGTGCGTCAATGCTAAGACACTCTTTTTCTATAAAAAAAAAGTGAAGCACGCAATTGTCATCTTTTCCTCTGTAAATAAGACAATTTCGGTGTTTGTGTTTCTTGTTTCGTGCTTCACAACGATCGAAAAACCTTACCGTAGTGGAGGAATCGAATTCGGCACCTGCAATCGCCGGGGCTGGTGGCGCGGGACTGAATCCCGGCGGTGGCCGCTTCCTCGCTATTCCCGGCAACCCTGGTAAAGGAAAAGCTTTTTTGTGCTTGTCATTCTCGATATTACAATAGAAACAGTAGATGTACACCAATGCAAATCGGTACCTCGTCTTTTACGCACAACCACTCGCAATCATACCTAAGGCACGTAGCTTTGCTGTAGTTTATTTATATTATGCGGAACTATATGGTGATTGGCAAATTATATAATACCGTCGCTCTGATCTCACAAAGTAAAGAAAGGCAGGTCATGGCATTTTTCATATAATTTTCACTGATTCTTCTAGGTCTACAGAAAACAAATTGATTCAATCTTCAATTCCAATAATGGAACAATGCAAGATACGCGTATTTGAAACCATGTTTACGTGCCAATGACCGTGACGTTTAATGGTAGTTGAATGAAATTCGTATGATCAATTCCACATAGTGTACAAATGTAACAGAACTAAGTGAACACGATTTAACAATTGATTTCAAGTGTCTCCCGAGACGTGATACAATCGGTGGAAAGAGGCCACTCAAATAACGTCCATTATTTTACTGATCTTTTTGAGTGCGACAGGAGACGCGAGATACGGAGAAACGTAAAATTACCCCCGAGAATCCGACACGCGATACACCGTAGCTCAATAAGGGCTTTGTGTACTGCCTTGTACCCTGTACTCTCGCGTGCTCTGGCTTCCTGGAACTAAAAGCGTCCACGGGGAGGACTCACGGTCGGAAGAGCCGTGGAAGCGTGTCTGCACAATATTGGGCTACTCCACTGGCTTAGCCGGTGTCTCTCGGGTGACACGTTCGATCGATGCATTTACCGCGCACTTCCTGCGACGCTACTACACTCGCTAGCTTCAACGCTCACTCACGGGCTCCAAATAGAGTAATTGAATGAAAAGTGATTCGCGAGGACAAAGTACAAAAAAAATACACGGTAAAGCCAAAATAATAGAAACCGACAAAGACAAAGCGCTAAGAATACCCAGGGCAAGTGGTACATTTCTCCATCGACTTACCGAAAGATTTGCGGCGAGCCGATTGCGCGCCGTTGTCACACGCAGTAGGCAGTAAGCTAGATGAATTGCAGGCCAGGAACCAGGGACCAACGGCATGGACAGGAGCCCGAGCAGCGTGTCCATCAGCAGAAATCACAGTTCATCCGGATTGGAGAACGGCGATGGCAATCATAAGGTACGTTGAAGTAACCAAATGAAAATGAATGTGGCAGATTCATTCGTCGCGAGAGGATTGTGCGTGTCGACTCGGGTGCTCGCGCTGCGGGACAATTGCTCACGATTACCGGAAGAATGAAGACCCGGCGCGACGAACTACCAGGTAAATGTCCGTGGTTACGCGGTGGCAATTGTTTCGCAGTGCCAGACGAGGGAGAAGAGACGAGACGCACTCCCCCCGCAGCGTAGTATGTTCTAGTCTGGCATTGACGGACCTCGGCAACGCGTACACTTGAAATTTGCAGAGCAATACGCAGTTCATGAGGAAGATACCAGCTGGCGCGGAAGCGAGCAACATACTCGTCGGCGAGGTCGACTTCTTGGACAAACCCCTCTCGGCGTTCATTCGCCTCAGCCAGGCCGGCATGATGGGCGATCTCACCGAGGTTCCTGTGCCAACAAGATTTATATTCGTTTTATTGGGACCAACGGTAAGAAGCCTTTCACTCAGCCTCACAGTAATTGGCTATTTCGGTCATATGAATAATGCAGTTCTTAGCATGTAATTACGCCTGATTACAATTCTCTGAGTAGCCGTCAACCACTGGATGGTAGCTAACGAGGGTAAAGTTTGTCTCAGTTAACAGAATCAAGGGGATGAATAATTCCTCTTTGAAATTAGTCCACGTTTCGGTTGTACACACATTAGTTTCAATCGCAAACAGGCCAAGAGCTAGCGAAAGAGAACGTATACCAACGGCCCCTTCACTGTTATGAGGGTTAACTTCTAGGAGTCTAGTTTGTTTTCTATTGAACGTCAAGATTCACAAGTGTTCAACAATCAGTTCAAGCTTCCTGTTGGAGACGATTTGATGAAAACCACCGAGTAAAAACCAATCGAGGGACCGGCGATACCCCGAGGGGAACATCCTCGATTCTCATTAAGCCTCTTCTTCAGCACGAACGATCATCAACCGCTATCTGTCGCTATTTTCCTATTTTTCTACCTCGAAGTGCGGATCCTTATTTTACTTTCTCTCCCCAAGGTCTGCTCGACCCTTGGTCACGTACTCGCGACATCGACTGTATTCCCGCGGGCGAGATGTGAGCGCGTTAGGGAGGGTTCGATTCGTTCGGAAGCTCGGAGAGAGAGAGGTGCGATGAAGTCAGGTTGTTAGAGACGGGACTGTATCCGCAACAGGAACAACGTAAATCCCACTAGATAAATAAGTTGGCGCTTACTTTCTCTTTTTCTCGTACTTTCTTTCGCTTGGCTTCTCGTTTCGTCGATTGCCCAGATTCGAGATCGTCGCGGGCTGGCCTCCTTCGTAATCCTATGATACCCAACTACGCACTCTGAATCCGGATCTGTGCTATCGAATGGCGCCAACGATGGGTGCGATAGGTACTATGTGCTACACGGAAGAGACTTACGAATCCTCTTGAGGTCTCCGAACCCAAACGTGATCTGTCATCAAGGTACCCAAAGGGCGTGGCTCATAGGAAGTACAGTGATTTAGCGATGAAACTAAACCGGATGTACCGCGGGTCCGAATAAAACTCTCGCTACTGGATTTGGTAAAAGTGACCGAACGTTTCGGAGAGAACGAACACAGCCGTCGATCATGAATAAGTTTCGATGTTGTTGCCATGCGGGTTCGGAATTTCTCGAAATACCTTTTGTAGAGAACGCACCGGGGGAAACACGCGACGCGAGATAATTTAATCAATACGCATGACTTTAACCATCATTATTCATTCAGCTGGAAATTCACGTCGATTTGGTCTCGTTATTTTCTCGCCATTTGCTCGAAATAGGCGGAATCCGCCAAATCGGAGGCCCGCGCGAAGGGTTCGAACCCTAATTTCATTTTCCAGTAGGCCAAGTGAAAGTTAGTTGACGGGCGTTTTCTCTCCAGACAGAAGTTCGTAAAACTTTAGTGATCCAGCGACAGGAAAGGTCTGCATAAGTTAAAGCGTAACTTGAAGTATTCAAGCCCTTGTTTTGTAATTCCATGGACGCAATCCCTTGAGATACATGAGCTAGAACTCGGGTAAAAAGAGCGAAATAAAACTTGTGGTCGTTTTCTGGCAGATTTATAAATCCTGTGGGAACGAGGTTGAAGCGCTAGTGCCGGGGTGACTAGGTACCCAACAAGCCCTCAAAGCTTCGTGTTGGTTTTATGTAGTTGTGACCCTAGACTCTCCCGTTCAGTTGGAGCGTAAAATGATATTCAATCATTTTTTTTCTACGTGCTGTGATCCAAATGTATGATACTCAATTGTGACAATTTACAATGATGAGTCTACTGTATCAGGAGGAATGTGTTTACTATTGATTACAGGGCGGTATCTCGGGCTTCCACGAGATCGGTCGAGCCATGGCGACGTTGATGTCCGACGAGGTCTTCCACGACGTGGCCTACAAGGCCAAAAATCGCAATCACCTTTTGGCTGGTGTCGACGAGTTTTTGGACGCTGTGACGGTTCTGCCGCCCGGCGAATGGGACCCTACGATCAGAATAGAACCACCAGCGGCTATTCCCTCGCAGGTACGATATCAAATATGAATCACAATATTTCTGATGGATCTTCCGCGTTATTTCTGTCTTCTCCCTTTGACGACGTCTCGTCAGGGAAGTCGACGAAGTTGGCTGAACCTAACGACAGCGCTGATAAATATCCCATTCGATTGTCCCAGGACACGAGAAAGAGGCCGAAAGAGGAAAAACCCAAGGAGGACGTGGACGAAGAGGCCGACGAGCAGAAGCTTCGCGAGGAGTCCGGTCTCTCGAGAAGTGGCAAACTTTTCGGAGGTCTGATAAACGACATCAAGAGAAAGGCGCCTTTCTATTTCAGCGATTTCAAGGACGCTCTCGCCCTTCAGTGCATAGCTTCCTTCATATTTCTCTACTTCGCCTGTCTGTCGCCCATCATCACGTTCGGCGGACTTCTCAGCGAGGCCACCGGCAAAAACATGGCGGCTATGGAGTCTCTCGTGTCGGGTTTCGTCTGCGGTATCGGATACGGATTCTTTTCCGGACAACCGCTCACCATTCTGGGATCCACGGGACCTGTGCTTGTCTTCGAGACTATTGTCTACAAGTTTTGCGAGTAAGTAACTAACCCCTATGGATACTAATTAGCTCGCAGTGATTTACGTCATTTGTAGCTTCTACCGAAGGTGTCGATGTGGAAACCTACATTTTCATATGACTTCCTCAATGATTTCTTGAATTTTACCAACTTTTATTACATTTTTACCAATTATACTTTCCACAGAGAAACTAACTGGGATTACATGTCTTTTCGTTTCTGGATCGGCACGTGGATCGCCGTGATCCTGGTGATTCTCGTGGCCATTGACGCGAGTGCTCTCGTCTGTTATATCACTCGGTTCACCGAGGAAAACTTCGCCACGCTCATCGCCTTCATCTTCATCTACAAGGTGAGCATCATACGTATCTTCTCGTTCGTAACCGGAAAGGGCACATCGTCTCTCGTCGCCCGCACTTGTGTTAGACCCTATCTCATATCCGCCGGTATTCCTTCTCCTTCGTCTCAGCACGTGCTTGGCCCAGTTGTGAGAACGACTACAGCGCCCTCTTTCTCCTCTGAATTCATTAAACGGGGCGAAGAGGGTTCGAAGGGCGCAATTATTCATCAGTAGTGCGCGCCCGCGGCTGCAACTTCGCCTCGTACCGCGAAAAATATCATCGTATATTCTCGAGACTTAACATAATTGGATTTCGCTTAGCCTTCTCTGTTTTTCGCCGGGCTCTTCTGTTTTGCCACTCAACTTCGCAGCTGCAAAACCCTTTCCTTTTGTTAATTCTATCGTTGCGCAAATATTACGTAAATCTCCAATGTATTTCCAATCGAACCTTTTCGGGTTTTCGAAAAATACTATTCTTTCCTGATAAATATAATAGAAAACGGAAAATGTATTTTTTCCGTGACTTTGCAGTTACGAATTTCCAAAATTATCATTCGATCAGACTTTGAGTCGATCGATTTTATCTCATTCGATCAGATTTTGAGTCGAATCGACAATCGGCCGCTTCCGTCACCGTGATTTCTGGCAAACTGGCTTTGCGCAAATAATTAGAGAATACCCACACGTGCGGTTAATATATTCGTGGGGGAGTTCGAGATTCGCGCAAAGTCCGTTGGAGGCCTCGGGCAAGGGGCTTCACCAACGCACGATGATCGACCTTAACGCGTGTAAGGTGCGAGGTCAGCGAAACTAATTTGACCTAGAGCCTGCATCTCGTATGCCCATTATTGTGTACCTTGTATACGCGTTTGCTTGTTGTGGAAGGGATTTTGCAGTCTCAGCTAAACCGCGAATATGTGGGTCGAGTGCATTCTGTGGCCATAACACTGATACCAACGTGTACACACAGTGTTAGACAGGATGTAACCGCGTGAAATTTCAGCACGTACTCTCAGGTTCCTGCAACCTGTATAGGTCGCTATAGTATACAGAAAACAAGAGTTTCTCATTTGCGGACTAAATTTGAATGTTTTTTTATCTTACTTAAAAAAAATGAAAACATTGACTTTCGTTTGAGAAAATTGGTTTACTATGAAGACTGACTTCGCGATTTTTATTGTAATCGATCATGGACCGAGTGAACTTTCGTGATATTTTATTTGATTTTTCGCAGGCTGTTGAGAACGTCCTATCCATTGGCAAAAAGTTTCCTCTCAACACACACGGAAACGAGTCGCTGAGCTACGAATGCTGGTGCAAACCGCCAAACAACTCTTTCACCACTTTTCCGAATAGCTACGCCGACGTCAACTGGACGTCATTGGATCACGTTGCTTGTCAGGTGAGTTAACCTTCGTGGCACCCGATGAAGAAAAAAAAATGAAACTACTCCCTAATTCTTTATGTGCATCCGGATTCTGTGTGCGGGGAGAAACTGTCGGCGGCGGATTAGAGACTTCGCGAACCAGAGAGAGATCGTCCAAGCCCCTCAGGCTATAGCTCATATCAGAGAGAAGTTCTGTCGTTCATTTGCTTTTGATCATTGAATCTCCCACCCAGCTTGCAGTCTGATTAATTCGCTTTGTGATTAAAGCCCCTGGGCGTTCTCGACACTGATCCGACCAACAGTCAAGTTGGACACTTTGTGTTTCCATGGAATAACGTCAATTTGTTATCTTTCCTCGACACTTCGCGTCGAAATCAATACGATATCGTGAACTAATGGGAAATTCTATTTAACAGAAATACAACGGCACACTTGTCGGGGATGGATGTGCCATGCCTCATTACGTACCCGATGTGTTCCTCATGTCAATTATTCTATTCATGGGCACATTCTTGCTGTCCGTGGAGCTCAAGGACTTCAAGAACGCGTTGTTCTTCCCTTCGAAGGTGCGACACTAATTTTATTTCAACATCACAGCTAGAATCTGTCGGTTGAAATGGCAAATATAATTCGCTGTTTCTTCAAGGTCCGGCAAATTGTGAGCGACTTCGCTGTCATCATCGCGATATTCTCGATGTCAGCGCTCGATCATTACGTTGGTATCGCCACACCGAAATTGGAGGTCCCGGCTGAATTCAAACCTACTCTCGACGGACGAGGCTGGATGATATGGCCGTTCCAGCGTAACCCATGGTGGAGCGCTCTTGTGGCCTTTTTGCCCGCGCTGTTGGGTACAATATTGATTTTCATGGATCAACAGATCACGGCCGTGATCGTCAATAGAAAAGAAAATAAGCTCAAGGTTTGTTCGTGCTTTTTGCAATACATTTTATCGACTTGGATACATTTGTTTGATCTATTTTTGTTTTTACGTCACTTTGGGCATCACCATTTGGTAAATTTGCAGAAAGGATGTGGCTATCATTTGGATCTCTTCGTTCTGGCGATACTTATCGAGGTGTGCTCGATTATGGGCCTGCCCTGGTTCGTAGCGGCAACGGTTCTCTCGATAAACCACGTGAATTCGTTGAAGTTGGAGTCGGAGTGCGCGGCTCCGGGTGAAAAGCCGCAATTTCTCGGCGTTCGTGAGCAGCGAGTCACGCACATCCTAATCTTCCTCATGATCGGCTGTTCGGTGCTCTTGACGCCGATGCTAAGGCACATACCGATGCCGGTGCTCTTCGGCGTCTTCCTATATATGGGCGTAGCGTCCCTGAAAGGCCTCCAGTTCTTCGACCGGATACTCATCATGCTTATGCCGGTCAAGTACCAGCCGGACTACATGTTCCTTCGACAGGTAAGAGAATATTTGAAAAACATTCCAGAAAATATTCTTGCCGCCGGGCCGAAAGATCTTGCCGCCGGGCCGAAAACCGCCCAAATCGGGTCACGAAATTTATTTTTTCAAAATATCGACTTTTAACCTATACCATCGTTCTCAAGTCGCATATTCTACCCCTGAAAACACTGGTTAAAACCCTTTTTTAGTTGATTTTGAAAAAAAAAATTTTTTGGCCGAACAGTTTGTCAAAAATCGTAGATCTGGCCGCCGGGCCGAAAACCGCCCAAATCGGGGTCACGAAATTTATTTTTTCAAAATATCGACTTTTAACCTATACCATCGTTCTCAAGTCGCATATTCTACCCCTGAAAACACTGGTTAAAACCCTTTTTTAGTTGATTTTGAAAAAAAAAATTTTTTGCCCGAACAGTTTGTCAAAAATCGTAGATCTGGCCGCCGGGCCGAAAACCGCCCAAATCGGGGTCACGAAATTTATTTTTTCAAAATATCGACTTTTAACCTATACCATCGTTCTCAAGTCGCATATTCTACCCCTGAAAACACTGGTTAAAACCCTTTTTTAGTTGATTTTGAAAAAAAAAATTTTTTGGCTGAACAGTTTGTCAAAAATCGTAGATCTGGCCGCCGGGCCGAAAACCGCCCAAATCGGGGTCACGAAATTTATTTTTTCAAAATATCGACTTTTAACCTATACCATCGTTCTCAAGTCGCATATTCTACCCCTGAAAACACTGGTTAAAACCCTTTTTTTAGTTGATTTTGAAAAAAAAATTTTTTTGCACGAACAGTTTGTCAAAAATCGTAGATCTGGCCGCCGGGCCGAAAACCGCCCAAATCGGGGTCACGAAATTTATTTTTTCAAAATATCGACTTTTAACCTATACCATCGTTCTCAAGTCGCATATTCTACCCCTGAAAACACCGGTTACAACCCTTTTTTATTAGATTTTGAAAGAAAAAAAAAAAAAAAAAAAAAAAAAAAAAAAAAAAAAAAAATCGATTTTTCGCAGGTTCCACTCAAGAGGGTTCACATGTTCACTATTTTTCAACTGGGCTGTCTGGCGTGTCTGTGGACCATAAAGTCATTTAACAGCACGTCCATTCTCTTCCCGCTTATGGTGAGTAAATGCAATAAAAATGTTAAGTTAATGAAGATTTTCCATTATTTCTAAATGTAAAATTATTAATCTCATAATTCTAGCTCGTCGTTATGATCGGAATCCGAAAGTCCCTCGATCTAGTGTTCACGCAGCGCGAGCTCAAGATATTGGACGACGTGATGCCGGAGCCGAGCAAGAAGCACGCTGACGATCTTCGCCAGTTGGAGAGCGGCGAGGTTAGCACCGTCACACGAATACTGAGGGCAATCGTATGTCGCAAATAACCCGCGAGAAGTGACTCCGGGTCAGACGCTTGCCCCGTGGTCACTATAACGCTCTGCGACTACGACAAAGCAACGCTCTATGACGGAATGCCGCCGGATCGTTGAACACCCTCCTTCCCCTAACCCAAATTTATTCGACGTGAATCAAACTGCAAAAAAGTAGTCGGATTATACAACAACAAAGAACCAAAAGACGAAAAAAAAAAAAAACATAAGAAATCCAAACAAACAGCATCCGTCGTCGCATATGCATCAAAAACAACAACGAAATGATAAATCCACCAATCAGATTATTATTTATGAACGCGGCCTCGTGAAAAAATTACATTCGAAGACTAAAATATAATTCACAACAACTGGTCAATAAGATAAAAATGTTGCTTGTAATTGTGAATTATATTTTCGTCAGCGGATATAATCGAATTCATTGCACACTGACAATTCTTTTAACAAGTTTTACGTCAACTCAGGCATAAAACTTTAGCTACTATAGTGCATTTTTTAAGTTAGATTGACTTTGGTATAAATTTGCAAAGACTGACGTTATAAAATAGTAACTATTGGATGTCTGAATCCACATGTAGTGAAAAAAAAGTGGTGCGCTGGTAGCAAAAAAGTGTCTTAATTCGCACCACAAGAATTACAACATAGTGCAAAATAATTTAAAAAACGCAACTACAGTACATTTTCTAATTCGGAAGAAGGTATAAATTCGCGGAAACTTATCCGCAGTATTTTATCGTGAGTATAGTTATGAGAAAAAAAAACATAAATAATAATCCCATTATTCGTGGGGGTAAAAAACGAAAGGGCGATTTAATGAGTGTCACCAATCAGTATTACGAAGTCGATCTACACAATTCGACATACTGAGCAATGCATACATTCGAAGAACAATAACGTATGATAGAAGCTAACGAAACGAACACCATCTATGGTGCCAAAAATACGAAATAAATAAATTAATGTAGATAATTGTATTGTTACAAAAAAAAATAGAAAAGAAGACGTAAGAAATCCAGATAGTAGAAATGTCGCGTGAAAAACGTCCCTGCAGACGTCTGTTATTTGAAAAAATATAACGTTTAGTAGAATTTCAAGACGCGTTTACTGCCAGTTCTGCCGCCGGAGGCTGATTTCATTACAATCGGCTAATGGTTAGGGCTGACGATACAATATTCTCGACGAGCGAGTCCCGTCCACCCATGCAAGTCGATCGCGTCGACGGCGTCATTGTTCGCAACGACCACCTTTGCACCACAATTAATACAAGCACGCGTGTTATCTTATTATTGTTATATATTTTTCCCTCATGAAGTTTTACCTTTGTTCAGCCCTATTCTATACATTACGCATAAATATTACTCTACGTTCCCACACCGATGCCCAATATTGTTTCGTGTAAACACATTCAGTTATAAGTTCGATCATAACTGATTGTAATGTTATTTTATTGTTTACCATAATCAGGGGAAAAACATACACAGACAAATCAATACACGCACGCTGATCCAAAATGTACATACTATATAAATGTTTCACGAGTCCTACAGAAAAACCTCCTGCTCCATCCTCACCGCGTCGCCAGGTACACCGATTTCACAACAAGCAATTAAATTCACTTGAGCTTTTGACGTTATTATACGTATTATTTGAAGTTATATACACGGTATAACGCATAAAAAACGCGTACTTCCAACCCCCCCGACCGGAGGAGACACACGTGCACTCACAAGATCCTCTCGAGGTATGCCGACCTTGGATTTTCAATCTCAAATTAGTCAGTCAGAGATTAACTCTGAATTAGATTAATTTAAAACCAAAAGAAATTACTAGAAAAGAGTGGGAAGAACCGCACAGAGCAAGCTACGCTTACGCTTATGATAGTGGAATTGTCTTTTTTACACGAGAGAGGAATTAGTAGCCTTGAGCAGAATTTTTACGATGCTCCGCGCACTTCTCGTTGGAAATTATTTAAATCCTAAAAATTATTTAAGTCCTCTTATGCCTGGAGCTGTCTCCGTTTCGGAGTTAACTTATTTCTTATTTTATCGCTGCAAAGTATTGCGCAGTGAGTGATTGACGAAAGAATGAAATTTTACGAATCCGGGGAACGAAGTAACTTATTAATGGAAAAATTAAAAGCTATCCAATGTAATACAAAGTCAACTCAATCCTGGGAGTTCGAGGAGCATCAAGCGCACATTTACATAATATAAATTATACACTAACCAGACGCGACCGACATAAAAAAGCGTCAGTTGTGAGTTGTGAGTGTGTGCGAAACGTTATTAAAAATCCCACAGGAACCGAGCGATACAATCGGCTTCCCATCGACGGGCAACCTTCAAATATCCTTGGCGAACGGTAACATAATGAAGATACCGCTGACGAGCATAAACATCAGTGAGGAGGTTAACAAGTCGGGGATCTGGAAGCAGGTTAACGACGGCAACTGTAATAACGAGAACAAACAGCAGAAGCAGCCAAAGATGATCAAGTGAGATTTGTTAAAAAAACAAACCACAAACTTGTTTAATGATCATGTTATGATCATCATCGTCATCATACGCTCAACATCACCATCGCCATTGTCATCATCACCGCCATCATCATCAATATCATCATCATCATCACCATCATGCCTCCTCATCATGCCTCACTATGCACTTCATCTGTAGAATGCACATATGCCTACTCCAATCGCACAAGCTCGCACGAGAAGTCACATTTAGCACAGGGATGTTATTGTAAATGAAATCTAAATCTGAGGCACTGTATAATATTTCAATTTCTTTCTCTTGCTTGCCGTCAAATCGCAGCGTGGGCAAACCAAAGAAGTATCCTAAGAAGGAGGGAGCCCTGTTTCTGTCTGACGAGACGACCCGGTTGACCACGATGAACGAGGAGGACGACGAGGATGACAGTGGAATCTCGATCAAGGTGACGACAAGTGTGAATGACTCTAGAGTGTAAACCGGGAAATATGAGACACAAAAATAAGTCCCCCTGCCGATGGGCGTATCGCGGTGATGGTGACGATCGAAGCGACCAGAACTTTCGACTATCGAACCTGTATCCGCTATCTACCGTAGACTCCAATCTACGATACACAAATCTACAGCTACTGCTGTCACAAGAAAAATCGATATGAGCACAGGTCGAGATCGATATTCAAGCGAGAACCGGCATGAGATCATTTAACCCACGTTAGGATCCCGATCTTCTTATTCAGTGAGTAAATGAGTGACCAGGTACTAACAGAGGAAATTATTTTAGTGCTTTTCTTGTTTTTGTATGTCGGAGTCGTTCTTGATGACGTCCATTCAAGGATGATTCATGTGCTTATCCTTCATCCCTGCTAATATTCAAAACTGATCGAAATCTCAATCGTATGTCACTCACTAGCACGTCTTAATTGTCAATCCCCTTTGGTTATAAATGACAAGAGATTCCACCTGTAACCCGCATAAATCCGAGATTAATTTTCCATTCACGTTTGCTGTTACTCCAGCATGGATATCACCCATCAACAGTTGTATTCGCCTCAACCTCCAAAACATAGAATTATACAGAATTAATCATAAGCGCACCACCCTGCGGACAAACGATACTGTCGACGGCGCTTATTGTAAACAATGAATAAATAACAAAACTTAACGCATTCCGTTTCGCTTGCAAGCTCCTCGGAAAGATGACGAAGTTCTTGTTGTTCCCACCAAACGCAAACGTGAAATTTCTACGTTAATAAAAAACAGTAAACAAAAAAAAACTAAAACGTCACCACGATTTTTGGATAATTCCATCGTTTTCAGGTTGATTTGATACGCTCGAAGGATGCAAACGGCGGAGGACCGTTTAAGTCAAACGGAACCAGTTCTGCCGAAACTTCAGTCTGAGTCGATTGAGATTTTCCTATCTGCGAGGTCAGCCACCTACAGCGCGGGTTGGCTCATGCCGTGATTTTTGAGTACATCGGGTGCACGTTAGACTATGTCTACTAAGAACAACAAGGCACCAGCCGCAAATGGAAATCTCCGCGCAATTCAGCGTCAAGATCCAGAGCTACATTCCTACCTCGAGGATAACACACAATACGTTATATGTAAATGGGCGGAATTTCGTTTTTTTCATCACTTGTGAAAATTATAATTGAATTCAGAGCGATATGATGATCTCGTGATTATCAGTTGCATTTACAAAACACTGAAATATAAGTAGAAGCCAATAATTGATTAGATTTCGAATGAAAAGAAATACAGTCTTGATTTTATAAAATCATGATAATAATATTTTGATATGTGATTGAACAAATATATATTGTCCCTGTCCGTAATATGTAATAACGAAAAGAGCAAGTGATAAGTAATAAGAAAATTATTTATTTTTTCGTGTCTGTGTTTAAACGTACACTGTATCGTTGAATGTGTATGGATAATAATTGTGCGGTCGATATAGTTGTAATAAAGGGGCTACATAATGGGAAAGGAACCCCGGTGTGATTGTAAAAAGAGAATACTTACCACTGCGATCAAAAAACCAAAGTCCTTAAAATGGTAAATTACGATTAAATCGATTTTTTGGATTTTAAGTAAACAATGAGATAGCACACTGAAAAACCGAGGTCGGCCGGATCTCAAATGAATACGAGACACATGGAACTACAATTGAGCAATATTAATAATCCCCAATAAGCCCAAGGTCTTTCAGACTTCCAATACACAAAACAAAATGTACCACAAAAAAAGTTTCCGTTGTCATTTAAAAATCTTTCCGATCTCTTTTTCCTCTGATTATATACATTTATATTTATAAGGGATACATATTAGATCGAATTGATGACTCTAACTGTGGGTACATATCGGGAAATATGACGCATTCGGAGCCCGTCTCCATAATTTTTTAGGAGCAATGGTGCCAAATTACTCGATATGTATGTCCTAATTCGGTCTTCAGTTGGACCTGATACACAGCTTATTATAAAGACAGATGTGAAGTTATCATTTATCGGTGTGTTCATATGACGAGCAAATGTTACAAGTCGAGTTAATAATACCAGCAGGGCGTTTAATTAAAAATAACATACCTGAGTGACATAAATAAATAAAATAAATAAGAAAAATATTTATATCTTGAATTATCTCATAAGAACAATGTCTTTTGACATTTTATAATATTATCAAAAAAAAAATGAATTCCTACGCCCTCTTGGTTTTAATGACATAATATTATAGAAAGTAAACAAAAACATGATTCATATCCACTCGCGATCGAGTAAAACGCCAGCAAATACCCCGCGGACACTTTGTTACGCATATAATAAGATTAATAACAATAGTAACAATAACAACAATAAAATCGCTTCAACCAGTAGAAAAATAAAGCCGACGAAGCGGTTCCTTTTTTTTTAATAAATTTCATGAACGATGGAAAGTATTATAACGATCAGATGGATTGATTCGACAAAATCCATAACAGCGAGATTGCGGACGTTGCCAATTTTTAACACATTTAATACACACGAAAACTCGCACTCGCGCCTCATTATAGGCGCCACTTATACAATGGATTAATTATTACTGTAACGATTAAAAATATATAAGACGATCGTAATAAACAACAAGAAAGGTTGCCAATAACGTTTGTTAAAGCTGTTAAAGATGTCGCTTGTTGAGGTAGTTTTATAATCGTTAGTAATAATTAGCTTCCCTTTGGTGCGGAATTTCGGTTAAAATTAAATTAATCGAAAGAATGCAACAATCACAAAACATTGACAGAGGGTGGGCTAGTTATTTACACGAAATTAGTAGTATTGTTTGGTTGTGATTAGTTAGCGAATATTTTGTTACGATGTGAGTTACACGTTAAAAGTTGTTTTTAGCCAAGATACGTGCTATTGTGGCGGTTTACGCAGTCGTGAGTCGACCGAATGCCTATTTGCCCAATCGGTTTCGCCTGTAACATGCCCAGCAACACAACCCCGTTGTATATCGTAGTTGATTAAGAAATAGTACGCGAGCTTGAATGCGAACCGGATACTATGTAATGTTTAATACTCACTTCGTCATCGATTGTGTACTGGCGTGTAAATAATAAGTGAAATGCGTGTCTAAGCTAGCGTCAATATGTTGCTAATAAAGATCATTAATACAAAAAGAAATTGACCTTAACAGTTAATTTCTCACAATTATTTTATTATAAGTATCGAATGTGATACATTCCGTGTAGCTTTTTTCGTGATTGAGTAAGAATGTAATTTTCAAAAGTCTAACATAATACAATGCATGGGAGTTACGGATCTTTCAACACATTGTGTGTTGATCCCAGTGAGTTAGCGACATCAATGAACATTGGAGTCATATTCGTAGCGTCACCTGTGGCACTCCTTGAAATGTCTCCAGACTGCAAACTTCCTGATTGCACTTGAAACATCATTGTAAGGTACGTACTCGCCGTTACGAACAGCTGGAAATGTAAAAAGAAGTGAAAGTTTGAATGTGGGGGGTGGGAAGTAAAGTTTGTGAATGTAAGAAGTTTATAACGAGTTACAAATCTCAGAAATGTTTAAACTGAGAAAACTGCGGACAACACAGAGTTAAACGCACCGACTGCAAGAGAGTACCATTCAATGGAAAGAATCTGCAAGCTGTAAATTCAACGTCCTTGTGCAACAGTTCAAAGGCAAAGTTTTCAAGCTGAAACAGAGAAACTATTAATCTTTTTATTCCATTTTAGAGTCAAGAAGTCCAGCACTTTCGTATCCATCGTTACCTCGGCTCTGGCTCGAAGATTGGTAGTAGGCCGTACAAGTAAATCGGGAATAACGTCAGCCGTTTTTTTCATCTGAAAATTACACATTAATTGTAGAAATAGAAAAAAAAATCACAACGAAACTGTAACAGGAGTGGACCTAACCTCCTTAGAAACACCGATGACTCTTGCAACCAGCGCCATTAACGGAAACAGAAGTATCACAATCCATAAAATGGTATTCACGTACACCCATTGTGACATTTCTTCCGATTTATATACAATGAGCACAAGGAAATAATAGGCATTGTAAATAAAAGAAATGCTGGTGAATGCGATGACCAATAGAATCGGAAATGAATAAAAATCGGCTACTCCGTCGGAAATCTCGTAGAGATTGGTGTGAGCTCTGCTGAGAGTTGGAATTATCGGTACTCGAAAGTCGTTGATCGAAACAAGTCCGGCGAAAAATGACCGAAGTGGAAAAGTTATGCACGTCATGGAGCAACGCAGCAAAGTATCGTTAAGGAGCCTGAATCGATTCTCGATCAAATTTAACGCTAGAACATACTGAACGGTGTACAAGTTGATGATTATACTGGGCACGATGAAGCTGAACCACGAGAGTATCGGCGCGTGAAAGGCCAGCTCCTCGCTCGACAATAATTGGACCCATAGAAAGGTGGTCGTCGCGAATATAATAATGAAACTGCGAAAACCGGATTCACGCTTGCAGCCGCTAACTCTCGTGCCGTTCACTCCTTCCAAAGTAACGTCAATGTGCGTAAAACGATTCACCATTATCGCCAAGGATTTCTGCTTTGTAAGGTACGTCAGCCATATCACGACAACTATTCCATTACCACATATTGTTAACGCCAACTCGATTTTATCTGTCAGATCGGACCGGAATGGATAGTTCACACCATATTCGATTTCCGATGACATAAAAGCCAGATAGAGTTGACTGAGGATTAGACAACAACTGTAGATGCCGCTAAGACGTGATGAAACGAATTGGCAGGAGACACGACGATGATCATGAAGAGAATCCTTTGGTTTTTTCACTTTAATAGCATTCTCGACGGCCAAAGGTGCCAGGCCCATGATTTTAAAACCAACGAAAATTAATCTCGGGAGAAAATACTTCTGTTGACGACGTTGCCAGGTCGACATCATTCTTCTTATTTGCCAGTCTTCGTGAAAGGGATGATATGCTGCACTGATGACCATGTGACGTTGGTATTTTACTATTAATATGTGAAAGTAGTGCAGTCGTGACGATTGTATAGTTGGATCTGGAGCCCTCGTAAATCGCAATTGCAAGTTTTGCAAATGTGCGAGCTTATCATTAATCGGTCAAATGGTTTGAGTTTGTATAAAATAAAGGCCATAAATTTTATTGCGTTTTCACATGTCAGATATGATGACAATCCTATGGATAACAAAGTACAATAGTCGGTAAAATCAAACAAACTTCTAATAAAATGTACAAAAAACTAACTTTGTATTTCTTCTCACAGTGATGAAGATTATAATTACAATCATCAATTTACTCCGTGACCGCCGTATTTAATTGAATAAGAATGACGAGGTACGTGGCGGACATACTTATAATCTGAAGATTAGAAAAGATAGTCGGAATGATACGATGTATTCGATTCAACAAATCGACTATCAACCAATCGGGTCGACTCACCGAGTGCACGAGACTAAAATCCAAGGAGAAGAGGCCACAGGCAGTGAAACGAATTTTACGATGCATCAGTTCCAACATAAAACATTGGAGCTAAAAAATATTTAAAAAATAGCGTAATATGAAACGAAAACATAAATATTTTACTCTTACCTCGATCTTATCACCTCGGTTTATAGTGGAAGAAATTAGAATCTTCCGGATTATATCTGCAGTCTTTTTTACCTGTAAAGTTCGTTCAAGTACTTTTCATTCATTTATTAAATCACACATTTTCTAAATATGAGTTTATATGTATTCAATAAGAGGCATATACAAGATAACAAAAAAGATTGTTACATTTTTAGTCTTGAGTTCAAACCTCCTTATTAACGTTGCTAACGCTGGAGGCCAGCATGGCCATGGGGAGAATTAAACTGGCGATCCAGAGCACTGTGTTAATTTGCATTGCGTACGTCTGCATCTCCGAATTGAATACGAATGATTGAACGACGTAATAAGCACTGTATACGAATACATAACTGAAGTATCCAACTGTCAGAAGAATTGGAAACGAATAAAAATCGGATATTTTCGACGCAATATCGGCCAGTCTCGCGTGGGCATGTCTGATCGTGACGATCTTCAGTGGGAGGGAGGTATTTCGCGATATTTCGCCCGCAAAGATTAATGTTAGCACTGAATTCGCCGTGAAAGATGTAGAGCATTCATTAAGCTGCTGATTAATATCTTTAAATTTAATTTCAATCAATTTAACAATGAAAGAGTACTCAATTAAGAACCAGGTAATAATAGCACTTGGCACTACGATAGCAAAAAGTGTGATCACCAAAGGTTTATAGCCTATAATCTCGGTTAATACCAATCCTGAACAGATTAGAACGTTAACGAGAAACATAAGAAAAAAGTAACACTGATTTGACTGCTGATGTCCAGTTCCATAAATAAACCCTGCTGTATTATCTTCGCACAACAATTCATTTAATAATCTCGCGCCGGTCTTTTGCCTCAATCCGAGCGTTAGCCAGATCGTGAACATGACGACGTTACCGGCTACAGCCACACTTGTCTCGATAACTGTCGTTAGATAGGATTTTCCAGGGTATTCAACGCTGTTTATTGCCGTCGGGATAGCTATGAAAAGAAGTCCGAATTGTGCGCTGGTTAGGCACAAGTTGTAACAACAACCGTAACAAGATGGCGATATTGTTATAATTTGACTGTCTTTTTGATAATTTTTCGATGACTGCCTCGATACTGATGATTTTTGAGCGACGTAAGGTACTAGACCCATGACTTTGAAAATCAGGACCATACACCCAATAGCTATATAGTCAAACTTCAAATAATGTTTGGTATTCATGTTAGCATCGGAAACTTGGTCGGAAATTATCCACCTTCTATCGAAAGGTAAAGTTGTACTGAAAAAAGTTCCTTTGTTATTCTCACCAACAAATATCGAGAAAACTGTGCATGGTATTGTCCATTGCATGTTCCTCCTTGTGTACCCTCAATTATCTGAAGGAAAAGCACTGGAATATACATGAGTCGATCGCTCATGCGATCTCGTATAATACCCGCATGCTCATCGCATAGCGTATAGACAGTTTTTATTCTGCATATTGAACATTCGTTAATATTTTATTCTCAATCCTGAATTTATCATAATAACTGAATAATAATAATAATAATAACTGATAATAACTGAAAGCTATTTAGCACAAATACAAAAAGGTTTCTTTTAAATTCAACGAGGAAGGAATGAAAATATTAATTAGGCATACAGTTGAATTTTCCGAAAGTTATCAATTTAAGAGCCTAAGAGCCAATGATGAAATACAATGTACAATTGATTACATTGTACTTCATTGTAGCGTTTTGTTTCTTATTATTAACCTTTGGAAAAACTTGATGTCGCAATCGTCGTATTAAGTGTTGTTTGTTGTGAAGTGTTGACGGAGTTTCCCAGTGGAAATTGAATGAGGATGACAAGATACGTGACGACCATGCTGAAGATCTGAAATGTATAAGCGGTCGTTTGATGACGTTTTTGTTGTAATTACGATTTGCTCTAGTTGCAGAAAATAACGTTGAAAGATCGTTTGGTTGAACTCACGGAATGCAGCATGGTGCGTTCCAACGAGAAGAGGCCACAGGCTGTAAACTGCACCTTCCGGTGCAGCAAATCCAGCGCAAAAAGTTTAAGCTGAAACGTGCGGACGTGTAATCTCACATGACATATATTAAAATTCGTTAAAGTTAATAAATACCTCCTTATCGTCATCAACGTTGCCGTTAGAAGTAGTAAGAAGTTCTTGAACGACATCAGCCGTCTTTCTTGACTGAAAATATGAAAAGTGAAAAACAAATAACAAAAATCTCATAGTATACCACAGTTTCTGAACCATATTGAAAATCGCCACAGTAATCACGGTTTGTGGACATTAAAAGCGGAACATTTCGTGCACGTATAGTAAAAAGGTATTCTATGAAGCGACACAGATGAGTTTCAATTTATATATCTCTCATGCTAACCTCTTGAACGGTGTTGGTGGCGCCTGAAGCCAGTGTCGTGATCGGCAGCGCTAAACTTGCCAGCCAAAATAGCGAATTGGCGAGAACTATCGGCGATGACTGTGTCGGCATTGTGACGATACAGGCCAAAACGAAATAGTAAGCATTATAGAGAAACATGAAAGACAAGTCTCCAATTGTTAGAAGTATCATTACGGAAAAAAAGTCCGATAATTCCGACGAAATTTTGCACAGACTAATGTAAGACCGTCTCAGTGTCGCGATCACTGGCGTTGATAACTGTCTTACGGCGAGACTCCTTGCACGTCCATATGGGATCTCTGCGATCGACGAAATTGAACGACCGCGGACTGCCTGATTTATAGCTTTGAATCGTTTTTCAATTAGTTTTAGCGTCAAAGTGTACTGAACGACAAACCAAGTCAAAATATTGGTCGTTACGGTGAATACGAAATAGCAAATTATCGGAAAATCGAAGGCTACGCTGGAACTTGAATATATCCCCACCCATGTGACATTGTTCATGACACATAGACAAAAAATGAAGCTTTTGCTTGACTCCAAAAAATGTCCATCATTCAGGTACGCCATACCACCGTCTAGGTTTAACAACTGATTTAATAGTCGAGCTGTAGTTTTCTGTCGGAATCCAAGTGTCATCCAAATTATGATCATAACACCATTGCCGAATATAGACGCTGACATCTCGAGGGTCATCGTCACTGTCGATCTATTAGGATACTCTACCCCGTACTGTACAGGCACAGCTACAAACAGCACACCGACGTATGCAATGACAAGGCATATGTTGTAAGCACACCCAAAGAAGGACGACGAAAACTTGATGGACGCACAATCTTGAATGACCTCACTCGTAAATTCCTTGCATTCCGAAGATTTTTGTACTGATGAGGGCGCAAGGCCTAGGCATTTGAAGAATATCAACATTATTCTCGTAGGGACATAATCGCAATCTAAAAGTCTTTTTCTTGAGCTCATTTCGCAGCACACAAATTTGGACTTGTTTTGCAACACTTCGAAACACTTAAAACGAACTATCAGATGGCACTGAGCTCAGAAAAAAAATTTATCCGGTTGCCGAGTAGACGAACCTGTCGTATTTTAACAAATCCGTTATTAACACATTGAGATCGTGGAAACTCGGTACAAGGCGCAAAGTAGAGGACTACACGCAACACCTGTCGCGTATATTTTATCGTGTAATTTATCAATATGAATAGTCACGAAGGGCGAGCAATTACAGGCTGTGTGGGCTGAATTCGAAAGGATAATTACGCTTAGTGCAGGGTAGGTCACAATCTCTAGTTGTTGTGAGATAAAATACTTTCATAATTTCTGCATTGTCGTTAAAAATAGTGATGATCGTCAGAAGACCCACAAAACTCTGAATTCTTAAGACATGTCGAGGAATCAAAGATGTCTAAACGCTTCACCTTATAGAATTTTATTGTCTACAAATACATATTTCTATGCAATGTTATTTTGAGTGGAATTGGGACGGTCACTCATTTCGTCTGATGTTTGCAGCTGACAAAGGATGATGAGATACGTGACTACCATACTGAATATCTGGAAAGTGATAGTACAGTTTCAGCACTCGAAGCACCAGAATTCACGCATGCAATTATTGTATTGGTTGTGAGATTGAATCTACACACCGAGTGCAGAAGAGTACAATTCAGTGGGAACAGTCCGTAAGCGGTGAACTGATCATTCGGTTGCAGCAGCTTCAGCGTAAACTGTTGAAGCTGCAATAATAATGAACGAGAATTATTAATCGGTTTCGGGCCAGCTATTTGAATTATAAACAAAAGTGCCCAAATCACCTCGGTTTTGTCCCCTGGACTGGTGGTGGATGTTTCGAGGAGTTTATGAGCAGCATCAGCAATTTTTCTCATCTGAAAATCACATAAGTAATAAAGTTTCCCAACGGTAACCATAGCATTACACGATTCAATAACTTAAGCGAACCTCAGTCGTGGCTCCACCCACAGCTACAGTGAGCATGATGACGGGTAAGCAAAGCCCGAGTAGCCAAAATACAACGGAGACCGTTGAACATATCATCAAAGATTCGGCATTTATTGAGAAGGGTACGATGAGATAGTAAGCGTTGTAGACGATCGAGAAACATGTCACCGCGACAGTCAGTAAAATCGGTAGTGAATAAAATTCTGATATTTCCCAAGTAATCTCCTGCAGTAACGTGTACGCTCGTCTGTATGAAATGATTTTTTTATAGTGATCATTGACGATGAAAATTTCGTCCACGTTCGGCGAGCGAACGGTTTGACCGACAGAGGGCTTGGATCTGTTGAGGAGCGCGCGTCTCAGAGCTTGAAATCGATTACTGATATATTTAACCACGGAAACATACTGTATCATGAACCAGTGGATGATTACAGCGGGAAACCATTCGTGAATACATTCGAGAGTCACGTCCTCGTAACATAGTCTATAGCTAACGCCCATTACGGCACAGATAGCTGTGCTTGTAAGGAAAAGAAAAAGGAAATAACACCAACTGGTTTCGGGTCTACGGCCACCGGAAAGATAAACTATTGTATCATCAGCGTTCTTCAAGCGTTGAAGTATCTTTGCCATAACGTTCTGTTTCGCACACAAAATCGTCCATACTATGAGCATAACCACGTTGTGGCAAATCCCCAGGTACAGCTCGATGATAGACGTCAACTTTGTCTTGTAGAGAAAATCCTCGTTGTACGCAAGTGGAATGGTCACAATGTTAAGGCAGACGAACACCACTATTAAGACAATATTGTAGAGGCGATCAAACCGCGAACACGTAAAGTTTATCGACGTCAAAGCAGCGCGGCTGTCAGTCGTTGACATTTTCCGAAGGGAAGGAGTTTGCGTGATTGACAAAGGGGCAAGACCGATCGCCTTGAAAACCACAAATATAATTTTTATATAGTAGTACAGATTATTAGGATTCGCCCGTGCCGTGATCCCCGGCGTGTCACGTCTCATGTTTCGTTCGTGCGTGATGGGACCGTCCTCTATGAACTTGATGTAGTGTCGAGCGAATTTTCGTCCCAACTGACGTGGAAATTGAAGGCCTCTTTACTCGGTTTAACGGCGCTTCTAATCGACGTTGCACATCTGCCCTGAGTTTATGAGCACCGAGTCCGTTAAAATAACAACCGATCCATGAACGGTTTCGAGAAACTTGCAACCTGCCCTTTTGTCACCTTTATCGCAACACGAACGCTTTATTACCCCTTTCAAACCTCTCGAGATTTTTATCTGATTCCCGAGAGAAGGCGACTCTATGTTAGCCAGTGTGCACACTCGCAAAATCGATGGTCTCACGGTAATCGTTGACGCGGCGTTAATATTTAATATAAAGCTAAGTAAAAAAAAAAAGTTCATGGAATGAAAACTGTTGTTGGGTTGATATATGTATTTTTAGACATTGCAACAGATTACAAGATTTCCCATTGTTTTGTTATATAAAAAATTATAGTTCGATTAGTCGTATTTGCTGTACTTATAACTTATTAACCTCGTTTATATCTATTATGCTCGTTACATACCACCCCACGTGTTCTGTTATCCAGAATTCGAATGTCTCGCGGCACGTCCCAATAGAAATTGAATAAGAATGATCAGGTACGTGATGACCGTGTGGACCACCTGATAATTACGACACCACACCGAAAATTTGTGATTCAAATCATACGTGGAAGCTTACAGTTACACGATACCCCAACCTAAAAATTATTAGATCGACTTACCGAGAGCACAAGAGTACCATCCAGTGTAAAAAAACCGCATGCATTGAATTGAACCTCCCGATGCAGCAGTTCAAGCGAAAACAGTTTAAGCTGAAATATGTGGAATGGATATCTTATGTATAGCCAAAAACGTAAAAAAAATAACTGACATTCACTAATACCTCGACCGTATCGTCGTGACTGTTTTTCGAGCAAACGATAAGCCTCTGAACGATATCACCCGTCTTCTTTGTCTGTAAATATCGTAAAAATAAAAAATTATTGAACTATTGCAAAGGAAAAAAATGTTGATTAGATGGTTTACACAAACCTCCCAGATGACGTGGGTGACGCTTACAGTTAATACAACAATTGGTAGAAACCCGTTGGTTATCCACAACCCCGAGTACACGCATATTCGGAGTTTGTCTTTTTCAGCGGCGACGATCAAGGTAATAATGAAGTAGTAACAGCTGTAGATCAGCCTGTAGCAGGAGTGTCCGACTGTGACGAGAATCGGTACGGAGTAAAAGGCCGATATTTCCGACGCTATGCCGCAAAGATTCGAATGCGCTCGTCGCAGAGTCGCGATGTTTGGCCTGTGTCTTCCGGACAGCGCGAATACTCCCCTGACGGAAAAGTCGTACGTCGAGTTCAGATCTAGAGGTACGTAACAAAGATGAAGGGTTCGATTCATAGTTCTAAACCGATTCTCGATCAATTTAACAGTGAAGGTGTACTGAGCGGCGAACCAAGCGGTCATGATGGTCGCGAAACCCAGCAAGTAGTTCGACACGAGAAAGCCGTCGGTCTTATGAGACAGATGTATCATTTCCAACTGCATAAGGGCAGTGGTGACGCACACGACGATAAAAAACAACCGACCGGATTCCGACTGACAACTGTTACGGAGGCAGAGCAACGCGTCGTCCAAGCTGAACAACCGATTCAGCAACCTTACGGTGGTCTTCTGTCGAAATCCGTGTATCAGCCACACCATAAAAATCAGAGTATATCCGAGTGCACACGCGGCAAGCTCGATCACCGTACTCAAGCGCGATTTTTTCGGCAACTCCAGACTGTACAGGTCCGGTACCGCCAGAGTGAGTACGCACAGATGCAACACGACGAGGGACAGATTGTAGGCGCAACCGAAGCGAGACGACGAGAATTGGATAGTCGGCGACTCGCCAATCCAGGCGTTCTTCCTCTGCACCCTCGACCTCGTGGACCTTCGCACGTTGAAGGGCGCAAAGCCCATCAATTTGAACACTGCCAACATTATTCTCGTCGCGACATACTCGTAATTGAAATTACTCGGGATGGAATCCATGGGAGATAAGCCGAAGTAATAGGATGGTAAACCACAAACGCTTCTTCGAATGCCTGTAAAATATCGTAACTCTACCAGCCGCAGACTACTGAACACCGTTCCCACGAATACATACCTTTTTCAAAATTAACTCGTAGAAAATGCGTGGTTAGCAGTAACGAAATACCAATCTGCACGCGAACCTTGTCGCTTTTGCCCTATCGCGTAATTTATCTACATCAATGAACACGGATACCCAGCGGCGAGGGGTTAAAACGATCGATCACGTTTTCTCGCATATAATTATGCCCGCGCCGTTTGCAGTCGTGAATAGGAATAATGACGTTGCGAAAATGGAAACCTGCATACGTTGACCAGCACCGCATGTCAATCGTTCGCATGATCTCAAATGTACACTCATAGTCTATTTGATGCATATCTGCATCGGTATCTATTAATATAGCACATCATAACTTAAGTATTTCGTATCATAATAATCTCGTTTATCGAACGCATTAAAATCCAATGTTTATATTTCCGTTTGGGTGATACATTTTGCTATGCGTAGATTTTTATAATATGATGATTTCAAATTGACGATGATTATTATCAGCAAGGTCGGCTCGTCGGTTCATTTTACTGCACACCCAATCTAGGGAAGAGAAATCTAGGGAAGAGAAATCCACCGAACCGTCAAATCATTTATTACGCAGTCGAATTACTTTCGGTAACATCTCGCAAACTACTTTTTTCCTCCGTCAATTGAAATTGAAAAAGGATGATGAGGTACGTGACGACCATGCTGAATATCTGAAGAGCACAATAGTGTTTCGTTCGTACAACAGCCAGAATGACTTGCCGCCTCCGCGAAGCAACGGGATGAATGTCATATCGATCGTAAGATCGGGCCGACTCACCGAGTGCACGAGGGTACAATCCAGCGAAAAGAGTCCGTAGGCGGTGAACTGAACGTTTCGCTGAAGCAGCTCCAGTGAGAACTGTTGAAGCTGCAATGAGTGAACAGAAGGGGCGAGAATCATATGCAGACGACCGATCTGTATAACAACAATGGAACATGCATTGTCTTCAAATAACCTCGGCGTTGTCTTCCCGGCTGGTGGTGGATCGTGCGAGGAGCTTGTGAACCACGTCAGCAGTCCTTCTCATCTGGGAAAAAGAGTAAAAGAAATTATTATTGGAAAGCTGACAAGGGTCCCCGTCAAAGCCCAGAGCCAGATTATTTACCTCTGCGGTAATCTTGTTGACGCCCGCAGCGAGCATGACGATCGGTAGCATCAAACCGGCTAAGGAAACAGTTGCGTTGATTATCACGCATATCAACTGAAATTCCGTTTGCATTACGACGGGCATGAGAAGATAGTATGAGTTGTAGATCACTGAAAAGCTCAATAGGCCCGTTGTCATTAAGATCGGTAGCGAGTAAAATTCGGAAATATCGCAGGCGATCTCGTACAACAAGATGTGAGTTCGTCTGAACGTTACGATCTTGGGGGTGCAACGAGTATTATTGGGCGATATTTCTCCGTGTATCAGCGACAGAATCGGTTGGGGTATCGAGGTCCTGTCGGGGCTGTCGAGGATAGCACGATTCAAAGCTCGAAATCGATTCTCTACGATTTTCACCACGATCACATACTGCATGACGAACCAATTGATAACGAAAACGGGACACACGTCGTTGAAGTAGCTCAAGAGAGGTCGATGTCCGTAGCACCGAGCCTCGGTGATCGTTATCATGATCCATATGACAGTGTTCGTCAAAAACAGAGCGAGAATGAAAAATCGATTCAATTTCGGTCCATCGCGATCATTCGCTAGCGATGCTATGGTGCGATCGACGTTCGCGAAATGATTGAACAACTTCACAATCGTGTTTTGTTTGACGCAAAACAGTATCCTTATCGCTATGACAACCAGATTTCCGCAAACGGCCTGAATGAATTCGATCGTCTCTGTTAATTGCGTTTTGAACGGATAATCGCTGTCGTACATAAGGGGGAGTGACACATAATTAATGGCGATTGTAAAGACCGCGATAAAAATGTGGTACAGCGAACCGAGTACCGAGTAGTTTAACTGCAAGTTTAAAAGTGTCTGATGACCGGCGTTCTTTGACACTTTCCTTCCGGAGGATGTTCGCACGATGGTCCAAGGGCCGAGCCCCAACAGCTTGAAAGCCATCATTATCACTTGTGTGCAGAAGTAATCGTAATCCATTTTGAAAGCCACGGGTCTTGTCGCTCCCGACGATTTTCGCGGCTTCTTGACGTATTTGTCCATTTGCGTTGACGTCGACGATACTTCGCACGGATTCGCTTGCACACTGTGAACGCAGACACGTAAATGTTACTTGACATCCGTTTTAACTGTTTTTTTTTTTAGTAATCAAGAACGCACATCTCAACGGGTCTGGTATTCCACGGCCAGGGAAAACAGCAGCTACGCTATGAATAATTTCATCGGTACGACATTTACGATTTTGCACGTTTTGCCTGGCTCACGCGAAACACGAGCTTTATCGAGATTCTCGGGTATTGATGTTTTCTCAGCGAACACGATATTCGGAAATCGCTCGCGTTTTATCCGATCCGCGAAACAACGCACATTTAGCCTTCGTACGTGGGCCAATGCTGCGCGAGCTTTCGTTGCGTAAAACCGATCACTTGACGCGTAGATAGTTATTCAGTTTTCGTACTAACAAGAGAGTAATTTAATGTTTCGGTGAAAAATGAATTATGTAATGTCACGTAATTCAATAAAATATTCTGCTAAGAAAAGACAACCTGTGACAGTACATTCGGTTGCATTGACCTGTATTGTTACAAAATTGACGTAACGAGTCCCGGCTGCGCTTCCACTTGGTACAAATGATCAATCACTCATTCACGATGTCGTGCCCGAGCGAATACGGGTCTGCAGTTGGTTGCTGTGGTATACGTAAGTGCTCACGATAATCAGTCGAATGGAGTGCAATTCGTTTCGTAAGACATACACGATGGTCTTGCCTCGATAATCCTTCGAGCTCGAGTGATTCATCGAACGCTTTCATTAATCGAATTGAAATTAAACGCGACGACAGGCAAACCGGGCCAAGTTGTCTCGTGACACGTTAATGTCAAATATAAAAATAATTTCACAAACAGAGAGCAACACGGCGGGGTGGAATCGATCATACCGGTCAGTGTGTACTCGTCGCTTTCGCCGTGATGTCAACTGAATTCGCCCGTCGTGACTCCGGAGTGCTCGCGGTACCTTCGCGTCGATGCAAAAAATTGATTGCGCGTTTCGCGCAAATTGACTGTATCACCTGGGACGAGCGCAAAAACGCATTTCAAGGGGGGCGATGCACACATCGATCGGTCGTCACGCATCATCGTCATAGCAACGTTAATCGGTAACACGCGACGAAAGAGGGGTCCAACCGCGAGTGCCGATGAGAACCGCGAATTGTATTAAATCAAGGAGTCGGCCAGTGGCGTTGAGACGCGTTCGCGAACTCGGACAGCCGTATATCGGTAAGCCCGTGGGATCCGTCGCCGAGTCTGAAAACCGTCAAAGCGATACGGCGAAATTCATGGGGGTGTCCGGGCCAGACCCCCAAAAGCGTCACAAGAAATGGCGACTCTTCAAGGCAACGGACTACGTGTCGCTGATGTGGCCGTGCTTCGAGCTGTCCAAGCTCTTCGGCCTCTTCCCGTACAAAGTGACGCCCGGATCAGCGGTCGTGTCCTCGAGGCCTGGATACGTCTACGCCACCATCATGATATCCGTTCACGTCGCGATGACGGCGTTTATCCTCTACGAGATGGACATATCGGGTCATCTGGAGTACGACAGCGTCCCGGGCTCTCTGCAGGGAAACTGTTATATCCTGTTGGGCTGGTCGATCGCGATCGTTTCTTACATCTACACCGCCAAGAGGATGCGACTGTTGAGCGATCTCGCCGAGGTCTCGGCGCGCCTGCCGCCGTCGTCGTTCACGTGCATGACCAGGTACATCCACGCGAAGGACATCTTTGGATTTCTCTTCCTCGTCGGACAGACGCCGAATGTCTTCAAGTCTGGCAATCTGCAGCTGCAGAGTAGCAAGGCCCTCGAGATGTACACCACCCTGGTGGTCTATCTGATGGACACGCTGTACGTTGATTGCGTCTTCGTGCTGCGCGCCTGTTTCGAAAGGATCAACGAGAATCTCCTAGCGCTGAAGGAGAACATCGAGAAGGAGGAGCCGCATCTTCTTCGTCGAGTCTATCACGAGCAGAAGAATCCCCTGATTCTCCTGGAAATCCGAACCATGAAGAAGCAGCACAACGACGTCAGCGAGGTCGTTCAACGTCTGAACAACACCTTCAGTCTTCAACTTGTCGCCACTGTAACTCTCACCTTCGCGGAGATCACGTTCTCTCTGTACTTCTACATACTGCAGTTGATCGGTTCGAAGGAGATTAATCTCGAGAAACAGATCTGGTACTCGTACTTCATTACCTCGGTGACGTACTACGCGGTGAAACTGGCCTCAATCGTTTGGGCGTGCGAGACGGCCAAGGGACAGGCCACGAGGACCGGGATCGTCGTTCACGAAGTCCTCATCGACACGACCGACAAACAGGTCAAGGAGGAGGTAAGAGAGACAAAAAAAGGTGGGTGCCTTTCCGGGTATTCTGGAGACTCGGGTGGAATGAGTGAAAGCCGCGCGACTCGGTCGATCGGTCACCAGAGCGATTGCGATGTGCGGACAAGCGACAGCGCCGTTCTTGAGGTTTGGTGATGCGGGTACAGTCGGCTGAACAAAGTTTGCCGTCTGTCCCATTCAGCGGCAAGGTGTCTTTATTTAGCTCCTTTAACTGTAGCGTCTTTGCCTGTAGTGTCTTTATCTATAGCGTCTTTGCCTGCAGCGTCTTCACCTGTAGCGTATTTGCCTTTATCGTCTTTAACAATACTCCACAAACGTAACGAATTCCCGAATTTTATTTCTATCAAGAAAAGTCAGGACTTTTAAAAATACTGTTTTTCTATTAGTGTTACAGCTGTCAATGAAATATAGGAGTTTTAATGATTTTGCCTGATTTGTCAAAACTATTAATGAACTTACACAGCAACGAAATTGTCGAGGTACAGTAAGACTGCAAGTTTTTCTATTGCCATGTTTTTCTCTAAATGTCATTGCAGCTCCAGCTTTTCTCGCTACAGCTGCTTCACCGAGACAACACCTTTCAGGCAAAAGGACTCTCGCTCGACGCCACTCTTATCACGGGGGTATGATCATATAGTTACGATAGTTAAGTATTGTTGCTCAGAGAATTCCTATCTACTCAACATTAACAACAATATTTTTTCGCAGATTGTCGGGGGTATCACGACTTATCTTCTCATACTTATCCAGTTTCTCATGTCGACGAAATCCTGCAACAACAATCAGACTACTGTAACGCCGCCATCGTAAGACTTCCTAGCTGTATCGATGTGCATTTCGACGCAGTATTGTTAACATATTGATGATCACTCTAGGTGAAGAGTATTGAAGTTTACTTTCAGTAAAGCTACGCAGTTGACGAAGCCATATAAAATACGCGTGTATAGAGAGAGTATACATATATATAAGGGATACGACATTAGAGTTTCGTAGTATAAGTGATCGGAGAGCGATCGATCCAGCTCCATCCCGGGTTTCAGTGGTGCGTTTATTTGTATTACCATCAACGCAAGTGATTATAACGCTGATATTTTCCTCTCTATTTTGTAAAACCCCAAACGCCATATTTAACATATCGACGTATTCGTATAGCAAGGTTGAACTCCATTTGCTTATTGCGCCATTTACTGATTAAAGGCGGGCCAAAACTATTGTTTTATGATGGGATTTATAAGAAATTTCTTTGACACGGCACTATTTGGCATGGAAAGTATTTATTTCTGAAAAGCCAACGTATTCCAGGTCAATCCTCAGACTTATTTCTTCCAATTCGCAGAGACTTGAGTTTATTAAGCGGCGCCATTGGCACCAAAGTCAGTCTCACTCCATCGAGACAGTCCTGCTGTGAGTCAGGGCCAAGGTCACAAAACCACAAGAGACCTCCACTTCCATTAATTGTCACTGTTAGATCGAAGACTCATTCGCAAAAGAATTTAAGTGCTACGCGGAACGACGTCGAATATACATTATTTGCAATACGGGACAGTTCACGTATGGGATATCGAGTAAAGTGGTTTCATGCTCATCCAGTGGAGAGAAATTAGAATAGAAAACAGTCGCGTGTACGTATATGTGGCTCGTGGAAAACGAGAACGTCGGTAATTGGTCGTGTGTAATTAAACCCGAGGGGAAAAAAAATAGGTGCCTAATTGTCGTCCAAGTGTAAGTTATTGCTGCAGTCCGACCATATATCGGTATCAAATTTAACGCAATTATGGTGCTACGGATCCTCGACACGAGGCTCGACATACACGTACCTATTTTCCCCTGAGACTATGAAAAATAAAGATAACTGCTATTTTAGAAGATCCATTATCAGTAGTTTGTGAAACATATAGAACGAGTAATAAACAAATCTTCCCATTGTTGTTTTTCGAAGATTCTTTCTCATTTGATGAGCTCACTTGACTTTGTTGCATAACTCCGCCGGTTGTGCCATAAATTATTCTTTATTTTATCGCCGACGTTGAGTCAATTGGTCGACGTATTTTCAGTCGCTTGTCCGAGCACTGCGGTCTATTCACGGACAAATTTGTCGACCTCGTCGATGATGTGTGTAACCCACGTACGAAATAAATTCGACGGATGTCAGACGTAATCGAGCGTTTAGCCATAAATTTTACTTGCTTGAGGTCGGCGATGGCAATGTGACGTATATAAGGTCGAAGTGGAAAACAGAGGTCAGCATGGTCAAATGGATCTACGCGTGGCGTCAAAAGGTTGCAGGACGTGCGTGGATTACTATGAATACATTGTAGTCGTAAAAATAGAATCTTAATTTCGCAACGACGCAATACTTTCGCGGGCTACCAGTCTTCGATCTATACGCAGCGCACACAATGTGCAACGCCACTCGAGTTATCTGTAACGCTGGGCGCTTATCATGTTTGGCCCAGAGTGAAAGACATGAATATCCAGATAACGTAGAAAACGAACAAAAAAAAAGTCAGCATTAATTTTCAACATCGAAGCAATGTAAAACTGCTGTCATTTCGTCTTTAAATTCCGAAGTAAAAATTACAAAATACAATCATTTCACATGTCCAGTTTTCACTCTGAATGTCATCCCACAATAGGGATCAAGACGGTCATGTTGACCGTAACGCCGAAAAGCAGGTAAGGTCAATACACCGTTTCAGACGTCGATAAAAAAATTCTGTACCAACGAAAATAATTAACCACTCTTATCCTTCGTAATCTGTAACATTACAATGTATACAAAAATCCGTTTCCACGCGCCCATTTACCCGACTCGTTTCTTTCGTTCGCCAAATGCGCGTAACTGCAAACGAAATATAATCGCCGTCTCTGCCTGCAATATAAATGGAGATACGTCCTCATCAAGACCTCATCACCTTATACTCTATACAAGGATCAGACTGTGTGGCAAACTAAGCAGTCTGACCACAACAGAACTGACTACTTCCGAGTCGATTGGCGCGACAATCCCGCCGCGAGGACTAGGAGAAACGATTGAATGGGCTCGGAATCCGAGCGGCATCTGTAGTACCTACTAGAGTAGTCGGAACGTCGTAGCCGCGCGGCCACTGCCACCGCCGCTGCCGGTGCGGCGAGCGACGCTGTTCTTTGCGATTTCCAACGAGACCAGCCGCACCGACACATCGAACGCGCGCGCGCGCCGGCGCCCGTTGCACCGACCCCGCACATCGCACTCGGGCCCGCCGAGTGTTTTGCCGGCAGTGTCGCCGCTATCCGAGTAGCGGCTGCGCGGCGCGTTTGCCTCTTACGCTTCGATTCAGTCAGTCGTGCGTCGACCGTCGCGCGCTTCGCCTCGTCGAGTGTTCGCGACGGACGTTCCCGCGTCTTTGTACACAAAACGACGTATATTTTATCTGATATCGCTCACGTTAATTCGGCTGAGAGGACAGTCACTCGTTTTCACTGCTCAACGACGTCGTGGTGCTTGGAAGTTTCGACAAGTTTGCGTTACCACTGAGATCCGTCTCACAGACTCAAACTGGCTGACCTGGCGACGAATCTCCGCGGGAAACCGGGAAATCGAGACTGTGCTGATAAGGGTAACGACGTCACACGGAGAACTATTGTGAATTCATGTGAAATAGAAATAAAAATAATAATAAACAGCGAATTTATTCAGCGATGATCCTGCAGGTTGATTTTTTAACGTGTGACGAATTTAAAGAATGTTCGATAACTCGACGTTTTTGTACATCATTTTTTTACAAGTCACACATCTTGAGACGTAATCGTGCGAGAGAGTCGGTCCTATCGTCGCGAACGATCGAGAAGATATCCGGTGACGGCGTTGATTTTCATCTGTGATTCACGCGAGAGACGATGACGCTTCCGAGCGCCGCGGAGTAAACAAAACCTCGTGAGCGATACTCCGAGTTTGTGTGTGTGCCAGCGCGTGTGCCAGTGCGTTAGCTACATGTGTGTGGCAAAGTGTTGTGCAAGGATAAAGTTTGCCGTCTTTACACGGAAATACCGCGTCACTGTGTTTTCCAATTGAGCCACCGCCTACCTGCCACTGGTTTTCGCCGTTCGGATTCGATCTGTCTCAGTGTCGCGGGAGATCTGCGACTGCGTATTGAAAAAATAAAATACACACCAGTCCCGACAGTCGAGATTAATCTTTCCGGGCTCGGCGAAGATCAAAGAGTGGAAGCTGCTCCCAAAGGTTCCGGTTGTAGGTCATGAGGTGAGTGGAATGACTACATTAGTCTTTTATAATTCATAAAACCTGCAGAAGAAAATTCAACGATTGGTCCATGAAACCTTGGATAAATTCAAATCAGATTAGATTTTACGTATTTAATTAATACGATCCAATTTTGATTTATGACGAGTTTTAATTCGATTAATCAACTAATCCTAAACCCACATTTAAGTATTGTAAGTATGAAAGATATTGAAATTACGGATCCAGCGATTGATAAGTTGGGATTATTATCATTATCATCGGTAATCGTTATTAATGTCGTCACACGCTACGCGCGACATTGTGTGTCGCGGGTAAACAACGAGAGAGAAAAATTTTCTCCGCGGAACCCGAAGCGGCGGTTTCAGTCGGCAGCGATAAAGTCGTCGATACGTTTATCGGTTGTCGTCGAGCGGTTTTTATAAATATTTCATCGACGAGCGAAGCGAGATCGCGATCGGCGCAGGCTCGGCGGAAGGGGGAGGGGGAGGGGAGTGACAGGGCGGCGCCGCCGTCAACAGCGGACAACGAAGTTTTGCTGTGCTAAACGAGGAAACGATCTGTATGCAAATCCGATGTGGCATTCCGTTTGTTCGAGCATAAATTTTCCTCAAGGATTTCCTAGGCTTTCCTCGTGTCTCGCGCGCGTTGACTCTCTGTCTTCGCGGATCGTCGCGCCGACGCGATTTCGGTCGATCGGTCGAACTGCGCACGCGCCGTCGGATACCGGTCGGCTGCCCTCGATGTCGACGTTCCTTCTTTTTCCCAACTTGTGTCAACAACGCTCATACGTCATTTTTTTTTTTTTTTTTTTTTTTTTTTTTTTTTTTTTTCAAAAATTTGGAAACATGATTTTTCAGCAAAGAAACTATTTGGCAATATAGCTTTCGGCGAAACGAAGATTCGGCAAACTGACTGTATGGTAAAATAATGTGGTCCCATATTCACGTTCACTTCCCAGCACGGAAATCCCAAGTCTCTATGACGTTGCCGAGAAATTTCCAGCCACGGGCGACACGCGTCGAGAATTTTTGAGCAGTTCACCGTCGACTTCCACGAAAATAAGCGAGTAACGTCGACGCGATATTCGTCGCTGTGGAAATATGACGTCAATTCGAGTTCCACAGATTGAGCAATGATTTGATATCTTCATTTCTCAATATTTCTCAATATTACCTTTATCAAATATTTCTCGGATCACAAGATCTGGGCACAACTTCGTCGCTATCGTTTACCAGACGTTATAATCACACTAAAAAGACGGAGCAAGACGCACTTGTTAATTTAAAAAACATATACCCGCCTAGCCTCGTGGGACGAGTGTTTGTTTACGACGAACGTTTTGGTTGCCGAGTCTGGTCGACGATATACTCGCGACGCGTTGGTTTTGCTCGATCGCGACGCCGTCGTTAACGGCATTTGAGCAAATACGCGCCGCGTATGGCCGGTCCAATCGTCGATGAGCGCAGTTAGAACCGTCCGAAACAGCCAAATGTCTGAATATGCAAACTTCAACAGCAGCAGCAGCAACAGCAACAACAGAATCACCATGGAGGCCAGACGATGCCGCGACCTTGTTGATATCCCCGTATCGCTGATATCCGACCCTCCTACCACTTCCTCATTCTCTCAAATCCTTCTTCACCTCCCCGACTCCGAAACGTCGATCCGCCTCCGACTCCGAAACGTCGATTCGCCTTCCGAATCGCGGCGTCGATACGTCACGCGAGTCTCTCCATCCATCATTCCGTCCAACCCAACCTTAATTTTTTTCCTTCTATTTTGCAAGCAATACGTTACGAAATACGTGACGAATACATCAGAGGCCTTGAAATGGGAGGGGGGTGACGATTGATTACCTACCTCAACTTTTTTTGCGTAGCACCGCGCAAAGTTAATCTGACACAACGGTAAACTATGAACGACGGCAGTTTTCCTCTTGTCAACCTGCGGCACGTAGACTGTATTATACAACGCGCCGCGGTGCGTCTGCCACCTGTGGCTTCATCTCTGACGCGTGCGCAATAGAATCAATCCATACATGATTCTCCACGCTGAAAACCTCTCGTTGTCCACCGAGATATAAAGTTTTATTGATTCCAATGAAATGTGTTCTTTGAATATCAACACGACATTTCATTGGTTGCAAGAAACATTTAATTGATCACCATAATTAAGAAGGCGTTTTAACTGAATCAATGAAAAAATAATATTATCTTAAATATTGTATAATTTTATTGATTTTAAAGAAATCTTTTATAGGTTGCGATTTTAATGAAATTTCATTGAATTAATACAACTTTTATTCTGATATTTAAAACTATAAAAAGTGAATACCAAATAAATAAATACAATGGATTACCGCAGTGAGTCAATGTACGAAAGAGTCCAATGTTCGATCCTTGATCCATCCGGCAACGCGACGAGTAAAAAAAATCGATAAAAATGATCGACAAGCCCAGCGGGGTCGCGCCTAAGTCTGAAAAAAGCGGCTAATTGGAGCGAGCGTATTTCGCGCGAGCAAACATTTCGCAGCTGCCGAAAGACGTGCGACGACGGTGGCTGATCCGCGAGGCTGTCTGCGATCGTCGGGTCTGAGCGCCGGTGAAATTACGCGGTGACGTGTCGGGCGCGATGCGCGAATTCGAGGCGATTAACGCGAGTGTGAGTGTTGACCACAACAATATGCCGACTACAATGAGTTCTGCCATTACTAATAGTCACAGGTGCCATTATTTACTGCCGGTTACATTGATATCTTCGCGAAAACCGTACAATTATCGTCGTCCATTTAGGTGACATTTTTCCGACGTGTGTAAACGACGTAAGTGACCGAGCACGAGTTACCTCGATTGCGCGACTTGCCGCGAAATGGTATCAGGAAAAAAATAGCCATGAAAAAAATGGCAGGGAAAAACCGTCCGATTGAAATAATGGCCGAGGAAAAAAATGACCGTGTCTCCCACGCACAAACATGTGATTCAATCGCGGCCTTTTTTTCCCCAGCCATTATTTCCACCACACATTTTTTTCCAGCTATTTTTTTCTCCTAGATTGGCGCGCGCGAAAAAAACGCGAGGGAGACGCGGTGACGGAAATGTCGCACTTGTCGCGCTCTCGCCGTACAACTGTTTAACTGCCGTCACGACTGAGTTGCGCATCGCGTAAACAAGATAATCGCCGGCGCGATACCGAGCGTCACTACCGATATCAGCGTTCGCATTCAGAACTACGTCTGTCTCCCGCCGCACGCGGGGCGACACAAAGGAGCGATCGCGCGGCGCTCGTAGCGACCAAAACAGAGCGCGTCCCTCGCGAGCGCATCTCGGTCAATTATTTCAGACGAGGCTATTTCGGATCGCACTCGCGGCTCGAGTGATACCGAGCAAAGTCGATTTTTTGCCTCTAACGCTCGATCTAAGCGCGTGAATGAATCAGCAATGCGCGCGCTCTTACGCCAATGCGGAACGCGACCTACGCACCCTGACTGGTAGAAATACCGAGAATGAAGAAACGGAATAACGCGAAGTCCACGCGCGGCTATAAATCGCCGCCGCCGCCGCGGAATGTCGACTAATCGGAAGTCGCTGCGCAAGTGGCCACAATTCGCAGTCGGACATCACCGAAATTCCAGCTGCCTCTTTTTTCAGTTTTTATTATTACTGTTATTATTATTATTATCAATTTTTACTATTATTATTCAGTTCATAAACTCCACGCGTCCCGTCGGTTGTTGTAATCGTCATCGTCTGGTATATCGAGTTTGCGTGTATATCGTGGTATATCTTTATTCACGTCCGTCAGCTCGCTCGGTCGGTCACGTATCGCGTAGCTCAGCCTCTCGGTTCGGCGCTCCTAGCGCCGGACGCCCGTGACACACACCGAGCGCCGAATCTGCGCGCGGTGCCGCGCGTGTTATTGCGCGACGTGCGGACGCTTCCGATGAGATATCCTCCGCGCGAGAGGCTGATGACTCACGATATCGCCACGCGCGTTGCACGATTTTCTGTGTCTGTATTTTGGACTCCGTGAAATATCATTGGACTCTGTGAATTCGGAAAACTGAAACAAGAAAAAAAAAACGTGAAAAATACAATCGAGCATTAATGATCCGATATAAATTCTTAAATTCGTGGACTGTATTCGAATTATCCCGAATCGCGTGGATCGGGTGTTAATGAACCCGAAGCTATTTTTTCCCGAAGCTGAAACTTTAACGTCCGAAACTTTCGGTCGAATTCGCGGACACCATAGCAGTCAGATTGTCGGAGCAACGATCGAACCCCCGAATATCTCAGCGATGTCGTCATTGGCCGCTCGGAATTTCGCGTTAGGTCCGCGTTTATCGAAAGCGCGGACCGCCGCAATGATTCATCGCGAGATCTCCGAATGGACGTTGCCGTTGACCTCGCGCTCGCAGTTTCTGCGCCGGGTGCGCGCGTCGATGCCACGAAAATAAACGTTGGCATCTTCCTGTAACGGTTCGTCCGTGCAAGCAAAATCACCCGATTAATCTTCCCAACGACCCCGACGTGTATTTTTTCAAGATCCCTGACGGAACATCCACGAGCCTTAATAACTACTCAGGCTCCGATCAGGATACAGATCAGGTACAGCTCAATTGGACTCGAGTCGCTACTGTCGTCACACGCGTCTCCCAGCCGCAATATATAGGTCATCATATCGGATTAGACGTATCCCGAAAAACCGGTGTTATCCGCCTATAAACGCTCTCGAGCCAGAAACAAGCCCACACATCGTCGTAAGTCCGTGTCATATGTATTCCGGCTGCGGCGACTGCGCGACCTTGGGCAATCTCAATTAACGGCGGAGAGGCGCGAGAATGTCGCGCGGCGCGCGGCCTTCCGACGTCGCGATCGCTCGTCTGCGACTCGTGCGCGACGGGGCCGTTTTGCCGACCTGTTTGCGACGCTCTACGCTCCGAAAGCAGCGACGCAGGTCTCGTCGTTTCAAAGTTCCGAGCGTCCGTCGATTCGCACACGAAGAGTCGAGACGTCGAATGTATATATGTTTGCGTCCGACACGCGCGAACGTCAGCCTCGTGCGTCTCGCGTCACACGTGGCGCGTTTCCCGGACCGCGTGGATCGCGATCACTCAGTTTAACCGTTCTCGGTCGAAGAGCTCTCGGCGCTCGGCGCTCGCACGTACCGGAAGTGACGACGACCAAACAAACAGAGAGCAGAGAACGCGCCCGCTATCCTCTGTGCATATAGCTACGGCGCTATATAGCTACAGCTGTACACATCGTGACGCGCCAGCAGCGAGGAGCACGTGGCACGCGCGTCGCACTCGTCGCGAGCGTAACGCGGCCTCGAGTGCTCGTTATCGGGCAGCATGTCGATATGCTCGTGTATAGCGCGCCGCAAAATTGCACAAATTCAGACCTTCGACACGACCCTCCGACGACGACTTCCGCGAGCTCTGAGATCGAAATTCGGGGTTCGGTGATTTTGCACTGCACTCAGAAAAATGTATGGTTGCCTGAGACAATGCTTTTATGGTTCCCGCAACTATAAATAATTAAACCAGCTGCCAAATGGTGGTGCCCGTGACTATTTATATAGTAGAACACACTATATTTGACATTGTTGTCTCCTGAATTTTCTCAGTGTGCGATGCATCGGAAAATGCTATTGACTTGGCCCTCGTTTCTCGACGTTTTCACTTTGCTCGCCGACAAATTCGCAAATAGCCACCGAGTCTGCCACGTGGAGCATCCCCGGGGGCCTTGACCGTTTCCATCAGTCATCGTTGATTCGCGCACGTGGACGAGCGCCCGGTGGTTCAGTTAACGGCCGGACAATCCGTAAATATCCAAACTTGGACGACTTCGTCCGCGTAATAAGCGTGGGCACCGCCGGGTGAAGCGTCACGTAAAACGAACGGACATTTATCTTCATGCTCGCTGCCAGCAATAACCGCGAGCAAACGCTCAGGCTCGAGGTGGCGTGACGTCACCTTGTCTCCTTTGCTGCACTCGGAAAAATGTATACGTCACAGTATACGTCGTGTTATAATTATCGTTGTCGTCGTTCTCGCGACGATAATTATAATGTAACCGGCAGTAAATTAAGGTATCTGTGACCATTTTATATAGTAGAACTGACTATATTCAATATTGTTAGCCCACGGATTTTTCTCACTGCAAAACTTAGGGCTCATAGTTAAAAAACATAGAGTGTGGACTTTTTCGTAGTATTATATATTACAATGTAAAAAGTAACACCTGTTTCGGTGTCAATTAACTTTTGCAATTTCGTTAAATTTATTCAGGTATTTATTTCAATTTTCAACATCGATTTAACGATTTTTTTCGGATAAGCCTGAAAATGGCACACGTATAAATAAATCCTCTATTAAAAAGTTCGTAAGCAAACATTGTTGTCGATTCCTCGGCCTCTGATTGGTTGTTGGTAAACCGGCAGTTCGTTGTTTAATATCGCGAAATTTGGCAGTTTGTCAGAAAAATACTGCAGTGGTGTAGTTTTTAACACCACATTTCCAACACTGCAGGGTTCCTTTATATAGCGAACAGCTGTATCGAAACGCAGTGACAGCGATCAGCGGCGGCTGCCGCGTTTCCGTCGGACGATTTTCCCGCGGCGATTGCGATCGTCAGCTGATTGAGCGTCGCGACCCGCGCGCACCCTCGGCGCATCGTTCGCGGTCCGTCGGCCGTGTCGAGGGCGTCCCGATGCGTCGCGACGTCGTCGTCGTCGTCTTCGCGAGTCGGAAATGTTGCGGGCCGAGATCCAAGCCAGCGGCATGACGCAACCCTGATTGCCGGCTACAATCGCCGCTCTCGGCTCTGGCTCGTGTATTATCATCTCCCGCTCTCTCCCTGTCTCTCTCGCTCTCCTTTCTCGCATCGACTCGCCGCGTGGCTCGATCTCGTCTCACTCTCTCTCTCTCTCCGCGCCTTCCTACGTCCATTCCGATTCGCTGATCCGATTTACGCCGCAGCGTGCGTACTGCGTTCTGGCAAGCGGTACACGTGCTCGGCTGGCTCCCGTCGTATATATATATATATACACAAACGGCCGCCTCGAGCGAGTCGTCGTTCTCCGCTGCAAAACAATCTGGCGAAACGAGTCCTTGTGTAATATCTCTTACTCATTCTGCGTTTCTGTTTATATGCGTTCTCAACGAGAGCAAAACAGATACTCGAAGAAGAAGAAAAAAATAAAGGACAAAAATGCGGCTTGACATATTTTCGCGTCGACGAAAATCGGCAGCATCGAAAAATCTCCGCCTGACCCGTGTGACTCTCGCCAACGAAAATATTGTCAGTTTTTCCGTTTTATCTTATTCCGCGCAATTGTCGAGGCGAATCGGCGGCACGCGCGAAATTAATTCGACGCCTCGAGACGGATGTGAAAGTATAACGCGCGCTGCTGCAGCAACTCTTCACGCCTCGGCGACTCTCCCTTTGTTTCGCATTCGCACCCCATTCTTTTTTTTTCTTCTTCTTCCTCCTCCGGCGCGCGGGATTGTGTCCGAGAACGGATTTTAATTGATGACTCGGCGCGATGGAGAGATGATAACGCGGCGAGCGAAGCGTCACGCGAGAAAGTTGCACTCGCGAGACGGCTGAAAGTGCACAACCCGGGTGCGTTGGGCGTACTTTCAGGTATATGTTTTTTTGTCCTCGTGTCTCTCGTTTTTCGTTCCCGCTTTTTTCTTTCTTCTCGCTTGTGTTGAGGTTCTTCGTTGCGGCGCCTCTGGATTCAGCCTTATGCGCACTTGCAGTGGGCTTCATCGTCGAGTCGCTCGCGCTCGTGTAATATCCTGAAGAGTGAAACGACGGAGTTCCTACGGGTTTAGAGGTCAGCACACACTGACATTCGCAATGGACTGAGGTCGTTGCCATGTCCGCCCACTGTTGTTTATGCGGAGTGTGGTACCTTCAACTTTTTCTTCTTCTTCTTCACCATCCTCCTTTGTTTCTTCTTATTATTGTTCTAATTTTTCTTTTTTTATGCTGCGCTATTATTGATGTTATTGTTATTCCCCAGTAAAAATTTGTAGTGTTGCATCCGCCCCAAATATGGCCCTGATCAGGACCGGTGTGACTATACAGATTTTCTGCTCGACTTGTTGTTGTTGTTGTTACTCTTCTTCTTCTACCTCATCTTATCCTTGTTCTTTTTCTTCTTCTTCTCCTGCGCCTTCTTAGCCTCGACAGAGTAGAAATTATCTTCCAAAAGCGACGAATTATTTTTCTTATCCAAAGATTTTTTTTTTTTTTTTTTTTTTTTTTTTAATACCTAACTTAATAGTCGACAAAGTAAGTACCAGAAATATTTCTGGGAATGTCCGAGCGTATGCTCAGTGTACACACGCAAAGATTGTCCGGCAATATCTCCGAGCCGTGCGGATATGCCTACGCTCGAGTGTCGTCGTCCCAATCGCAACTACGCGTCTCGGCTCCTTTTCCATAGCGTCGCGCGCGCGCGAGCGTCTCGGAATGCTAAACTGTAATGACACTGCGCAGTACGTTAGTATACTCTAATCCCAGGATATCCTCGCGTCGCGACGACTTCCAACTCGTTGCTCACACAACGAGGCATCCCGCCTCTGCCGCATTTCTCGCATATTCAGTTTCCTCTATAAAAACACCGCTCGGCTATGCCGAAGTCGCGACTATGTATATGTATGTTTATTTATATCACTGCGGGCGGAAATGGCTGCTTTTACGCCCGCTTCGCGGGCGTAAAACCGCCATTTTCGCACCTTGTGATATAAAATTTCGTACATCCCTCGTGCGAAACACTTTTTCTAACTCGTGTGAATGCAGCACTCGCCTTCGGCTCGTGCAGCAAACTCACACTCGTTAGAAAAAAATGTTTCGCCCTCGTGGAGTAATGTACTATTATTTAGCATCGCGAGTCTGGGCGGCGAGCTTCTTTCCTCGTCGATGCGCTCCGGCATTATTCACGGATTTCCGTCTCACGCTGCAGCGCAAAACGGAAATGTGACAGTATTGGAATGCAGCGTTTATTAGTCAAAGTAATTCATGATGGAATTCAAAGTAATTCACGGTGGAATTCAAAGTAATTCACGGTGAAATTCAAAGTAATTCGTGTGACCCCGCGTTGACCTGTAAAAATGTCGCCCCGAGCGGCCGGGTGCGAGCTGGAAGAATTTTCTCAATCTATCTCGCTCTGTCGCTCGTTCAAGTCTTTCTCTCTTATCGCGCAGTATTCGCATGCGCGCGCGAGGTTATTGCGTGAGAATCGCGCGAGCGATCGCTCGCGAGCTGCGTCGTAGCTCGCGCGCACTCGTTGTGTCTTCGTCTACGCAGTGTCTTTGTCTTTGTCGTGCCTTTGCCGTCGTCGTGTTTTTGTCGTCGTCGCCTCTTCGTCTGCGTCGTATCTTCGCATTCGTCGCGTCTTCGTCTTCGACGTTTCTTCATCTATGTCGTGTCTTCGTCTTCGACGTTTCTTCATCTATGTCGTGTCTTCGTCTTCGACGTGTCTTCATCTATGTCGTGTCTTCGTCTTCGTCGCGTCTTCGTCTTCGACGTGTCTTCGTCTTCGCCGTTTCTTCGACTTCGTAGCGTCTTCGTCTTCGCCGTTTCTTCGTCGTCGTCTACGTCGAGTCTTCCTCTACATCGCATCTTTGTCGACGTCGTGTCTTCGTCTACATTGCGTCTTTGTCTACACCGCTGCGTCGCGTATCTCTCGCATGAACTCGTGGGTCGAGGATTGTTGTGACACGCGTATAGCGGTGATACGCATATACCGCATATACAGTATTTCCACGCGCGAACCGGCCCCTGCCACGTTAGAGCCCGCACCGCGCTCATTACCTACCGCACGGTCCATTTTGCAAACGCCGCCACAGTCGACACTATAAATAGCTGTCTCTTTCCTTCCCTCGGACTCGTGTCCGAAGTCGTTTTTTTCCCCTCCGAGCACGCTTGCCGCGAGACGGGTTCACTTATTTTCCCGGTGACTCGCGTGTGTCAAAACAAACGTATGACGGGCGGCGAGCTCGTCATAATTTTGACAAGTTTTGTTTCACCTCCTTTGTGAATAAGTCGCGATGAAAAATAGCGTCTTATTCGTAGAAATAATTCCGATACATTTTATTTTTATTTTATCGCTTCGCGAAAATAAAAAGTATACGATTTCATGCATTTCGTGCAGGACTTTGGGTGGTCGTGATTTTTTTCACGCGAAATTACCGTCACTCACGAGTCGCCGCGTTGGATGCTAATGAGTTCGCTAAAATGTCGAACTCACGTCCCGCGAACAAGCTCGACGCACTCACGTCGCCGCGAGTAAACGGAGAAGCGGAGAAACGGACGAGAAGAAGCCGATTGGAATTTCGATTGGGGCGTTTTCGACTCGCGACCCGGAGTGTAACGAACCCTCATGCGCGGCACGCGTTGTTTCGTCTATGTTGTCCGCGCGCGCCGCCGCATTTGTGGTTCCGATCGCGCGGAACGAACGACCGAGAGGAGCGCCGGTAAGCCGGGCGCGATGATGAAAAAGAAACGCGCGTCCCCGCGGGACAAGGCTAACCGGTCGATGAGCCCGCGCGCGGTTCCTGTTCGGTATAACCCAGCGCGTGGCGGGCCTCTTGCCTTTATTTACGCGCCAAGTCCGGGAGGGTCGATGTGGACCGTAAAAGACGGTGAGAAACTGCAGATACTGCAGCGCGTAAATACCAGAGCCTTGTTTTCGAGTTTTTTCGCGGTGATATTCCCGAACGCAGCGTTTGTTTATGTGTGAGTGTAAATCATTGTTGACCATCGCAATTGTTTACAGACACGATCGTTCACAAATGCGATTTTTTGCTAACGGGATTGTTAAATATTATTATCTAAAAGTATTAATTCTTTATTTTAACCCTATGCGGTTAAACAGTAGATTTATACAGTAGTTCCTCGTAATGTGGGATCAATTTGACACTACGTGACCAGGAAGGGATAATGAAATATGCTCGTACACAATTAATTAAAAAATAGTCCATAATTGATTTAAAAAAATAAAGTTTATCACACAATGATCATTATATCAAATAATGATTCATCATAATTGACTAAATATGACTGTTTACAAACCCAATTCTTCACAGTCGCGATTTTCAGTAAATGCTTCTCCGCAAACACATTGAAAACAAAGCACGCATTTTTGGCGTTCTGAAAAAGTTCCGAAATAGCAACTCCTAAAATCAACGAGCCGCGTTCCACAAAATCGAGCGAATTCGCTTACCTGTTGTCGTTGTCGTCGTCATCGCACGATGCGACAATTAACAACAGGGACCAATATACCCGAAGCGATTGCACCAAGAAACCCGGCTGCGTTCCGGACTCTCGACGGAGGGGAAAAAAAAAGAAAAAAAAAACGTACTACGCACGTACGACGCTTCGCCGGACGAAGCGACGCTGATTCGCGGGCAGAGCCGCGCGCGAACACGTGTTCGCTCGCGTGTTCGTGTGAATGGGAGTCACGTGCGCTCTCGCGTCTCTCGTTGAATGGCGCGCGGGTTGAGCGCCGCGCTCGCGCGGTGTGTGATATAGTGCGAGCGGCGATACGCGGAGAGCAGCACGCGGCCCGCAAGAGTCTCTCGATGCATTTATGCATTTGCTCGCGGCTCTCTGCGCGAGCTCGGCGCGTCCGTGCGCGCTCGGCCGGCATTCGTGTAGGTGACTACTTCGTCGTGTGGCGCGCGGAATTCGCAAGAACGGCAATGCGCGCGTCCCACAGCGGGATCGCCGCACGCAGACGTAGTACTCGCTGCTTCCTATTCGCCTTGTGCACGTGCCTCGCTCTCCGTCGCTTCCCCCCACCCAAACAACCACGTTTTCCGTCTCGTCCGCAGCGTTCGGATCGCCGCGCGGCTACAGTTCGCTCTCGTTAATTCAACGCCTTCGCCGTACGGTCTTTGCTTCTGCTGCACCGAGTGAAATTGAAAGCCACAGAATATCCGAAGTTCGAGAGTTACTTTTGTGTATTTTTGCTCTTGAAATTCACTCGCCGATCCGTTCGGGAATTGCGAATGAACTTAATCGCGGACGAATTTCGAATCATCGACTGTACCGTCCGATGACCTTTTCAGAGCGAAATGATAATTTTGGCGGTAAGTTGATGTCAGAGATTTTCGACCGATCGCAATGGGTGGCTTTTTTATTATTTTTATTATTATTATTGTTCTAGGTGTAAATTAGAGAGTGTCGACTGTATCGCCGGGTGCTTCTCGCGGACGCCGATATACGCGCCTCCGCGGTGGCTATACCGACGGCGTCGTTGGCGCTACCGATACACACACATCTGCATATATCCGCGTACGACTCGCGCACACTTTGGCGCCGCGGTACGTGCGTCAATAATTATCCCTGGAACGCCCGTAAAGTTGTTTGTGCAGCGCCGACGCTCGCTCTGCCTTCGTTCGCGCTCGCTCGCTCGTTTTCGCACACGCGCACGTCGCGCGGCGCCGTCGGATATATACGTAAATGCGCACAAAGTAGAAAATGTATATTAGTGTCGGTGCTCGCGGGGACATGTGGTTTACGAGCTGACTGCGCATTTGCGATGGCGCAAGCGGAGGAGCTCGAAAACAACACGAGCTCGTTGGGCGCGACGCGAGCGGCGGACGAGATTGGGGGGCATTTAAATGTTAGTCTGCGCGAAATTGGACGCGAAAACGCGGAGGTAAACACGGAAACTCGTCAGAATTTTTTTTTTTTTCTTTCTGGCTTTCGTAACGAAATTCAATTGGGATTTCGTACGTTGACATTTTTTAAATTATTTCCGATCCAATAAGTTCCGTTCTATAATTATCTCGACGTTACGTCTGCGGTGCTATAATTAATTGTTTGAATTCGAGAAAAACGATGATAAAATTCGAATTTCTGGTTGAGGGAGGTCGTTAAAATTCGAGAAATTTCGATAAATCCAGTTTCGCTCGGTGGTCGCTCGCTTCGTCGTTGCCTAATGGTCGTTTTGTCGATCCCCGAGCTCGGTCACCGCGCGTCAGCCGACGGAGTTTATGGGTAGCGAAAAGAAGTGTTTCTCGGCTCCCGTGATTAATCGATCTACGTATTCTCTGCGGTCGAAGCTACCTTGGACCGAGAAGACGCGGAGCAACTTTTGCGGAGACGCGAAGCGGTCGAGATAAGAAGTTACAATCGCGCATAAAACTCATCTACAGACGCCGAAACGTTCGGCTCAGGTGTTTAATGTGGCGATTTTAACGAGAATACTTTTCACCTCGTATTTTCAGCCTTCTTCCCAGTCGGATATCGCGCGCTTCGAGTTTGCTTCGACCTTCTCGGCGCAATAAAGTGTCATTTATTTCCTATCAAATTACCCTCCTATTTAGGATAGTTTAGTAGATTATTCGCGAAACTGATTAACAATTTAAATTAAATTAACCTTAATTACCGGTTACATTTTTAATGACGCGAATACTTTTCACCTCGCATCAACGCCGCTTTTTTTATTTAGATATCGCACGAGATTAATTCGACCTTCTCTGCGCAATAAAATCTCAATTATTTCCTGTGAAATTATCTCCGAATCTGGGATAAGCAGCAGATTATTCACGATACAGATTCAAAAAATAAATTAACCCAAATTAAATTCATTTTAATTACCACTCACATTACATTTTTTAATGAATCAAAAACTAATCAAAATAAATAATTGCAACATTGACATTTGGCATTGCGGATATTTCACCGCGCAAATAATCGCCAGCGGCCTTCTCGATATTTTCGGGCCTTCCGAGCTTCGTAAATAAAAACGCACGGACGAAAATACGCGAACGAATCTGCGGCACTGTTGTTCCCGTTTCTCCCGCCTCGCGACTGTAGCGAAAGCCGCGTGTCCCGGGCTCGTCTCTGTCGCCCGATCTCATCTCGGCACTCGCGCGTATTATCGTCTCGTTCTCCCGACGTCGTTCTCGTTGCCTGTTTCATCCTTCTTATTTTATTTTTTCTTTCTCATTTCGTACTCGCGTCTCCCGCGAAACGAGCTGAGTCCTCCGCTCGTTTCGCGACCGAAGAGAGAGAGAGAGAACAACGCGTGTTGCCGAGGCAGATTAACGCGCCGGGTGAAGATGATTGAGCAGCGAGGAGAAAACGAGAGCGCGAGGCGGAAACGGCGCTCGGGCGCCGCCGCCGACGTCGACGACGACGACGACGCGCTCGTTCCTGGGTCCGCGAACGGGAGCAACGGGGAGAAACGGTGGAAGCGACGACGACGACGACGACGATGACGACGACGACGGTGGGCGAGGAAATTTAGAGGAGAGCGCGACAGAAGTGTCGTCTTACTCGGCATTACGCTATTATTAAAGTGACCAAATGCCTCGTATAAATAAGCCACCCTCGCCCGACCGCGACTTCCATATGTATATATACATACGTGTGTACGTATATGTAAACATGTATATATATTCGCCACGCGCCGATGCTTCTATCGTTTTCTGACTCCCCGAGACGCACACCCGTTCGCGATTCACTTTCAGCCAGCGGTGACTGAGCATAGAAGCCGCGTTGTGCATCTCGCTATTCGCGACAGTCACGTCTCTCGACTCGAGTGCCACTGACGAACCGACGAAAAAGATGACGAATGTCATATCTTTTTCGTTCTCGTCATCCGCGGGTACTTTGACGCGAACTAACAGGCGCGGCTGCTCGGAGCGGCGCTCTCGTTACGTGTCGCACTGCGCTCGTCGGTCGCGCTTTGTGTTCCGAGAGGCGGAGGAAGAGTCGCGGGAATTTTCGTCCGCGCGTCTCTTTTCGGTAGTCGATGCAATTGCTAAAATAATCGCGCACGTGTCCATTGGTGACCTGATGTACAGCGAGAGGGGAAAAATAGCTAACGAAATGTGGTTATGTTTTAAAAATAAGCCGCGTCCCTCTTTACAGGCTGAAAGTGTTGCACGAAAGGACGGCCAGGTTGGATGGATGTTCGGGCAAAGTAAATCCTCCAGGGTATTTGAAAAAAAAAAAAAAAAAAAAAAAAAAAAAAAAAAAAAAAAACCATTGCGTGGGCTAACACTCTTTTGCGCGAATCGTTAAAATTCCTTTGGAAAGCGGAAAATGTCCGCTATAGTAAGGAACTAAAAAAGGGTTTTTTAGTTAATTTACACACACAAAAAATTGTATATGTAAATTCCTAATTTATTGTAAACCTACGTCAAACTTCGCACGTCTTATCCAGTCCACGTGTGCCCCTCGATACAAATTATATGCGCGCATGCAGCGCGTAACGCAGAACGCTCGCGGCTACTTACAACACGATTACGGCAGCGCGGAGTCGCGATGACGAACGCGACGCCGATATACGCGACCAGATACGCTTTTTACACGCAAAAGTGGTGCACCCGGCGCGTGCGGCGGTATCGCCGCGACAGGATACGGGGTTCGCGAACGCAACGGCGCCACCGGCGACGACGGCGGCGGCGCTCGCGCTATCGATCGACGATATATGCGCACACATCGAGAGTCATTGCAAGCAAAAGTGACGTCAATGTGAGCCACGTTGAACGATCATTTCTCGTTATTGTCGATGCAATTGCTGTTTGTGTCCGAGCGTTCTCCGACAGTTTCCCCCATTCCTCCCCCCTCTCCGCGACGCCGATAATTTTCGTCGTTGTCGCTAATGCGCAACACGTGCTGACTTCAGTGATAGTGATAGACAACCGTCGTCGTGTCTACGAGACCGATAATTTTTTTTCTTTTTTACGTTTGCTCTGATTGCCGATGGGGATCAATAATGTATAACATGTGTTTTATGATCTAATAGCACACGTTAACGTTAACGAAATAACGGAGTATCGCTAACGAAAATATACAGGCGTTGATTTTTAAGTGTCAATAATTCGTGGATTCGCTATGGCCAATAATGCCTTTGGCTGAATACCATAAATGAATGCCATAACCATTCATTTATGGTATTCACTGATATTCTAGAAAAAATCTGATTTTGGGACTAAAACTGTGATAACTGACAGGTTTTTCTGATATCATAATGATTTCTCACATCAACAAATAAAAAAAAAGTTGCAACCTTGATATTTCCTTGCTTCGGTCGGTACACAAGATCAGCGCTCGATTCTGAATACGATCCAACGATGAAAAAATCGATTATTCCTTTAGAATTTTTTTTTTTGCCTGCGTTAATTAATGTTTTGACCCTGTGGCTCGCAATTTTTTCGCGAAAATGCGCAACCAGTCGTCACCGCTGAGCCGAACGTTCGGCCGCCCGGTGCCTCCAATAAACCGCAGATTGATTACAGCCATTGACTTTATAGTCGGAGTATAATCTGCAGATAAATCCAGCGATCTCCACTTTCCCGCGCTTTCGCGCGATGTACAATTGTCGTCGTTGCAAGTCCTAAGCTGTCCGTGTACGACACGACCAGTTCGTGACATCGTTTCTATTATTTTCACGAGCGAAAAAAACATCGCGTACGCGAGCGAAGCGAGGGAGAAGAATTAATGACCGAGCCGAGGCTGCTATTGTCATTCGATAGCAATTCCGACGTAAAGACAGCTCTCTTATTATTTTTATTCTTTATTTATTATTTTCGATATCCGGAGGGAGAGATTGCGTCCATATCACTGCAGCAATAATATTGCTGTAGTAATAAGCATTCACATCGTGCTCCTTATTTTATTTCTCGCTTCCCCAGGGGTCAGATTGCATATCGCGCCAAGTATGACGGTAAACAAGAAAATGCGATGGAACACAGAGATACGAGCGAAAACAAAGTGTGAAGTCGTTGTCGGGGGGAACTCGTATCGCGCGGAATATCATCAGGGGCCGAGCAGTGGGATTTGAAAATATTGTCGACCTCGCACCGTCGTCGACAATGGAAATGGAAAATTGGAAAATCTAATGGAAAATCGAGAAAACACGAAGACCTCGTTTTATCGAATAACACTGCAAAAAAAAAAAAAAAAATACACGGTACTATATATTCTTCGTGCCCATTTCACATTTCACTTCTTGTCGGGTCGCATCCATCTCGCTTCGAATCCTCCATCCTGCTTCTCCGTCGTATCATTTCCGCGCGCCGTTCTCGTGAGTCGTGAGACTTTTCCGGCAGTCGATTTCACACGCGCGGGAATTATTCAGGCTTTATAACAGGCATTATATATAGTAAATAGCTCGGGTGGCGGAATGAATACGCGAAGGCACGCGCAGGCAATGTACACACGGGAATCCCGTTTGAATGTTTCTACATCCACAGCGATAGTTCGTACCATTTCTCATTCACTTGTTTTGCCGCCACAGATTTACGGGTTCTTGAAAAACAGAGTTGTCCGCAAAATTGCGAAATGACCTTGCGGTATTTCGGGGAAAATAAAGAAATAATGGGCAAACTTTGAGTACTCACTGTGTTTTATGTACTATTCAAAGTAGTCTCGAAGTAGTTCAGACCGAGAGAAATTTTTCGTTCGCGCTATTCACACAGAAATATACACACGGGAATACCGTTTTAATGTTCCTACATCCACACGATCGTTCGTATCATTTCTCATTCACTGATTTTGCCGACGTATACGGATGGACCGGTTCTTGGAAAACTGAATTGTGCACTAAATTGTAAAATGAACTTTCGGTATTGAAGTTAACATTAACAAGAAATGAGCAAACTTTTATCTAAAGTGTAAACTTCGTGTACTCTCGCTACTTTAAGAAAAAAAAAAGTGCACCGAACTGGCGCGACGCTGACGGGACGCAAAGTATAGGAGTTTCCGCAGCCTTTTGAGAAGCGTCAAAGGGGCGCTGTCCTCGCGTCGCGTGATGTTTTATTCAATCGCGCGATAACGAGAGCCGCGCGGGGTCGTGGGGCCACTTTGACGCGCACGCCTCGACGTTCCTCCGAAATTGCGGCAATCGTTCGTAGGTTCGCACGCAACGAGCGGGACGGAGCGACCGACGGTGCGAACGATGCGGAAGGAGGCGGATAAGACGCGCTCGGTATAAACTGGAGTCATTTCAAGCCTGGTGCTAATTTAAGAAGAAAAGATGAAGAAGATGAAGAAGAAGATGCAGAAGAAGAAGAAAGAGATGAAGAAGAAGAAGATGCAAAAGAAGATACTGGTGTCAGCCTCGCTCCCCAGTTCGTCGATTGGTGCACGGTTCCCTTGCGCGTCAGTCGTCGTTTCAGTCAGTCGTTCCGAAGCCTAAACGATAAAATTCCTAGTTCCCCCATACGAATCGCCAGTTTACGGGCTTTCTCGCTCTTCAACAACACTCGTCTTCGCACTCCGTTGACCGAACGAACGAACTCTGAGCCCCGCTTGAGAATATATATATTTGTTATTGCACTATCTGTATATACACGATGACACGAGAATGAAAAATCGCTTCAAATTACCGAGTTCCTCTGTGTGGCTCGACGAATGTGTTAATTAAATATTATCGCGATTTGAGTACATTGTATTTTATTGGATCTCGGCGAAAGCGATTAATCGTGTTTTTCGAGTTATCGTATTTTTTTTACTCTTTTATTTGCACGAACTCGGATTGGACCGAATATTTCGAAAATCGACGTATACATATATTCCCCTCCCACCCCGGCGAATATTTTAATTTTGGGTGTGTCCGACGATGCTGCAATTGTAAATAATAACAATGGAAATAAAAAGTCGCTTAGCGAGAAATTTCGTCGAGTTGATAATATCTGATGATGTCACGCGGTGATTCATTTTTTGCCGAGAGAATCACGAACTGTCTCAGCGTTATGTAACAATACTGAAGCAATTGATGCGGCGAACGAAGCCGAGAAATCGTCGGATCTTATTCCATTTAAAGTGCACTGCAATGTTAATAAGCTGCGCGGGATTAATTCGTCTTGATTGGGGTCAGGGGGTGCTATTAATCGACCTCATTGAATTATCTTCCCGAGGGAGCTGGGAGTGGCAGTCGAACCGTCGGAACGACGAAAGACGAGCAAAAGAGGCAAATCGTAATTAGCTTTATTTTTCGATTTTCTACTTTTCTTTACTTTTCGTCTTCAATTTTTGATTCGGATAATTGGGGTCTCGACACTCGACAGCGAGTATCGAGATGCGTTTGACACACTCGACTTCATCTCGGCGACACGTAATAAAACCGAGAAACGAGATTTAATCAGCTCACCTTCAGATAACGCACCTGTCGTTGCGAACGTTACACGTTATCCAGCCTTGGCAATGGTGATAAAAAAAAGTCTCGTATCTGTTTCGGCACCGCGATGCAGCAAACGATTTGCGATTTTTTTTTACGGTGGAATTACCGAGCTGTTATTTTTCTTTTCGGTTGGCCACAGTGTGTGTGTATTAGCGTCACGAGAAACCGATTCGAGCCGGCGAATTTCTTATCAGTAACAGTCTCAAGGAAATATCAAAGCGCGAAACATTAAAATCCAACTTTAAAATCCAACGACGAGAGTCGTGCCCCATTTTTAACAGCATACTTATTTTCGAAACGACGCCGGTTACGTGCTAATAATACTCAATACCCGACATTGTTTTTACAATTTCTCTCAAATTGAAATGTTTTTCGGGCTGTTGCTAAATATTTATATGATAAATATTTGAATACGGAAAAAACATTTCGGAGCTGTTGTTCCAATTTTGTGATTAATACGACGAAATTTGTCTGATTTATGTTACACCATTTCAGTGCGGAATTATTCGTACGGCTTATTATTTGTCTCTGTCACACGAACCGACGTGGTTGAAGAGACACGGCACATTAATTCGCTTCAATCGGCAGTCTGGCCTCGATATCGAGCGCTCGTATTATATCTCCGCGTCGACGACTCGCGGCTCGCATCGAGCGCGACGCTTGTCGTTGATCAAACGAATTATTCGTGAGAAACGAACGAAAAAAAAACCGCGTACATCGAGTATGAGAACGGACGGCGAGTTCATCTGTCTCATCGCCTCTCACGAGGATTGCGCGAACCTCCGCCCGACTAATTGGCCGACCCGATGGAATCGCTCGCCGACAAATTGATAAAAGCAAACCGAAGGAGAATAACGAGAACGAGAAAAGAAGGAAAAAAAACGGTGGTTCCGGACGACGGAGCTGCGTGTGGTATCGCGAGGCACGTGGCTGCTCACATATTTATTCGGCTGTGTGTCTTGACGTCTGCGAGCGAGCGAACAGAGTTCACTGTTGATATATCTATGACGCGAGGTTTCAGATTTTTTTTTTTTTTTGCGGCGCCGAGGACGTCGACGCGTCACTCGATACGCGAATTAAAATAAATAAAACAACTTCTTTATTTTTTTTAATGCATCATCTATTATTGTTATCCTTATGTAATATATCTAAAAAAATAAACAGGATTAGAAATAATAATATAATTATTAGATTTTTTTTACCGCCCAAATCGGGGTCACGAAATTTATTTTTTCAAAATATCGACTTTTAACCTATACCATCGTTCTCAAGTCGCATATTCTACCCCTGAAAACACTGGTTACAACCCCTTTTTAGTTGATTTTGAAAAAAAAATTTTTTGGCCGAACAGTTTGTCAGAAATCGTAGATCTGGCCGTCGGGCCGAAAACCGCCCAAATCGGGGTCACGAAATTTATTTTTTCAAAATATCGACTTTTAACCTATACCATCGTTCTCAAGTCGCATATTCTACCCCTGAAAACACTGGTTACAACCCTTTTTTAGTTGATTTTGAAACAAAATTTTTTTGGCCGAACAGTTTGTCAGAAATCGTAGATCTGGCCGTCGGGCCGAAAACCGCCCAAATCGGGGTCACGAAATTTATTTTTTCAAAATATCGACTTTTAACCTATACCATCGTTCTCAAGTCGCATATTCTACCCCTGAAAACACTGGTTACAACCCTTTTTTAGTTGATTTTGAAAAAAAAAATTTTTGGCCGAACAGTTTGTCAGAAATCGTAGATCTGGCCGTCGGGCCGAAAACCGCCCAAATCGGGGTCACGAAATTTATTTTTTCAAAATGTCGACTTTTAACCTATACCATCGTTCTCAAGTCGCATATTCTACCCCTGAAAACACTGGTTACAACCCCTTTTTAGTTGATTTTGAAAAAAAAATTTTTTGGCCGAACAGTTTGTCAGAAATCGTAGATCTGGCCGCCGGGCCGAAAACCGCCCAAATCGGGGTCACGAAATTTATGTTTTCAAAATATCGACTTTTAACCTATACCATCGTTCTCAAGTCGCATATTCTACCCCTGAAAACACTGGTTACAACCCTTTTTTAGTTGATTTTGAAAAAAAAATTTTTTGGCCGCACAGTTTGTCAGAAATCGTAGATCTGGCCGCCGGGCCGAAAACCGCCCAAATCGGGGTCACGAAATTTATTTTTTCAAAATATCGACTTTTAACCTATACCATCGTTCTCAAGTCGCATATTCTACCCCTGAAAACACTGGTTACAACCCTTTTTTAGTTGATTTTGAAAAAAAATTTTTTTGGCCGAACAGTTTGTCAGAAATCGTAGATCTGGCCGTCGGGCCGAAAACCGCCCAAATCGGGGTCACGAAATTTATTTTTTCAAAATATCGACTTTTAACCTATACCATCGTTCTCAAGTCGCATATTCTACCCCTGAAAACACTGGTTACAACCCTTTTTTAGTTGATTTTGAAAAAAAAAATTTTTGGCCGAACAGTTTGTCAGAAATCGTAGATCTGGCCGTCGGGCCGAAAACCGCCCAAATCGGGGTCACGAAATTTATTTTTTCAAAATGTCGACTTTTAACCTATACCATCGTTCTCAAGTCGCATATTCTACCCCTGAAAACACTGGTTACAACCCCTTTTTAGTTGATTTTGAAAAAAAAATTTTTTGGCCGAACAGTTTGTCAGAAATCGTAGATCTGGCCGCCGGGCCGAAAACCGCCCAAATCGGGGTCACGAAATTTATGTTTTCAAAATATCGACTTTTAACCTATACCATCGTTCTCAAGTCGCATATTCTACCCCTGAAAACACTGGTTACAACCCTTTTTTAGTTGATTTTGAAAAAAAAATTTTTTGGCCGCACAGTTTGTCAGAAATCGTAGATCTGGCCGCCGGGCCGAAAACCGCCCAAATCGGGGTCACGAAATTTATTTTTTCAAAATATCGACTTTTAACCTATACCATCGTTCTCAAGTCGCATATTCTACCCCTGAAAACACTGGTTACAACCCCTTTTTAGTTGATTTTGAAAGACGCCGTTGATTAATAGCACCGAGCGGCGCGGACCACTGCCTGGTTTTTTCTGCGCGGCGTTTCACTCGCGCAACAAGGGCCGAACACTCGGTGAGGTGGGTAAAAAAGAAGAGTGAGCGTCAATGTCAATGATCCAGCGACTACGCGCGCGCGATGGGTAAGAGGAAAGATGACGCGGGAGCGAAACGCGGATCGCGATCGCGACGCGACGTCTCTCGACGCGGCTCGAGCAACGGCAGCGTCGCGGTGAAGGCTTGGCCGAAGAAGAATATACACTTCGAGAATCTAATTATAGAATATTCTTGTCTCTTCCACTCCCTTTCGCTCTTTCTCTCATTCGCATGCTCGAGAAATTCTTTTTTTCGTCCGCGGTCGAAGAGGCGTGGGGACCATTACGCGGAGAACACGATGACAGCAACGACGCCGTCAAAAGTCGTCATCCGTCCACTCGCAGCATCGACGCCAAAGAACAACGAGTTGTATTTGTATACTCGTTCACTCGAACTGAAGTTACCCGCCATACTTCGGGGAGTACCACTGCCTCTTAATTTCAAACAATTAACAAACCCTTTTTGAAATTACGAGGCAAATGAAATAAAGTTTCACGCGCTCAGACAAAAATCGCAGCGGCGTCAAGGTCGAAGAATCGTCGTGAATATCGCGCAGAAGCGATCGCAAATATTTTCGCGTGCTCGAGTCGGACGTCATAAAGACTCAGGCGGACGAGAGTGCGAGCGTCAATTATTCCGCTTTTTTTACGGTTTCGTTCTTTATCGTCCCAGACCGAATGGCGTCACCGTGGCGCCGCGATGTCTCGACGTTCGGCGATTCTGGCGATTTCGCGGCGTCTGTAGGACGTCGACTTTGGCCCTGGCCGAGGCAAAGTACAGTGGGTCAGCAAAAGCGAAATTCGCGGGCCGAGTCTCTTCTCCTTGGCATTCGCCGGATATATTAAACGCGCGTCTGTCTATACGTCCGACGCGATGTTGTTCAGGGCTCGAAGCGTCGTGGAACGCATCGAATTCCCGTTATTGCGTCATGTTGATCAACGGATATTGAGTCGAACGTCACGTCGGCCACCCCGGACCGCGGAAAATTATGTCTAGACGCCACGTGATCCCGACGCGGGGATCGTGAGCGATACGCGCGCTCAGCGTGATCCGCTTAATCTCGTCTCTCTCGGTCCACCCACTCGCCGTTCGCGCCGAAATCACTGTTTCTCGGATATCGAGTTACCTATGTATTTTCGTGAACGGCAGTGTCAAATGGATATTGAAAAAATAATTAACGGATATATTTGCAATGACATTAAAAATGAAATAATTAAATGAATAAATAATTTAGAAAACACATCGCATCGAGAAGACCTTGAAGAAGACATCAAATACGGAGAAATACGGTTTTATTGACCTCTGATCCCCGTCGTGAATAAGTCATCGGATTTACGCGCGAGTAAAACTCGACACGTTTTTCACGCGCCGACCATTTTCGCTGCGACGACTCGGGTGCCTATGGTCGATCCGGTGGGATATCCAGCTGTGACTGTAGGTGCTCGCACAGCTCAATTATTCAATCCAGCGTCAGCGGCCGACGGATCAGCCGGGATTGGTCGCGGCGGCAGCAATGCGGAGGAGCGAAAGACGCCACGGACGTTCCGCGAGCGGATGCTCGAGGTCGCATATTTTCCCGAGCGCGCGCGCGCGAGCTGCGGAGAAATCGCGAAACGGTGGCGTCGAGGTAAAACCTGACCTCGGACAAACTCGCACGAGCGAATTGCGCGCAGTAATTTCGTATGGAACGTTCGCCAGATAATTTCGTATGGAACGTTCGTCGCATTAATTTCCAATGGACGCAGTGAGTGCGAAGAAGCGCCAGTCCCGTTGTCTTGCTGGTCGTTCAGCTTGACTTTCCGCTTCGCATTCCATTCATTTCGATTTTCCAACCCACTGAAAAGCGTTATTTGATCTTTACGATTTGAGAAAATTCATTCACTCGGCATTTACGACTTTGTGAACGCAATTCGTGTCTCTTAGTTTTCTCAGCGTTCACGCTCGCGTCGACTGGTTAACAATGAGCAGCGATGAAAAGCAGACGCCGGAACGAAGTTGCGGTAGTTACTTCGTTCACGTTGCCATTTATTCGCGTTAATTGTGTCATAAAAAAATGTTCAAATTAAGTTTTTTTTTTTTTTATTTCAACGCAGTTCTATCCCCGTCGTAGCTGATTTTTTCGCCTATTTCCAGTGGCGCCTGCCGTTCCCTCGTCGCTTTTTTTCAGATAAGAAAAGCGACGATACGCTACGAAGTGCGTAAATCGAGCAGGATGGAACGTTGTGAAAGTCGCATTGGGCGATAAGCTCGTCGAATCGGCGCAAGCTCACAATCGTGGTGTGTATCGTCGCGTGGTGATCAACGTGCGTGGCCACGTCGCTTCATCTCGCAGAATGGGAACGAGAGACAGCGAAGCCGAGAGAGGGGACGAGATGCTCCGTCTCGCGTGATTCTCCGCCTTTGCCTCGTAAATCCGTCCGGTAATTCGTCACGTCGCGCGCGTTCGCTCGCTCGACCGGCGGGGGAAACGCTATTTCGAGTACGCCAAACTACTTACGTTAATTTACGTCCCACCGCCGGGACCCGCTGTAAAGCGCAACAGGTTGCGACGATTACGACGTTTCAACGTTCTCGAATTTAACGGCTCACCGCGGCGATACCGAGTTTTCCCACGCGATATTTTCCGAATGAAATTCCAGCTCAGAATAAAAAGCATTCAACGCGGAAGACCGAGAATTTTCCAACGATCTCGAAGAAAAACAGACGAAAATATTTTTCGGTGCACATAAACAGTGTTGCAGTACGTTCGCCGACTGTCATTCAATACAAATCGTCTCTTCGCGATAAAAAATGTTTTTGGAAGAAAAATATTTATAGAATTAATTAATTACCCCTTAATCGGTCGTACGCGATGATAATTATATTGAAAATAAAAACCCATGGGCAAAGTATCCAAAATTGTACGAAAAATAGGAGGGAACCGAAGATAAGGGAGTCGACGTATGCGATACGTTACGATAACGTTATTAATAAATAGGTTTATAAATAGCCGGTCTTGCTCGTCACTGAGTGACTGTATTTCTCGTGTGCGAACGACCATAAGCGTTGCGACGCTCTGGGCGCCGGTCACTTTATTTCTGCGTACTGTGTTTTTTTTTTTCATTCTTTACGTCGCTATTATTCTCGGTGTGTTTTTCACCGTCCGCAATTGCATATGTCGGTCCACCGATTGCAGTTCCCGCAATCGGATAAGCTGTGCGCCCGACTGGCACGACGCGGCGACGACGTCAAGCTGAGCCAAGCTGTTGACTCACCCCAGTGACGTTGGTTTCTTGCTGGGCTGACGTTCAGCCAGAATGATGACGACGACGATGATCTTTTTGCGGCAACAGGGTCATTGATCATTCGAATCAGTTTGATATCTCGCGGCTGATAAATGCATCGATATTCAGTTAGCAAAAAAAAGGTCCTGAAACATTGTGGATCTAATTGGTCATGGCTTCAGCTTTTCAGTTATGCCTTATTCAGCACCTGGAATGCTTTGAGATTGTTTTATTAGAAATTGCTTTGAGCAGCTATGGCGATAAAGTGGACGAAATAGAAAGCGAAGGTTGAAGAGCAATCGACGCGGCTCGAAACGCAAAAAGCATACTTAGTGCCTGCAGCATATTGAGAGTCTCATGCGTTTGAAATTAGATCAAGAGTTCAGCAATCAGTTTTTCATTGTAGCACTTTGAAAGTGTAATACATTTGAAATTAGATTACGAGTTCGCGCCGACCTGATGCTCTCGCCGATCGCGAAGCGTTCAACTCTGCAAATTGATTCGATTAATGCCGAGGTGTAGCCCTTTCACAGACACTTCATCGTCTCCCTATTCGTCCACCCCATCATCTCTTCGAAATCACGTAGTTCGACTTGTTCTCTGGCTTCCAGTGTTTTGTACTCGCTACCTGTCCACTTTTTCCACAATCTCTGTGCCAATCCAAAGCGGCCAAAGAACCGTATGGTCTCAATCGCGCTGTTGCGCAGCGAATCGTTGCGAAAGGGGCAAAACTGAGGCAAGACTACGAGAGCAAAGAAAAGGTCATGATGCGAACTTCCGGCAAGCGATGCACTCGATATGGTGGCTTTCAATCGGCCGCCGACGCGGTACACGATAAGCGTGGATAATGCGGATCCGAAGTTGATTTCCATTCTCAGACGCCACGACGCGCTCGGCTGGTCGTCGGCTTTTACGGTAGATCGCGCGTCGCGGAACTCATCAGCTTTTTATTCGATCCACGACAGAGCGACGATACTGCCAACTTAATTTTATCCGCGTCCGGATTTGCGGCGATGACCACCCCGAGGGGGAAGCGAACATGATTCTGAATCCGATCGCTATATGCAGTGTAAGGCTTGTGGTCTTGTGTGAATTGTTTTCGATTTCTTCCGACATTCAGCGCTTGCCAAAAAAGTTTCTCGGTCTTCAAGCTTATGAGTCGCGTCGTTCTTGGAACCTGTGGCTGTGCGAGAATCTAGATAAGCCACCTTCATTCTCCTGCAACATATTAGCGCTCGGAATTGCGGGTCGAGTATTAACCGCCGTCATTTTTTACAAATTCGATGTTGCACGAACCACGTGATGGATAAACGATAGTAATCTTGATTTCTCTTACGCTGAAAGTGCTGAACCGTGACTCAGGAATGAATTTTTGTCGGCTTTGCAGTTGAAGCGAAGTGGACAAATAAGTAAACTGACAGGTGTGACGGTTACAACCGATAAGATTGATAAATTGTGGTACATTTATTGTCGGGTTTATTTGCTGTTATTACAATCGGTGGCATTGACAAAAAAAAGAAGAGTAAACAAGGCGACGGAGGAAGAGATTAACTGCAAAAAATAAATCCATTTTCCGCGACGATAATCCAAGAGTGTCGAAGTGAGTTGTTAATCCGCGCTGCTGAGTGCAAGCTAGATCACGGTCGTGACCTTGACCGAGCTCTGATGGAATCAGCTGGCAGCCTCGCTTGATGCGTCTCGGATATTGCTTATTAGACGCGATCCTTGACCTACGGATTCTTCGCTTGCGGAAAAGTGTGATCGGCGCTTACAATTGCACATTGATTCGCGTGAAAGTCATCGTTTCATTTTTTGACATTGTCGCGCACAGTCGTTAAATGAAGGACAAAATGTGATTGCACAATGATTTATTTCCTGAATCATCGTGGCGCTATCGGTTATGGAAAACCACTGCATTTCAAAGTCATTTCAATACCAATGATCATTATTAATTACAGATCAATAAATATGACATCAAAGAGAATCAATGCTTTAGGGTCACCCGACAAACAAACTGTTTCGCAATTTTTATAAACAAAATTAATGTTCTGTTTGCAGGTGGAGGCCAAGATGCGGAGACCCGGATTCATACTCGGCCTGTTGGTCGTCCTGGCGATCATCGAACTCGCCGATTCGAATCGCTGCCTCACGATGCTACAAGGTACTGTACTCCATCACTATGCAAATCCGCAAATAAGCCCCACTATGGCGTGACCAGTGCCTCATTAGCAGCGAATGTAACGCCTCGGATTTTTTTAACAGGGTTTCTCTTTCGCACGATTGCCACTTAGTTCAGTGTCGACATCCGCAGCAATCAGTAAAATACTCAATAATTTCGTTGTTGCATGTGCAGAGGTGAATCCAAAGCGCGTCGTTCACCTCAATGGACAATCGTTGAGCATCCCGTTCGAGTTGACGAAGCGTTCGACGCAGCGATTGGCCACGAGAATCATGAGGATATTCTTGGTCGAGGTGCTCGGCTACCCGGGAATCACACTTCTCGAGAGGGACGACTACTTCGATGCGCGCGCAGTGGTCGCCAGATTGTCGGACACCTCGACGTTGGCCGGCGACAGGGTGTAAGGAAGATTCTCTATGAGAACACACGGTGCACGGTCGACTGACTTTTGTACTCGAACGCTTGATATTTTCAGGATACCCGAGACGATGGTCAACATGGAGGTTTGGATACCGCCTCAGGAGGACACGACGCAATTATTCGATCTCTACGAGGTCAAAGAGTGCGGGGCGCTGACTTCGCCCGGACGATTCGGCTGGTTCGTCCCCGAGAGACTCAGCCAACCGGACGATAGCTGGAGAACCTTCGCGAGACAAGAAACGGCTGCCAGATTCGACGTCGACGAAACGAATCTTCGACATATACTTGATCTCACCGTAAATCCTGCCACTGGACGGCATTACTGCATGGAATCCTTCTGCGACCAAGGAATGTACGTGCCAGCTCAGTGTCAAGGAATCGGAACCAAGAGTCAACCCTGCGCGCTTCTCTTGGCCGAGGATCCCGCTCACACCGACTTCGTCAAGGACCACATCGAACAACGCAAGCTCTACGTCAAAGTTGCCTGGGTGGGATCTAACTTGAAGCCACTCATAAAATCGCTCACCAAAGAATACCTTCAATTGGCCAGAAACAACAGCGAATCCAGCGGTATCGACGTTCGACCGCGATCTCTCGTTGTCTTGCACTGGACCCCCAGCGCCATCATACCCAACGACAGGGAATTCATTTCCCTGGAATTTCCGAGATGCGGAAGCAGCGGGATGGAGGTGGGTTGCCAATACGAGTCCAATCGTTTGGTGAAACTCGCCTGGTCGAGACTCGAGACCGTGGCGAAACTCGCCTGGAAAGCCATCAATCGTGCGAGGTTCGATCCGCAAATGTACGAAGATCTGATAGATCGTTACAACAGACTGAGTAAATTGAACGAGACGGAGGAGGACATCGCCTGCGGATGGTTGCGTGACAATCTGAACTACACACTGGCCAAATGGATGCCCGACAACTCGGACAAGAACGATTTAATCGTGGGCGGCATATTCCCGATGACCGGCACCCTGTACAGTGCGGCGTCAATCGCGTTGAGTGCTATCATGGCGAGAGACGCTATAAACGTCAATAACTCAGTGCTGCGAGATTACAACATAACATTGTTACTGAACGACGGTCAGTGCAAATCCGACATGGTCATGAAGTCCTTCATCGACTACATAGCTCACGATACTTACAAAAAATTGGTCGGCCTGCTCGGACCGGCTTGTTCGGAGACCGTCGAACCGCTCGTCGGCGTTTCAAAGCATTACAAGACTGTCATTATCAGCTACAGCGCCGAGGGCTCCAGCTTCAACGATCGCCACAAGTATCCGTATTTCTTCAGGACCATCGGCGAGAACAAACAGTACAAACACGTGTATCTGCAGCTGTTGAAGAGTTTCGGTTGGTACAGAGTCGCGGCGCTCACGGAGGACGGACAGAAGTACACCGAGTACATATCTTACATGCAGGAGATGCTCAGAGACAACAGAATCAATTTTATCGCCAACATCAAGTTTCCGCGAGAGAGGGAGAACAACGAAATGACAAAGGTAACTGCGCCGACACTTAATACGTACGAGATAGGACAACGAAATAATTTAAAACAATAGCCGTCGACGACGTCTAATTTTGTCAATTTAATGCTCACGAAGGTTGTTACGAAATTTCTGTTATTGCCAGTATCTTCAAGATCTGAAACAAAGACGCGCGAGGATAATCATAGCCGACGTGTACGACGAAGTGGCGCGGCAGGTGATGTGCGAGGCTTACAAGTTGGAGATGACAGCGTATCAGGTAAATACGACTTCACACATTCACTATTTTTTTTCCAATGTTCAGTCGTAATTGATGTTAAATGACGCAATCAATCAGGGCTACGTGTGGTTTCTGCCGCTGTGGTTACGTCCTCGTTGGTACGACACGGACACGTACAATGCGGAAGGCGAAAACGTTCCCTGCACCACGCTCGAGATGTCGAAAGCCATAAATGGCCATCTGGGTCTGTCGCACGCCTACTTCGCCCCGGACGACCACATCATGCAGGAGAACATAACAGTCGGCGAATGGCGCAAAAAATACGAACGCCGCTGCGAGCTTAAGAACCGTCAGCCCTCCAATTACGCGGGTTACGCCTACGATGCCATGTGGACTTACGCCTACGCTATGGACACTCTGCTCAAAGAGAATCAGAGCTACGTCTTCGATTTGCATTCCGATCATACGGTTAACAGGCTTACCGACATAATAGCCTCCACTGATTTTCAGGGGGTAAGGATTGACCTGTTTACATCAAAGCCCCTCGGCTTTCGTAGATTTGGAATTAGTCTCATAATTGTTAATACATGTATTATTTCATTTAGGTATCTGGCAGAATAAAATTTGTGGGCGGTCCATCCCGCATCTCCACTATTACAATTGTCCAGTACATCAACAACCAGACCAGAACTATCGGCAACTTTTATCCTAACATTTCCGAGGAGAGAAACGAGATAAGCGGGGGCACCTTGGAGCTCAACAAGTCAGCGATCGTGTGGCTGACCGATGATGTACCCGACGACGGTTCTGAACCACCTGTCAGATGCGTTCTAGCAGGTCTCGCCGAGCTTCTTGATGTCAGCTGCGAGGTCGCTATAGTCATAGCGAACATAATTGGATTTGGACTTCTGGGTGCTGTTCTGATCACCGGATTCATTATTATTAAAAGAAAGTGAGTAAAAATATCAACGTTCGTTTTACAGTGAGTAAAAGTATCGACGTTCGTTTTATATTTGTTTCTGTATCATGTGTCAGATACGACGAGAAGGTTCGTCAACACGAAAAAGTCATGGAATCTTTTGGCCTGGATCCTCGGCAAACGACGTCCGGACTGGACAAGTGGGAAATACCACGTGACCAGGTGGTTATCAACAGAAAGTTGGGCGAGGGTGCGTTCGGCACTGTATACGGAGGCGAAGCGTTTTTCCCCGAAAAAGGTTGGCTGGCCGTAGCGGTTAAGACGCTCAAGCCTGGTAGCTCCACCGACGAGAAGCTGGATTTCCTGAGCGAGGTGGAAGTCATGAAACGCTTTGAGCACAAAAACATCATCAAACTTCTTGGTGTTTGCATCAAGTGCGCCCCGGTACTCACAGTCATGGAATTCATGCTTTACGGTGATCTTAAAACGTATCTACTAGCTCGACGAAATTTGGTCAACGATCAGAGCTACGAGGATTCGGATGAAATCTCCAACAAAAAACTCACTGCCATGGCACTCGATGTTGCCAGAGCACTGAGTTATCTCGCTCAATTGAAATACGTTCATAGGTAAGATAAACAGAAAACCAATATCTCACCTTGCAAAAAAAAGTGTGTCACCATTTGAATTGGTTTTACTATAATTGTGATTGCTGTTTAAATGTTAGGGACGTTGCTTCAAGAAATTGTTTGGTTAACGCCTCAAGAGTCGTGAAACTCGGGGACTTTGGAATGACCCGGCCGATGTACGAAAACGATTACTACAAGTTTAATCGAAAAGGTCAGTCTAGAAAGTCTACACGAAAATTCGGTAACGAGAAAAAAATGTCGATTACATTAATTAACAAACAAAAAATGGTGTGTCATTGCTTCTAGCAGGAATGTTGCCAGTCCGTTGGATGGCCCCGGAGTCCCTTGGTCTTGGAATTTTCACCCCAGCCTCTGATGTTTGGTCGTACGGAGTTCTTCTCTATGAGATTATCACATTTGGAAGCTTTCCATTTCAAGGCATGAGCAACAACGAAGTTTTGGCGTACGTGAAAGCAGGCAATTCCTTGGTCGTGCCTAAGGGCGTCAAGCCACAATTGTAAGTTCTCTTTAAGTATGCATTAACGTTGAAAAAAAAGGAAGACTACTAAAAGTATAAAACGCTTGTCCAATTGTAGGGAAGGTCTGATACGTTCCTGCTGGACGGTAGACCACTTAAACAGGCCAACAGCTCCAGAAATCGTCGACTTCCTTGCAACTAACCCTCGCGTATTGTGCCCATGCCTGGACGTTCCGTTGGCGAGTGTCCAGCTGGAGAACACTGGCCAAATGGACTTCCAGCTTCCCGAGAGTATTCGGAAATTCTCAATGTCTCTTTCCTGGCCGCCCCAGCAGCAATGTCGTCCGAATGGACCGTCGCCACTGGCGGCATTCGGCGCAACGGATCCCCCCAACACGCCTCTTGTCGACATTAATCTTGATCAAGAGCTCAACGGTAATCTGGAAAGCCTTTTGGGCGTTCGCAATGGTGACTTGGACACGGCTTTGCCATTGCTGCCCAGCCACGAAATACCTCGACCACGGGTACAGGAAAATTCGAGGAGTGCGCAGAATCGCGAGAACTACCCGAAGTACGTAAATCTCCAGCCGGGTGAAATGATGAAAGCCCTTTCGAGTGGCATTCAGATTGAGGAAGAAACGACGGCAATGTTAAACGATCGACCGAGCAAAGAGCCAGAGGAGGATTCGTTCCTCTGACACAATAGTCAATGACGGGCATACGTCCTGAATTTGAGTACGTCATACAGCATCGGTACACGTTCCTCAGGCAAACGAACGGCCAATTGTGTTGCTGCGACAGTAGCCGCCAATTGCGAAGGGACGTTTAGAAAGCCCGCACTTAAGCTAACTAACTTTGGACGCCACTTTCCGAGTTTGCTTATGGGTATGCAAGGTGCATTGAAACTCACCTTGTAAAATGGTACCGGGACCGGTTATCGCGACCGTCCATCAGACTACACTTCATCGAGAGCAGTTACGGTCAGTGTAGAGAAAAGAACAATCATTTGACTGTCATTCAAACGAAAAGTATAAGCCGCTTAGACTTGGCCACCATACATTTTTGATCATTCGGCAGCTACGGTTTAAAGTGACACAACCAGAGCGAAATTTAATTCTTGCTGTGTTCTTTGTTTGAACAAATGACGATTACGCGAACCGTTACCAGCATCTTCAATCGGTACACCGCCGATTAGGGCGAGAGATGGGACTGCTAATGGGATTGTATGAAACGAATCCCAAGACTATACTGAAAGATTCAAGATTGAGCTAATTCGAGCCTGCTACATGAGTTCGAGACTATCGGACCATGACGTGACAGTTTTCAATCGTACTATGAATTAATTTATATAAATGGCGCGTAGGCTCGAAAGTTGTAATCGTTTTCAGAGAATTCGTTATAAAAAGAACAAAACACTAATTATATGTAGACGTTCCGCACTTTCCTGTAATTGTTCATACGAATCGCAAGTTACTGGGGTTTCTCTGTTACATACACTGCTAGTGCTTCTTAGACGATCGTTCGGAGACAGAAAAAAAAAAAGAAATGAAACGAAGTAACGAGCTTTCTCGAAGGAAGCCCACTCGTCAGGGCTGTGATTAATGCCGAAACTAAAATAAAATCTTTTAAGGTCTAGTCGAGCCTCCTTGGGTCACTCATGTGCGCTAAACTAGAACACCAAGGAGCAAGAACAATGGATTTTCCTTTATAGCAGGGTCTTAAAATGTTTACCAGCCTACATGGTATAATATTCCGATAGAGAAGCTACAACTACGTTACTTTAGAGTAGTTATAAGTCCGCACAAAAAATACGTCTTCTGAATCATCACTGTAATGTATATATTGTATTTTCGAGACGATAAGTTGACGCATTTTTCCACGCCTAGTCCAACTTTCGTCAATCTCATCGCGACGAATCTTTGTAATTTTAATTTGCTGTATTAAGACTAAACGCGAAAGCTGTAACTAGCGATATAAGAGAGCACACCGCTGTACGATGTATATTCCAAAAAGAAGTACAGCACTTCGCACACAGTAATTCGTAATTGAATTCTCCAGTAAATCGATACCGATTTTATATTGTTTAATGTACGATTAATGCACGAAAGCTTTAGAAAATGAATTCGACATTGCTTAGAATCCATACTGAATAGATTACGAGTAATACGATATATATTTATGGTATGACAGCAGACTTTCTATTGTTGAAAGGGTTAATGCAATGGAAGCAAACGTTTTTTTTATCATTTTCAAGAAACATATGACGAATAAATTGTTTCGTCGGTCAGAGGTATTTTGTTTCTTTCGTTGACGAACATTTGATTCACAGGTGAAAGCGGTTAAGGAACAGCTGCTGCTGAAATAATAGCTTAAAGACGAGGCGGAGCATGACGTCAGTATCTCTGGGATTGCCATAAGTGCGGGTCAAATATCTGAATATACCCAATGTGTTATTCTTCATGATTGATTTGTCAAGTAAATTATGTTTTACATATTTTCACCGACCGAACAGTAACACATCATCAGCGTACCATACTATGGTCACATCAAACTCTGCAAGAATTGATCTCCAAAACTACTATACCGACCAAAAAGCATTCTATGTTATCGATCGATGAAAAAGCATACCTTCAGTCGGTAACAGTCGGTAATAAACCGACAAGTCAAACATGCACATAATCCGTTACCGGTATGTAGGGACCTACTATAAATGTCAAGGCCTTGTCGACTTCACTGGACTACAACGACCACTGACGTTTGAGTTTCTCAGCGAATCCGACTGATGTCGCTACGATGAAGAATTCGTTTGGTCCACGAACGCACCTCGAAATTCTCATAAATTGCAAAGCTCATAAATGACGTTCAACTAACGATCAAATACATTGAAGCACAATGCACGCTTCACATCTCCTTCACGAACCACCGAAAGTACAGTTTTAACTGAACAATTAGGCGCAGATAAATAAATTCACGTACATCCTACGCGCGAATAAAGTTGCGATTGTATAACGCATATGAAAATCCTGGTATCCGCGATAAATTCCTCGGCGTTTCTTCCTGTGTCTTTCCACCTGGCGGACTCATAACAAGATCGCCTTGGACGCAGCGTGTAGCAACGTTACAAGCTGTTATCCAACGATAATTTACTTTATCGATGGACATAGTAACAATGTTACGACGACAGCGCGGGGTCGCGACGGTGGCCCCTTCGCGCCGTTGTTGTCCCGCCGTTATAAGTTACGCTCGAGGGTGGGTCGCGGTCGCGCGACAATGTCCCCAGCGAGCCGATAATTTCTCGTAGTGTACGAGCACCCACACATGAGCAAATTCACCTTCTCTTTGTACACATATATATATTTGTATGCACAAACGTTTTGTACAGTCGGAGTCACACGAGCACCGGTGTTCTCCCGGTGTTTACGTAGTCATTACGTACCCGGGGTTCTCTCTAGGCCAGAGAAATGGATGAAGATAACATCTTTACCTTATAGCGAATGCAGCTGCAGGGGGTCCGACGCAAACGGCTCGCAACACACACCAGCGGTCCGTATATATACATACCTATTGATACACTGGACACAGTTTCCTACCTGTTACTAGGTGGAAAGATCCGTGCAAAATAAAAGGGCCTGAAGGGAAAACGAAAATAGTACGAAAAAATGATTTAGGTAGAAATGTAGAATTTGACACTTTGATTTTCTGCAATAACTTTCGTTTATTATTGAAACATATTGGATATGTTTGAATATTCCATTTTACCCCAATCTTTGCACAATTCCCACACGCTGCACTGCAGCTTATTTTTTTAATTCCCGGGCCGTCAAGCCCCGGTGCTTGTAGCTCGGTAGATCATTATAATACTAAACGATTCGAGGGAACGAGTCTTGATTGCGCTCCGTGCGGGTCAGTTTCCGCGCGCCAGGCCCATACGCCACCGCCGGATAAACTATATGCTGAGGCTGTGCAAGCTAAAAGTTTGAGTTGATCGATTAAACGAGCGCGTGAAATGAGCTATACACACACACGAGTCTGCGATATATTCAAAGCAGCAGCGAACGTGACAGTGATCGTGGATGTGTAATAAATGTATCATAATATAGCCGGAGCAATAATAATATACGTGCGAAAGATCGTATATCAACGTATGCGCAATAACGAGGTTCCCGACCTCAACTCGAAGCGCGGAGGCTAAATAAGACGAGCTGCAACGTTTGACCGGCGGCGAGAGACACGTGAACTATTTCTGCCTTCTTCGGCTCCTAGCTCGAAAAAAAAAAAAAATGTTTTGCACAGGCCGCGTCTGCGCAGGCGTTTCATTTAGTATAGACCAAGGGAACGTATTGTACCGTCGCAGTGCGCTGTACGAGATCGTCCGCTAAATGGAGACACGCAACTCACGTCCCTGCACGAAGCGGACGGGGCAGAGTATCACGGATAGCATCTCCTCTCTGCCATGCGACCCGACTGTCCGCGCGGTGCGCGACCGTCCCGCGAGAGCGGAAGATTTCTTCCGCGTGCAACGAACGAGCCGGAGATGCAGCAGGAATTCACCGTGAAACTGTAGCACGAAGATTCGTGCGAAGCTGCGCGCCGCGGCTTCCCAATTTTTTTATCTCCCGAGTGTCTCGTTGCATCTTTTGCGTTCTTGATAAAAAAAAAACCCTCATGAGTTGAATATGAAAAATTTGCGACCCTTTTTGAAATAATAGTTCATAATTATTTCATTTCAATAAATTTTAGCACACGGTAAGTATGGTTGAGTTTCCTGTGTTAAGTATTCCTATGTTGAGTTTTTTTGTTGAGTTGGCAAGTGTCGACATTTACCAGTGTTGTTTAGACGTGTCACCGTAAGTATCGTATACAACTTTAAATCTATTGTTCAACTCTGTGTCATTGCATTGATTTATTATGAAATTCTAAGAATAACAATTTTTTATAACAGGTAGGGTAGATGTACCATTAGTGGCCACTGTCCCAATTGTGGCTATTTTTATTATGTTATTCCTCAAAATAATTTTTTCGCATAATTGTATGTTGATTTTTTTAACTAATTCCTATAAATCCATTGAATGATCTACTCGATGTTTTTTTTTAAGCGATTGAATATTTTGATTTATTCCTTTGAATGTGATGGCCACAATCGGCCCTAAAGTGGCCAAAAACGGTACGTCTACCCTATTGAATTAATATTTTTCCGAGGCAAATGTGGGTCTGCCGCACTTTTATCGCTATAATTTCGCAGAAGGTTCCTACCCGTCCAGTCACCGTAATCCCAAGCTCGCGACTCGCTACCGTCAGCGTGCGGCGTCTTCTCCATTAGTCGTTGAAATTAGTTCTGCACGTAACGCGCGAGAGCTTCTAACGTTCTGCCCGTCGCCCGACGTCGTGTGTAACGCGACGTTGAAACGCGACGCCGAGCGCCCGGCGTCGCGTTTATCCGCCGAGGCCCCGTGAACGCGCGCGCGCGCGACCCTCGCGGGATCTCGCGGCTTGGCTAAACTCGCGCCGAGCGTAAGCAGACCTCACGACTCGCGGAGCGCGGGGCCGCGCGCAGAAACCCGCGAGGAAGGCCGCAGAGGTCGCGGATTTATGAGCGACCGCCTTTTATGCGCTGTTTGAAGAAGAGCCGAGATGGTGGAGCCTTGATTATTTCCTAGTCTCTTCGAGCGCCCAAGACCCGCGCGCGAGGAGACTTTATGTTTCAATTTAGCTTCTTTGGCGATCTTCACCGACGCTTTTCGCCGCGCGGCGCGAGAACCGTCGGTGTGAAGCGTCGGTGCATATATACGTATAGACCGAGAAACATCGTTTATCGCCATAATCACAATCGGGTCGTATCTCGTCGGGCGAAACAAAAATAGCGCACCTTGTCAAACTCGAAAGAATGCGTCACCAATTTTGTAACTTTTTTTTTTCTTATTAAAAAGTTGCGTTACTACGTAATTGAAAATTCGAATATCGTATATTGTGCATCGAGTGCGTAAAGTCGGTTATTTCATGTAAGATTCGATAGCTCGCTGCTGAGGGACAAAATCGTGTTACATTCGGGGAAAGGATACTCGACAATTGTTCAGCCGGTCCGTGATCGCAGGCTGCTTATACACAAGTGCCACCGACATCGATACGGCGATCGGAACGCCGATTGGGTAATTGTAATTAAGGCGATCCTGTAATAATAACTATCGAACGTAATTAATGAACCGAATCGTGCACCGACGCTCTCCAGTGTTACCAACGGAGCGGAGTTGCCGCGAAGTTCTCGATTGAACGATAGGTACCTCGGTCGATATTGCACAGGATTGTTGCGGTGTGCAATATCTGCGAAGTGCATTTCTACGGCACATTGGACGATCGAACGCGCGCGCTTCGGCGGGCCGCGAAGTGCCGTGAGTAGGCGCAATTTGCTTCGTTGCTTCTAATAATTCCGGCTCGCCTAATTAGAAGCGCACTCGCTTCTGGCTAACATCATGATTGCTGGGAAGGAAAATATTGTTCTCCAATGAACACATATAAGATATTCGGTCCTAATCCAATTTCATGACTGTAACTGTCTTCGGGTTTAATATTCATTATTTCTTTCTCCATAATCGAAAACGTGTAACCCGATAAAATATTTATTATATGGAAAATGATATAATATTTAATATGGATGGAAAATAATGCATGGAAGTTGCATTGTAAAATTGGCAATAAATCAAATTTTTGCAGCAAGTATCAGCTCTCACGTCAAACGCTTACGTTGGGATGATAATGGCGATGATAATTCCTTTTTCACGCTTGGAGCACCTGTTGCCGCGAGCAACTCATCCGCGCGTGACGCGACGTATCCGCGCGTTCAGTAAGTCCCGCGTCCACGCATGAAGCGCGATGAGGATGTATATACGATACACATAGCATATACCAAAGTCGATATTTTGAAAAAATAAATTTCATGACCCCGATTTGTGCGGTTTTCGGCCCGGCGGCCAGATCTGCGATTTCTGACAAACTGTTCAGCCAAAAAATTTTTTTTTTTCAAAATCAACTGAAAAAGGGTTGTAACCAGTGTTTTCAGGGGTAGAATATGCGACTTGAGAACGATGGTATAGGTTAAAAGTCGATATTTTGAAAAAATAAATTTCGTGACCCCGATTTGGGCGGTTTTCGGCCCGGCGGCCAGATCTACGATTTTTGACAAACTGTTCGACCAAAAATTTTTTTTTTTTCAAAATCAACTGAAAAAGGGTCGTAACCAGTGTTTTCAGGGGTAGAATATGCGACTTGAGAACGATGGTATAGGTTAAAAGTCGATATTTTGAAAAAATAAATTTCGTGACCCCGATTTGGGCGGTTTTCGGCCCGGCGGCCAGATCTGCGATTTCTGACAAACTGTTCGGCCAAAAATTTTTTTTTTCAAAATCAACTGAAAAAGGGTTGTAACCAGTGTTTTCAGGGGTAGAATATGCGACTTGAGAACGATGGTATAGGTTAAAAGTCGATATTTTGAAAAAATAAATTTCGTGACCCTGATTTGGGCGGTTTTCGGGCGCAGCAGCGCAAAGGTATCTCGGACACGCGCGCCAGCGCGTATGATTAGCCTAGTACAAGTAAAGATATCCATATTCACCGATGCTGATTCCGTGTACTATATTTATCGACTTCGAGGCTATTATTGTTGTATTATTTTATCGACCAAATATTGGCGCGGATACGTCAAAGCCGCGGCGCAACTATTTATAGCGTCTGCGCCCGACGGACTCGGGCAGACCTGGTGGGCGTGCCGTGCAAAAACACGTGAATTCTCGTCGCGCTACCAGCAGCGGCCTCGCTGCCTCTGCAGCAAAGTGATTTTCGCGACTGTGTCCCAAATCAAATGTAACCGATTCCATTACAGATACGTTCGGTGAGTGGTGCTCCTGCTGTTCTCTCTCGACGAGAGAACCCAGGACGCGATAGCCCAACCGGACGCGCGTCTGTCGGTGCCGAGAGACGCAACTTGTGTGCGTATAGTTATACCGATGTCGTTGCGTATCTACACAACGACAGCGACCATCGTGTAGTAGTCGTGCTTGTATACCACACGGGCGGAGTGCACGACAGTCTGCGGGCCGCGTAGCCCGAGACACGAGGGGGAAACCTTAAAATTATTATTCAGTGCTAACGACCTGCTGATAAGGAGAATTGTTTACGGTCGACGCCGAGTTGGCCCATTGTCTCTTCGGCAGAGGTGAATATTGTGTCTCTCTATCGTTTGGTTTACGGTTCAACGGCGCTCTCGGGCTGCGGTGTGCGGACGCCGCGACTCCGGTTGTCGCTGTCTCGCGACTCCTGCCGATTTCCTGGCTACCGGCTTTCTGCGTCTTCCGCGGTTCGAACGAAGAGGCGGACGGATACTCGACGACGCAGCAGCGATTTACCCGAGGATCGAGAGGATATCGACTGCCAGGAAAATTGTGGAGGAAGAGTCGTCGCTTCCCGTTACTTTTTTTTACACTTCGTAAAGTGGTCCAAATGCATCCCTTCACCCACCGTTATTTGGATTCTCGTTATACGTCGCGGAGTATAAATACACGAGACGGTATACGAGTAACATGCGAATGAGACAATCTCCGGTGCATAATGAGATACCGTAGTGAGCATCATAGAGTCGGCAGCTCGACATTTTTTTTTTCCTATTTTAACAGACACTTCAACGAAGGCTGGACAAAGCATACGGAAGGCTGAGGACAGAGTACGACTGTTGGATCTCTCTTTACGTTACGAGCGACAACTCGTAGCTCGGTACTCTTTTCCTCGAGTTGAAGAAGAAGCCAAAGAAGATTTGCGAAGGTGGCGGGTGTCGCGGCGACCGTAAACCGTACACCGTAAACTACTCATCGCGGCGCGCAAAGGAGGGAGAGAGTCGCGTGGGCAGTGTCTACGTGTGTGTCCGAACGACCTGCCCCATTGTCGTTGTGAAAGTGACGATGGGATCTGTAATCCGCGTTGGACTAAAAAAATCAGAGGAACCCAGGAACTCAATGTCCAAGGTGTCACAATCTGGGCTCGGTTACCAGGTTGATTTTAAGTCGATTCCTTCAACGCTAAAATCCATCGAGATACGATACTGTCGTTACGATCGAGAAGCCACCGTACAATTCACTTCTCCGACTTTTCCACATTAATCATTACATTAATGCGCGCGCAGGCCAAAGCCGATAGATACGATCTATCTATCTAGCATTTAAATCGAAGCCTCTCGCGCGCGTCCAACGCAAAAGACCTTTCGTCTCCCACTCCCACGAGAAATATGAATAACAAACGAATAAAAACAGAAAGTGTTTTACGGATGGAAAGAAGCGGTAAGAAAGAGGCGAAAGAGTCAAGGGAGCGAGACAGTGCGAGGGACAGGGAACGACAATTTATTTCTATAATAACTGGGTGCTGCGCGCAAAACGCACACTATCAAAGTGTCCCCCACGAGCTATTGTATACATCTCCTCGTGTGTCCCCCTCTGGTGTCTCGCGCGGAAAGAGAATGCGCTTTGCGCTCTCGCTTATCTCCTCGGCGCGAGTTCTCCCGCTCGGACCGATGATTCACACAGCCGCAGCTCGACTCTCGGGGAGGAGGAAGGAAAGAAAAGAAGAAGGAGGTGGAGGAGGAGAAGGAAGAAGAAGAAGGTGTCACTGCACGGCAGAGCTTTCGTATGCATAAGAGGCACTCATTACCGTCCTCTGCTTGGCCCACGTGCCTTTGATCACAATATGCTAATCGCAGCGATTCTCTGCATCTGCGCACGCGCTTATCCCGACTCGAGGCTGCCTCTCTCGCGGGGGTTACTGTAAAACCTGCAAAAACCATCGAGACTCCGCAGTCGTTGAACAATGGGAAAGGTGGTTCGAGCAATTTGCACCGGGGAAATCGGTGCGACACTTTTTTTTAATTGCTTTCGTGAGGTGTCATACATTCCGAAGCTGTTAAGGAAGATCATTGGTATGCGCATGCGCTCTCGATCTGGGGAAACGATATCGACAGTGACGAATTTGTAAAAATTTTAACAGATTTTTATTTTCAAGGTCATTTATTTTTTAATTTTATCAGAAATAAAGTATATTTGGAAGTATAAGAGGCATAGATCTTTCTGCCGCAAAATATACTATAACCAAATTTTTATATGTTTCAGATATATCTCATTTAAGTATATCTGACGGATATGTACAAAGTGAATAGAGAACTTTTTGCTGCTATTTTTATATAACTTATATATTTTGAGTATACTTTATTTCCGTATTTTCGTGCCACAGGACTAATTCTGTTTTAAGCCTTATGAACGGCTTAAATACGACTGCTGTTTGGATATTCGAAACCGCAATGCTATGATGTTGAAATCAATTGTTTGGTGGTCTTTTTTTTACATAAATTTACCGTCGCTGTCTCCGCGGTCTCTGTTGTCTGCGGTCTCGGTCGTTTGCAGGGTGAGTCCCATCGCCGTGTGTTCTCCTAATCCTCGACTTCCGCTAACTCGACGTTTGTCCGCTGTGTGTATAATATATTTTTACACGCCGTGTCTCTGTGAGTCCCACAGACATGTCGTTTCAGCTCCGTCTCCCGCGTCCATTCCCACTGCTAACGAAGACGTAGATTCTCCGGTGCGCCCAGGGAGAGCTCCGCGGTACACGCAACAGCGGAGCCATTAAGTTTCTTAATTAGGATCGCGGGACAGTGGGCCGCGAGCGTCCGAGGCCGCGAGCACAAGGAGCGTCGCCGCTGCGACGTCCGACAACGTCCGCTGACGTATTATGACGCTGCGCGCGCGTAGTTGGACCCACCTCTCACTCCGCGCCGGGATTAACGTCGACGAGAGTGTTCAATCCCGCGTGTCGCACGTGCGTCTCTCGGCGATCGTCACACGCGGAATACTTGTTCATCGTCGATTCTCCGTTGAATTCTTTTTTTGACTATCACAAAATCTCGCTACACTGAGAGAAAATGGTCTCGATGAAATTTCATTGAAATCCCGACCTATGAAACATTGCTGAAAGCAATGAAATAATATAATTAAGATAGCTTTATCTTCTAATTGAATCAGTGGAAAAGTTTCCGAGATTGTGATCGACGAAATGTTTCTTTCATTTTAACGAAATATCATTTCGGAATTTGAGCAATACATTTCATTGTAATCAATAAAGAAAATTCAATGCACCTGTTTCATTGAATCAATGATACTTTTCCTCTCTCGGTGCAAGCGGAACTACTGAAATAGTATATTTCACGATACCTCCGCGCTGTCTCACGATTTACCCATAAAAGTAGCCGTTGACTGGAGTCAATCGGCGTAAGCGCAACGCGCAAATGTCAATAGGCAAATATGCAAAAAAAAAAAACCTAAAATCCACATCTGTTTTTACACTTTTTACCAGTGTCAAATGTCTCGACGTTACTTTCGAGAATCGCGGATAAATTTTTCCCGGTGCACAGTAAACGCGATATTTCGCAGTGTTTATCGGGGAGTTAGAGGTTGTGGGAGAGTTTGTGCATTTCGGAACGCGCAATTGGCACGGGCACCCCGAGTCAGAGCGCTGGCAACGCGGCTCGACAGGTGTCGGATCGTGGCGTCTGCGCTCGGAGCTCGAACCGCGCAGACGGACAAGTTACGGATAGGAATAGCGCGGCGTGCAAAGCAACCGATGCAGCAGCAGCAGCAGCAGCAGCAGCACCGGCAGCACCGGCGGCGGCGTGGAGCTGTCGCGGTTCCGAAAAGGTCACCGATATCTCGAGGTCCGGGTGTTGCCGGGGTTATCCGGGAGAGGTATCGAACAGCGAGCCGTGACGAGCCGGCGCGCGCACCGTCGTTGCAACCAGGCGCAAGTAGCAAACACCGCCTGGAATTGCACCTCGTTCGCCGCACTTTTTGCCCGTTTATCATATCTACCTGTTGCACGCACGCCTGTCGCGCGCCGGCGGCGACGCGATTAATTCCTGAGCAAACATTCGACTTTTTATATTTCGGCGACGCAAAATCCAATTCGTGAATTGCAAAAAAGTCTTTTGTAGATTTTCGAAGACCAACCGTATATTATCCATGAAAGTGGCAAATTGTGATTTTTAATCATAAATCCAAATTTGCTGAGACGCAACTTTGAAGCATTTTGAACATTTGAAGCTGAGAATAATTGTATTTTATTTTAGGAATCGAAGTCAAAGTTCTTGGTATATTATCATGGTAATTCTTGATGTTATTTTTATTAAAAATTTTACGACATGGTTGTACGATTGTTCGAGCGAAAAAGCGTCGATAAAGCGGACCCAACCGGCGGACCACCTACACCAATAAGACGCTTGAATATCCGCCACCAGGGCGTATACTCTCTGCAACTTTCTGAGTCGTAAAACATTTTTTTTCGTTCGAACCGCGATCGGCGGCGCTCGATGATTATTAGCCAATGGGTGTTGTCAATTTATTTCATATCATGCACTGCACCGAGTTGCAGAATGCATTCATCAAAACGTATGGCAACGTATATAAATGAAAGAGAGAGACAGACAGGTTTTAAGAGAGAACAAGAGAGACAGGTTGAGAGAGAGACAGAGATCGCGCGAGATAGTCACGATTAGAGTTACGAGGGGCGATTCGTCGTGACGAAACAAGCGCGCAAGACTGCGTAAATACGCACACGCGTTGACCCGCTTGAGATCTATCGATCGGCCGTGGCGATCTGTCCGACCGACCGCTCGAACCGGATCGCGTGCGTCTCGCACGCACGCGAAAATCTGATCGGCTCTTTATCTCCCCCCCCCCCCCCCCTCTCTCTCTCTCTCCCTTGCTCCCTCGTCATTTCTCTGTTTATTCGCGTTATTGTATAACCCCGCGCAATTCTCATGGGAGAAACTCGCGACGATGAGGAGAAAGAGCCCCGTTACCGTAAGGCAATAACGCTGCACCGTCTGCGCGTGCGCGAGCGCTATATAAGCAGCGCGCGCGAGACGAGGAGTGTATGAATGAATGTGGCGCCAAGAGAATGGAGTGCGTCTGATCCCTGGGCCTACGCACCGCACGCGTAGCCCACATAATGTACTATATCTATATATATGTAGCAGATATATGTATACACATACACAACGCGTTTTCATAAACGCAAACATGTCCGAGTGAGCGTGGAGCTTCTGGGAGAGAAACCGACGAATCGCGCAGCTCGATCCACGTCTGTTCTCGCTCTTATGCGCCTCGCGACTCTGCCGCGGCCTGAAAAGAGAGGTCTCGACGTCTCGCCGGCGCGGCGCGAGCGGTGACTAATTTCGCTCCTCCACACAACTCGCTCTCCGCAGCTTACACTACACTTATCTACGCCGTGCGGCATTGTTCTCGATTCGTCGCGGGACTCCCTCGGATTTCGAGTCGAAATGGCACCCGAGCTGCGCGGGACACACGCGTTAACGATAAAAACATCTCGCCGAGATGTCCAAGAGCGGACAAAGTGGCCTTTTTCCCGCCATTTTTGATGTCGTTATTTCGTAGGCTATTTTTGTTGTTGGGACATCGAGAAACGATACTTTACCGGCGGTCGTCGTATTATTGTAATTTTTATTTTCGTAAATAGATTTTGGCGGAATTTACTGTAGACGTTAAGAGGGTGAAATACGGATCATAACTTAACAAACGAGGTTCTCGTCACGGCCACCAGAGTCGCTGTATTACTGTACCGTTTCAATGTTCTTTATATGCTCGATCGGTATTATCCTGAAAAAAAGATCCTACGTATATAATTACGTTGGCGCCCCGGAGTGACGCTGGTCAGATGCAGAAGTGTGCGATAAAACGCGCGAGAAGCAGAGAGACGCCGGATGTTAAATCAATCGTCGTCGCGCCACCGCCAAGCGTCGATCGAGGGCGCTGGCGCCGCGCGTTCGCGCGCGCGCGTGCGCGTTCCTCGAAACGCTAACCGGTATAATATCGATATCGGTCGCCGCGCGCGCGAAGTGCCACAGAGAGCTGCGGAGGGACTGGTCGTGCGGTCGCGAGCAACTTTGATGTGACACGTCCCGGGGCACGTGATTTACGGCACATTGTCACGCACGTCCCGATATTGCTCGCGACAACACGACGATAATAATACATATAGTATAACGACGATATCGGAAGAACGGGGCGTTCAATGAGGCTAATTATCGCTCGCAACTTATTTTATTTTTTTCAATCCTCGGTCGCCTCGTCGATCTTAGCAGACACATCCGATTCGTTCGCTGTTAACTTTTCTACCGTTAGGAATCAAACGACGATTTTTTTTAAGCAACTTGAAACACGGTGATGATAATAATATAATAATATTGTATATGATACCTTTCGACCAAAAATTAATAAAAACAATGTAACACGTACGTGTGACCTCGAATCTCTCAACAGACACTTTCCAGCCGAAAAATCCATTCGCAGATATTTCCAATTGACAAATTATTTCAACCAAGGAAATCGGTCCTTGACCGTGAAAAAAAAATCCTCGAGTCGCCGCTTAATTATAACGACTCAGGACGGGATTGGCAAGTATAGTAGTGGGGGTGGTAGGGGGTGACTACGAACAATTAGGAGGTGGGGGAGGGGGTGGTCGACCGTAGAAAATTGAACCGCCCACGTGATATTAACGCGCGCTTCATGAGTTCTCTCAGGAGTCACTTTCCACACTGCAGTCCACGCAGCATAGAATAATACAATATATATAGCGACCAACATATTGTGTACGGTGAACAGAGAAGTGCGTAAGATGGATGTATATACGCATATTGTATATATATATATATTTAATTACGTTATCCGAACCGCACCGAGAACGAGTGGCCGGGTTGCTCTCCTCGCAGAGGAGACTTCGGAGGTCTCTTCGGTTACTTGTACTAAGCGCGCAGCGGCTACGGGCGACCAAAACGACTGGATATTACATATATATACATGTATGCGGTGTGGTACGGTTACGCGGGGGTCTTGTCTCGGAGTTGCTGTTGCGGTACGTTATTTATGTGACGTTCCATTACGAACTCTTAATTGTTTGACTAATGTGCAGCTAAGTGCGTGCGCGGGCCACCGCGACCACCGAGCGGCTTCGCATATAGCGATCTCTTCCTGTCTCTGTTTATCTCTGGCTCTCTCTCTCGCTCTTCCTCGCCTTGTCCCACTCATCCCCGGCCGCTTCGCTCATCGCGCGTCCCGCCGCGACGCTGCGGTTCCTCCGTATACCCGCGCTAAACTTCTGACGATCTCGACGGTCACGGCGACCGCACGGATCTCGCGGAAAGCAGGTTCACTCTCTCGCGAGTTGTGGAAGTTCACCGATGCCGCACCGTGCGATCCCGCGCGGAGCCCTCGATGACTCGGCCGAATCTTTCTCCCACACCTCACGGACGAAAGTCACGGCCATTCCTGGGAAAACAAAAGGACCTGTTTTTCCGCGTTCAAATTGCTTCGCTATGTTTGATGATTTATGATAAAAACGTTTTTGGAGGTAACGGAAAATCGTAGGTAACATAAAAATTGAGGTGTTCAGACCAGTATCGTAACTCTTGGATATTGCTGAAAAAATAATATCAACAATATTAACTCGCAATTGTTTGTAATAATCACAAAATTAGAACATTTTATTGACACAAAAATGACTTTCCAGTTTTTACTTAAGAAATATTCTCGTTGATGTTCCATCGAAATCCGGTTCATCCTCGAAAATCGAAGCGCATATAAAATGAGTTTCTAGGAAAACAAATGGGAGTTAACTAATTTATCAGTGTTATAACAACACCCTCTCCAATTATCGCAACGCATTACACGCTGCATTTGCCGAATCTCGGAACCGTGAAATTTGTATGATAAACGATATAACGATGGTAATAACGCGGGTTCCGAGGGTTTTTCGGTTCCTCTTTGAGAATTCTTTGAGAATTCTTCGAGGTGCCGAACGACCCGAGAGGGACGACCAATTACAACGAGGATAATTACGAGACTTATCGCCGTGGTTATCTCGCGCCCACAGCTCGACCCCCGAAACAATAATGCACCCGTGTTGCGAAGCTCGTTTTCACACCTGCCCCGAGACGACGAAGCGAGATGAGCGGCAAAAGCCAAGGCCACTTGGACCCAACGCGTTAAATATTGACTTTCGAAGGTTCGACCCGAGCCACGCGAGCAGCCTCCCATATTTCGGGCGTTTCGTGTGAAGCGCGAAATTTTTAAGAAAAATCAAGGCGAAGGGAAACGCCGACGATGAAGAGCAGAGAAAACAGAAACAAGATCACCTGACCGAGCACCTGCCACTTTTGAGTGACGAATCTACAAGCGACTGATTTTTTACAATAACCTGAAATAACTGCAATATATCATTAAGACAAAATAGAGTGGAAACGTTGCGACAATTATTTTTCCATTTGTCCTGAATATCATTATAATAAAGTCGTCATTTAGATAACAGCAAAGCGGTTAAAAAAAAAACAGACCAAAAATCAAAGATTCTTGTCTCTCCCCGAATCACCAACAGTAAGCAATAACATTGCAGGCAGCGACGAATGAAAAAAAAAAAATTGGGTTTCTTTCTCCGTTTCCCATAGATCAAGCTGTCGATTCCCGTTTGAACTTTCGCCCGAGTGGGTGGACTCTGAGTTCGCCCATCGTCTTTCCTCCAGTACATTTTTCGTCCGGATCCCTTTCTATTAAATCTCCGCGCTGCCTGCCGCCACGTCGTCTCCTTCGCTCTGTATCAGCCTCCTTATCCAGTTCATCTCCATTTATCTTCGTCTCCGGCAACGTCCGCGTGTACATTGATGTTTCACGCTCTCTCGTTCTCCCTCTTGTCTCTAGGTTTCGCGCGCGTCGACGTCGTCGTCGTCGCGCGATCCCGGCGAGAAATTTTGCGCAATTCGTTGTCTGCGCGCACGGTGCGAGCGCCGCGCGCGGAACTGTCCGCGCGCCGACAGGTGGGGTCGTGTAGGACGCTCGCGGTGCTTTATTGCAATACCATGCGAGCCTCGCCCATTATACCCGTCGCGTGATGCATTCATTCCGACATTGTACATGCCGCATATCCATTCGGTAAATTTACTTATTCGAAACAAAACAAAAAACATTGTTTTCAAATTTATGATTTATAAAATGCTACTTTTTTTCTACAACAATTGTATACATTTTCATTAAGACTCCGGTAAAGTTCACAATAAATCTCGATAATATTTCAACGCAAATTACTTTACATTTTATGAGTTTGCGATATTCGTAGAGGAAAAGGACGTTTGTTTTTATTTTTTTATTTTGAGATAAAAATACCACCGCCGCGTGAACCGTATAAAATCGGCGTTAGACGTTGCGAGCGAGGATCGATTTCAGGCTTCGTTTGGGGGAAGAAAAATGCTGCCCGCCGCAAGAATTTCTAATAACACACGATGACTAGGATGATTTCACTAATGATCCTGTGGGACGAAACAAAAAACATTTTATCTGTGTACACTGAGACTAATCAGAGGGTCGGTGAATCCGAGAGGTTCGCAGCAACGGGATCGGTCGACCTAATCAATGTTTGTACATGGAATTACAATCTGTGTGTTCAAGACGTATCGAGTGCTTGAACAGTATCAAAATAATAAATACGCTTTCATTGCCCGGCGAAGAACGAGATAAAAACTTGTCTCGTATTTCAGGGCGATTCTGTACTAATAAAAAAACAAATAAACAAATACTCAAATATATACTTATTGAATTTAGTAGTATTCTAATGTAACGAAAATTCTCCACCAATTTTTCCAAACTTCATTTTCGATGTAAAATATTCTCCATGCCTGCGCCGCGTGGTATGTCACCGAAGAAAAGTGAGAAGTTGGCTGAAGGGTGTCGGAGATCGGGAGAGGCGTGTTTACACCGGCGACGACACGGCGTGTCGTATGCTGCTCGCCCGAAGCGCGCAGCAACGCCTTGGCGCACCGTCTCGGATTACCGTCGCGCGTGCTCCTCGCTCGCGGATTATACGCGACACGTGCAGATACCGCCAGTTCGAATGCCGAGTTTTCGAGAGACGCGACGTTTCGCGATCACGTATAACCGATACAGCAAACACCCGCACCCATATGGGCTATTCGATTCCAGATACTCAAATCAATGAGGCTTCATCCTGTGCTTCCGAAATTTCTGTTTTTTCTGCTGTTTGAAATTGACGCCCGATAAAGGTTACACGAATAGTTTTTTAAATTTATTGGCACGTGCAACTTTTGATCAGTAAATTTAATTCTCAGTATTTCAATCTATTTTTTTCTGTGCTCAAAAATTTCAGCAACATCAAATGCAATGGATTCTTCGAATAACTTTTTTTTATTGATAGAAAAATAAATCTCAAGATACCAGCGACAACGAAAAATTGTTGGTCTCTGCAGTGTTGATACTTTAATGAGCATTCCAAAAATATTCAGTAAATTAAAAAAAAAATGCATGTACTTTAAAATATCATTGAATTCGTGGTGTATGCCTTGATTCTTAATTAAAAGAGGTGTATTACTGACCACAGGTAAATTTGGCTCGCAACGTCCCGTACATTGTTTTAATATAACGCGCATATCCGCGAGTTCGATGATCCTCTTCTGTCCTCCGTTGATGCTCGGCGAGTTCATCCTCATTTATCAGCGATGCTTCTATCTCATTCGCTCCGAGCCGCTCGGACGATCCGTCGTTGGCATCGAGAGATTGGATCGAATGTCACCGCGAAAGCGTTCGCGGTGACACCGACACCTCGCGTTCCATCTGTGCGATCGCGCACGTGTTGTCTCTCTCTCCTACATGTGCGCGCGCATCCAGTCCGGCGCACTCGTCTCTTCGCGCGCGCGTCATGCAAATTGCCAGGAACGTCCGCTCAGTCGTACGATGTGTCGAGTCGATTTTTTTTCTTCTCTCCGCAGTTTGTCTCGTTTTATCTTACTGTTACCTGCTGCGTCGCTGCAAACGCGACGACCGTTCGTAAAATCGAGAGCTCTCGGGCTCACCGGCTCTCGACGACGGCACGAGACGTATCGCAGATTAAATTCCGTCGTCGCGCAAGCCGCCTCGGTCGTCTCGCTGCGCAAAAACGATTGCGCGGCGATATTTTATCAGCGGTGGCTTCTCGAATGACCGAAACCGATGCCCTCCTAGAAAACAAAAAAAAAAATGTAACCTTGCCTTTAAACTGGTGTCATTCAAAACAGACAAGATTTTAGTGCAATTTTTAAAGTAATAACAAATTGTATATATTATGCTCCAAGGGGGAAGGAATCACAATCGTCTCGTGTTTAGACAATAAAAACTTTTCGCACTCGGAAAAAATCACGTCAGGTGCGTAAAAAATGTGCGTTAATCAACCAGCAACCCGCACCACCGCCTGTAACAAAAAATGCAGGCTACACATTCCATACAATCTACTCTCACCGTGTCACATATTTCCCGTGAAATAAAAATCCATAATAAAATCCATAAACAAGCAATGCGCGAAATGAACGACCAATTGTTCGATAAACGACGGTCGACGCCGCCGGTGGTGTCCTTGAATAATTGTATCGGATTTTCTCGGACCTTGAACGCGCCTCGAAGTATTTGCCGACGGGCAGCGGGGCAGCGTTTGCCGAGGGTTCGATTTACCGAGGGTCGACGACGCAGCACAATACCGCGACGTACATATGCATATAGTACATATCTATGTATATACATACAATACACACACCTATACCTATAGAATCGCCGCGCGACGTGTCGTCGTCGTCGTCGTCGGTCCTTCGCACGCCCGAGATTAGATTACGCCCTGAACCCGCGCGGAAAGCTCCCGACGTTAGTCATTCCCGCTGCGCGCCGGTTTCCTATCTCCGTCGGGCGCACCTCGAGCGGCGCGCGCACGCACCGAGCGCGCGGTATCGTCGATTCGCACCTACGCACCGAGCGCGGCGTTTGCCGTGCGCGCGCGCGCGTCGCTCTCCCCGCGTCCGCGCACGCGCAACGGGCGCTCCGGGAAATGCGAGAAACGATACAGAGAAACACACCGAGAGAGAGAGAAGCCGAAGTCTCGGTCTCTGCGTATTTTACGAGAGCGCGATAGACCCCGCGCGCTACCGAGTGAGGAACGCGCCGACGATTTCGCAACTTACTCACTGCCGCCGTACACGCGGCGACGCCGAGCGTTTTATTTGCACCGTTGCCCCGTGGGGCAAGCGAGAATCGGCGAAAGGACAGTGCACAGTGTAATAAAACACGAGATTCATGCGTATTTGCCGATTTCCGGATATTTTTGGTTCTGGGCATTTGGGAACTTTGAAGACGAGAATATCAATGCGAGAAAGCATTGAAATAAACTGTAACTTATATTTTTTAAATATGCCCTTTGACATTAGTTCGAATGATGTTTTTTTTTTTTCTTTTTCATTTTTACTACACGGCTAACTTAATTTGAGATGGCCGAGATTTTTTAATGATGAAAATTAGAAAAAAAAAAAAACTATTTTTCTTCGGTTTTTATGAGGCAAAAGTAGAGAGTGATCGGAAACGAGACCAAAATAATATGGAAATAATAGAGAGGTATCGTGTAGTATTTATTGAGAAATTTCCGAATTCCAGTCGGGAAGTTACGTATCGTTCGTGGCGAGGGATCAAAGAGTCTCGAGTGAAGACCGAACGCGCGCACCGCGACGCCGTAGGGCAAACGTGACGCGGCTCGTCTCTTACGAAATGATAGATCGCCACCTGCCAATCGGTGCTGCGTATCAGTGACTATATGCCTGCTTCCACTGCCTCTGCATATTCGCCCACGTGAGTGCGATATTCTCGCTTGAATCAATCGGAAGCCCTTCGGACATGATTCAGCGAGATCTCTATACACAGCGCGCGTATGCGCGTGCGTGATATCTACAGGGTGTACCTTAATATCCCGCGTTGCAAATTAATATCTGTGCTTTGAAAAATCTTCAATACGCTTAGAAAATTGAGACGAATTCTCCAAAATGTTTAGCAATGTCTGTCAAAGTCGATTAAAATTAAACAAATTTTTCGTCGTTTATAAGAATTAATTGTCTCGCACGATTTTCGCCACATAAATGAATATACGAATAAATATTCGTCTGTGTACAACAAAGTCACAAATCCCTCTTTTAAAAAGTTCATGACTAACGGAAAGCATTGTTAGCAAACTATTTGAGCTGTGATTGGCTGGGACTCAGACCAAGTCCAGGTTCATTTGTCCTTGATAACTTTGACAGTTCTGTCGAATATCGTATTTTTTTTGAAAATCAACTAAAAAAGGGTTGTAACCAGTGTTTTCAGGGGTAGAATATGCGACTTGAGAACGATGGTATTGGTTAAAAGTCGATATTTTGAAAAAATAAATTTCGTGACCCCGATTTGGGCGGTTTTCGGCCCGGCGGCCAGATCTACGATTTTTGACAAACTGTTCGGCCAAAAAATTTTTTTTTCAAAATCAACTGAAAAAGGGTTGTAACCGGTGTTTTCAGGGGTAGAATATGCGACTTGAGAACGATGGTATAGGTTAAAAGTCGATATTTTGAAAATATAAATTTCGTGACCCCGATTTGGGCGGTTTTCGGCCCGGCGGCCAGATCTACGATTTTTGACAAACTGTTCGGCCAAAAATTTTTTTTTTCAAAATCAACTGAAAAAGGGTTGTAACCGGTGTTTTCAGGGGTAGAATATGCGACTTGAGAACGATGGTATAGGTTAAAAGTCGATATTTTGAAAATATAAATTTCGTGACCCCCATTCTGGCGGTTTTCGGCCCGGCGGCCAGATCTACGATTTTTGACAAACTGTTCGGCCAAAAAATTTTTTTTTCAAAATCAGCTAAAAAAGGGTTGTAACCAGTGTTTTCAGGGGTAGAATATGCGACTTGAGAACGATGGTATAGGTTAAAATTCGATATTTTGAAAAAATAAATTTCGTGACCCTGATTTGGGCGGTTTTCGGCCCGGCGGCCAGATTTACGATTTCTGACAAACTGTTCGGCCAAAAATGTTTTTCTTCAAAATCAACTAAACATGAGTTTTTAAATTACTATTAACGCGAGGAAGTGAACTCCTATAAACGTTCACTACTAATCGTCTCTAAAACTCTCACCGAGTTCTTTACCATTTAGCAGACGAAGAAGCCATAACACAATTCCACCACTGCACTTTATTATCCATAGCCAGTGTTGCACCTGCGCGTCTAGCGTGCACGTCGTCATCACGCGGCGCGCGTGCCGAGTATCCGCCGGGGAGAGGTACGACGCGGGATGATGAACCAGCGGGCGCGCGCTAAGGATACCCACGAGAGGGGTTAGGGGGGTGAGACGAGTGCGCGCGGCGTTCTGGTTCCACGCGGTTTCGACGGGGAATCGCGCGGGGTGCACAATGAGACAGCGTGAGTCGTCGGATCAGCGCTCAATTGTGTCTCTCGGGGCGCGTGGGCGCGGCTAACGGTATGCGAAAGCCGCTGCCGTCGCTCGTTGCGCTCGACGCGTTGCTGTCCGTGGAAGCAGTGAAAAAAAAAAACGAACCGAAAGAAAAAGAGAAAAGTTGCACCTTACGTGTTGGTGCGTTTATGCGCGCAGCTTGTGTACGAATATGAGCGAACACAGCGAGGTGAAAGCTGGAAAGAGTCGGATGAATGAACGTGCGATCGAGAGAGGAAGAGAGAAGGAGAGGCAGAGAAGGATAAAGGAAGACGGAGAGGAGGGAAAAAGAGGGAAAGAGGGAGACGATGGCCGATTTCAATATCGACGCCGAGGAATAATGGAGACGGATTTCGAGGCGTGGGCAGCAGTCACCGCTTCGAGTTGTGTGCGCATCGCGTCGTATATACGTCGTATATCGCTGCGCCTGCGGAGCTTCGTCGCGCGCGCGGGCTGCACCTTGCACCGGAAAATACACGTCGACGATGGAGATTCAACGGCGTCTCCGACGCGGCTTCGGCTTTTAGGCATTGAGATGTTCTATGACGTGCGGACAGTCGAGAAAGAGAGAAAGAAAGAGAGGAAGGAATCATCAAGCGGGAAATGTCCGTCATATCGAGTCAAAGGTCCCGAGGGCGCGGCTCACGGAGTGAACAACATCGAAACTGGAATTTTCACTTTGAATCTATACGCGGCACGTGCACAAAACAAATAAATAAATAAAAATCATGTAAAAAAAATCGCTGCCTTCAGATTTTATTTCTATTCCTGTAATTTGTTTCGGGTAAAAAATCGTAGATAATAAAGAGAATTTTTGCTTTTAGTTTAAAACAAGTGTGACCTTTGACTTTGACTCAATCGACACGGGCGAAATAAACGAAAAATTATTTTCCGTGGATATCGTGACACCGATCGAACAATTATCGCATAAATTGCCGGATTATCACGCTGAGCTCCAGCCACGCCGAGAGCAGAATCACTTCCGGTGTTACGTGCGCGCGGAATGGTATAAATTAGCATTGGCAGAACGACGGTCGAGCGATCGTGTGTATAAGACCTGACACGAGTATACACACGAGTTGTCGGAGAATCCGCGCCGAGACGCTCGAAAATCCATTCACTCGGTTGCTCGACGCAACGTGTATGCACGTATATTATAAAATACACACACACACACACAGACCACGCGAGGCGGTCGCGCGCGCGCGCGTGGCGCAAGGGTTCATTCAAGCCCGGTGCGCGACGCCCACGTGTCGCGGCTATTTGCATAGATCGCTCGAGGTACACGTACCTCATATGCTACGCGATCCGGTGCCGCGACTCGAGCTTGTTCGCGACTGACAGCGGGCGCCCCGTCCGCGCGAGCGCAAAACCGTCTCGCGCATGAATCGTGTACACACGAACACGACGAGTCGTCGGCGATGTAGCGGCCTGCATAAAAAGCTCTTAAAAATCCATCAAATCTCTCACATTTTTTAGATTACCCATTTATTGTTTTTATTATGTCAAAAAAGTATGTCACACCACTTTTTCTAAAATAATTATTTCGCTTCCTCGTAGGAAAATCTTCGTTCTTATTATTCCGAAAATGTATCACTGGTGCGAAAAATATTGTTACGGATGGCCGAAATGAATACGCGGAATATTTGTTTGTGGGGCGGATATTATTGTTTATAAATGCTTTCCGATTATTCCCGATCGTTTTGTCGCGCACGTCTGCTCGCTGTCAAGGTCTCGTCAAGACTGTCGTCTGTCAAGTTCGCTGTGAAGTCGCTATTCGTTTGTTTATTGCCATATATCCTGTGATCTTGTAATAGTCAGCTAAATCCATTACAATTATAAAAAAAAGAACGATAAATATAATAACAAAGATGACAAGACACGAATAAATGGAAAATAACGTATCGACAATTGAATCGATTCTACAGAATAAATCCGTTGATTCCCGAAGTCCCGCGAGTCTCGCAGCATCGAAGCCTCGGATCTCGCGTTTATTAGAATCCACGGATCCGTCGGTAAACTCGCTGCGACCCATCGGCAAAACCAGTGGTAGGCGGTGCTTGGGTCTCAGCGAAAAGAATCCGCTGATGGACTGCGACAACGCACAAATCGACGCTTCACCATTACAGTCATCGCGCATGTGCGCATGCGGGGTATCGGTGAATTCGAGTCGCAGATCAAGAATCGATCGTCGCGCACACGTCTGCTGTACCATCAAATGCATATAAACACACGGGCACACATGACACATGCGCACGAATATACTCGCTGCGCGCGAACCGGAAGTGGCTGATAGATTTGCGATCGTACAGCTCGCCTCTTACAGCGCGCGCCAAGCGGAGAACCGCGCCGATCGCCGCGTCATTGTCTCTCCCCGTCGTACCTGCCCGATCGTTTCCTATTTGCCATTGGAGACTTATCGAGCCATCTCGCGTCACAAATCACGTCTCCGCGCTTTCCCCTCCCCTCGCCCCCCTCCCGCCCTCCTCTCGTCCCCCCACCCCCTCCCCACGTCTCGTGTCTCTCATTCTATAGCGTGTCTATATATATTATACAATATATGTATATATTTAATGCCGCGAATGCATCTTTCGCGCTGTGCCTCTCGCTTTCCCGCGAATATACGTTCCGTATATTCGCTCGTCCCTCCCGCTCTTTCACGAATCGATTTTCGCTCTCGCTCTCGCGAGAGGCGGTCGCGTATCCCTCGCGCGGCGGCCGGCCGAGATTTATAAGACGGCACCGCGCGCGGACGGTGTCGCAACGCTTCGGCAGCGCCAGCAGCAGCAACAGCAGCAGCAGCGCGACGTGCGCGCAGGGGGCGACGCGATCGTCGAGAACGCGGGGTAATGCGAGCTGCCTAACTCGCGAGTCAGATATTAGCCGCAGTTTCTATTTTCGTTGATTTTTTTATTTTTCAGTTACATCAAATCTTCAGGGACATTTTAATTTTTCGCGATTTCTTCCTGCAGTGGAAAATTATTATTATCACATTCTCCTTCGAGTACTCGTTGACGATGATTTTTCCGCGACTTTGTCCCAAATTTATAAATCAACTTCATAAATGATAAATTATCAAGCACCGATAGAACCAACGGCTAATTTACCGGCAATTCTGTATAGACATTCCGCGTTAATTCAACGACGCGATTTGTCGATACTAATCGAACGCGGATAACGAGATTGCCGGTGACAAAGTTGACTCTCATTACCCGCTTGCGGATCGCGCCCGGCACTCTGTTCCCGGTGCAACGAGAGGCATCGAGGGGGAAAGAGTCTCGGCTATCAAAGAGAGACAACCAGATCCGCGGAGGACGGTGGGCGGAGCTACCGGGAGTCCGTGAGCCTCGGCCATTGGCTCTCGTTGCACGCGCGTTCGTAAACGCGTCCAAGTGAGACGAGGCTAAGTCGGGCCTAAGTGGGAGAGGGAAAGAGGGAGATCGCGAGTGAGGAAAAGAAAGAGAAAAAGCGGGGGGGGGGGGGGAGGGAGAGCGCATCGAAGTCCGTGAGCTGAAGAAGGAAGGAAAGTCCGGCGTCCCAGACACTCTGATAATTATGCCGGTGCGATAAATTAGTCGGGTGTCGCACGCGAGCGTGAAACCTGTCCCCGGCGGCTCCGTCTCTCCCGCGCGCACGCGCAGGCGTGCGCGCGCGCGCGCGTTCGGGCATGCGCAGCTCTTTCCATCACGCGCGAGAACTCGTGCTGGGCGCATGCGCGCCCGCGATTTCGCACTGATTCGGCCGTCGCTCGTCGCCGCCGACGGCCAATCGCCGCCGGACTCGCGCGCGCCGTTCACCTCGGCGCCGAGATCGAGGATCGATAATTGCCGAAAATCAATATATGTTTTTTCAACGACACGGCCAGCGTGAAATCACGAAAAATAAAAAAAAAACAGTTACGTTTGTTATTTCTCGCGTCGGATTGTTATTTATGATCATTGGCGCGGGCGTCGCGGTTAAGCGCTACAGTGCGGAGGGTCAGTAGATCAGCATTGTCAGCGCGGATGATAAACTGCGCGCTGACAATGAGGGCCTCGAAATGCCGTTTCGGTGGTTCACGCGTATTGTATACAAGCACATCAAAGACGCATGCGGAAGGGTTAAATACGCAGGATTAAATTTACCGGTGCGAGGATCAACGGAATTTCGTGCTCGATATTAGAACGATGCATGATGCATCGAGTACAATGCATCAGATATCGAGTATAGAAAGATTTTGAATATGGACGGATATTATTCAACGTCGACCTGCGTGAGGAAACGATTTTCTTTTTTTGTCTGGAGCGTTTCCAGCAATATTTCTCATTGTCGTGGATCGAACAGAAAGGTTCCGCGCGAACCGAGCCGTTCGACGAGACACGTCGAATGGTTCGACGCGCGGTTAGAACGGAGAGGAAGAGACGGAATCGGATCGATCGGTAACGGTGCAACGGCGAATCCTCCCACTCGAACAGCACCCTCGGGACCCTCGCGAGTCGGCACCGTTTTCAAGCGTCGAGGTCCACCGGAAGCGCATTGCTTCCCTTCCCCTCCCCCTCCCCCCAGGGGGGGGGGGGTTTACTAATATTTTTTTCAGCTCCCTTTCGGGAGAAACGCGAGGATACAACGAGACTGGAGCAGGCGCGACGTGGTACATTTTTTTTTAGGACACGAAAACTGGAACAGGAAGTCGCGGAGCATCCTGGGGCCCTTAGCGGGACTTCTCGCGGGTCGACGGGGCGCGAGGAAAAGCGGACGTGTGGAGCAAAAAGCGGCAAAGACGTCCCAAAGAGAGACAGCAGATTCTCGGGGCAAATAATGATGATGATCCATTTTTCATAGCCGACGACGACGTTGACGAGCGCTTCTCTTTCAGAGTCGTCAAAACGCGTTGCCCAATGTCAATGTCTCGCGGGCTAAACGACATTTGCCAGTCTTGACGGTCACGCGTTTCGCATTCCGAAGTGTTCGAATTCACGTTCGACCCATCGACGTCGTTCAAACAAAAAAAGTGATCACGGCTCTTCGTCTTCAGACGAGAAGCTATGTATACATGGTATTTCCGCGGAAGAATCGGTGGAACGCGATTTACAGACGCATCCGGGTGGGGAGTGAACCCCCTCGGGATGAGTAATGGTCTCGCGGGTCGAGCCTGTCCCGCGCAATACACGTGCGACCCGCGCGACGTTGCGACAAAGCGGACAGCCCAGCGCGACAAGTGTCGCGCGTGTCGCGGTAAAACGCGCGGCGCGAGGCTGCCGGTTGTTACCTACCACACCGACCAGACCAAGCGCGCAGGCGCAGTTCATATTACAACTAGTTTGCCACTCTGCGAGCTGCTGCTGCTGCTGCTGCTGCTGCCGCGAGCGTGAATGACTGTTCGAAACCTCGCTACGTTCGATAGCATAATAGACGGTTAATGATCAGCGCTGAGCACACACACTACGCGCTGTGTACAGGATATACGGGTGGCGTAAATGTAGCTCGGTGAAATGGAAACGGTCGGACGGTTAATGATCAGCGCTGAGCACTCACTGCGCACTGTATACAGGATAATACGTTTAGCGTGTAATGCAGCTTGGTGGAATCGAAATGGTCGCGCGACCAATGCAAATGGATTCGTCGTGAAATGGAGAAGTAGTACGTTCTGTCCGTGTTGACAGTCTGGCGATTTTTCCATTACTTTCAGAGAGCAGGACTATAGTGGCCAACCAGTGACACAGATGCGGTCATGAAAATCATGGGAATTTTGTTATTCCGACGATTCGATGTTTTCGGTAAACTGTTCGACGTGGAACAGTTGGCTTATACACATATCTTGGGTGAAAATTCTACCAACAAAAGAAAACTTGGTAGGCGCAATCAAGTTATTATTGGTTAGATATACAAAATACTTTCGGTTTTCCTACCAAATTTTTGGTTAAGTAAACCAAAACTTAGTTGTTCCTTCGTACATTTTTTTCGATAATGTTTGTTACCAAATTTTTGGTAGTGCTGACCAAGCCTTATCAGTTTGTAGTTCACAAAAATCATTAGAACGGAGGATCAGTTTACCGAGTTTACTGTATACTGAGTCCGGTGATCATTGCCACGCCGCGCGCGCCTTCACCGTCAGGAACGGCATCGCTGGCCACATCCGCGTCCAACCGTAGTTGGCGATGAGCTGAACCGCGCGAGCGCGTCGGTTATGACTCTCGGGATTCAGTGATTTATCATCTCGTCCCGGCGCCGGACAGGTGGACCGCGCCGGTTTCATCGGAGGATCCACAGCGCTGTGTAATATAGGCCCACGGTTACCGCGCTTTGCCCACGTGACCACCGTCCTCGCGAGTTGTAGGCGATGCTCAGTCTGGCCATGCTCAGGTATATCGACTGCTGAGCCCGCGAGACACGCGCAGGTATCGCGATGAGAAGGCCCCGACCGACGATCGCGAGCGATAGATCCAACACGGATTTGAAATTCGAACGGACGTGCCGGTCATGTGATACGGACTTTTGGGGCGGAAATGAAGAGCCATCATTATCATCGACGGTCCGGAACGCCGCAGCAGCTATCGAGATCGACCGCGACTGCGCGCACGTCCATTATGTATTAATTGATCGTAAGTTATGTAACGCTCGGAGAAAGAGAGAAAGAGAAAACGGTTTTGATAATTTGTTCAGATTGGACTGAACGCGATAGCTACGTGAATGGAGGAAAACCTGTTTCATACTCTCCGGGATTACAGACGAGAGGGACGGCAATTATAATAATCTAGATTCTCCCGAGCGGAGACTTCGGGTTTAATCGAAGCAAAGTCTCCCTCGAACTCCCTTTGTTCATCCGGAGTTCAGCTCTTTTTGTTTTTTTCTTTTTCTTTGGATCGAGATGTCGATGCGATTGAAACACATTTTTGTAGCGGAATAATCGACGCAATTAGTTTGTGGCTTAGGCTGAAACAAACGGTGATGGTATTTTTACCTGTGAATCCTCGGAAAAAAATGCGTTCGTTCTGTTTTAGACGGACGTTGAATTTGCAAAGCAGTCGTGAGCCAAGATCGTGATTTTTTTTTTTTTTTTCCCTCTCGAATCCTCGGAGTAAAAATGCGTTTGTACAGTTTTTGACGGACGTTGAATTTGCAACGCGGTCGCGAGTCGAGATATCCTAACGGCAACGAGGCGCGCTACATCCGGCCCATTCGAAACTTCGTCGTGGCCGAGAGCGGGTGCTAAGTAATGAGTTAATTACGAGCACGCGCGCGTTTATGCGTTTCTCCGTTGGACGCAACGGCGGCCGAGTTGTCGGTGAGCCGAGACGCTGGTTCGCCGTAATGAGAGGCATTTCTTACCTGCCGTCGACTCGCTCGGCTCTTTGTGCGAAGCCGCGCGCGCGCGCGCGCGGCTGTGCGTTGCCCTCGCTCTCGCCACGAGCCAATCGGGCACGCCGAACGAGCATCGTAACGATCGTTGCGATGTTTGTAAATTTGAGCCAACGCGCGAAATCCATCGACGGGAGAATAATTTCGATGAATTAATATCATTCCGAGCGCTGAGTATTTCTCACACTTGTCGTGACCTCGATATTAAAAAATATATGTAACACGTCGAATGCCGGTGACGTAAATACACCCGCGTCACTACCCAAGGGAGTCATGAACCATGAATTTGAAAAAAGGTTGATAAGAATAAGCGATATCCACATCAGCTGCATTTGAAACCGTACATTTTTAACAGTGAAATTGCCGAATTCCAGGCTCCTTGAAAAAAGTGCAATTCTCCACTGACCAAATGGTCGACCGAGAGCAGCCGTTAAGTCGAGGTATCGAGAAAAAGGGTTTCTCGATTCGGGGTGATCGATGGCTCCCGGCGACAAGTAGCGGTACGTCATTCGAAAGCGAAAAAAAAAAAAAATCGCGGCGGAGGTGGCGAGAGAAAGAGGGAAGAGGATCGTCGTGGAATCAATTTGCGCGGCTGGTTTCGCGCGAGCGGCGCAACGTCGCGTTTCATTCGACCGTCATTAGGATAATTCCTGTCCGAAGGCGCGCGCGCGTGGGTGGCAGATGGCCGACGCGCACCGTTACGAGATTGAGCGGGCGCAAGCGCGGATTGCGCAAATCCGGAATTAAGCGGGATAAATGAGGAAGACGGAGTCGGCAGGCCCGACGTGGCGCACGCGGGTCCTGATTGATTCGGATCGATTCCTCGCCCCGGGACAGCGAACGATTACGCCTTCTTTCGTCCGAAGTCTCGGGTCTCGCGCGCGCGACCTGCGTTAACCTCGGAGACGGGCCGAGAAAACAAATTTCTGTATTTGGGTTCGAGAGGTGCAGTCGATTTTTGTTCGTCAAAAATATTCATTTATTCCCCGTGAATAAATAAGAGTAATTGAAAAAAAAAAAAAATAACAACATTTTTGGATAAGGCAAACGTTACGGTTATGAAAAATTCAGAAAAATAAGTTTTTTTTTTAAGTGCATCTTTAATGATGAAATAAATTTTTTTTTAAATTTTAGCTCGGTAATAATTAATTGTCGCAGCGATCGAATTTATTTACCGAAATTTACCGAAAAATTTAAGTTCGCTGGACTTTTTTTTTTCTCGCCCGCCACACCGACCGCGTTCAGAGTCGCTCGCGTTGAGTCTCAGCCGAGTCGGCCGGTGCGGTTCACCTCGCTCCGAATTCTCGTTGGCGCGCAAACGCGCATATCAGCCGCTGCTGCGGAGTCCAGTCTGTGCGTTGGGTCCAGTCCGCGCGCGCAGTGACCGCGCGGGGCTCGATAGATCCTAATTACGTCGGAATATGCATTAAACGCTCTCGGATTTAGCCGTGACAGGTCGACCTTTCGCCGCGCGTTCGGCCGGGAATGCGCGTGTACAGGGCAACGCGAGCCGCCGCGCGGGCGCGATAATTAAAACGCGGGCGGGCACTGCTCGCGCTCTCGGCGCGCGAGGAGAACGCGCGAGCTCGAGGGATATAACGCGCCGCTCCTGACGTTGTGTGTTCTGAGCTCGGGTTTATCGCTCCGCGAGATCTGCGACGCCGATACAGGAATTCGATAAGCGAAATGCGATCGGGTATCTCGTGGCTCTCATAGCTCTCCCTCGATGTCGGCGAATCTCGCGCACTTCTCAGGGTTTTAGCGCTGATTTCGATTTATCGAGCTCGCGCGAACTGGCGAAAGATCAAGTGGTGTCGAACACGCGTTCCGTAATGGATTTAATTTGTTGCGAGGGGGGAGCCGGATGGTTGTACGTATTTTTTTTTGTTCACTCGATAAGACGGAAGTAAAATGCGTAATTGTGATTGTCGCGCATTTTTTTTATCATCGAATTAAAATTTTGTAAGTTTTTTTTTTTTATTCTTTGAAAAAGATGTTTTTGTTGTTGAAGAACTATAAAAACATAAAGCGAATAATCTTCCCTTAAAAGGTTGGTGGCGAGATTATTGACTTTCGAGTTTTGAGGGCTACTGTGATTAGCCTAGTTTTAATATAAGTTTTTTGTTGTTACCCAAACGACTTGAAATTGAAATTTATTTATTTACATTATATTTATTTATTTGAACTATTTACCTGTAAGACAGAAAGAAAATTTTGTTATAGATTAATTTTGTACTATTACAAATTTTGACGACGATGTACACAATTTCCAAAATATCAGCTCCGATATTGCGCGAGCTCGCACGAAGCACGAGGAAGACTCATTATCGGGCCCCGATGATTTCGAGCGCGTGTTGCTGACAACGCCATAAATCCCGGGCCCGTTTACGGAACAGATGCGCAGATAACCGAGACGCACCCGACACGGTCCTCAGCCCTGCTCGTTTTTTTTCTTTCCTTCCTCAATTTTTTTTCGTTCCTTTTCTTTCTCACTCGCATCAACCCCATCGCCCGCGTACATTATAAAACCCGATACATAAACGCACGGCACGCCGGCTGCGGCGACGCGACGAAAACCAATTATTAGGGAGGCCGGTGGCGCGGTTGAACGTATAAGAGAGAAAGTGGTGGCCCCCGCGTGCTCGTTTCTTCAGAAAATCCTTCGTAGAGAAGAAACGGTGGGAGGCCCGTGGCGTTTGGGTGCCGAGAAAAGGACGATGGGGGCAGCAACGCCGAACCCTTTGAAAAATTCGACCCGCCGAGCGCGGTAATTTTACAAAAGTCCGCAGATCTTAAATATCGAAAATTAATAAACTTTTATTCCAAGCTTCCCAGATTATTTTTGTATTTTATACTATAATTATTATTATTGATACAAAAAAATTCAGTAACTGTTAAAAATTCAAAATTATTTGAAATGTCTTTATTGTTAAGAAACAATGTACCGTATATGTGCAGCGCTGGTGCTCGAAGGCTTGAAATCGTGATTCCAGTTTAAAACAACGCAGAAACGGCGAATCACACGTTTTAACGGACAATTTTCTCGGATCGCCGTGATTTCGGTTTCTTCGAATGATTTTTCGCGCGCCACTCGGGACGGTAAGTACTGGAATCGGAATGGTTATACACGTGGTTATGATATAACCCGGTGGAAGTGGATAGTTACAGACGCGCATGCCGTAATTAATAGTCATCATCCCGGGAACTCTGCAATTTCCCACTTTGACGCAGTCACGCCAGGACGATTAGAGCGAGCCCTGGGCGCACCTGCGCGACTCCCACGTGGCGAAGAGAAGACGTCTCTCTTTCTCATTCCGCCGACCGCGACGCGCGATTCATTCGAACAATCGACGATCGCTCCGCGCCGAACGTCACTCCACACCGGTGAGATACACGTCCATATATGAAGACATGGAAAATTAACGCAGCTCGCGTATCCATTAATAATCACGAGACGAAGGCGCCACCCATTGAGCTTAACGCGTTTGGATCGTTCTCGGCTCGCGTGGAAAAAAAAATCATCTTTTTTTTTTCTCGGTAGAAAAATAATACATGCGGTCGTTTTTTCATAAATTTTTTTTTTTTTTTACTTCTTTCAAATAAATCGATCGCATTCCGTAACGGCGAATAAAAAAATCGCGAAACGTCTGTCATACATTTGCCTCATCTCAGAGTTTCCGATTTCTTTCCAAAGTCTTAAGATCTGCGGATTTCGCGATTTCGATAAGTTTACGGCGCGGTAAACAGACCTCATACCTGCTGCATTGAGTCACCAAACGCCGTGTCTCTCTATTATCCACGTCTGTTCCACTCTGCTGGACGCTTCGGTCGACGATCTCGACAGGGCTAACGAGTCGGAGGCGCGCGCCGCGCTCGCCGTATGAATGACTGCCATTACGGGCTCGTTAACGCGAGTGAAAACAATACGGGTAATCAGCTCGGACAAGGTGGTATCAATGGGAGATTCCGAAGACGACTACCACTGCGCAGTTATTAATTCATCTCCGGTTGCGTATCCGAACTTACCTCCTGAAACGTCCATATTGCACGTCTATAAGTGTACTCGAAGTCTCGCAAAGTCGTCAGAGTCTATCGACGTCGAGCTAAGACCAAAGATAGATATTTAATACATAGTATATGTATAATAATAATAATATCGAAAGACAGTACCTACGTCTGCAAAATGGGCAAATTTTTCCCACGTGTCACTGCATTACGCAACGAAACTCGGCGAGTCCCAGGAGCCGAGCCGTGTGCTCAAATATCTATATACATATACATAAAAGTGTATATGTATGTATACCGAGCATGTACGTAAATATATAGACGCCAGGACGTGAGCGAGCGGTGATAGTTCGATCGCTGCGCGCCGGCAAAAAGATCGAGAGCCATCGAGCGATCCTCGCTTCAGATTCGCAGCCTCCGCGGAGAGGAGCATCGCGCCCACCTCACGCGAGGCGCAGCGCAAAACGTATTATATACGTGCCACCTCCCCCCGCCCGTTCGTCGTGTGCCCATGTACGAACTGCTGTGAACTGTTGTGAACTGCTGTGAACTGTGCGCACACACACACGCGCGTCCGGTATGGGTACAGTTCTTCCACCGATCTACGAATATGTGCACGACGACCGCGTTCGCGAGTGGCGAACGCGAGGTGCGCGCGTTTCGTGACCTTTACCGCCGTCGCGAGACCCGGGGTCACTGGCTCCGGCGTTGCGTAAGCTCCACAGGTGACACGTTCGGTTTAAGCGGTATGCGAATTGTCATCCTTTTCGTAATTGTTATCGGTGGCTTGATGCAAATTATTTGACGGCAGACGTCCGTATTAAATAAATGAATAAACAGAGGCATAGAAAAGTAAATAAAAAATAAATTCGATGGTCTGAATCACAGCTCGAATTGTTTGCTAACAATGCTTTCCGTTACACATGAACTTTTTAAAAGAGGAAATAAGTACACAAAACGATGAATAAATAAATAGGTGGGCCTAGTGCTTAGTGACAGTTCGGTCCAGAAATAATTCCCAAACGATTTTTCCAAGAACGACACCTGTACGCGACTCGCGCTCGGGCATCCGCGGCCGAGGCTTCCGCGTGTCTCCGGCACCGCGACGAGTTCACCGTGCGGGCTGCTCGCGGCGCGCGTGCGGCACCAGCACACGATGCGCGTGTATAAATCAATCCGCCTCGATATGTCAGTAATATGCCAATCACCGCTTGCGCAATATCGCCGCGAAAGAGATTTTCCTTCTCGCGAGACGCGGGAATACGCACAATCGCAAGGGATCCGCGCGCGCGCGCGGCTCTGCGCACGCGCGCTCGATCGTCGATCGGTGTGGGTTCTCTCGCTCTCGGCGACTTGCACCGTAATAACGCGCCCCGAGCGCGCTGTGTATATATATATGACGCATATATACAGCGCTGTGCGCATAATACACAAAGCGACGTGAGACTGAGAGACCGAAAGAAAGATAAAGAGAGAAAGAAAAAGATCGCGAGGGAGAAAGAGAGACGACGGAGAGAGCAAAGCAAGTCGGAGGATCATCGTTGCGTGGGCAACGAGTACACCTATCTGCATGAAATGTCGCATAATCGAAGAACAAGCGCTCTCTCGATGGACCCCGCGAGAACCTCCTTCGCCTCCTCTTCTTCATTCCCTCTTTCGTCCTCCTCCACCTCCCCCCTCCTCATCCTCCTCCCTTTTCTCCTCTCCGCCGCGCGTCGCACCCTCCTCACAATACCGCCGTGCCGTACAAGCGACGATTTTTTTATATCGCTTTAATTTAACTCCGCTATATACGCTTGGCTATATAGCGAGGATCACTCGTCCCGATGACGCGGAAGAGAGATCGAGGAACGCGATCTCCCCGCGCGCGTCACGTATAACGCGCAGTGTACGTATATATACAATGAATAATACACACGTGGAAATATATACACACGACGCGGCGATCAGCTTCACCGCGGTGAAACTGATCGGGACGGCACAGTTTGTGCCGTTCCGATCGCGCAGCCGCCGTCGAGCATTGTGGTCAGGTGCAGTCGCTTCACTGTGCGCAGACGCGTTCGGCGCGCACGCGCACCGCGCAGCACCTAAAGATATCTGCGTCTTGTCTCTTTCTCGGTGCGCGCGCGCGCGTGCTGACGCGCGTTTCCGCGATGCGCACGCGCGCATAAACATCTCGCGGCCGTCCCTTTTTGCTTCCTTCCTCCGCCGTTGCGCGCGCTGCGAATCGAGGACCTCGAGGTGGCTCTCCGTGTGCGCAGCTTTGTCGCACGCATCGACTGCGCATGTGTATTGGATCCTTAAAAAAAAGTGAGAGAGAAAAAAAAACGTTTCCGATCGTTTCGTTGCGCAGCTTGATGCGCGCGCGAGCGCTTCACGCCCACTCTCGTCTTTTCACCGCGACGATAATATCCAGCGGAGAAAAGTTTTCTGGAAGAGATATAATATATATACAGTGAGAGACAGAGGAAGAGAGAGAAGGAAAGAAAGAGAGGGATAGAGGAGACGACGAAGAGGGATGTCGAGGCAGGATGTGTGCGTCGTGTGTTCCTCGAAAGCGTCTCTTTCTCGTCGTCGTTGTTTTTCCCCACTCTCGGAAGTCCTCGCGAGAGGTATCCGGCGTCTCTGCTCCTCCGCGACTGGTCGGTGGACAATCGAGGAGATTCTCGTAAACCGCGGCGGACCGCGACGCGCATGGGCGGCATCGACGCTGCTGCGGATCTGCGCGCGACGAGCGAGGTATATAACGGGCGACTTTGTCGCGCGCGATTTCCGTATTTCATTTCGATGACGCGCGCGAGGAACAGGCGTAACTGTTTCCGGTTGATTGAGGTTTCTAGGCAACGTCGATATCGACGGTGTGCGCGAAGTCCGTCAATTCGGGAAATGTTTTTTTTTTAATTTCGTTTATGTAAGGCTGTATCAACATCTGGGTTATTGGCGAACTTGACGGGAAATATAACCGACTGCTGTCGACAATCCTGCACCAATTTCGTATCCATTTCTCAAACCATTTTAGCCTGACGGATTTGACTCTCGATAATGTCGTACATTTGTTTAGCTCCGGAATATTACCTAGTCTCGTATTGTCAACGACTTGTCATTGACCTCATTAATTATTTTCCCATTTCCGATTTCCTTGAATGAACCTTATCTATTCTTATATATGTGACAACCGGAATGACGTTTCTCTTGTACACTGAGAAAAATTAGTAGTTGTGATTACCAATCATTGGTTCGATCTACCAAAATATTGGTTGCAGTTACTAAAATATTGGTAGTTCTGACCAACGATTGGTAATCACAACTATTAATTTTTATTTTTTTCAGTGTACTAAATTGATCAACACACATTCGTCAATATCGGATCGATCGACGAGACATTCGCGGGTCGCCCTCTCGCTAAGAGCAGCGGATGATCTCGGCGCTGTCGTGTCGAAATCCCCGTCGAAACCTACTGCGGATTCCCAGAGCAATTTCGCCCTCGACGAGCTTCGATAAATCTGCAGCCACGCAACGCGTTCTCCGTCTCTCTTCCTCTCCCGATATTATATGCCAGCGTTCCTCCTGGCTTCCCTGTTGCGCTCGTCTCTATCCGTACACGACATCTTTCCTATTTCCTCCGTATATACAAGACGGCACTGGTCGGATTCGTAAAATAAACGCGCGTGCCTCGAGTTCGGCGTGGGCGACGCGAACTCGAGGGATTAAATTATGTCGGACCCGGCGATGTGTTTCACGCGCGCGCGCGGCGCATGCGCAGTGCGCCTGCGTAATTGCACTCAAGTGCAACCCCCGCGATATCGCTCAGCGCGCGACGACCGGCACGGAGATCGGCATCACAGTCGAGAGCGCCGGACCGATCACACTCAGACAAATCTGTTTCTCGCGAGCGATCGCTATCTCTCTTTGGATTTTCCGACATTTCTTTTTTTTTTTACTATCCCGGAGCGGCACCCACGTATCGGTACTTCGCGTCGATTTTTCCGCGCGTATCGTTGACGATTTTACCACCGCGACGGCGAACCGGACTCTTCATTCGTCGCGACGGCATCGCAAGAATTACCCGGCCCGATCGTTGGACCACCCACTTTGTAGGCCAGATCGGCGGTTATGGGTCCGCCGCGCGATATCGGTATATTATTCTCGGCGCGGTCTGTAAAATCTTTGCGACTCGCAGTGTGTCGATCCGTGGGAGATCGTAGGCCGGACCGACAGGCGTCGTCGTCGTCGTCGTCGTCGTCGTTGCGATCGTCGCGCGCCGTCCGTCGCGGCCATTCGCGTGCGCGCGCAGCACCGTGCGTTACCGATTTTATGCGCGCGAACGTAGTCTTCCGGTCGGAGGGTGCGAGTTGCGAGCGGCTCGGGGAATCGGTTGCGAGGGCAGCCGGACGGAATAAGTGAAAAATCGTGGAAGTTGCGAATTCACCCGATCGCAGAGGATTTTACGACGATCGCTCTCTCGATTCATCGACGAATATAAATTTGTCACTTTGGCGGAGGTTTTTGTCTCGCTTCGCACGAGCCGAAGTTTCGTTGATGAAATTTCTTCGAATCGATGAACGTTATAGCTATACTCTGCGAACGTCAATTTTTTCTTGCATATTTACACCAAAAAAAAAATTGGCAAATGTCAGAGACGCCGGCGCCAGGTATACCGATTTATTTCCATGGCACGTCAGGTCGGCTCATTTCTCGACCGGCGTTCAAAGCGCGAGAGGAGCGTTGAAAGTCAAGTCTGTAACACCGCACGATCGGAGTATAATCGCTAAAAGTCGGACGAAAGGTGCGAGAGTTCTCGCGGATCGGCACTGGCGCCGATCGGGAATCCGGTGTACACACAATACACGCGCACTTGCCGCGCGCGCACCTCGCGATACCTTCGCGCGCGTGCACCTTGCGATACGTCGCGCGCGCTAACGCGGAGAGGCAGAACCGACACGAGATACGCACGAGCGGAGACTAAAGAAAAGCAAAGAAATGCGTACGAGTATACAGGCTATTCTATGCCAAATGATTAAAATCTTGTATCACATTTTATTATCACAGTCAACATTATTCACATTCTGTACACAGTTGAATTCTCACAATCGATTTCCTTTCAACATTTTTTCGACTCCGACTTTTGGGAACAAAAATGATGGCAGCAATGTCAAGTATACATCTGCATGTGCGTTACACAGAGATGCATTAAAAAGCAGAGCAATTTACAAACCTTAAAATAAATATTGACGTATCGACAATAATTTTGAGAAATACATTTCCGAAAAACCACAGCGATTTTACTTTGCAGTTAACCACTTAACTCGCATTGCAGTCTGGATATATTCGTAAATCTTTGTGGAAATAAAAAATATGCACGACGGAAATTCGTCTGGCCAGCGTGAAATGCACGATACGTATAAATATAAAGTCAACGAGAATACGGAGTGTGCGTAAATAATACGCATGCGTGTTGCCGTGGACGACCGGACGGTCACGTTGGCCGGGTAACCGGAGAGGAAGAAGAAGAGGCAGAAGAGGCAAAGCCGAAGAAGCCGAAGAAAACGAAGGAGAGGGAACAGAACGAGAATGACGTACAACAACGAGTTCGGATGCGAGCGCCCCGAGACAATAGTCGTCTCTGCGCTGTGCTCTCGTAATGGCACACGAGCGACTGCGGCGCATGCGCGCATGCGTACGCGCGACCACGGGTAACGCGAGAGCAGCGAGAACGCGCTGCGCGCGCGTCCACTCGGCGTTCCGTTCTCGTTCGCGAAAGCAATAACAACGACGCGACGCTTCTCGTTATTGTCATTCGTATTTTTCGCCCGGCTACAATGCGACGCACCAGGAATAAATAAAATCAGAGGTGGTAACGGTGCGAATAGATCGTTACGTTATATTTATTTTTTTCCTCCCAAACTCCTTGGAGCACGTAACGCTATATTTTGTATATTTATCACGTGGATTATGGTTTTGCCATGTGTACAGAACTGAGAGTTACATTTATTATCGTAGGTACTTCTGCTTTTTATTTTTCTTTTTTTTTTTGTTAACGACTCAATTTGAAGCCTCGTTATCGGCGAGTGCCGATCTCTCTTCGTTTGGCCCCTGGGTTAACCCGGTCACTTTCACTTTCACGTAACGCCGATACAGCATGCCCAATAACCATTGGCTCTCGTGTGCGCTGTGCGCGAACACACAGATACACGTATACACATACCGAACGCGATATCGGAGCGTCGTTGCGGTCGACACTCGCGTCCAGGGGTCAGACACCGTTTCGGAGATCATTGGTGATTCATTCGCGAACATACACAACACCGCAAACATTACACCGCCTACTGGCCGCCTCGAAATATCGCACGCAATATGCGCGACGATGCGTTTTGTCTGCAGCGACGTAAACACGCACTCGGGTCTGCCTGGAATTGCAAACATCGGACACAAAAACTTGCCATTCACCCTGAGATTAATTCATCTTCAAAACCGCCAGCGATAAGCTAATTTTCGATACTCTCATTAATTCGTAATTAAATTCCCATATAATTCGTAGTTAAAAAACAAAATGAAAAACTCGAAAAAAAATCCGTTTCGCGATTTGAGTTTAAAAGATGAATCATCGCATTTTCAGGTCGAGTTGGCTCTCGCCGCGGACATCAATTCGCGGACGGTTTCGCGCGCGCGCGCTTCGACGCAATTTATAACCAATCGACAAGCGAGCGACCGGTGCGCGAAATAATAAGCGGCGCTCGTAGAACTCGCGCGCCACGTCGGTAATACGTTGCATATCTCGGTGCGGAGATCTCGAGAGCGCGCGCGCCGGGTGCGAACGGCGCAGACGCGAGCGCTCGCGCAGTACCGCAATGCCCTGGAGTCCTTAACCTTCGATTGCGGGCGAGCGCTCGCGCGCGCTTTGCCGCGGCTCCGGCCTCTCGGCGCGATTACCCCGCGGCTGGGTGGCGAGAGCGCACGCGCATTATTACCGGTGCGCATGCGCGCGCCGCACCGGTAATAATGAGACCGCGTACCGACGACGAACGCCTGAGAAACGGGAGCACGAGAACGAGACGTAGCGATGGATAACGTCGAATGAGACGAAGAGAGACGACGAATGGTCGGACAGTTCCGAGTGGCGTCGGTAAGGTAGGAACCGAGCCGATTCCCGCGGTCCCGCAGAAGAGCGATTTCTCCGGGCTCGGGCTCGGACTTCCTTGTCTATATATCCGCGTGCGAAAAGCCGTTCACGGAATTGTAGACGAGGAGAGGAGGGAAAGGAAGAGTGAGAGGAAACTGAGAAAGAGAGAGACGGAGGCAGAACGAGGCGGCGGAGTCTCGATATGATAGATGGTGCGACAGTGGCACAATTAATCATCGAATAGCCGAGCTGTAATTGTGCGCAGAATATGCGCTACGCTTGGGACCGATAGATCCGGCAGGATGCGAATCACTGTCTGCCTGTCTGTCTGTGTGTCTGTTGATCGTTGCGCCCTGCCTGAGTAAGGATCGCGAGCCCGAGCGCAAATATAAAATCGACAATCCGGTGGCAACGATTGTCTTTCGCTTGGATTTCGTTTTTCGAGCGTGAAGAGGGAAATGAGTGTTTGGTTCGGTTCTCAGGCAGGTGGAATTTTTTCTATTAATTTTTTTTTATTGAGGAGTAATTTTTCGGTTAACCGGCTTGATTTGTTTTTTTTCCAGCTTTTTCGCCTGGTCAGCGTTTCACTCGCGATAATCACGGGTTTCGCTCTAAAAGCTAATATTTTATAGCTTTTCGTTGTAGCCCAGAGGAGGAGGTAGAGGAGGTGGAGGAGGAGGAGGAGGAGGAGGAGGAGGAGCGCCGCGTCGACTCGTCCGCGCGGCCCACAATGATCCCTCGTAGGCGTTCTACTCGCGCCAACGTATTCTTTCTTACAAGGTGCGAACTTGCCCCCCACCCCCTCCCTCACGCCCCCCTCGGTGATTTGCACCTGGTTTGAGATCCGCGTGCAATAAACCCGAAGGATGGTCGTCGCGCTGGGCATTAACGCTGCGCTCGTGTCAGACCCTGTGATCAGGTCGGCCGCGCGCGAGCATTTTTTTACGACTCAATCCTTCGAGGAAGTTCCGCTCCGCCTCGGACACGCCGGACACGCCGAGAGCCTGGGAGCTTCAAGGTCCGTTGCGAATGAGGTCCGAAGCCACTGGAACTTAGCGCGACTCTGGTTTTTCCCGCTTCGTGCGAGAAAATTCGAAATATTGCACCGTGCGTTCGACTGCTGAGATATTGACCAAGATAATAATAACTCGCAGACTCGCCGCAGACTCGATCGAGTTTTGCATGCTCGAGCGGAGACTTCGACGTTTCGCCTTTTCCCCCGGCTCCACGCGTCTCCTGAGTTTTATGAATGGACTCTCGGTCTCGTTGAGACTTTCGAGCGCTACGCGCGGTACGTTCTGTCGTATGGACGAAGGCAGAAGACATCGCTGCAAGTTTTTTCAACGGTTTTTGCAAAGCTTCGAGAATTTCGATAAAATATGCGTGGGGAATGGACCTCGTGGCGAAAAATTGCAACGTGATCCCCTCTTCGCGTGTGTCACAATTATTTGAACGAAATTATCAAAGCTATATTAAAAAGACATTGAACGTGTTTGTAACCGCTGATCAAAACCAAATATCCAGGAAGGAAAATAATGCTAACCTGTCAGTCATGCGACTGATAGATCAGGCATACAATTAAATTGAAATTCGCACTGTCACACGTTCAACGGTGGCGCCACTACCGATTCTACCGACTGAAGACTGTCATCATGTCTGAAGTTACCTGTAATTAACGTTCAACATATTCCCACTGACATCGCGTCTATTCATCTAGTCCCACCAACTTTTCATTTGTCAAACTTTGACACAAGAGAAACCGTAAATTTAGCTGCAAACCATAAATTTGGCTCCAATCCTTTTTTTTCTCACGACGAGAATCGAGAAATACGACGATCGAAAGGCCACGAGGAGGTTCCGGGGTGTCAATAAACGCGCGAATTTTCCTACGTCTCGACTGCGTTGAGTTTGTATTGCGGTTACGACCGGCCACGAGACTCCGGTCTATCCGTAGGTTCGGTGAATTAATCACCATGGGCCGCAATGAACAGCGAGACTCGGCGACCCCACGTGCTCCATCGCTCGTATACGGACACTTCCATCCCACCGCAGGCGCGCGCAACGCTTGCACCGTGTAATTAACTAATTCAATAAACACCGCGGCGGCGACAGGGATCACGCCTACGCACTCGACTTCGCGCACCTCGCGCAAAACGGAACTTTGCATATCGCACAAACGTCATTTTTTTGTCGCTGTTATTTCAGTGAAACAACACTAAAAAAAATCAGTAGTTGCGGCGACCAATCATTTATAAGATCTACCAAAATATTGGTTGCAGTTACTAAATCATTGGTAGCTTTGACCAACGATTGGTAATCACAACTATTAATTTTTCTCAGTGAAATCGACGACGATGACTCGTTTCGGTATAAAAAAAATGGCCGAGAAAAAAAATGTCCCCCACACACAAATGCGTGATTTAAACGTGGCCATTTTTTCCCCGGCCATTTTTTAGACTACAGTCAGAATCGTCGTCGTCGTCGTCAGTCAGAGTTTCGTAGGTCCTGAAGTCTCGACTGCGTCGTATATTTTATCGTTCCGCTTCCATCGCGTTGTTCATTGACAATTTTTTCTTTTTCTTCCCAATGGAAATGTCGGCGCTTATTGTACTACAGTCGGCTCGCGGGCGACCCGTTGACCCACTTTCGCAATTGCGCCGAGTCACCGGGATCGGCGGCAACAGCGGCCGCCTATTGCGAAGCTAATTATTGTCGTTGGCGATCGGTGAATTGCTCGCCGGGCAATCTAATTCTCAGACTAAAGATCTCGTCGTCGTGGAAACGACTCGCGCCGCGTCGACGACTCGTTAATCAAGCTTGTGTGGTCTCGCGGGTTTCTCAGATTGCTGCGAGAATCGCGACGCCCTTGGCCATCGATGCGGTTAAGGGTTCCGCCTCTTTGCTCTTCTCTCGTTTCAGAAAAACGAAACGCATATTCTACGACGCATATGGCATATATTTTGTAACGCATATCGTACGGCGAGTGGTCGCCACTTATGAGCGGACTTTACACGATCGGCGTTAGCGAATAAGATATCATAAAGAGTCGTCGAGTATTCAAAAGTACTTCTAGCGCATTTGCCTCGTCTCTGTGTTTACATATATGTGCATAGTATATTCATGCACTAAACGCGTACAGTAAAAATTCCCTCGAATCATCTGCTGAGAACGAGCCGGAAAATAGCGGTTAAGAACTGATTCTGACCTGATTATCGAACTTGGCTGTATGCACGATTAAAAAAAAGCTGAATTACGAGATTGGTTCGATTAAATTTTACTCGAACGAACTGAATGCAGTCGCCGCCGACTGAACGACCATAACAGTCTGCTCCGAGTATTTTCCATGCTTTAAGCGTGTAATAATCTGCTACGATTAATTATTTTCTATGCGGAATATTAAAATAAAAAAATAAAAATAAAAACCTTCACCTCGTGAGAAAATTCCGGTGCCGATAATTAAACTTATCGAAGGTTCGACTGTACATGCTACTTTCCTCGTCGTCCTCGCGAACTTCGCGACTGCAGTCCGCACGTTGCGGAGCTGCATTTAATTATTTTTTACGCAGAATATATATAAAAAAAAAGTAATAAGAAATGTATTCACCTCGTGAGAAAATTCCCGGTCCCGATAATTAAACTTATCGAAGGTTCGACTGTACGCGACTGTTCCTCGTCGTCCTCGCGAGATTCGCGACTGCAGCGCGCGCTGTGGGCCTCGCGCGCGGGTCGAGCGCAACCGAGCGCTTATCAAGTCATTAAAGTCCTCCCGTTCCGTGCGGTACAACGCGCGCGCGCGCGCGCGTCTCTCGCCAGTTTGTTTAATCCGGATTCACTACACTCTCTATTTCAATTCTCGCTTATCCCCCTCGTTAATGCACGCCCGGCAGTACATACGTTATATTCTACATATGCTCTACAATTCTATCTGCGAGATATACCCCACTTAAATAATAATAACAACGAACGACAAAACCCGCAGATACATATGTTTATATGTAAACGTGTAAACCAGCTGTAACCGCGTATCTCGTGGGTGGAGGGTGCAATAAAGCGTGGCGAACCGACGCAAAAATTCGATTCGAAACTAAAAAAAAGGAATCCTTATAAAAATAAGTATAAAAAAAAGAAATAAAAAGAATTGCAGTCCCGTGGGATTTTATTCTCACGGCCGAAATCTCGATTCTGGTTACGCCACCACCACCACCACCACCGCCACCGTCGGCTCCCGTCGTTTGCCCCTGCCGGCCATTGTGCGCGTACACTTAGTCGGACCCGACGTATTATTATTATACCCATACACGTATTTATGCATATATATATATACATGTTTATACACACGTGTAGTATATATTTATGTACGCGTATGCTACCCGTACGGCTGAACGTAGATAGATGCAGGTTCGTTTTATACGGTGCCGTACGCGGGCGAGAACCAGACGTGGATAAGACGCGCGGTCTCCCGGCCGAGCGAGACAAAAGGCGCGCGGGGCGCGTATATACTGTAACAGAGCGCGCGAGGCGATCCGGTGCCGCGATAGCGCCGGCTAGATTTATGTAAACTGGTCCGCGGGCGCGTGCAACACGCTGCGCGCGCGCGCCCCCTCCGGTCGGTACCTACACTACCGGCACCTATATACACAACGAACGAGAGTCGTGAGGGGCGTTCGGGAGCCCCCCGCGCCACAGTCGCAACTCGGAGTGCGCGCGCAGCCCGAGTACTCGACGCGCGCGCTCGCACCGGCGCGAATCTCCGCCGTTTCAGGCTGCGCGGACGCAAATTGCAGGCGTCCGGAACGGCGCTCGCGCAGATTGGGGATAATACCGTAATTTACGCGTGTCCGATAGCTTCGACTATTTCGAAAAAAAACGTCGCGTATTTTTCGCAATTTTTATTTTGCTGACGGTGATAATACATTTTTTGGTCAAAAAAATTACAGATATTTGCTAAAAAAAATCGAAAAAAATAAAATAAAATCCCATTGGGCTAAAAAATTTTCATTTGCGAAATTTAGCCCACGGAATGGATTTTTTTTTTCGATTTAACGAAGTTTTAAAACCTTATCCGATGGGAAATTTCCCGCTGATTCCAAATATGATCGGTGTTTGCCCCAAGAATATAATTTTTCGGGCAAATACGGAAGCGGAGAGAGAGAGCGAGCAGAGTCGTCGACTCGGGACGACTACGATGACAGGAACATTTCTTCGCATCGCTGCGAGAGCCGCGGCGGAGCACAAAGGCCCAGCGTTCCTTCGATGCTCTCCTCCTCGATTGTCCGCGAACGACAACGCCCTCGTTATTCCCTCGTTTTCGACGAACGACTCTATCGAATCGTTGTACACAGCGTACAAAGCGGCGCGGGTAACCCTTCTCACGTCATCTCTCACGTCCGGATCTCTCGCTCGATACACGGCGCACAGTCACCGCTTGTGCGTCCAGTCGATGATATTTTTCTCTCGGACGATGGGTTACCCAAATAGATACCGATCTCTCTCTCCGAACCGACGTGAATATTTATTATACGCGAGTTTGCCGATGAGCGAACCGATCGTCGGGTGTCGGGCGTCGATCGGCGATTTCCGGATGAAAATTTAATTCCAACAAATCGCGCGTGCGAAACGAGAGATGAAAAGTGGTGGAGACGAGCGCGCGGTGAGGAGGAAGGAGCCAGAAACGCGCATGCGCCGCCGAACGACTCGAGGTGGCGGCGCATGCGCCGAGCGCCGAGGGGGGCGCCACGGGATCGGTGCGCGCTGCGCGCGCGCACGCGCGTTCTCTCGCCTCTCTCCGTCCCAGCGGGGATCGCGCTAAATCGACGCTGCCGGAAGTGCGCGTGGGCTGGGGCCCCGTTACTCATCGCGTCGATCGCATCGCGAGCTCGCGAGACTAATTGATTAGTCGTCGCGCGAGTTCGCGCCGTGCGCACGCCCGAACGCGTATATACTTATACGTAACCGCGTGCGCGCGCATCGTGCGAACTCGATGCGCAGTCGCACACACACAGCGCATCGCCTCCCGCGGAGCTCGACACTCACGACGCTGCCTTGACAGGCCGATAATCAGACAATGTGAGACGTCATATATATATATTTTTTTTTCTACAAACGGCGAAAACGCGAATCGCGAAAAATATGTTTGAAACAATTCAGGGTCGAATTTTCGGATGTAAGTTCAAACTTAAGATCGAATTTTCGGGACAACACTTTGCTCGTTGTTTCTTTATCTTATCGCAGTTTTTATTGATCCTCGTCAATTGCACGAAAAAAAAATTGGAAGGTTTGTACCCGAACGAGACGCGATTTTCCAATCGCGATACATTTGACGCCGTGTCGGACGAAGCATCTGGAGACACATATAAATTTCCCGCCGAATAAATCGGCCGATAAACGCCCGCGTGAGTTATATCGCGCGTGCGTGACGCACTCGCTCCGCTGCTGCTGCGCCCGCTGAGAAACTTTTACCGTTTCGCGTGGAGTAGGTGGCGTTGCGCGTCGCGCGCACCGACGCAGTATCGGGTGCGCGCGCCCGGTCGAACGCGTACGGTGCGCGAGAGACGCCCGGAGGTCCCCATTGTGCCCGGCCTCTCCTCTAATCTAGATCGTACTTCTTACGCGTTTTTTATCATCGGCCGAGACCAACGGCGCGCGCGGTTCGTTACGTGCGCGCGCGCACGCGCGTTGAGTCCGCGCCCGCATAATGACCGCTTTTGTGCGCTGCGCGCCCGGTATAAACTCCGAGTCCGTGTAACGACGGCTACGGGAGTCAGACGCGCATACTCGACCGCGCGGCGCGCGAGAACGAGAACCCCCCGCGAGCCGGTAACCTGCGTGCCGCGTGTCTGCGCGAGTCTCCACGCCCGAGATATCGACGAGTGGAGACGGAGGGAACCGAGTGAAAAGCCGAGCGCACGTAACGGCTTCGCCGATCGACAGGTTAAAGGCGGTAAACAGGTACAGATATATAGATATATATTCTTGCACTGTGAAACATTGTACTCCGGGCGAGTTTCTAATGAATATTTTTTCGAATTTTTTGTCGAAATTCAGCTACAAACTACCAAAACTACAACGTACCATTGTAAAAATTAGATAAAAATGGACTTATGCTGGTAAAGTTCGACACGAACAGGGACAGCACTACAAGGCAAAAATAGTTATACTTATGTGGAAGAAAAATCTGTATAATTGTCAGATGAGCAATAAAGATACTTAAAAACGAACGAAACATTGTAGTGTATAAGTCGCACGATGTGTAATAATATCGTGCGGTGCAGGTACTTTTTATTTGTATTCTTCGTTATTTATTTTTTTCTCGTGTAATTACGAGCAAACATGTTGTTATTACAATACTGAAACAATTTTCCTTCAGTATACTTATCGCGTTGCAGCATGAAAAAAAAAAAAAAAACAAAAATTATAGTAAGTACCGCTTCTCCCCTCCGATACTCGACCTCGATGCAGCTTTCCCCACACGCGCGAGGCGTTTCCCGAGACGCGCGCACACGCGTCGCGGAGATGCGCGCGCGCTATCGGGCCCCACACGTGCGGCGGTTCTGCGCAGCCGCGCGAGCGCGGTAAGATGATCAATGCCAGATTCGCAGGATCGATAAGCTCGGACAACCGTAGAAACTGCAAGCACCGTTTTTCTCGCCTACCGTTGAAATAGTCTAATGCGGTATATCGTCTTGCACCTCCTTCCGGGATCTCATCTTGCTGGATCTTCGCGTCAGATATACCGGCAATTACCGGATGATTTTTTGAGAAAAAAAAAAAAAAGAAAAATGAAATAAAAAAGATTGTTGTTAATTCAGCGACGAGAGGTGCGGTAGAAAAAAAAACAAAACAAAATAAATAAATGCATAGTTCTGCGGCTGCGCGGTACTCGCCGCACGGGGATCGAGGGCGCGTGCGCCGTCGATCCCCGCCGCTCGTGGCGCTGCACCGGCGCCGTCGTCGCCGACGCCGCCGCCGCGTACCGCGGGGTACTTGACTCTCGCGAAGGCGGAAAGCTCTCTCTTCGCTGCTCCTCCGCGCATAGATCTCTCGCCTTCCGGCGAACGGGTTCCCAGATTAACTCGCACACACACACACGCGCTCGCTCGCTCTCGCGCGATCGATCTTTCGCGAGGGCCCTGGAGGCTGATAATATTACCTGCGCCCGGGCTCCTGGCGGCTCTGCGAGCTCCTCACGACCCGAGCTCTCGCGCGAATTGTGTTTCATCGCGCACCGCACGCTAACGCGAGAGACACGCGCTGGTCGTATCTTTAACTTATGACATTGCCGCGAAAACACTTGATTTCTTCGACTCGTCGCATATTTTATCTAGCATAATTATTATTATTGTTGTTGTGCTATTTTAGACCTATCGTCTATTAAAATCTCATACAAAATTTATGATTTTTTTTTTTTTATATAATCTATTTTAGATTTAGATCTATTTTATGATAGATCATGTGATAAAAAATATAGAAATCAAGTCTCGTTTGAATTCGACGTTGAAAAAGATAAGTTTATGAATAATTAAAAATAATAATAATGATAATCATTTCTCGGTAAAGAAACGGTCGAGTTTTGTTTCGTATTACAGTCGAAGATATACATCAAATAATACCGAAAATTGATTCCAATTAACTTGCCAAATTTGGTTACAACCGCGTTTTTTTCCTTCACCCACATCGATCTCGACTCACTTTCGCGGTCGCTATCTCTTCTCGACGCGCGTACCCCGTAGATCCCGAGAGGGCCGCGCGCCGTGGCTCCGGCGAACGCGCTCTCTGCGCTGCCTCTGTACCCACGACGAGCGCCGCCGCGCGAGGGGAGTCCGTGTGCGCTATCGGTCTTCGGATCGGATCGCGGCGTCGCCGCCGCCGCTGCTGGCGCTGGCGCACGGTTACTCTCGTTTTCTCTATTCGCCGGTTGCTCCATTTGTCTGAGAATCGTTATATAGAACAGTTATAGACACGTTTAACACACAAATATGTACGTATATCTATATATACAGGTACGAAACGTCGTATGTTATAAAGCATTGGTAGACACATGCTGGAAGCTGAGATCGGCGAGTCGCAACAGAGCAGGTCGAGCGGGAAGCTGAGATCGGCAAGTCGCAGCAGCAGGTCGATCTCCTCCGCGCGCGGTCGCGATCCAGAGACTCGCGACAACCGTCCGACACGACAGCCCGACAACGATCTACGAAAATGTTCGCTATCGAATCTCGATCTCGAAGGTTATATATATATATTTAATACACATAACGACAACACACTACCCGGATTTACACTGTTTCACTGCCTGCTAGACGCGCGCTCGACGTATTATGATTTCTCTGCCGAGAACGACGATCGAGACGTCGCAAAGAGAGGAAACGACGATAACGCGACGAACATTAATTTACATTCCAAAACGATGGACGCGACTTGATAAGATAAAAATGTTTACCTGCCTTACCGACTCGAAAAAAAGAGATGAGGAGATTAAGAGAGAAAAAGAGTACGGAAAAGAATTTTATAAGAGCGACCGTACGATCAGGGGCGTCGTACAGTCGCGATTGGCGACAGAGTTTAAATCTTGATGGATATCGGGAGAGATAACAATTGCGAGAAACTCGCGGAGCGCGCGCGCGGTGCGATCGATTCGCTTCGGGGCAAGAAGCGTGCAGCATGAAAGCGGTACTCCACGGCGGCGGCGACGGCGGCAATACCAAAACGGCTTCAAAGCGGCGCGCGCGGTCAGGGAACTCAAACGGCGACTGAGAAACACGCACGTGCGGACTGTGTTACGATTAACCATTATTCTAATCACATTATCGCGCCGATTTGTCGGATCGCGAAACCGCGCGAGTTTTGTTCGCCGCGCGGTTGCGCAAACCTTTGCGGACGGAAATGGTCACGACGCGAGAGATTTCTCGCCGCGGGCCGCGCGCGCGGGTGGTGCGTGTCCCGCCGGGGGCGAAAGTTTATTAGCCGGACCGCGAGGCAAAGCCGCCAGAGACTCGATGGCACAGTCATTGGCCCCTCAAACACGACGTCGAAAGAGTTCGAATGAAAAACACTTTTTTTATTGACAAGACAAAATTAAAAAAAATCATTAGCACAACGTTTTTACGCTTTGGATTTCACGCTTACAGATTTCGGTATCAGAAAAAAATCGCCGGGAAAAAATGTCCAATTGAAATGATGGTCGCGGAATAAATGGCCGTGTCCCCCATTCCAATATGTGATTTGAACGTGGCTATTTTTTCTCGGCCATTATTTCATAGATTCATAGAATTCGACTATAAATCGAATTTCGTAATTGAATCTGACGTTCACCTAAAAATAATACTGACGTCAACGCCGATAAACGTGCGTAAATATTCCGCAGGTCAGTCGATGCCTGCCAATGACTGTGCGCCCTCAAGTCTCTCGCAAAAAAATGCATCCTTCACGTCCGAAGAATTATCGAATGGGTTCTCGCGTCGCGCGGTAGCAGCTAATAACCACCGGGAGCGCATTTCGGCCGCAGTGCGTGCGACAGTCGTTACTCTGATCCGGTTAATTATTATTCTAATCCCATTACGGTGCGGTCTATGCGCGCGATAATCTCCGGTCGATCGCGCGGCGGCAGCTCGCCTCGTGTTACTTTCCGTCGTGTCCGGCGTGCCCGTGTCCCCGCACCGTCGCACGTCGTGTTCGCGCATGCGCGCGCGCGCGCCTACCTGTTACACGCGCCGTGTCGTTCGTTTCGATAGCGTCGAGCGCTCGCGCGTGCGAGTTAACGCGGATGTCCCAGTCATCGTCCTTGTTACGATCGCGATCGGCGCAGTGCGCACTCGTAAGTATTATAGATTTGACTACAGTTGGAGTTGAAATGTGGCCAAGGTTCTGATAGTCCGACTGGATTAGTTAAGTGCCCCCCCCCCCCCCCCCCCGGCCCCGCACGAATTTTGTCGTTTTGCTTGTCAGACGAAAACCACCCAAATCGGGGACACGAAATTTATTTTTGCAAAATATCGACTTTTAACCTATACCATCGTTCTCAAGTCGCATATTCTACCCCTGAAAACACTGGTTACAACCCTTTTTTAGTTGATTTTGAAAAAAAAAATTTTTGGCCGAACAGTTTGTCAGAAATTGTAGATCTGGCCGCCGGGCCGAAAACCGTCCAAATCGGGGGCACGAAATTTATTTTCTCAAAATATCGACTTGTAACCTATACCATCGTTCTCAAGTCGCATATTCTACCCCTGAAAACACTGGTTACAACCCTTTTTTAGTTGATTTTGAAAAAAAAAATTTTTTGGCCGAACAGTTTGTCAGAAATCGTAGATCTGGCCGCCGGGCCGAAAACCGCCCAAATCGGGGTCACGAAATTTATTTTCTCAAAATATCGACTTTTAACCTATACCATCGTTCTCAAGTCGCATATTCTACCCCTGAAAACACTGGTTACAACTCTTTTTTAGTTGATTTTGAAAAAAAAATTTTTTGGCCGAACAGTTTGTCAGAAATCGTAGATCTGGCCGCCGGGCCGAAAACCGTCCAAATCGGGGGCACGAAATTTATATTTTCAAAATATCGACTTTTAACCTATACCATCGTTCTCAAGTCGCATATTCTACCCCTGAAAACACCGGTTAAAACCCTTTTTGAGTTGATTTTGAAAAAAAAAAAAAAAAAAAATTTAGGATCGAGTGGGACAGACATTTATGGGCGTTTAACATTGGCGACGAAAATCCAAGCCCTGTTGAATTAAATATATAGTATATATATCATATACATTTATAAAACCTATACACAAATGCATAGATACTACCAGGAGGAGCTGCGCGAACCGCTGCGCAGCGATTTCCTCCCGCGATGTATGCACGCACTCCCAATGGCGAATAATCGATCCGACGAGCGCTCTCGTACAGTGCGCGGTAGAGAGGACAGCGAGCTTGACTCGCGCGACTCGCACGCGCGTATTGCTGCTGCGCCAGCGGCCGCGGACACGCGTCCCGCGGACCCCGGGCGCGGGGATTAGATTTATGGTCGCTCTTGGCGCGTCCAGTGTGTTGCGCGCCGCGCGGCGTGCGGTACTGGTGCGCAGGCGCACGCGGCTCGAACGCAAAGCGCGAGAGCGAATGCGCGCGCGCGACTATTCGCACGCCCGGCGCGCCGCTGACTAATCGGCAGGCATTTGGCGCGCGGAAGCCGCGCGCGCTCGTATTCCCCGAGCTTATTCCGTAAATTGCGAGACGGTGTTTCAGCTCGAGCCGTGCTCGCGGGACTCCGGCGATCTCACCGGGTGCGACTACCAGCGCGATATATGTGTACACACAGCACATTTGTGTATAGATATAGATGTACATAAATATATTTGCGCGTGTGTGTCGATTATAAGCAACCTGAGAAGTCCGGTGGGTGAGCACGGAGAGCGCGGAAAATTCAAGCCCGCGCGGAATGCCTTTGCTAGGTGCCGAGTTCAGGGCTATGTGCACGAGCAGCCGCCGCTGCGAACGATAGCGCCGCGCGATAGCGGATGTCAGCGCGCAACTTCGCGTATATGGTCCGGCGTTAACGCGCCTGCACCTGCGATCGCCGCGACCGGCGGCGAACGTCGATCGCAAATAAAATGGGGTGTGCGAGAGATAAATTAATTTTTACGGGCGTTGGACCGGATCGGATTTGGCTGCACAGGTTTTCGACGAGCGCATGGAGTCAGTTTGCCCATTAATAATATATCGGAGACTTTTCATTCCTGCATCTATTTTTTTCGATTTATAATATTTTATTTAAATCTCATATACTACTCATTCATCATTATTCAAAAAAAGTAATGAATAGTAATAAAATTATTAGTATCAAATTATTATTATTTTCGTTCCAGTCGACCGAAAAATCGAGGCAATGAGAATGACACCCGAATGTCAGTTCGACCAATCAGCGTGTGTAAGAGGGTCGAGTGGAAAAAAAAGTATCAAACGCTGAAATAAATCACAAAGCTGAAACAGTTGTGCAACGAAAAAAACGCAGCAGAATAAGATAAATAAAAAAAGGTCAAATAAAACAATAAACTAGAGCTCGTTTGCGCGCCCCCGCGGTCGCGCGGCGGCCGAGTACCTGCATCGCATAAAGCGCCGCGCGCGCAGCGCGCTGTGTATACGTAAAGTGCAGTGCCGGTTATTTCGTGCGCTCGGAACCCAATATTTTCTCGTCATATTAAAGTACCGGCGCTCGCCGAGATAGCGGCCATTATTCTCCATCTTACGACACGCACCGAACGCCGGAGAGACTGACCACTGTGCCGGTGCTCGAGCGCGCTGCCGCACCACCTCCGGGCCCACCCGTGTTATGCCTCTTACGTCGCTCGGCGTTGTGTTTGCTGTTGTGTTGCGCGCAGCGAGCTGTATATGTGTGCCGCGCACGCCGCGCTACGCTCCTTCGCTTCTTCGCTGATTCCTTTTTCCTCTTCTTCTTTATCTTATTTTTTCTGTTTTTTTTTTTCTTCTCGTTCTTCTTCCTCGTCTTTGTCTTCTTTTCCTGTTTCGAAATTTTCTCGTTCTCTCTCTTCTTCTACGTTTATGAGAAATTTCAGGGAAATGTTATTACGTGGAATGCTATAATTGTATCGCGATTGTATCTCTTTTTCTGCGGTGCGTTTATAGGGTAGACGTACCGTTTTTGGCCTCTTTAGGCCCGATTGTGGTCATCACATTCAAAGGAATAAAACAACACATTTAATGGCATAAAAAAAAACATCGAGTAGGTCAATCGTTGAATTTATATGAATTTGTCCAAAACGACAACACGTTTTTATGGGGAAAAAATAATTTCAAGGATACATTCATAAAAATGACCACAATTGGTACAGTGGCCACTAATGGTACATCTACCCTAATTTTTTTTGCGTTTTTTTATGCTTGCTTAATTTTTTTTATTGCTTTCCGTTTTCTTGTATCGCTCTGTAATCGATGCGCTCTCAGCTCTTCGTTATAACCTGCGAAACACCTGAATCGAGTCCACCGCGGTTTCATCAATCGGTGCTATGCGTGAATCGCGCAGTTTGCAAACTTACGCGTTTGGCGATGAGACAATTCGAAATTTATGGCGATAACGAGGAGCGTGACGCGTGTCTGACCCTCGGCAGTCGGTATCGCGGTCGCGTGTAGCACCCCCTGGACGACCTGTTTTTTTTTCCTGGCACCGGAGTCGACCGGGCCCGGCGAGTCGACCGAAATCTCGAAGCTCGAAGTTGGGTCCCGCGTACAATACGCGCGCCGGAGCTCAGGCTCCGAAAACGATTTATCCCCCGGCGGCCGCGCTCAATTTATATCGAATTCATAACGAAGGCGCGCGATCGAGCGGCCCGCCCTCGCGTAACGAGCTCCCTTGCGGGCGCGACGAAAATTTATCGACGGACTCACGCGGAGTGCGTCGAAAAAAAAAAGAATAAAAAAAATAAAAAAAATGAGACTCATTGAAAACAAGCTTAAAGTCCGAGAGTTTATTATTATTACGAGTACGAGAGGATCGGAGAGCCGAGCGACTCACGCGCGGTTCGAGTGCGAATCGGAAAACGAGCTCTGATGTCCGCAAATGGCGACGCGTAAGTCGCTGGGGGGTTGGCGGGTGGGTGGAGAGGGGAGGGGGAGCAAGTTTCTCGGAAATCTCGGCGACGAACGAGCTGTGTAACGTACGGTAGGAAATCGGTAATCTACGATCGTCTCTAAGTGGCGCGCGCGCCCGAGAGTCAAGTCGCGGACAAATGGAGGGACGAAACGATATCACACACACACATACGCACGCACGAACAGACACGGACGCATCGAGCGCGCGCTCGGCGCTGCAGTCGCGCCGCGACTGCGTACAGCCGCTGCACTTGCAGTCATCCACGATCGTAAATCACCGGAGGAGGCGACAGCCGCAATTAACCAATGCGATACAGCGCGATGTGTGTACACGTAGAATGCGGTGCAAATCGTGCACGGACTGTACAGGGTGTCCTATTTTATTCTCGCTGCATTGCAATGACCTACAGTGCATTTTTTTTATTAGGTGCGTAAGGCAAGTGAAGACATCAAATGAGGGCAATAGCAAATTGTTAATGACAGATTCATATCATGAATTAATCACAAAAATGTGCACGTATTTTTTTTTTGGATTCATCGTTTGTGAAAATGTTTTGAAAAGTTTGACACATTCCCTAATCGATTATTCGTTTGACACAACAAATTAGTTGGTCGCAAACCGATTAATTATCCAGCCCGACCGATTTGTTTGCCCGGTGCACACCGAGTCAATTACCGTCTCCGTGCGGCATAAATTCAATCCGCTCCGTGTTTCTCAGTGAAAAAAACAACTCACCCCCTATCCACACCGGCGAATGACATACAATCTAAAATTATCCGCAACGTGCATTCGCATAAAAAAAAAAATATCTTTTCTCTGGGTGTTTGCACCGATATAGTTACGGTTTAGTTCCATTCAGGGAAAACCGGCGTCACGACCGATCCGATTATTCGCCTCTACATCTACATATTATTGGTACAACTATTTTCGCTTTTGCGCTGCGGATCGATCGATCGATCTCCGATCGGTGAGAGAGAAGAGAAAAAAAAACGCAAGAAAACGTCAATGGCAGGAGGTGAACCTAGAGGATAATTCAACGGCGCGCGGCCATGAGCCCGTTCGCGAACAACTGGATCTCGGGCGAGATGCATATTATTCACGGAAAATAATAGTCGGTGCATTTTGCATTATAAGAGAGGCTGCGGCTCTCAGGTAAATAGACCACCTACAACCTACCGCGGCACGTTGCGGCGGCGGCAGCAGCCTCTCGCACATAGACGGAATTATTTTCATACTTTCACGTAAAGTGATTGTTTGGCTCTTACACACGAAGCGGCAGAGCGCGCACGGGGTCCAACGGGGTCTGCTCCCTCGAGCATGAACGGCCCGGTAATTAAATTTATATATCGCATCGAACGAGCCCGAGAGTCCGCGCTGCCGTTATTACGACTACATAGTGCCGTTTTGCTTACCAATACTGAAAGCTGGTGCTGCTGGCGCTGGGCAGGCTCGTTATACACGCCACACGACCCACCGGTTCTCGCCTGGCCCTCGCCTCGCTGTATCCTCGCGGTGCGTATACTTTGTACACTCGAATCTCGCTCTTGAATTGGAACGAATTCTAGCGATGTCTTATTCAATCGCTCTCGGTCATCTCTCATCCGTTGTACACTGAGAAAAATTAGTAGTTGCGATTACCAATCATTGGTTCGATCCACCAAAATATTAGTTGCAGTTACTGAAATATTGGTAGCTCTAACCAACGATTGGTTATCACAACTATTAATTTTGTTCAGTGTACCGAGGGACTGATCGATCTTGTCCGACGTTTGCTCTGTGCGCACAGCGCAGACATCGGACAAGTGCCCCTTCAAAAAATGTGCGGTTTTTAAGGGTCATCGTCTTATGAATTAATTTTAAAGAATTATGAATTTTAAATGAATCCGTTCTGGGTTCGCTGCTGGATTAAGTCGAACGAACTAAAGCCTTTTCTCACAGAATTTCATTTCCTCGGTAAAGAAACATTCTACCTCACCCCATGGCGCCTCGGGTCACACCGCAGTTGACTGCGCAACACCCTGAACACCCCCTCCCCCTCCCTTGCACGCGCAAATGTTTGACAAGCGCCTGTCCAATTTTTTCTCGACAACACGATAAATCGCAGGCCTCAAAGGGCACAAAGCTCGGGTCGGCATACAAGGTGCCCGGCAGCTAGAAAAAGTAAAACATTTTTTAAATAAATAAAAAAAAAACAATTCTCGGCAATCACGCGTGTGCAACGCGATTGTCCGCTCAGATACGCGTTTGATAAGACCTAGGTCGGTTCGGTGGGAGGAGGGAGGGGTGGGGGTTCGTAAGGGAGTGCTCGCCGGGCACGCGAGCTGGATACACACAAACGAACGAAGAAACTATCGCGTATCCGGTAAAGCTGCGAGTGTGGCTCTCTCGCCTCGCCGCCGGCAGCCCGGACCATTGGTGCCCAGCAAATCACAATGGTTTACGCGCGCGCTTAATAGATTGTGTCAAATTGCTCTTTCGCCGGGCTCTTGAATCTATACCCGGGCAACGCGCGCGCGCGCGGCGCGCGCCGCGTGGATTCAGCTTCGCGAGAGCGCGCCCGAGCTATCGGGTAACTCGCGTCCGGTCTCGTTGCTCGTTGCTCCGTACAGTACGTACAGTACGTACCATAGGTACCGTACGTACAGCGAGAGCTCGGGACGGCGAAATAACTCCCGGGAGGGTATATCACCCGCAATCAGAAAAGTCGATCGGTAATTGAATAAATTACCGGGACCGCTCGGCGCGGATATATAATGGCACTGGGGGGTTGAGGAGGGAGGGGGGGGGGATATTATGAATGTTATGTGGTGTACGCGCTAATACGTGCGAGAAAGAACCTTTTCCCGTGGCCTATGCCCGGTCGATCGGCAAAGGTGTAAATATATATTGTAATACATATATATAAGTGCAAGCGTAACCTCCGCGCGTTTTCGCACTTCGCCAACCGATCGCGCGATTCTTTTTTTTTTTTTTTTTTTTTTTCTCGCGCCTCGCAATTATTTCGCGCCGCTGACGCGAAGAGAGAAAAAGGCGAGCGAGAGACGGGGAAGAGGGGGAAAAAAGGATTGAAATAAAAACGGCGGAGCGAACGATACGACTGGGGTCTCCTCACGCCTGGGAAACTTTGCGCCGGGGCCCGGACCCGAGTCCGAGGATTTGCGGCATTGTCGATTGGAAATTCCCCGATCGAATCGAATCTCCGACCTTTTCGCGCCACGGACGCATTGAATTTTTTTTTCTTTTTCTTTTTTTCTCTCCACCGGCCATTTGTATGTGTCCGACGACTGGATAAGAGTCGATAAAATAAGTCGAACGCAACGTTCGCCAATGACACCGTATATCGACGATTCCCGCTGCGGCCGGGCGCGAACGCGGCCGAGGTCGATGTGAAAATTGGTCGGGTTATATAGTAATTGCAAGCGTTGTCTTGTGGCGTCGAACGGGAGATTAATCTTCGTACAATTCATACGTCCGATTTTCTTTTTCCTCTCGATTTATTGCATATTCAATCGAGAAAAAACAAAAATTATATTCCATTCATTTTCAACATAAAAATATCAAGAAATGAATAAATTAAGTCTCGAGGATCTACTTTTCGTTCGGTATGCAAGAAAGTGAAAACAACTGAACAAACAATTAATAAACAAATTCATAAATCCGAGGCATCTCGAAAATGCGCGAGTGTGAAAAAAATCGATAAATCCGCGCATAAATCTCGCCGCGCATGCGCGATAGATCGCGGGATGCGCGGGCAGCATAGCGAGAGGCCGGCTCTGGGGTTGCGCGTGATCGCGCGCGGCACGTGAGCTCCCGGCGTGAACCTGTGCGCTCGGCTCTGCAGCGGCAGCCGAGTGTTACGAAGATCCAAGTGGAAGGAGAAGCGAGAATGAGAACGCGAAGCGGTATCCGCGGCTCTCGGGCTTCTCAGCTTCTGGCGCGCGGGATGCTGCCTTAGGAGAGCGCGGATCCTCTATCCGCGTTGAAATCTATAGGCGCGCGATAATGCATTCCGCGCGTTCCGTCTGCGCAGCCGCCGTCGCCGCCGCCGTAGCGACCTGGCAAAGCTCGCTGCATTACGTCTGCTGCCGCGCGCGTTGAAACGCGAGGAATAAGGAGTCGCGAAAAGAAGTCGCCAGGGGGTGGCATTCGATTTCCTTATTCCGAGTCTCTCGCGCGCCTCGTGGCGCTTTATTACCGCGGTAACGGCCGGCGCGCTCAGCGTGCGCCAAATAGGCAGAGAACGTCCACGTGGCCGTTTGTGCGCGCGGCGTCTGTGCGTGATCGTAAATGCGAGGATTTAATACACCCGGTGTGGCCGCTCGGCGCGGGTTTTATCGCATACACTCGACGATGTTTTACACACTCCAATGTACAAAGTGACACTGGTTGCTTAACGTAATTTATCACATCTTTTTTATTCAATATTCGGTGATTTTATTGCAATAAACGATGGGACATCTGGGGCTTTCACAGAGATGTTTTTTATTGGCAAAAAAATATTGAATAAATTCGAACCAAATTTTCGTAAATATTTACAAGCTTTTATTTATTAAAGTGAGTTCTCCAAAAGTTGATATTACGAATTTCCTATTTAAGATGAATTCTTCTGTCGCGAAAAAAAATTCTCATTTCGCGGATCTGAGTGATGTAAATTCTTTTGTGACATCGACCAGTGCTATCAGCGTATCGAACAAACAGACGTCCAGATGGGGCGTTGCACGGCTGACGGCGAATCAATAAAGCCGTCGGCGAGGACGCGATTGGACGGCTCGCTAATCGGAAGCGAGTCCGCGCAAGGATTGAAATCAGTGCGTGAATGACGATGGCCCCCGGCGAGATTCGACGCCTTCGGCCATCAATGTCGTTACTGCACCGAACACCACCATCAACGTCGTTCTACAAGCGCAGATATCATGTAACGATATTTCTTTTCGGTTCATTAACACGAAGTGCGATATATCGCATAACACGCTCGACTTGATTTGCATTTTGCTTCATGCGAAGCTACAACTCACAGCAAAGACTTCGACTAAAACACACAAAAATAAAGGACACTAAAATATCCAAAAAGAAAAAAGAAGAAAAAAAAAAGGCTGCGAATCTCAACTTGAACCGATTTCCCGTTAATCGACGCGATTATTCTTCGAGATCGGCCGCTCTCGCTCTCGACAAGTCGCGTCGAGCGAATCACCTGCTTCGAAATACACGACTATCGACCTGTTTCAATCCAGCTCGATTTACCGTCGGATTTCATCGATCTACGCCTCCCCGCCAGGATCGCTCCTTAGATTCCACAAGGTGCGGAGCCACAGCGGCACGACTACGTCGATCGTCTGCGCATCAACGGGGGCCCCCCTCTTACCCTTTCGTTCGAATCCCGCGGAGCCTCGTGCGAGCGAGTGGCAGTGCGACCGAGCTGTGTATATACACGCGAAGCTCGAACGAGTTGCGCGTCGATCGCCTCTCGCCGAGTGGATCTCGAGCGAAGATCGAGCGCGATATTCCCCGTGGCTCGCGCGCGAGAACGTCCGACAAATCACCGCGTTCTCGCCGCACTAATACACTTTCGCCCCGCGAGACTCGCGAGACGACGCGACTAGAAGCGGAGAGTCATTATCGCCTCTCGAGTTTCCAATCCTGTGCACACCGACGGCGCGATCGTTACTGCAAACACACACACAGACGAACAGAGACGGACAGACGGGCGGACAGACGGACAGACGGGCGGACACACACACATGCACACAAAAACGTGCTCTTTCACTCTGGCATCACGTGCACATGATACTCCTGGTCAACATGCGCGATGAATAATTGCCTGTAAATTCTTTGTCAATTGCCATTCGATATTTTATACACCTGGCTCGGCGAGCTCCGCGTATACACTGCTTTTGCGATATGATCTGCGGGCGATACGGACGCCTTGTGTGCTTTATTATTCATCCGCGGGTCGAACCTGCTTATTCGCGCTCTCTGCGCATTGCACACCTATCGCCGTGTATTTAACAAAGCGTATTCGAGATTATTGCGCGCGCTATTGGCCGCCGACACCCGACGCACTTTCGCCGGCCCGTTGTTGATTTTTCCTTCGCGATTTCGACGCGAGTGCCTTGGGACGCGCGATACGGGGAAGCATGTGCGCTCGAAGGGGATAGAACGATGATAATGGTTCGCGCGAAATATCGAGCCACGGACGCGATCGATGGCCGATCCGGCGTTGAGAATCGATTCGAGACACGGCGGACTTTCCCCGTCTGCGAGAGGCGGTTTCATTGCGCTGCTGAGTGTTGCGAATGAGATGCGGCTCAGGTGTGGCTGAGATATGGCTGATACGCGGCTGCGATATGGTTGATTCGTGACTGCGATGTGGCTGATTCGTGGCTGCGATTTCGTGACTAAATTGTGGCGGGTGCATATGGGTGATTTGGGTATGGATCAGGTATGGCTGAGTCATGGCTGCGATATGGCTGATTCGTGGCTGCGACATTGCTAAGTCGTGGTCACAATATGGCTGATTCGTGGCTGCGATAAGGCTGAGGATTCGTGGCTGCGACATTGCTAAGTCGTGGTCACAATATGGCTGATTCGTGGCTGCGATAAGGCTGAGGATTCGTGGCTGCGACATTGCTAAGTCGTGCTTGCAATGTATGGCTGCGATATGGCTATTATCGATAAGTTTGGTTGATGATTGAGGCATGACTGAGACATGGCTAAATCATGGCTACGATATGGGCACTGTAAGGCTGCGCTTCATTCGCGTGATCCCAGCACGAACAAAGACACGAAGCGTCGCATATCCTTCGTTATCCGCAATGGCGTCGAACCTGTTTGATTCATCGCACAATGCAACCGAAAGCCGCGCGCATGTGGCGCATGTGGCGCGCGTGCGCGAAGCGCTTTCGCCGCGGCTCAACGAATATTTTTCCGCCCTCGATCGCGGCGCAACGGCGACCCGAGCTAATGAACAGGCAAATGCGAAAAGGAGATCGAGGGAGACGTCTCGCGAATCTGACTCCGCGGAGGGAAGCCTTCGGCGCGATTTCCTCGGGTTACCCGTGGCATTCCTCGCCGATTTAGCTGTGTGCGTGAACCGATCGATCACGAGAGTCTCTCGACGATCCTTGCGAAACCTCCGCCGGCGAGACGCATGCGTCGTAAACGGAGTACAGCGTCGAGTCTGCGTGCCTGGTGCACGCACTTCTCTCCTATATCTATCTCCCTTTTTCTCTTTTTCTCCATATGTCTTTCTCTATTTCTCTCCATCTCTCTTTCTCCGTCGAGGCCTGCCGCCGAGAGACGCGGACATAATGGTCCACCGAGTGGGAGTCGACGATCCGCGGTGCTCGTTAACTCACGAGAAAGCACATACGAGCTGAGCGCGGCTAGAAAAGCGAGAGTAGTAGCTATTATTGTGGAAGAGGTAATGCATGAGTATTGTTCATGAGCACGTAAGATGAGTTAATGACAATAAGAGGTAGTTAGCTTTCAGGAAGGGCTAATAGCTCGAGCGTTCTCGAGACTGTCCATTTTTTTTCTTACGAGCAAAATACATATGTTCATTCTCCGAGCGTCGTAAAAATAGCCGATAACGAGAAACTTTCACCGGCGTCGAATAAGGCGCGAGTTGAGTATTGTTATTACACGGGAATCTGGATGCGTTTTGGACGGTAACGAGACGCTGATTTTCTCTCTCGCTGCGGGACTTTTCGTCGTCGCTTGGAATCGTCGATTCGACGACGAGTGCGATGGTCGTTGTTGAGAAATATCCAATTTGCGTCGGTGCTACAGATTGTCAGCAACCATACGCACACCATACATTATCGCTCTCCCATTGACGAGCCAAAGGGGTGGTCGAATTTTGAATTGAAAAGAAACGCACAGCAGCTCGTGTTTTCTCACACGATTTAACCTGGAACAAAATTCGATTTATCCCGGTTCCAGCAAGACACGCTCGGCGCATGCATCATCGTGCAAACGAGAAGGCGTTTAGCATATACTCGAGGCGATGTGAAACCCTCGTCTGCCATCGACAATGACAAATTGTATTTAGGGTCCGCATCCACCCCCAAAAGTGCAGAGAGCTTCATCCGGATTCATCCGGTGGGGTGAGAATGCGACGACGAACGCGCGCCTCGCAGCAGCATCGATGGATTTCCAATTGGATTGCGTGATGCGTTCGTCGAGTGAAACAGTGAAAAAAATAAAACCGGACGACGACTCATCGTCAGGTGAAAAAGTTCCACGCGTTCGCCGGGGGCCACGAGGCCCTCGAATTTCCCACAGATTCCCGGCTGTTCGAGAACGACGAGAATTACGCTACACCACGAAACACCAGACACGAAGGGAATTTCGAGAACCATCCGGGCACCGAATTTACGTTCAATTACGAAGGAATGAATTTCTGGGTTCTCGGAAAGCAATTTGCCGCCTTTCGTAGATCCATCACGCTCGGTATTTTTACTTTTTATCCGTGGACAGTCGACCGAAGATTAGCCACGTGGATTTGGGGGGGATTCACCTACATGAAGGTAGACGCTGTCCTATCTGTCGTCGTGGCGTTCCGGCCAATTTCGTTCAATGAAACGATACGGGTCGACGGACGCGACTCGATAGTCATCGAATTCACAGCGATGGCTTCTCCTCTCGTTTCTTTTTTTTCGGTCTAGTCGCGAGCGACTCGCGTGGACCGCACCGGCACCTGGATCCATGCGGGTCTCCTCGACTCGTGGAAAAAAGAGCGCGGAGCCGAATTGAACGCACACAACGTGGGAGCGATCCAGTCTCGCGCCCCTCACCAATTACCTCGCACACGTCGTAGTCCCGCGAGTTAACGATAACAATACGGACCCGCGTACCTGAAAGCCTCTACCTATATGCAGGTAGAGGTTTCCGATATTAAAATGATGCGCGGGAACGGGAGAACGAAGAATTCTCAATCCCTCAGGTTGGAATGCGACGCTCGAATTTTGTAAACGAGATTTTCTAAGCATAAACTCGTGGATTTCAATTTGGTATTCGCTCCTATCGTTTAACTCGCAAATTATTAATAAAAACAAGTGCATCGTAAAAGAATATGTTGCTCGACTGCGATATATAATAATTATCTTTTTGACACCACATTATTTTTCGTATCGCCTGATAACCCAGTCCCCTGGTTCATATTCCTGCGAATTCTCAGAGGACGAGTGCAGCTCTCGCAATGACTTCATTGGGAATCGCACGATTGGAAATAACGAAGACTTAAAAAGACCTCTGGTTGCAATGTCAGAAGGGACCAAAGTTGCTGGTGTCAAGATAGAGCCGAAGGGTTGGAGCAATACAACAGATAAAACCAGTGCAAAGGGCGGTGGTTCCACCAGCCCCAAATTTGCGATATCATCCAAACACGACTCCGATAATTCTCGTAGACGTCGGTGCTTCTGGTCGGGGGGTGCCCCCCCCCGTCCTACTCTATCACCCTACATACTGGGCACTGGTAAAGGGCGCAGTCGACCCACCGGGGTGGAAACGCCGAGTCGCAACGTGGATGCGCGTCCGGAGCGTGTGCGACGGCGCGAAGGCCGCGCGCAGGGGTGAAGGATGATCGCAATATGCCGCGTGCCAATATAATCGACCCTTGCAGGGATAGAGCAAAGTTGCGCGCGGCACCCGCTACCCTCGGGGACTCCGCGGGTCCCACGATGCGCGGAGGTCGCGTGGCCGCCTCGGGATCGGCCCGGAATCGCCTCGAACCTGCAACGGGCGTCGGCTTATACACCGCACCAACCGTATTGCCACACGCGGATGGTACTACGAGCCAGCCGTGTGATTTTCGCCAAGCCATCGCCGACCTACAACCCATCGACCCCTCGACCCCCCCGGCAACATCGCCGAGGGGGTCCCGTGATTTCTATTTCCAGCTCTCCGCGCGACTCCCCCTTCCGCCTCTGTTTACCGCGCGGCTCTGTTAATTTGCAGAATAAATAGCGCGGTGAATCGCAGTACCACTTCGATTGATCGGTTGAGGGAAGAAAAAAAGATACAAGGCATTTTATTAATTCTGTTTTATTCGAAGACTTAATTTTTGTTGGGTTGTTGGTATTTTTATAATTATCTTGCCATTTACAGTTTTTCTTTTCAACTCTTTTTGCAGACATAAAAATCGCGAGTGCCAAGAAAAATGATAAAAATGTCAGAATTGACAATCATTTTCCACGCGTTCGTAGATGCGAAAAGCTCTTTCGCTCAAAACCATTTCGACGCTCGTTATTTCCGACGGTCACATCGATCTCGGAGAAATCGCGAGCCGAGACGAGTCACTCCGGACGACAGTGGTGTAACGTCGACGCGGAAAAGAAGCCGGCGAAGCGATCCGAACAATTCGAACTTCCGGCGCGCGCGAGCCTGGAGCGTGCGTGGCTACGGGGGGGAATGAGCTACGGTTGCTGAATTGCAATCAATTCCGCGAGGACGGAGAGATCGGCGCAACGTCGACGGGGCGAGTGAGAGAGATCGTCGCAATAACGCGTTGACTGGATCGAAAAAGAGAGACAGAGTGATGAGCACGACGCCCATGGGGAGAGTTGGTTGCACGCGAGTGCGATACTGTATATAATGTAGGTACGGTTGGGGTGCGGAGAGAACAACCGGCTTCCGATTGGACCGAGTGGCCGAATGCTAGCGCGAGATTGCAGCTCGCGAGATAACATTTGTCTTTCTCTGTCCTTCTCTGTCTTTCCGTCTCCCTCCTCCGCCTCTCGCTCGAGCTCGCCGCGCCTTTCGCGTCGTTTGCCCGAGCTCGACGCCACCAGACAGATTCGCCACGAGAGGCCATCGTCGCTGATTCGTCGCCGCTCGAACGTACAACATCACCGCCGGATGTGCGTCACCGAGGATTTCTGGACGATTGACTCGAGTGGCCGTGCAACGCGCTCTCCGCGCTGCTCCTGACGTCGGAGCTCTCGACAAATCGGAGATTCGTCGTCGCTTACTGACGAATCGGCTCTCTCGCTGCTTTCGACGCCGATTCGCATCCGCGACCAGTGACGTTCGTCAAGAATTTTCAAATAGATTATAATACATAGATTTTATCTCAGCAATTTTGTTACTGAAATAATTATTGCTGAAAAAATATTCATCGCGTGCTTGCGAAATTAGGAACAACTCGATCTCGATACAGATGTCGAGCCCGCGATTGCGGTCATTCGGGACCCATCGCGGTAACCCGAGACTAGCTAATTAAACTGCCACTGGGTCGCACCGAAGGAGTCTCCGGGGATCTGGTTAGGGTTTGATTTCACCGGGGCGATCTCGAGATCACTCGTTGTCGCGGAGCATATGCCCTGACGGGCTCGAGCGACAATTGGAGGGTGAATCTGGCGGTTGCCCAGACCAGGACAGCGAGATGTAACGAGGACGGTGGGTTTAACCACGGGGTGGAGTGAATCATTGTGGCAAAGATATACAGCGTTTTAATCAAAACCGTCAGATATTGTTACAGCAATTCGAGATACATTCGGATCCGTCCATAAAAAAGCAGGAGAAACAACACACTTGCGGGTAGGGGTCAAAATAGCGAATGACCAAAATAACGAATGGCTTAAATAGTGAATTCCGCAATGATAACCTTTCTAGATTCAGACGTTTATCATTTTTGTATTCCCTATTTTAGCCATTCGTTATTTTGGTCAGTCGCTATTTTGACCCCCACCCACACTTGCAACTCACTTCATGGTTTTGAGACTGATGGAAGACCCAATAAATACTCCTCGAAAAAACTACGAAGCATCGTTAACTCATTTTTCTTTCTGCAGCCCAGTTCGCATATTTATGGCGCACGCGCATTCGAGGATAACCGTACAGCGTGTCGAAATGAAAACGGGTCTCTCTGTGAATCGTACGAAGACCAGTTGACACAATTGTCCGGAACGACGATTGTACAATTGATGAACTAGAATTTCAACCTACGAATAAACGTCGGTGGCACTCGAGACTCGTCCAGAGCAGAGGCTCAAACGGTCCTCGACGTTTACTGCGCGGGTTGCAGGGTGGCCCGTAACAATTACGTAATGCGATGCACCCCCGGGAGCATCGCGGGACCTGCACGGGGCGCACGCGACCTGCGCCACGTTCTCGCGATACAAAAGGAGCGCGCGGTGCGAGGGGGAACGAACGAATTGCGGGGCGGGGGATGAGCGAAAGAGCGTAATTCGTTCGTTCCCGTCGCCGCCGCGACGCGTCGACGGTGCCCATGGGAACCGGTAATGAGATGGTGGTCACGGTTTCCCACCCGCTCTCCGGGGCTGACGATAAAATAGCCGATTGCCCGTGCGACGCTGGACCCGAGGCTGAGGGTGGCTATAGCCACGATGGGCGATATAGACGAGGGTGCGACACACTGCGGCGGGTGCGACGGCTGCTGTTCGTGATGTATACAGCCACTCGAGCTGCGCACCCCATACGTCGAACTGTGTGTTGTCCGACTGTGTGAGTGTTATCTGACATAGATTCTCATATTCTCGGCGCAGATTGTTCGGGGTCCGGGATGTTCGAAACAACTCCCGAGTCGTATCTGTTGGGAGTGACGTTGCAAAAATGTATCTTCGCGAAAAAAGCACGAATTTACTATTTTAATAAATACACGGAAACATTTGCTTTTAGTAAAATATACAAATACACCTATTTTTAACAGGTACACGAATATATCATATATATATTTAAGCGCTGCGTATATCCTCTATTAAAAAGTTCGTGAGCAAACATTGTTGTCGATTTATTCAGCATTTGATTGGTCGTTGGGAAACCGGCAGCTCATGTTTAATATCGCGAAATTTGGCAGTTTGTCAGAAAAAAAATGGTTTTTCGCGTTATTCTTTAAAATATCTGAATCATTTTATCGCGTAATGTAATATAAGTGCATATTGCACCATCGTCTACCCGATACCGAAACCCAACTGGTCTATTTGTTAATTTACACCCAATTAATTCTGCGCCGCACAGGAATATCTACAAACAGGTCATAAATTCCCACTGATGTCCGCCCCTATATTAATACGCACTTTTTTTCACTCGCAACGCGCATACGCGGCTCGTCACTCGTGTAACCTCATCTCCAAGGTACTACGTCCGATGCTGGTTTCACATGAGAAAAAAAACTGTGAACTCTGAACTGTTCGACGTGTCGGTGTGTGTTTGAACGTCGAGGGGGTGAGACGACACTGCGTGCGACTGGCTATGGTGTGTGGTGCGAGTCGCACGGGGGATGCGAGTGTGTGTGACGGGGGATCCGACACTGTGTATCCCGCATTGGCTGCGACGCACCGAGCGATCGCGCCGAGTCGAGTCGACTCTCGAGTCGCCCCCCCGCAGGTTTCGTCAACAGGGACAATATGCTCCGTGCCGTATAAACCGCGGGGAATGAGAACGAAATTTCGGGAGTGGACCTGTGGGAACCGTTCTCGAGATGCGTTTCGGTTAGCCCGGTGAATGTGTACTTTAGCGAGTCCGGGGGAGAGCACAAGTCACGACGAAAGGGCGACTAAACTCCGCGTCAGATCGGCGCGAGGGTCGCGCTGTAATTGGGTGGCACGTCATGACGCTGACGCAGTCGATGAAAAAAGCGAGTACAGGTTGGAGGTAATAAATGTCGCGTGGCTGCAGGAAGCACACATTTTTTTCCATAACTACGCCATTAGCCCGAAATCCCGCGTCGTGAAAAAGTCAGCGAGTGACGAATTGCTGGAGATTCTTGGTGTAGGATTACCAACTCTAGTAGCAATTATAATTTGGGTATTATTATTTTTATATCGCAACTGGAAACAAAGTTTGATTGATGAACGAATTTGGTAATAAAAAAGTGAAATAAATAAGTAACCATTTGCATATCACATTCAGTACACATTCATATTTACAATGCGTATCTATTTCATAATTTTTTGCTTACTCAATTTCATTACGAATCGAACTCCTCTTTCGGTCTGGAGTTTTGTCAATTTCGTAAAATGATTTCCTTCTCATTCGTCGTCGGACTTTCCCGCAAAAATATCTTTCATCGGCGCGAAACGTATCTCGTCTCGCGTTTTCCACGGACAGAGCTCGCTCCGAGCGGACGACGATAAATAACAATGAGAATTCGCCCGCGGTGTCTCGGCGCGCTCGGCTCGTCGAAAAGCGAGTTTGCGGCGCAAGCGCCGCGCGTTCGAACGGGGGTATAAATTAATTCAGCTCGTTAGCGCGAGGCGATCGCGCGGTTATACCGACGCGCAACGACGACGACGACGACGACGAATATACGGACTGTTAAAAACCGCGCACGCGCAGTGTGCGCGCCTCGTCGAAGAAGTCGCCGGAAGGGCTTAACGCACTCGCGCACGCGCTCGATCACTCGCATCGCGCGCCAGGCTCGGGCGCTCGTTACCGGTGATCGCGCGTGCGCATGCGCGCGAGAGATACACCCGTGGCGATATATTGGCGCAATGCGCAGGCGCGCGCGCGGCCAGCTCGCCTAGTCCGCCTCGACGAGGAAACAGCAGACAAGAGAAAAACGATCGTATGCGAAACGGAGAAACGCTCGGAATACACACCGAGCCGAGAGACTCGGACGCAGGAGACGCTGACGCTGGTGCCACAGGGTGGCTGTACCTCCTTTTGCTTCGACACATGTAACGCTCAGGAACACAGATCGGAGGAATCGGTAGAAAATAAAGTGAAATCTTTTTTTTAAGTGGATTTCTTTTTGTTCTGGCGTAGTACATTCGGTCATTGCGTCACCATTGACAACTTGTTCGTCTGCTGAGACTCCAGAGAATTGATATTATGTCGAGAGATGCTTATGACGATTCGAATTTGATCAGTATTTCCGTTTTTTTTTTTAGTATTTCAGTCACAACCATCCGCCGAAGTATGACCGGAAAAAAAATCCGCAAAAACTGCGTCACCTTATTGAAAAAGTCAAAGCAGCTCGAGAAGATGTTACGAAACGGTAGGCAAGGTCGGAAGGTCGTCGCTTCGACGCAGAATTCCCGACGTGCGAATAACAACGCGAGGACACAGCGCGGATAAGACGCTAACTGGGTCGTATTATATCAGATTAATTAGAGGTGCGTGCGGCTCGAACACGAACGTCGATACGTACAGCAAATAAGACTCGACGCTATAGGCAGAGTATGTATTATATTATGTGCCGCGAGATCGTTAACGATCGGCTAATAACACGTAGAGTCCTATCGCGACTACGCGTTCGTTCTTCTCGTGTATATAGCACACCGAGCGCCGCCTCTGGGACACCATTATTAGGCGAGCACAGATCGCGCCGCGGTGTAACGCGCGCGAGCATGCGCAAGAGACGCCGACGCGTTAGCCTTACGACGCGTGCGGCGCTACTGTCAACGGTTATATACATATATACATCGAGGCGATTGAATTTCTCGCTAATGAAGTCGTATTGATTAAAAATTAATGGAATCCGAGTACGCGGGCTCCGAGCCGATACGTGGGCTGACAGTGTCTCGACTCTACTGTTCGCGAGGTTCAAGCGTATAACAGAGCGGTCGCTGTTTGCATCATCATCGCGCATTTGCATTTTCCGCGCGCGGTACGTGATTTTTTTTTTCGCGCGACCTTTCGTGTTATTCAATTTTTCATGCATTTTTCGTTTTTTTACATCGTGATTAAATCGATACGTGTAATTATTTTCTTTAATTTTTAACGAAACATTTTTTTTTTATATCTTGACAATAGAATTTTATTGTATTTGAACGAAAGAATTTTTTGATCGTTCGAACGAAACGTTTTTTTCCACGCATTCCGGAAACGCTTCCCCGGCGCCAGAGTTCTAGTCAAGCGCGCGAGATTTCACGACTGCGAGGAGCGACGTTTATATATCTTCGGGAATATTTATCGTCGCGACGAATGAAAGAAACGAGATAGCGCGCGGATGCAGAGGAGGACGATAGAATGACGGTAATTTCGACGAGTGAGTCGCCGCCGCCGCCGCCGCCGCCGGCGCATGCACCGCGCACAATGGACACGCGACTATCGCGTGCTGCGGATGACAGTTGACTGCGCGCGCGCTGTGCAAAGCACCGAGCGGCGCACGTGACCCGGGGAAAGGATCCGGAGAGGCTGCGAGAGCGCGCGACACGGCCAATTGTACCGCGATTCTTTGTACCTACATGCGCGGACCTTGCAGATTATACATTATCACAGCCAAAAATATATATTATCAGAGTTCAACCATTCGAGAGCCATCATTAAATTAATCGCCACATTTGCCTCAGTAGATAAAAAAAATTATTCTACAAGATATCAACATTAAAAAAAAAAGATAAGCAAGTGAAAATAAATAGGTAAAAATTCCGATTGTTCGAACCGATTCATCGCATTAATCATTTCACTGTTATAGTTAATCGCCAATACTAAATTTTTTTTTTTTTTTCTCTCTACCATTTTATTAAGCCACAAGACCAAAAGTGCCGAAAGGATCGAGTGACAAACGCGCATCGAGTGCTGCAGACCGACCACCAACCGCACTGTATAAATACGCTGCATATATCTGACATCTTCAGTATCAAGCGCACGCGCGATAGGAGCTGGCGGAGTGCGATTGTGTCCACACAGCCTGTAGCTCGCACTGTATACACATACAGCCCGAAATTAAAGTCCTCGATTTATATTACAGGAGTAAGTACATATACACGAGGGACGCGAGACCCGGAGCCTGTGCCCCTCGAATGAATAGCCCGAGGGGGTCCGGGGGGTAGCAAAGGGGCGAGTGGGGGGGTCACGGTGAACGTTGTACACACTGAGCGAAAAGCATATGCCCGGGGGGTCCACAGAGGGGAGGGGGCGGATGAGAATCGTGCCGACGTGATCCACGAGGGGGGTCGGAGAGATGCAGCTTCACCTGTGGGAAAACCGGTGCGGATGCGAGCGCCGAGTTGTGTGGGAACTTTTGTCGGTCACTGGGTACCATTTTCGCTACCGACGTTCGCCACCGTTTCGCCATCCCCCACCTCTGCCACCCTCAACCGGAATCGCCGTTCCGCGCGTAATCGCCGAGCATTGTCGACCCAGGAAGGAAATAATGGCGTGAATGGAAACTCACCCTTCAGGAAAATCTCCGCTGCTGATGCGACAATTGCGTCAACGAGAGACTCCCACGAGTCCACGAAGCTTGGGACACCGGTCGAAGCGCCTACGTTTGGTGATTTGTGACGGAGAAAAATGTCACTGATTCGATGACATCGTTTGCGGGCAGCCAAATATTTTTTATTTTTCAAATTAATGCTTGTCGTTATTTTTTCCACTCTTTTTTATATCAGATGACATCGGTTGACATAAGTAAGATATTGTTTCGCCTATTTTATATTTTGTGCTATCGTTTCATATTTCATGTGAAAATGTATGAGCCAGAAATGAAATTGAATTAGCAGAGTCCGCAAAAGCGAAGTTTTTATCGAATAAACTATTTTCCTTCCTCTTTAATTTTGATTTATCGCAAAGCCACCTCTATGAGGAAGATCCTTTAATTTTGTTTTGGCTTCCTCATAGATTAAATATTGCGAAAAATATAAAAAATGCGGAGGAAGCAATTGTGCTTTTTTCAGTATATGAGTGTAGCCGATTCGTTTGGTGTCCGGCGCGAAGCGAGAAGCCCAGAATGCTCGTTCCTCTCGTGGAAGTTTGTTCGCCGGGCGAGTCGCGACCGACGCAACGGCGAACCCGGAAGGGACAGAGCGGAGGAGCTCGATTCATCGGCGCGGAGACCTGCTCGGCGCGGACGGGCGACGGTCGATAAATCCCGAGACTCGGGAGGAGGAAGAAACGCAGAAACTTCAGGAGAAACACGGAGGAGAAACGCAGAAGCGACGGCGCCAAGCGGTGTCGATGTTGGTTTCGAGGCTCGCGAGACGACGTATCGATTCGCACTTTGACGCTTCGGGAGACGCGCAACCGGCGCGTTTCCTCAACAACAAACAGCGTTGCTGTTGTTGTTGTTGTCGTTAGCTTCGATAAACTCTCGAGATTCGCAGCGTCGCGACTTCGTCGACCGACGGGAAACACGACGACGACGTCGACGAAGGAGAAGGAGGAGGAGGAGAAAGGAAGAAGACGGAGGCCAAGAGGACTCCGGACTCTCCGGACTCGCTCGGCAGTGATGAATGTCGACGCGAAGACAGACGCATAACGCGTCACATACGCGGCGAAAAGTTCTCCCCGCGTGTCGTCAGTGTCTCGCGGTTTGTCCTCCCGGAGTCGAGTAATCCGCCCGTGATGCATCGCTTCTTGCGTTTCTCCCGTGATGTCCCCTTTCTCTTGCCGGCCGATGACTGCCCACTCCGCAGCTGCCGGGGAAACGCCGGGTTCGTCACCTCCGTCCGACTCGCTGCCCACTCGGACGGGCCGTTTGTTTTTTTTCTGATTTTTTTTTCTCTTCAGACTTTTTCTACTTGGCTTTTTTTCTTGGTAAGAGTCTGAACCATTTGACCCCGGTAGTAGAGAAGCGGCTCAATTTTAAGGTCCAAGATACCATTTAATGATTTTCCAATTTGATTCTGGATTTCTCGTCCGTTTTGGTCTCCCAGAATTTAGTTGAGAACGCTGCTCCTCCGAGTCAAATGACCGAGAAGAGAAAAATCGAAAAAAGAAGTTACTCATCTAACGTGACATTAGTTTCGCAGTCCCAGCGAAAATCGAATGTAGTCGACCGTAAAGACTTTTCTACAAGTAAATCCGAGACACTTTGTAAGCCAAGCGTTATCTCGTTGAATCGAGAGGGAAAAACGAGTGAATAAATCGCATCGGTGCCATAAACATCGTTGGCGAGGCGTCGTCGTGTCGGACCCCGAGATCTCCCGTTGCACGCGGAGCTCGCGCTCCTTCTCCTCCACATCCTTATGAATTATACGTCGCTTCTCGCAGACGCACAAATCTCGTCCGGTTTTCAGGTTCCGCTCTATCACTCCCTCCTCCCATCCCCCCTGTCCGTCGTTCCGTCTCGCTCGTTCCCCGCTCACCCGGAGCCGCATTAGCCGGACGACTAAACTTGACCGCCCGTACCGGTGGGTAATTACCGCGGAATGAATCACTCGACGCGCCGCGGCGGCTCTCGGAGTCTTTAACCCGGCGCTGCTGCCGCGTTGTCGGCGTCGGCAACGGCAGCAACAGCGGCAGCAGCAGCAGCAACAGCAGCGTTTCCCTTTGGTATATAAGGCGCCCAGTGTGCACCGCAACGTATCACTAAATCAACCAGCGCCTCATTCTTTTGCCGAGCTCGTCCCTATCCTTTCCCCCCCCTCGTCCCCCTCTTCTTTCTCTTTCGCGGCTGACTTACAATCCTTTCTCGGACGCATCACGTCACGCTGGCGCCATAACCGATGCAACGCGACTGCGTATCTGCATTTTTGCCCCAACTGCAATTTTTTCAGACGTCCGGCGATTTATGTCATTTTTCTGTCTCGTTATGAGCTCGAACACGATCGAACAATCGCCGCGGCACACTTGCAAATCCGTCTCCGGGAATTCATTCGTTGTGACACCGAATGACAAATAATACAGCTCCGATCAAGGCCCGATCAGCACTGAAAAAAATGAATAGTTGTGATTACCAATCGTTGGCCAGAGCTACCAATATTTTAGTAACTGCAACCAATATTTTGGTAGATCGACCCAATGATTGGTAATCGCAACCACTATAAGTTTTTCTCAGTGAGGGTGTCTTCGAGTTTTCACTTACGTAGGAACTTGGAAAAAATGACGACCCTCGGTAAACAGCGAATAGAGGACGCAAACTTCGATTCTAGGGAGTCCCAACGCATGCGAATTATCCATTAGAACGATTGATTCGGAGCTACCGACCCGCGAGCATTGAGTTTCCCCCCCGCGCGAAACATCGCGAGCGCTGAATCAGTAGGAACTTCCCGCGAGAGAGCTCGCCCGGGATCGAGAGTATACGGTGCACAGTACAAAGTACCCAACGTACGGTAGGTAGACATTGCTATTTGTCGAGATCGTATCTGGATGGGTGTAGCGAGTTATTACCGGCAGAAGAGCGGGTTCCCTTCGATGGAAGCCAACACGGTATCCCGGTCTTTGCGCACACAGCGAGACCGCTGCCTCGCATAGTCGTGTGCGACCGATCCTTCACCGCCCTTTCCTTTCGCTTCCTCCACCTCCACCTTCTCCTTCTCCCTCCTCTTCTGGTTCCCGATGCGTTTTTCTCGCCTCACATGAGCTCGCGTCTATATATTCCATCCACTCCCCGGTGATATCGTGTCGCTCGATCCGGCCGAGTCCACCGTCTCCCTCGCTCCGTTTCCACCGATAAGCGGAGTTTCTCCGACTGCCGCCGGGAGCTGCGCTCGGCCTGTTCGAGCACACGCGAGGAACCGCGGCGCGAGCTCTATCGTCGGGATTGGCTGTTCGCACGTATAGATTCGACTCTGACGCGAGGGCAAAACGAGACGGAGCGACAGCGACGCGTTGAGGAATCCTTTTCACTCCAATCGGCTCCATGTCTAAATAACAAAAATAACTTGGCGAAAAGAACTTCGCGACAAAAGACCTTTTACAAAAATAACTTCGCGACAAAAGAGCTTTTACAAAAATAACGTCGCGACAAAAGAACTTTAACAAAAATACCTTCGCGACAAAAGAAGATCATTTGTCGAAGTCATTTAGACGTGCTACCCTCCAATGAGACAATGACATTTCCATTCGCCGCCTATTCGGAGTGCGAAGTCTCACGCGTGCGATCGGGAGAAACCGCGATGGTCGAGATCTTCACTCGGCGAGAGAGGAGAGCAGCGACGACGAGAGTACGGACATCTTTATCGCTGTTGAGATGCGCGCCAGATATACCCGAGAAATTAGCGCGTCATTGATTGCACGGCAGCGAGGCGATTGAGCGGCGTCGCTCGAGACAATCGTGCTCATTATTTCACGTGCTACAATAATAATAATAATACCAACAATAATAGAAACAAAAATGACGATAATAATAATAATAACAATAACACATCGGTGATATGTAATAAATCGTGCGTGGGAGTGCACGAAATCGAGCATGGGAATGGGCTTTCACGTTAAAATGACGAAATCACCCGACGGTATCAATATAATCGCTTTAATATGGATGTATTCGATTCGGCGTGGATAACGCGCGCGCATACGGTTGCGGGCTGCGCGCGAGGATCTCGACGTCGCGAATAATGCGAGGCCCGAGCGGCGGAGCCACCAGAAGGTCCCGGAGACGTGTGCGAAACAAATGGAAGAAGAAGATAAGGGGTGGGTGGGGGGGGGGAGGGGGGGGGGGTAGCAGCCACACGTCGTGCGACTCTGCGCACGTCGGGTGTATCGGCGCTATAAAGCAAATAGGTAAATGTACAATGAGCCACGGAGCCCGAACGAAGTGCCGACTGTGCCTATCGCGCTCGGGAGCGCTCGGGACACGTCGGTGTCCTGTGTGTCTGTGTATAATACGTCGTACTATACGCCTGGACTATCCTCTGGCGCCAGCGGTTGCGGCGCGCGACGCAGCGAGAGATCACCCAGCTGTGTGTTGCGAATGGCAATGTTGCTGCTGCTGCTGCCGCCGCCGCTGCTTCTGGTCGTGCGATCGCTCCGGTACCACCGAGGCTGATAATTCACCGCGTAGCCCACACCTCGTTCTCCGTCGCTCAGTTTCTCTCTCTCGGTTTCTCTCTCCATTTTTTTCGCGGTAACCACGGTCGGGAGACCCAGCAGCAGCAGCAACAGCAGCAGCAACGATATTGCGTGGCAGAAAATAAGTGAGCTATTTATTGGAGCTGGGACACGTCGTGTCCTATATATGCAGCGGACTTACATTGTCGTTACTTCCTGAATCGTCGCGCCAGAAACCGAATTGCGCTGAATTTCCGAAAGGCATCGCTGGGCGATTGAGATACCACGAGTCAGGATAGTCGCCCCCGCAACGGAACAATGAGCGTTGGAACCATTTGCTTTGCCATTTTTATCGTTCCGTTAATTAGAGCAAACGTCGACCGGGTTAATATGGACCGGGTTCATATCTCGTTGATTTACGAACCAACTGGATTGGAGGATGTTGACCGCTTTGACCTGAGAAACGCGAGAGAAAATTCAGACGGAAGATGTGAGAGGACAATTGTTTGTCATCTGTATGAGCGTATTAACGATCACGGAGAATAATGATGATTAGCCGCGGCCCGGCCAACTTGCATTGCAAAAGAGGCTCGGGGCGACTGAATTGGCCCGAGCGGCTAATTAGTCGACACGACCGATCAATTAATTGGTTGCACCCGACCGCACATTGGTCACCCGGAGACCACCTAACTCATTTTTTCGCCAGTCTATACAGGGTGTCATTTTTTAAAGACCATTTTCTTAAATACCTAGGTAACTACTAAAATAATGATGCTACACAAAAAAATGTTGTATACAATTATCTCAGTATATAAAAAAAATGAGAATCTCTTTAAAAACTGTCATGCAGTAAAGAGATAAGAGTAAAAGTGGTAAAAAACTGGTTCTCATTGTCTTAATTCTCGCATCATAACCACGTTGGTCCATATTCGCCGCTTTAACCGTAATGTCTCTATGACGAAAATTCGCCGGCAAATCGGTGAAATGAGTCATATCCATCCGGCAACAACGACGGTGGTGAATTTTGAGGCACGAAATCGATCGAGGATCACCGTCAAGCGGGGAAATAGCTAACGATTATATTTGATCGATCTCTCGGGCTCGTATGCCATGCACACTCGGATACACATGAGTGGGTATACGAGGTGGAGTGCATAATAATAGCAGACTCTCGGTGGAGTTTGAGCCGGCGGACCGCCGATTATCGATACCGCGGGTCCGCGTTATTTATTGCTTTCCGGCCGTACGTGTACTTACCACACGTACGCGAGCCGTCTCTGTGTACGTGCGATATATATATATTTATATATATACTCACGTGTATACGCGGGCTCCATGCATCGGCGAAACGTGACGGCGCGGGACACCCTCGTAAAGTGCTTCCACTTCTGAGTCAGTGGCGATTTTTGCCGAATCTCGAGAATGTCGATAGCTCGCTGTGCGGCGCGGCACTCACCGACGATATATGCCGCGCTTTACAATGGAGTAGAATAGCCGCGCACCGTGTGTGCTGCTCGGCGGCGCGGCAGCGGGACCGACAGCCATAAGCCACCGTGTTCCCGCGTGCGCGGCCGTGTCTGCGCGCTCGTAGATCCTCGCCAGAGATAACACGCCGCGGTGTACAATAACTCTCGCTAATATTACCGGAGGCGGTGCAATTACCGTTGTTCCGTGTATCTCACAGTGCCCGCGTTCTGTGCGTTATTTGTATTCAATATACTCGTCGGTTTATCAAAATCGACCGACGTCCACGTCTCGTCTTCGACGCATCCGACGTAAAGGTGAATATTAGTGGACGAAGCGGTAATCCTTCAGTATTTGGATTTTTTGGGCGGATGATACAAAATTGGGATTGCTATAACCATTAACTTGGTAGATTTTTATCGGCATGGAACTGCGAAGCATAGAATAGCACACTGAGAAAAATTAGTAGTTGTCATTACCAATCATTGGTTCGATCTACCAAAATATTGGTTGCAGTTACTAAAATATTGGTACTTCTAACCAACGATTAATAGTCACAACTATTAATTTTTTTCAGTGCACAGCACAGCACAGCACTGCATAGCACAGTACAGTATAAACATCTCACCCCTAAACGAACGCAATTTCGCTAACTTTGTCTTCCTAACCTTCAATCAACCATTTCAGGTGTTTCTTCTCTTCACCACCCGGATCCGCATCGTCAATCAGTTTCCTAATAATACAGAAACACTATTCTTTCATTCCTCGCCACATACATTTCTCCAGGTTCCTCCACTTCGCGTATGTATATACCAAACGATTTCCGGATTATGCAGTACACGGCTTACAGTTACCAGTCGTCCGACGAGGCATCTGCAGGACTCGCTATACGCCCTCGAGATGTTCTGCAAAACGTCCGGGAAAAGACAAAACCGGCCGTTCAGGGTGTGCGGGGCGGAGGGTGAGGCGGAGGGGAAGGAGGAACCCATCAAGGCCTTAACGGGGTTGTAACGAGAGTCAGCGAGGGACATTTTCCGCTCGGGAGTTTCGATGCACTCGTTGCATATATGCATAATGCGACGCGGTGCAGCGGTTACGCGGCGGCGGCGGCGTCGTCGACGGCGGCCGTCGAGTGGGAGAGGCAAACAAGAGCAAAGCAGCGCGCGAGGTTCGAGACACGTTGGTACATAGCGAACGACCCGGAGTGACTTATGGCGTGGCGTGCGCCGATCGTTGGACCGTTGACCGTGCCACGCTTGACTCTCTATGGCCACTAACGAAGCAGATTTAGTAATTGTTTTGTTCCACTTGCGTGTACGTATTGGGTTATACTGTTATTATTCGCTATAGATACATATATGTATATTATATAAATAGATATATATTATACATATATAAGCATAAGAATGGTTTTAATAGCTTAGTAAGGATATAAAATGCACCATTACTGGTTCGACATTGTAAAACACATTTCATTGATAGCCACACGGTTGGGCTTTAAAGACCCCGAGATGACTGTCCCGGTACTCTCTAAACGTGGCCGCGGCGCGTTCGAGTTCGCGCGAGAGCCAGTGGCACTGCCAATGGACCCGTGACTCCACGCTTTCGGTGCAACAAACAACACACACGACACACACACATACACACACACTCCCATATAGCGACAGACAAGGAGAGTCCATTGTTCCACGGGATACCGGTCGAACCCGCGCGAGACCTGGGCCCGCTCGGGCTCGCCGGACTGAATTTATAATGCTATTAATTGGCAACGTTTCCGCCCTTATATTTCAATCTGCTTCACCTCTCCTGAGCCGCGCGCACCGTTACGATCTGGCACTCTAGGCCACCGCGCGCGCGCGTCGACGAAAGTCCAGCGGTGCGACTGCTCCTGTTTCATTTTTTTCCTTCTTTTTTTTTCACTGCTCATTTTTCACTGAACTCTCGTTGCCCCTCGTGACGCAACTGGCGCGATCGTTAGGTGCGATATCTCGCGGACGAGAGGGCGAAATTTTTGCGTGTTTCTTTTTATTTATTTTCTGATCGTTCATACGGCTAATTACGTTACGCGCGTGGAATGCAAAAATGAGTAGAACGAAAATAGTTTTTTTTTCTTGCACCTACGGTATTTTTTTCGCGTTTGGAAATTTGCTTTCGTCCTCGGCCCGGCGACATAGTCGTCGAGTGAGATGGGGTGTCTGACTTTTGTGGCTAATATTGCAACGGTATTTGGTGCGATATCCCCGGAGGAGTGTTTCCCTCAGAGTCACTTCAGGTTTCGGGTAATTTCGTGGCAAATATCGCAACGATATTCGGTGCGGATACGCGGCCGAGGCGGGAGACTTCGATCAACGTTAGCGGTGGGCTAGATCGATCCGCCCGAGCGAGATTGATTTCTCTCTCCCGCCGAGAAGCCCGTGAACGAGCGAGCCGGACAGATCTCGGTGCGCGCGAGCGTTCGCGCGCGCACGTTCGATTACCGCGCGCGGACCGAGCGCCGGTAATTATACACAGTTAATGGGCTCACTACTCTCGGGCCTCGTCCGACAGCGGAGCGCGAGGTAATTAAATATCGGCTGGCACACGTTGCACGTTATATATATACAGAGCAGCGCGCGAGACGATGTGCTCGAGATTGGAATAGCGCCGCTCGCGCGAACCCCAGTCCGATGGGATTATATTATCATATCGCTCTACATCGAATACAGTTCTAATTTTTTTTTTCAATCTCGTATATACGTGGCCCGTTAAAAAAAATGTATCTGGATAACAGGACGGACGTTTGGACACTGGCGTCGGATTCTGTGCGCGGGAGTGGCGAACCCTGGAGATTGATTGGAATCGCGCGGCCAGGCTGTCATTAAAATCGTTAATAATCTGTACCGAGCGCGCCGTTTACTTAACTGACCAACGACAATGTCCGTGAGTGTCTGTGTATGTCTGTGCGTACATAAACATAGTTAGAGGACAAAAAAAGGTGAACTGAAAAATAATATTTACTTACGCGAGACGAAAAAAAAAAAACAAAAAAAAATTATATTAAGTATCATATCGTTCGGTATCATTCCGAAGAATTTTAATTCGTTCCAGCTGCTTACGAACAATGTTGCCAGGATCAGCGAACAATGTTGCCCGAAGCAATTTTCGTCTCCACTCGTCTGGTTGCCCCGTCGTTTGGGCCGGGGAAGCGAAGAAGTGTATATTTGGGTTCGGTAACGATCGTCACGTAATTCACCGTCAGCCGCGCGCGGCACGTGCCCGGGCTTCACGAAATTAACACGTCCTCGTTCGTGGCGCGCGGGAGCGGCTCGCGTGTCTCTTTCTTTCTCTCATCCTCTCCCTCTTTCGTCTCGGTCTCCTTCGCCTTTCGCTCCCCGTCGTCATCGTCGCCGCCGCGGTCGCCGCTGTCGCTGTCTCTCGTTATGCGGCGCGACGAACGTGGCGCCTGCGGATCAATCCGTAATTGGCGCGTAATTGACGCAATTATCGAGCGTTCACGATCGATCCGCGCGCGCGCGTCCGTCCCGCCTTCCCCCGCCGCGGACATCGTGAATTACACTCGTCGGTTATTGCTCGCCGGCCGCGAGACTGACGACTCGAACGACTTGGATCGAGGCGGATAACGTAAATTCTCCGGAAATATTGTCGAGCAAAAAACTGTAAGACTTTATTGGAGGATTCGATAGAACGATAAAACTTAAAAAATTCTTAGCCGAAACCGAAAAAGGATAACGAATTTCAGAATCTGATTGGTCGTCGGGAAACCGGCAGCAGTTTGATGTTTAATATCGCGAAATTTGGCAGTTTGAAATTTGGCCGCAGAATCTAGGATGAGAAATCCTAGATCTGGCCGCCGGGCCGAAAACCGCCCAAATCGGGGTCACGAAATTTATTTTTTCAAAATATCGACTTTTAACCTATACCATCGTTCTGAAGTCGCATATTCTACCCCTGAAAACCCCGGTTACAACTAACTTCATCGTAATCGCGTCTCGCGCAGCGTTTAACATCCGACTCTTCGTATTTCCCGGCGATTGCAGTCGCATTGCTTTTCCGCTGCGCGTCGATTATTCTCACCTCTCGCCACCGCCGCACGCGGTAATTGTTGTTGCACCGTTGCTCTCGCGGGGCTCGTTGCGCACGCGGACATACGCGGACGACTGCGGAAGACCGTGGAGCGGCGCCGCGAGCTCCTCGCCGGGAGACTGCGCGGTAATGGTAAGTACCACACGATACTCGGGCCAGTCGGTTGCGGAGCTCATTCGCTCGCTCGCTCCTTCGTTGTTCCTGGTACCACAAAGAGAATCGCACAGGGTGGGTGGGTGGACGCGGAGATCGCGTCCGAATGCGGCGTGACGCCGCGTAATTAATTATAATAATTAGTGGCCGGTCTCTCGTGTCTGCGAAGCTCGAGCACTGAGGGGGGTGAGGGGGGGGGGGGGAGGCGATGAGGAAAGAGGGGGAGGGAGGGAGGTGAGGCTGAGGGCTGAAGGTGAGGGTGGTGGACGAGAAGGGGAAGGAGAAGGAGGGTGACAGAGCAGAGCAAGACCGAGAAAGCAAATGCGATCGTCCGAGAGTCAAGCGGAAACGACCGAGCGTACGACGCAGACAGAGAAAATCGAGAGAAACGGAAGATACCGGCGAACCCGGAGGGAGACAACAAGCGCGAGGCGCTACGCTCTCGCAGCTCTGAGACGACGAGTCTCGCGATGTGTGTATACAGCATTGGGTACATATATGTACACAATGTGTTCGCGCACGGGCGGCGTGACGGAGAGCTCTCTAATTGGAGATTTCCATTGTAGTTAACCAGCTCGAGTGCGCCCGTGTGTCGCCGTTGGTGTGTGTCCTGTATCTACCCGCAGCCGGAAACCGTAAACACCAATTTTTGTCCGAGGACTCGGGATCTCACTCTCTCCCTCTTTCTCGCTCTCTCTGTACATAAGTGACGTTGTGTACACACAAGCAGAGCTCACGAGCCTCGCCTCCCGCGCCGCGTATCGCGCGGTCTCTCTCGGCAGATCGATATGAGGCTTGATATACAGCAAGCGCGTTTGAAACTCCGGGCGAGCTACGATCAACGTCGTGATCGACGCGAAAAGCTCGCAGGTAAACGCGATGAGTTCTTATTTGGAGAACTACACTGAGAAAAATTAATAGTTGTGATTACCAATCGTTGGTCAGAGCTATTACCAATATTTTAGTAACTGCAACCAATTTTTTGGTAGATGTCACCAATGATTGGTAGCCGCAGCTACTGATTTTTTTCAGTGTAGTGAAGTTTTGCAAAATTGAGAAACACAACATGAAAATATTCCAAACAAACAGCAATTAAAAAAAAAATGCTGTTGTCTGTGCGCGAAGTGCGAAAAATTAGTCTACTTCTATCACGGCCTCCAAATTGTTCGATCCGATCTTTCGATAATTATCATTATCGTCGGAGTGGAGAGTGAGCAGCCTTGAAAATAAGGACGCGTCGGTGCTCGGGGCGCTCCGAGACGTTATAAATCTCAACGAGATACCACGATGATTAATCAAGATGCCACCTTGCCGCATGAATGATCCGTGGCCCGCGTCTCGCTCGATTATACAGACAATAATTGCGTACGCGGCGCGCTGCTCTGTCTCGCGGGGGAGTTCACACCGCTCGCTGGTATCATAGCGCGTCTCGCGTCGTATTAGCAGCCGATGTATACGCGGACGTAGTTACATCGAGTAATTGTGCGCTGCTGTTGTTTTTTTTTTTTTTCACGAGCAATGCGATAAAAAAGAGCCCGTCAGCTGCTTGGTAACTTATGAAGAGCGATTGACGGCAGCTCGAAGATTCTCGTGGCGTAAACTATGGGACATGAAAAAATGTTTCAAAAGTCTTCGTAACATTGAATTCTACCGACTATCTTTTTCGCCCGGGAAATCTGCTGCGCCGCGAGTACAGCGCAGACCCGGCGTCTCGCATTGTTAATCCTCGCTCTCGGCCGACTGGGTGTCCGTGTAATCACAACGCCGAGCCGGACACTCGACTAATATACAACCGTTCGCGCGTGCGTGTCGCGCGCGCTCGTGCGGTTCTCGGGCGAGAACGCATTGTTCGATAATGCGGCGACGCGGTGCAGAGCACGGCGGCTTTTAAATCCTCGTGCGTCTCTCGCCTCGCTGCGATTATTTCATACGCGAGGATACAGAAGTAGAGAGAGATATGCATTCCCAGACGGACGACGCTGCGGCGTTGGCGCCCGCCTCTATCACCCACCGATCCCGGGCGCTCGGTCTCCGAGTCCTGACGCTGCTGCTGCTGCTGCTGCTGCGCCAACGACCGCCAAGCTCGTCGAGAGTCGCGATTCGCGACTTATCGCAGACCCAGACTGATCGACATTGACTCAACCACTTATAGCTTCCCCTCAGCGAAATCTCACAATGTTGTCAACAACGGCGCGTTCGTACATTCGAAGATTTTTCCGACAACGATTTTTGTGTCTGTTTTTTTTTTGTCGGTAAATATCCTGACAGCGTTTGACATATTTTTAGTGCAATATAATTCAGTTGTAGAAAATTGCGATAAAAATAAAAAGGAATTCCCTACCAAAGATAATTCTTTATCCGGTTTTTTTCTGTAAATTGTTCACAAATAAAATTAAGGCAACGCCGATTTGAATCTGTATTTTATTATTTTTAACTGACACTTTTAAACAGGGAAAATTCTAAGCTACGAAATATTCGTTCACAATAATAATGCGTGGATGATCCAGAGCGTTATTGTTATTATCGTCATTATTGCTCGTAACTGTTACGTCGCACAAAGCTAATTCTTGCCCCGGCTCGGGGCAATCGTCGCGTTTGTCTGTGACGTTCGAGGGTGACACAAGACTCGGGTCGTCGATGTTATTCGAATAAAACCCATTAGCATTGTAATTGTCCGACCTTTCGAAATCCATACATCATGCGATTGTTTCCGTCAACCCGCGGGATGCAATAATAACCGGGGCCCGGTGAATCGCTCTGCACTTAGCCGTATATTGTGCCTATAAGCGACGTGGGCGTACGCAACGAACACACAGCGAGGGCAAATCCTCGCCTCGTGTTTGTGTACTTTCGAAGTGAACCAGTTGGAAACGGGACCGTGAACTTTTCGCTTACGACAATCCCGCGGAAATCCCATTCTCGCCCTTTCGCACGGGGCGGGTGGAGACGGCGCGACAAGAGGTCACATCGAGAGGTCCGACGAGGCGGGAGTCGCGAGAGAAAAACCGCGCTGGATCCGCGCGGATAGCGGCCGATCGGGCAGGCGAGCGCCACTCGATCGCTGCGCAGTCGTGACCCTCGTTGCGCCACTGACTCGCACGCACAATGGACCTCCGAGTTCGTTGCAACACGTGCGCCAATATTATAACGCGAGCGCACGCGTTATTTTTTTTCTCTGTACTCCCCTCCCCTCCCCCGCACCCCCTCGACCGATCTCGTCCATTCAAGTCGATCAGAGAAAAATTCTTGTATTATTGCCTGGTCACCGGGTTCCATTACTTACAGGCCACTGGCGGTCCATGCATATTCATATTCTAAGTAACGTCAAACGTTGGGGATTAATAATTATTTTGCATTTACAGTAACAAGAATTATTATCAGGGCATTATTATTTTGTTACGACGCGTTTGTATAATAAAAATAAAAGAAAGTCCATGAGGAATGTTTGTGAATGATCGGAAATTTTTTCCGGGGAATTTTTTTCCCGAGGAAATATTTTCTTGAACCGGATAAAACAGAGTTGTACCCGACTCTAATTTTCAAAAAAGTTCCGTTACCGCAAACTCTTCAGTTGTTCGCAAAAACTGCAACACAATCGACAAGAGACACTAACGAAGTAATGAGAAGCACGAGTCAATTCTGCGTTTCCATTTGCGTCGTTGAAAAAAAAGCTCAAACCCGAGAATGCGAAAAAGGTCGCGCGCGAGAGTCATTAAACCGGCCACGCGACTCGCGTTGGCTTTGCCCCGGCGAAGCAACAGCACTGAGGTCCGGAGCTCATCTTCTTGCAGCTCTTGCGCGGAGTTATCCACGTCCTTATTACCGACTGCGGGGCGGAGGCCGTGCGGACTGTTGCACCGCGCCCTGAACCTGGCTTTCTTCTTCTCTGTCTCTCCCTCCCTCCATGTTTCTCTCGTCTCTCTCGAGCGGTCGTAATAAAGTCGAGTATTTATACACCGGGCGTACACTGTAATTGGCGAGAGATACGCGGACGTACGAACGAACGAACGAACATACGAACCTCGGTAGCGCATCGAACGTGCCGCACACCGATGTACAGAAGAAGAGAAAGAAAGAAAAAAAAAGACAAAAAAAATAGAAATAAAAATAAAAAAGGGAGTCTAAGAAAACCGACTCCCGCGGTAGTCGAGAATCGCCGGTAGGCGATGCGTACAAGTGTAATCCATTAGGATGCGCCCACTTTGTTTCCCGTCGGATAAACGAGCGCGCACGCGCGCGCGCGAGCGACTCCGATCGAAGGACGAGCAGGCGATTCGCGTGCGATTCGCCTCGTCCCGGTGCTATTATTACGTGCCCCGTGTACCGACTACCGTGCGCCGCGAGACGCCGGCGCGGCGGGATGAAGTGAGGGGGTGGGGGGAGGGAAGAAGAAGAGGCAAGAAGAAGGCGAAGTGTCCGGCTTGATTCCCGACGGTCCGATGTACAGCAGGATCGTTTGTTCGCCGAGAAATACACTCGCCGCGAGGGTTGTACGACCTGAGCTACTGTGCACGAGATCCGCAGCAGCAACGCAGCATCAGCATCAAAAGCAGCAGCAGCAGAAGCAGCAGCAGCAGTTGGTAACATCAGAAGCTATTCGCACGCGCGCAATTTTGTTTTTCTTTCTCTCTCTCTGTTTTTATTTTCTTTTTGTCTCGACTACCTCGAAGGTATGCGCAGTATCTCGGCTGCCCATGTTACGCGGCGAGTAACGCTCGTTACTCGGCAGTCGCGATGCGTGTTACCCGCCGCGCGCGTCTTCCATAAACATTGTCCGCACGGATATAGCGCGCAGCGGTAAACAAACAGCGGTAACAGTATACACCGATGTTCGATACAGGGTGTGCGCATTAGATCGAACGATATCCGTCGCGGTATCGCGGGGAGGATACTCGAACCGCGGTACGGAAAGCGATACTCTCGTTCTCCCCCCCCCCCCCCCCCCCCCCGCCCCACCGTCGCATAGAGCGCCAGGACTGCCGTCCGAGCACGGATCAGGTGGCGCCACCGTTTACATTGTTTCGCGCGGGAATCTCGGCTACCGTTTTGCAGTGAGCGTTGTACGAATGGTGGAAAATGGCCAGGTTCTCGCAAAAGCAATATTCCTATCGATTGTTCACATACATCGTTGGATATTTTTTCAAGAAATCATGTCGCAGCTCACGAATTTTTCTTCGGCGAAATTACCTCCTTGCGTCTGTCGCGTTCGCCAGATGTATATATAAAACAATAAAAAATCCTCTCTTAGATATATTAAAAAACGAATACCGTACATTTGTCATGACCCGGATGGCCTCCGCGCTCAGCCCTTAGAAATAAATTGTCCCGCGCGCGAGACGTGAAAAGTCGCGAAGGAGAAAGCGGAGAAGAAAGGACATAGGCGTGGATATACGCCGAGCGAGCGACGCGCGCGTGGGTGCGAGAGAAGCGCAGCTCGCGCGTGTGTCGTCCCATCCTCTCGTGTCGGCGGTGTCAGCGCGCGTGCGCACGCGCGCGCGCGTTGCCCGAGAGGTTCGCGCGTGGCGCGAAACTCCAGGCAACCTACGTGCGCGCGCTCTGCGCGCCACGCAGTTCGCAACCGAAGGGACATCCAGCGCGCGTGTATCGCGACGTCGGATGTGTGCGCGCGGTGCGAACGGAGGCGCGAGCCGTGGCGAATCAGCGCGCTGGGTTCACGCAACACGTGAAGTTGCCGCGGCGGCGGCGGCGTTGACGACTGCGACGGTGGCAACCCGCGGGCTGCGCGCGCCGAGACTCAATGTGTCACTGCGCGCGCAGCTCGAGCGAGACGCGCGGCGGCGGCAGCAGCAGCGTCTCGCTCGCTCGTGCGTGTTTTCGCTCGCTCGCGGCTGCTGCTGCTGCTGCTGCTGCTGCTCTCACCCCGAGCCGAGAGCCGCCGCCGGAGTTTCGCAAGCGGCCCGTCTGGTACACTCAGACAGCGACTCGCCGCAATCAATTGTTTCTGCTCTCGCGTCCAGTCACCTCTCCTCCCGGCTGAGCTGGCGGCTCTCGACGCTGCTGCTGCTGCGCGCGCGCGAGTGTCTCATGTCTCTCGCGCGCTCTCGCCGCAGTGATATACCTTCCGTTTACGGCGCGTCGCCCGTAGGCTATATCGTTTTTCCCATTCACCGCGCTCGCTCGAGCCAAGTGCGTGCGGCTCTCGTATTTTGCATTCCACGGCGAATCCGATAGCGCGAGATTGTCGACGACTGCGGCGTCAGTGCTCTTTGCAGATGGATCGCGTGTGCTCTGACGCAACAATCTTTCTTTTTGATTTTTGGCGCTGGGACGAACATTGTGAATGCGATTAAAAATCCATAGGTATAATCTTGAAGATTCGAAGGGCAGACCCAGCGACTCGGACAGCAGTCCCAACTATTCGAATGGTAGTCTCAATAACGATTCGTATCGTTATGCATACTAATCCCGCGCGAACCAATCACACTGCTTTACAAAAAAAAAAAAAAGTGACCAATTTCTCCCAACAAACGTCACCGTAAAACGTGCCGCGAAACACGCCTGCTTTGGTGCACGTCGCATCTCTGACGCATCTGCGCGGTACACTCGCGCGCGCGCATGCGCGTGGGCAGCGCGCGGTTGTGTATCGCAAAGGTAATTCACGGAGCGGGCGGGCGCGCTCGTAATGTCCCACGGAAAATAATTAGAGCATCGCGTACACCGAGTGACGTACGGCTCGGTAATATATGCGACTGGGTTTCGCGAGATGGTAACGCGCGTATAAGCGCGAATATCCGCTAAATATACGAAGCGATATACAATACGTACAATACACACGTATAATACGTATAAATTTCTGCGTTATGTATAAATACTATAAGTAAGCGAGAGCGCGCGCAAGGGCAACGCCCAATGAATGGCGCATGCGCGGGGCGGTGCGTGTACCTCGCGATATACACCGAGAGCTCGGTACTACAAGTATCTCCTCTACTAATATATCGCGCGCCATGCGCTCGGTTACTCGGGCGAGGAGAAGAAAAGAAAAAAATGTCGAGAGAGAGAAAAAACGAACGAAAATATTCCGACGAGGGAGGAAAAGAGAGAAAATATCGCGAGGACGAGGAACTTTGCGAGCGGGAGACGAGCCGCGAGACGCCGCTTCGTGTTAACTGCGACTCGTCGCGATGCTCGCGCGCGCGCATGCGCGTATACCACACGTGCGGTATACACGCGCTGCGCATCGCGAATGCGAGTAGCCGGGAGTCTCGGTAGCGCGAGAGAACGAGAGAACCAGTGAGAGAGGAAGATAGCGGCGCGCGGATGGCCCATTTTCCTTGCCGTTCGCCGCACGTAGATTATATTACCATTATTACCCGGGGACGCCGTGCCGCGTGCATTAACATGAGGGAGATGTTATTTAAATAAAGGCCAGCGGAGGAAGAAAGAGGAGGAGGAGGTGGAGGAGCGAGCGAAGAGGAGTCCGGCCGGGAACACCCATGAAGCGAGAGATGCGGATCTTCCGATGAACTGGAAGCCGCGAAGGAAGCGAAATGTTTCAACATCAAGTCAAGGATATTGATTGAAAATTATAGACATCATTGGTTCGCATTGAAACAATCGAATGAAAAAAAGTGGCAAACTACTTTTTACTTTTTAATTTAGAGAAGATTAGGAGGCACATTTTTTTTTAATTTTTTAATAAATTTTTTTATTTAGGCTTCTGATATTGTATTGTGGAATTAATGTAATCCGCGTTTAAGGCAACTAAATCGTATTTCGTGGAGCCGAAGGAGCTAATTTTGTCGTATTTTCTCCGTTCGATAAATATTAAGTTCACGTATAGTTACTCGAGTCTGCCAACACGGTAGCGCGCTCCCCGCGGTTTCACTTTCAGCGCCCGCGATACGGAGCCTCGCCCGAGTTCGTTTCGTGCGGTAGGTGCTCGTCGCTCGGCGAGGGAACGCGACGGCGACGGCAGTCGCGACGGCGGCGGCGCGGTTACACATTCGCAGCGCCGCTATCGCCCTCGCGCGAATCAGGTTCCGTATTTCTCTCTCGGAGGTTTCGGTCCTGGAAGCAGGTTTATTGTCAGCCCACTGACGTAAGTTAAAAGGGGGATTACTGCGCGGACCGCGAGGCGGTGGCGACTGCCGCGAGACGTTCGGGTATTACGCTGCCTTTTCAACGAGCGCCCACGCGTCGTTCATCGCTGAGACAAAAAGAAAAAAAAAAAAAAAAAAAAAAAAAAAAAAAAACTCGTCAACGAAAGAAACATTTTTGCCTCAACAGAGTTTTTGCAACGGAAATTCGTGCATTGAGAATTATTTGTAATTAATAGATACAAATGTTGACTGTAAATCTGACTCATGTACTAAGTTTTATAATTTTCTATCGAATTCGTATGTTATTTTTTTAACTTTTATATGAAATTTCGAGCATTGGAAATACATACAGTCAAATTAATAGAAAAATGTTCAGCTTTGTGTTTTTTTTTCCTTGGTTTGATCCTCGGAATGGATAATGCAGGAATCGTGGGAACTTACGTGCCGACGGGAACGTTGGGAGAAGCCGCCCCGTGGTGCCGGGTAGTAGGGAAGGAACCTGGAGCGGGTAAGAAAATGCTTTTTCGCCAGGTAGTTCAGGTTTTCGCCGCAGCCGAGAGAGGCGGCCGTGGCGACGCAGTCGTGAATTTAAATACCGACACAAACAAAATTTCACTAAAACATCATAAATATTTTTTCAAAGTAATTTCTGACCAGTTTTTATCCTAAAACGCTGATAACAAAAAAACTAAATAATTTTGATGGAACATAAAAAAATAATATGAATATCTCGTGAAATCTTGTCTTCAGTGTCTAGTGAAGAAAAAATATAAATTTCCCATGAAATACTTATTATAATCGAACGTACGGAAAGCGTTGGAATTTTCCCGTGAATAACAGTGAAAAGGCAGCAGCTTGAAAAGTGGTCAAAGGGCCTCGAAAAGATCATTTCTCGAGATTATCATCGCACATTGTAGAACGGTGTTATGATTGATTTATCACGAGGAAATTATTGACTCACAAATTATTGTGATTTCGGCCGACCGATCGACAATACGAACGCGCGCGGCCGCGGCGCAGTCGCACAACGGAGGAGGGCGAACCCGATATATCGGTAGAACCGATCGGCGCGGTCAGCACGGTGGCTACGAGGCTGCCCGGAGATGGGATCGTCCCTCTCGCGATCTCATCGCGCCGAGCGAGACTGTGGATCTCGTAATTGGTTCGGTCGTGGCCCTGTCCGACCGAACAGTGACAAATGATTGACTCGCCGCTCCGCGCTGACGCCCGAATTGTGGCGCGAACCGTAGGTTTAAAACAGATTTTTCGATTGACCAGAAGATCATAGTAAAAATTCAGACGTTACAAAATATTTCACAGTGGTAAATCGGCATAATATTATTTCGATTAGATTAGAAAAAATGTCGAACCTCTAAAACACATAAAAAAATGTTGAGACAAAAATAATAATTACACATTCAGACCTTGAAATTAATTAAGCTATTCTTGATAAAATAGCATCTAAAAAAAACCAGTGATAACGTTGAAACTTTCAATTCTCTCTAGAAAATGTCAGAAGAAAACATGAAATTAGAATCGACAATTGGTATCGAGCACGAATGCGAGATCCACATCGGACCGAAGTGTCGTGCAGGGAGGAACGACGCGCGCGCGCGGTACGTATCGCCGGCAACAGGCAACACGGGGGAGTCAATGGCGGTCAATGGCACGAGCTGCTGCTCGGAAGCCTCGAGGGAGATCAGGTCCGCGCACCAGGAGCAACATCTCACCGGCTGCCGCCGTGGCGCATAGCGAGGCTGCCCCCCTCCCCCCTGCCCACCCGCCAGTATCCTCCCACCCGTTCCGCTCGGCACTCGGACCGGACTTGACTCGCTGCTGAACGCTGAAGCACACGTATACACGTACGTTGCTGTACCAGTAAAGGATACACTAGGGTAGATGTACCGTTAGTGGCCACTGTACCTATTGTGGCAAATTTTAGGCACTCGAGTTTTAAAAATATTTTATTCTTCAAATTATTTTTTCCCCATAACAGCATATTGACTTTTCGAACAATTTCATGTAAATTCACTGAATGATCTACTTTTTTTTTATGTGATCAAATGTTTAATTTTATTGCTTTGAATGCGATGGCCACAATCGACTCTAAGATGGCCAAAAACGGTACGTCTGCCCTGTACGTATGTACGTACATACGTTGTGCAGTACGGATACGCTGTACGTACGTCGTCATGCAGTACGAATACGCTGTACGTACGGACGCCACACATTACAGATACGCTATATGTATACGTGTACGTAATACCGTTAGTCCGCCTTCGCACTGGGAGCCGGTGACTGCGTAATACGAGGCCGCGATAAGATTCGGACGGTGAATCTTATCGCGGTCGATCGAGAGGGAGAAAAAAAAAGTAGTCTCGACCGCACTGATGCGGCGCAATGCAAAACGGACAAAACGATCAACGAGTTGCGCGAAGATCGTACGAATGGGAAATTAAGGTTTCGCAGATGCAATATTTTTATTTACGGGCGACAAGTTCAATGAGCGAGGAATCCGAGGATTTTTGCAAGTCCACAAAAAGATTCAATAAATAAAAATAAAGAAAAAAAATCAAAGGAACGCGAGACATGAATTTTCGAGGCAACCGTTGAGCAACCCGGGACTCGATGGGCCAGTATTAAACACGCGCGGTGGCGTGGAAGAAGTGTCTGGCAGTTCAGAAGTGGCGATAGGCCGGGAACTCGGTAATTTTTCACGCGACTCGCAGTGAAAGGGCTCCGGTGTTGTTGTTGTTGTCGTTTTTTTTTTTGTGTTTGCTTCTCCTTTTTCTTCGTCTTGTCGGAAGGAGACTGGCGTCGTCGAAAGCAAAGATAATAGAATTTCGTGTCGCGTCACGGAGACTGGCTGCTTGCGCGCGCGGCAGTTTATCGGTCCCTCGTAATCGATTCATCTCGTACTTGTGTCGAAACTCCCGTCGTGGCGGAGAGCAGACGTTCGCGCGAGCGTGCCAGCATTCATAAATTCAAGCTGTACGACTCGCGTATGTGGTAGAGAAATAAATACACGTAACGGGCATTCCGTGGCAACGCGAAGCTCTTGTCCTAATCATTCTTTTTCTTCTTTGTGCCAAAGGATTGACAAAAAGTATGACGGTCTCCATAAACGAAGAGTGGAACACGTGGCAAATTTTCAGCTTGACCCGTATTTTTGGCTTACGAATATCGACAACGAGAGAAAAAAGAGTGCAACAAATTCTGCATATCAAAAAGTTTAAAATCAATTGCCGACGGCACAAAGTGCTTCGCAGCCAAAATTCTTTTCAACGCCGTAACAACGTTCGCTTAACACTGCAGCCAAACTCAAATTCGTTAATTCAACCTTGCAGCAAAAAAAAAAATATCATCCACCATTTCAACTTCCACCGGTCGTCCCAGCGGTCCCGACTCTGCGGTTACTCCCGACTACGCAAAACGCGATCACCTGAATGCTAATCCAATGCTAATATCGCCCGAGGGAAATCGGAATGAGAATAAAAACTAGAAAGGACCCTCATCATAATCGTACGGCATCGGCAAAATTGTCCCCTTCTTCCCCCAGCATCGCCCCTGAAAGGACGACAACTCGACTGTAAGACCCGGAATGCCAAAGCTTGGACCGGTGAAGGGGGAGAAGGGGGGGGGGGGAATGCGATGGCACGCTTCCAGGAGCATCGCCGCGGCATTGGCACCGCCGCAGCCTCCAGAGTGGGGGCAACCGACCTGGCGGCACGTCTTTCATTCCGACATTCACATTTTGTATTGTCCCGCGAACTTCTCAGCCGTGAGGGTCACAACCGATGAGGACGCGGAGAGGGGCTTTAGGGGGAAGGAAAAATGGATATAGGCATATGGCACGAATCCTGGCACGTGATTTCTCTGCACCTGAAGCGCGACGGCGGCTGCGGGTCGCGCGCGTTGATCGTAGCCGTCGTGGCCGTCGGCGCAGCCTCCGGGTACCATTTTTACCATTTTTCAATGCCTCCGTCGCGCTCGCCAAGATCGGATCGTTCGCTACGATCAGCGCTACGATCGAGCGACCTTGCGCGGCCCCCCGACGAAAAATCTCGGTATAGCCGCGCGGCACGTCCGATTCATCGTTTCCTACGATCGTCTCGAGCCTCGCGTTTAGAGAATAAATATCTACCTGTGTATCAGCGACGCAGTCCCGCTCGACGGTGCTGAATCTTTTCCGTCGTCAAAGACGCAACACACACACGCGCAGACGCAGACGCAAACAGCGAGGGGATCTCCATTCAGAGTTTCCACTCTCGTCTCGTGCTGCACGGGGCATCTCGTGAACGACCGGCGCGCGACAATGCGATCGCGGAACCGAGAATAAGGCGAGTAGGTACCTGTGCCCCGAAGTCGTTGCTCGCGGTGTATTATGTCGCCGCCGGCAAAAGCAACTGCTACCAAAGATTTCGGGACTATACAGCCGGCGGGGACACCTGCGCCCGGGAGACTTTTCGATTCTTCGGCTTCGGCTCCGCGCGTCGGCTCTCGCATCTCGCGCACTCGCAGCGCGACTCCAATGCCTATGGATTTTGTCATCGGAACTCAGGTGGCGATCCTTCTCGCTGCGTGTTTGTGGCGGTTTTAGATCCATCCACAACGTATCGATCAAATTGATTTATTCTCGGAACTTTAAAAAGTTGAAGCGAGGATTTTTTAACCGGAAGTCGCGACCGAATTTGGAGCGAGTAAAACTTGTCCGGTGAGGAACACGCGGAAAGCATTAAAAGGGGAATATTTTCTGTGTCGGTGTATTAAAACTGTTAGGAGTTTAGGACGTATAAAAAAAATATATAAATCCCTTCCACATACTTTACGGTGCATAACTCGCATCCGCTGGTAGCGTGTCCCGACTCCCCGTAAAATTGTGCGGTCCACAACCCGGAACGCCCGTCGGTTGCGGCGCCGTGCAGGGTGACATTAACCAAATCTGAACAAACAGCGACCCTGTCGTCGTCGTCGAAGAAGCGGAGCCCTCGGTGGGTCTGCCCTGCGCGGAGGGCAGCTGATGAAACGTCGGTGCGCTCTCGCTTCGACCGGTGAGCTCGTCGTGTGGGCTTTTAGCTCGGTAGCAACGTCGATCTGGAAAAATAAGGAGAAAAAAAAACGAAGAGCCGAGAGCCTTGAAAAGAAAAAAGCAAGATATAAAACGTGGAACTTACAGGACTCGAGAGCAGGTCGAAAAAAGCTCGGCGAGCTCGTCGTGTGGTCAGTTCAGCTGAGTTTCAGCTCAGTGGATACGATCCGAAAAAATTCGAGAAAAAATAACGAAGAAGAATCGAGCCCCGAAGAGAGGGAACGAAGATATGAAACGTTGAATTTAGAAGATTGGAGCAGGTCGAAAAAAGCTCGTAACGCACGGTGTTGTCGTCATCTAGACTTTGATTGGTAACAATGATGATCTGAAAATAAGAAAAAAAAAAAACAACAAAAAGAGAGCCAAGCCCCCAAAGAGAGGGAAGAACGATATGAAACGTGGAACGCAGTAGACTCGAGCAGGTCGAAAAACGGTACTCGACAGCGTATAACCAGCGTGTGCGTTCCGCTATATGTACGAACGAACGAGAGATCCGCGATGCCCTTGCTCGTCGCGCGCATAGGGCACGACGTAGCCGCTCCGGCGAGATGCGGATGGAAACTCGGGGTAGCCGTGTGTACACCGTATGTGTACCCACATGACCGCGCCGACCAGGCCCCGGAAAACCTGATCTCGAAACCCGAACACGATATCCACGCGGAAGCGGATTGTGCGCCGCTTCATAAATCGAAACGGAGCCGGTATAATGCGCGAGCGCGCGCGCGATGCACTGGAAACATCGCGAAGGGTCCGCTATGTTAAAATCGTCAAACTGGTTGTGAAACCCGGCGATTATCAACGAGAGACAAGAGGATACCGAACGCTGATACGTAACAACGCAGTCCGATGATTTATCCAGGCGCACGCGTGCGCGCGAAAAATTGTCGATCGCGACTGTAATTGCGCGAGCGGACTATATTGCCGCGCGACCAATGGCGCGCGTTGGTTCTCGGCCAACGAGTTTCGCGTGTGTCATGTCCCGGGGAGCTGCTAATCGACGCGCGGTCGGACGTTCGCCGGTTATCGAGGCTCGTCGCCGCTGTCCGCAGATCTCGATGGATTAGCCGTACTTTGGCGTGGCTGGAGGGGATTTGTATCGACAGATATCGTATTACTTGTTTTTCATTGCGTTGTCTATCTTGTATGTTAATACTGAAAGGATGGGTAATTCTATAAAATGTTGGTAATGCAGACGGACATCAAGAAAATCCTAATGTTATGCTATGCTATATGCTATGCTATGCTTGCTATGTTATTGTGTGCTATGCTGTGTTACATATTACATCATTTCTTTCATGTTCTCCACGACTATCCAGAACTAAATTCGCAGCTGCACTTAATTACAGACAGTGGTATTTTTTTGATCGATACCGACATGAAGAATATTGCCCATTTGTCCACGTTGATTCGCCAGACGCGGCCAGATATTCCAGAGACGCAGTTTCCTCCTCTGACGTGTCTGAAATCCTCTTTGTCGGTACTCCCGCGATCGATTAAGATCCGCGATCGAACTCGACCGCGGACGGCGAGGCCATCGAGACCAGAATCCCCGAGCGATCGGTGTGAAATAGCTCGCGGTATATAGCGTTCGGCGCTTCGGGTCTCACAAAGTGAACTATCCCGAGTCTGCGCAGCAGCAGCAGCAGCGGCGGCAACTCGTGCACAGTGCAACGATTGCCGACCGTGAACCCTGCTCCAAAGATCAAGGCGCTCTCGAGAAACCGGCGTCCGAGATGCGCCAACTTTTATTGCCCGGCGATTTTCGCTCGCACGTTATGCAACTAGTTTACACAGAGCGCACGAAAAAATATTTTTGCCGAGCGAGCACCATCCGAGCCAGATCGCACACGAGACGCGAACGTCGTTCGCCTGTCCGCGATAGCCCGATGGACATTGCGATGCGCGTCGTCGGACGTCCGTGAAGTCGCGTTCGCATTGGCCGCACCGAGACTACTCCACGAGTCCGCGGCTCTCGGGGCTTTCTCTGCGGTCGTCGCCGATGAGCTGACGCGGCGCGTCAGGCCGAGAGGAGCACCGGATACCGGACGAGAGGAGCGCAGCTCGTGCCACGGAGTGTATCGACTTCGTAACCGGCAACCCGATACCTCCCTGCGGTTTTCGCGCGTACGCACCGCGTGTACCGTAACGTTCCGGACTCGCGGACTTGCATTTTTCAACGCGTTACGCGTTTTTTTTTTTTTTTTTTTTTTTTTATATCTGTCTCGGAGGAACTGCCAGTCGACTCGTTGGAATATTATTTTCAACGCGACCGAGTGTGAATAATACTTCCGACATTTTTTTTTAAGCTGCATTTTTTCTTAACATTTTAAGCTGTTCAACTCCCAACACAGAATATTCGTTACCGATCGGAAAAACAGCAGTTTCGAATACTTTTTTCTTGAAACAAACAAATTTAAAAAATATTCATAATCCATAAAGCGCATTATGAATTTTTTTATTTTACGAAGAGAGAATAATTAACGGTGCCTCCGCTTGTTGCTTCCGTCTCCGTCTCTCTCTTTCTCTCGATCGTCGTCGCTCCTGACGATCGAGAATTGACGCGCGAGGGGGGAGGGAGAGAGATGAAAATCCGGCACCGTAGCTTCTAGTCGCTTCTGACGCGCGCGCGACGAGAGAGCACCAGGTGCTCGATCCGGGCGCGTGTCCAGGTTGGGGCCCGGGGGGCAGGTGGGCCCCCTGGGCGCATTGTCAATCTCTGCCTCTGGCTCCTGCCTCTCTTTCTCTCTCTCTCTACCCATACACACGGCCCCATTGGCTGCCCAACGAACAGGGCCCCGCGTCGCCCATTCGCGTCTAGCCGCGTGAGTTCCGCGCTGCGCGAGATTTTCCGCTCCCCTCGGGTTTTTTTTTTTTTCATTCCACACACACACCACGCGCGCTCTTTATTACGTTCTCTCCATTTCGCTCTCTACCTGCGCGTCGCGCGCCCCGCGTGGCTCGCGCCGCCGAACCATCAACGGGCGGAGATGTCGGTCGGGCGCATAATGAGGATTTGTGCGACGCACTCGAGGGTCGTAGGACCTCTCACTCGTTATTTTCGTGATTCCTCTCCCCCCTCTCATTCTCTCTCGCTCTTTTTCGCTCTCCGTCGTGTTCGCGCGGTGCAACCCGCCGGGGTTGCGCGATCGCCGTACACTGTACGCGGCGACCGTACGAGAAACCCGGGAGCAACCTCGACTCGCCTAGTCGAGCTCGCCTCTATTGTGCGCGTCAGAGGCAGGTGATGAGAACGGTTGAACCACGCGCGCGCGCGACTCTACGCGACGGTTCTCAATCACCGAAGCCGCCGCCGACGTGTCGTGAAGTATTCGGTCTTATCTCGTGTAGCATCGGTCGCCGTGATTCGCCGCAACGAAATATGGCTCAAAACAAACCTTCAAAGCACACGCAAAAAAGCAATTTTTAAAAATATATTATCAATGCTAAAAAACCTCAGCTTCACTGAGTTCATAAAATATGTAAATGTGTACCTAAAGGTTGACGTTAAATAAAATTATGAATATTAATTTTACGTGACTAATTATTATACATTCGATATGTTTATTTATTTATTTTTTTCATATTGACGATTTGAATATCGTTGTATTGAGAACCGTCGGTTGGGTGAGCTTTGTGCCTCGTGTACGGAGTTGCACCATTGCTGGGATGCAGCGTGCGAAATCCCCCTCATCCGAGGAACGTCGGGAGTATAGAGGAGGGGTGATGAGGGGGAGGGGGGAAGCACCCGCGTTCGCTTCGGTACGCAGCATCGATACTCGACGAGGGCACGTGCCGTCAGCTGTCTCCGCTGGACCACAGCTGGCGAGAAGGTGCATCGGTATACGCACAATGGGTATCGGTACGCGCGCCGCGAGTTATCCGGTGCGCGCACATCAGCGCGACCAGAAGGAAGATCCGCGCTGTCCGTCCCGTTCGCTCGGGATCGTCGGCGGCTCCGCATTCGATCGTGAACGACGAACAGTAAAACCAAATGTACGCGAAGAGAATGAAACACAAAGTCCCATGAACAATGCAAAATTTCCTAGTTTCTTCCGACAAAATATCCAAAAAAAGCGCGGACACGAAAAAGCCCCGAATCTAATCTAACTCGTTGCCCAATCGAATCGGCCTGTCGTCCCAAAGTACGTAATATACCGTCGCACGACAAAGCCACGACAAACCGCAGCGGGTGGAGAAAAACGACGAAAATTATTAGTCACAGAGAGTGCGCGCTCTGTGTCTGCGGACGTATGGAAGTCGTGGCGACAGAGCCGAAAGGCGAGTGCGTGGCTATCCCCTGACAAAGGTGATCCCGCGGTGTGTATATGTAGCATGATACACGCGCTGGCCCATACAACGAGATACATCGTCGTGAGTCGTGAAACGTAGTATAAGCCGCCCACCGTCCGGTCGGTCCGGCGGTTCCGTCGAGCTCGGGGAGCGCAGCGCGCGTGCGTTCCACATGTCCGTCTGGCTGGAAGTCGCTGCCGCCGACGCCGCCGCCGGAGGAGTTACGATAGCCGCGACGAAAATCGTAAATCCGAGAAAACGCAGTAAATCTGGTTTGCGCGGACAATGGCGGCGGCGGTGGAGTTGCGGACTGCGCGCGCCGCTTCGCTGCTCGCGGAAGCGACGCGCGCACGCGCGCTTGGCTCTACCTCCGCGGTGCGATCAACTCGCGGATCAGCGATACGCAAGCCGCGCTACTGCGTATAACGCGCGTGCGCGCGCGCTCGCTCGATCCGCGCGCGCGAGCCGTGGCCAATGAGATTACGCTCGACGCTCGACGCTCGACGCGCCGTTCGCCGCGCTCTTGTTCTCCACGCTACAGTAAGTACCGGACTTGTGGCTTACCGTACGCGCGCGCTATATGCGCACTGGGTGCGCTATATGTGCCGTATGTGTATATGTATGTATATACGACGACCAGATCGCTCAGGACTCCCGTAGACCGTGTATTCCGGTTCGGTGTATCTCGCGATTTTGACTCGTTTTTTTTTTTTTTTTTTTGACGAAACTGTTCGATTTTATTTAATTCGATGTTATATCGGTTAATTTAAATATTAGGAAATATTACATATACCCTTGTTTACTTACTTATGCTGCTGGAAAAAAAAATTAGTGGTAGAACCGTTGCGAGTCGAATGACGTTCAGGCCCTGATCAGGATGATGATAGCCCCGCCAGGGCCTGCACAGGATATCCGAATTGGATCGATTGTAGCGTTGAAAATATTCTACCGTGTGTTTACTCCGAAATTTCTCGTAATTTCATAATGCATCGTAATTACTTGCACGATATTTCCAAGACATGTTCACATTTCTCCGATCCTTGACACTTGATGACTTGGCTGTTGGCGATATTTAATTAACTTCGGGTTGCGACTGACTGGGAATTCGGTTGTCTGTTGCCGAAATTGCCTTTTGATCAAGCGACGGAATTCGGTGCGCGCGCCGATACACAATTTTCGTTGAGCAAGACTCGCGCGCGTGGCACGTGCCTCTCGTCGGTCCGACAATGCGGACGGTACGCGAGCGGTGACCCAGCACGCTTGACCGCGATCGATCATAGATGTGGAGTATATTCCGAGGTGAGCAGACTCGGGTTGTACACACTAACGTGTTGCACTCTCGCTCTCGACGCGCCTCTCCATCATAATCCGTGAGCGGGAATCGCTTTGGCCCCGACAGGTCGCGCGATGTCGACGCCGCCGCAACACGTCTAATCGCCGGTAGATCGCCGGCTAGTATCGAGAGACCCATTCACGTCGCGCGCGCGCGACGATTCAATTTACCGTAGGAATTACACGCGGAGCACGTAACTCGGAATCAAGCTCGAAGGTGCGCGCGACTCGTGCCGGCGCGTCGAGTACTCGCAAGGTGGCCCTCTGACCCTGCTCGCGATCGAGAGCGATCGGGAGCGATCGAGATACTCGATTCTCGCGCTCCGTCGCGCTTTCCACGCGCGGTTAACCGCCGCGGATTCCTTGCGAGGGATCGTTAATCCAGTCCTCGACTTCTCGTTCTGATGTGATAATTTTGCACGATGTTCGTTTCTCATATTTTGCATCGTCGTTTTCTTTACTTTGTACACTTTAGTCTACTTTTTTAAAAATATTCTCGAGGTATAACGCATTTGAATAAAATTTTTTATTTATTTTTCGGAAATTGATATTTAATAACATTAATTTTTCCCGGAAAGATAAATTAAAAAAATTGAACTTTCCGGTAAGCTTGAGAGAAATCAAGATCAGCCGCATCTACGATTTCTGAAATTAGATGGATGAAACAAAATTTTAAAAAATATATAAAATACACATAATTTGCAAATGCGATTGACCCAATCTTTTCCGACTCGCGGGCCGACCCTTCCGCCACTCGAAACGTCGTCGCGCGGCTCGAGCACATCACGACGGGACGTTTCCTTCCGCTCTCAGAGGTCTCCGTTCGTGCTCGCGGCGACTATCGATGGAGAGCCTGCTCGTCGGTTCGCATATACATCGGCGCGATTATGCACAATGAGGCGCGGCTTGCGTACTGCGGTACACCGAGCTAACGCGTGATGACGGCTTCGTACGTGTATACATTGCCATAAAAAGCTTATATACACCGACATATATAAAAGCATCGGCGGGTCGCAGTGGACCACGCGTAATTGCGAATCTTCGAGTGCTCGAGTGTCCAGGTGCTGCCGCGTCGCCCTTCGTCGCCAATGCCATAATAAGAATAATAATAACAATAAAAAAAGAAAAAAATGAGTTCTCAGCTATGTCGAAGCAGCCATTGTGAGCGGCGGAAATAACGACGATGTAATCTGGATACTTCGGGGGTACGTTCAGCACTCGTCGTCGGAGCGTTCGCGTTTTTAATGTAACCGTAAGTAGTTCGTGCCTTGGGCTGGATGACGATATACGGGCCGTTTCTCCGCTGGGGTTATTCACTGACTCGCTAACGAACGAGGGAAAAAGAAACCGCCCAGGGCTCCCTCATTACCTGCCACCGTCTTGGACCGTGGAACGACGCTGCCGGTGGCGCGCACGCGAGACGCCGAATAACCGGTGAATTTGATTTGTGCAAAGGGGTCGCACGATTCACGTCAAATTGGGGGTTGAATTCGCCCTGTTGCTCAAACGTATCAAAGCCTCTTCAGGCCCGTTCAGCTCCGCCGAGCAACTAATCTCAGTGTTGCATCGTGAGAGCGTGCGGAAGTTTCGAATGCTTCCCCAATTAACCGAGCGACTTCGTGACGTTGATTTTGTACAGAAACATATTCTGTAAAATAGAAACAACATTTGGATACCTTCATCACGAATATAAAATCATTAATAGTATCAATGATCCATCGCTGTATTATTATTGTCCGTTGCTTCAGCAGTTCCGCAGTTCGAACTTAAGCAACCGGAAGTGTCCCTGGCATTGACTGCCGGTTCTTCCGGATCTGAGACAACGTTCGCGTGCCGCCCAAGGCGGGTCGAAGGGTTAGGCGCAAGCTGCGCATCGCGGGCAGCCCGTCATAGGGTCCAGGGTGTCGTGTGTACATATAGTGCGACGTACACCGTGCGCGATCGACCGCCAGGATTCCGATAGGTAGGGGCGGTTGAGGTCTGTGCACCGAGGCAGATGCCATCGCACACGAACACACATACCGCATCCCCCACCTTGTAGCACGCAGCAGTGTACAATAATGCGGCCCGTTATTGAACAGCCCCCATCGACTATAGGAGTCGGCTCTCCTAGGATTGTACAATCGAAGGCACCTCTCTGGCGCGTCCGATCGGGACCGCGGCGGATCCAAAGCTGGGGGGGCTGCTTTTTCGCCTACGGCGCATCCACCGTGCCACAGCGGAGGAAACACATGCCCCGTGCGCCGCCGGTGTTGCACATGTCCCCCCGATTTCTCGCACATGCCGATGACGACGACTGCGACAACTGCGACGTGGGGTCGTCCGTATACGTGCGTACCTATGCGGCACAATGCCAATAATAAACCGTGCAGCCGGGGTATGTATAGGGTTCTTTTGGCCTGACGCACACCGCCCCGGCACACACCACTCACCCCGACCCAGGGGCCAGGGCGGCTGACACTGGGCCATAGGCCCCGAGCGCCCCTCTCTTATAATACCGTTTTGGTCTCCGGACCGAAGAGCGCGAGCTGGTATCCCCCCACCCCCCATCCCTCTCTCTCGCGGATTCCAGCAGATGCTGCGTGCCGGTGCTGCGAGCGTCAGAGAGAGAGAGCGAGGAAGCCTCGTACGAGACTTGTACAAGGCTGTAAGGACCGCGCGACGCTAAGAGGGATGGTTGAAGGGAGACAGCGTTATTGATGGACCGGATGATGAAGGGAGACGGAGACAGCAGAAACGAGACCCTAACATTACCCTTCTTTGTCTCTCTCGCTCTTCGTCGCAGTTCGTTCGTAGTCGTTGCTCTCGCTCTAGTTTAGTCTAGGGGAGAAGAGAGCCCGGAGTCCTCCTTACAATGAGAGCCGTGGGGGCAGGTGTGGGCATCCCCTTTTCACTCTCCGGCGGGCGCGTGCCCCACACGAGCGTGGGCGGAGTCCCCGTTTTATTTTTCGCGCGCACGCCCGTACGTCACTCTCTAAGCGTCGCGTATACGCGAAGAGAGGCAGAAAGAGAGGGAGGAAGGATGCTCGTTCGTGGAAGAAAGGGAGAAGCGACGTCTCAAGATGTAGGACGATCGACACGCGCGTCGTTGTTTTGCCCCCTTCGACGAGGCGCAACGCGCGCAGCGCTTTGGACTCGGTACGAGAGCTTCTCCGATTACCCAAACTGACGATCTTCCATTTCCTCCCTGAGGCTTTCAGACGCTGCGGGCTGAGCGCATAGTCAGCCCCGTTCGGCGTCAATGAGCGAAGTCAAAAGGGCGAGGATGTCTGCTCGAGCGGATTCGGAGTTAACGGAAAATCAAGGACTCTGCCCTACTTTCCGTCGAGCGGAAGTTTAACGATCAACTCGATTGCAGGATCGTTCCGAGAACGATGAACGCGCGATTATTATTCGCCCTAGTTGCATATATTTTCGACCCTGTGACGTTCAGGAATAAAAAATTGTCCTTAATAATGGATAGTGGATTAGCTACCGAGGATGCTGAATCCTTAATAGTCTCTTCAGTATATTTTAAGTCTCCCGCTAAACAGCTATACATCCCTGATGTGTTCTTTCGTCGATCAACGAGGCTCGCAAGTAGTGGTGAAACAATCTCTTCATCTTCTCAAAACTGTCCTGGAAAGCACCGCATTCGTGCGCGAGTTACAAAAATAAATGAATCCAATTAACAAAAAATTAGTGGTAATGGGTAGTGGATTAGCGGCCAAGGACGCTGAATCCGAATGCAAAGTCCACACCCCGCACATTTGTATCTTGATAGTCTCATTGTGCAGTGTATTTTTCGTCTCCCTCCAGGCGTTATGCATACCCGATATGTGTTCAGGTCGAGCAACGAGGCTCGCAAGTGACGCGTGGTGAATAAACTGGAGTTGTTCTTTCCATCTCGTTTCTCTTTTCTTTTCGTTCCTCCATTGGCGCGGGTCGAGTCCACCTGGCCCTGAATCGCACTATTAGACGGAGGCCCGATCTGCGGAGCATGAGCACCCCATTGGAATACATCCCAACGGTCATCCGGAGCCAACAAACCAGGGGGATGCGATGTGATGCGCGCGCGTGTGTTGTACGCGAGCTTGCACACACGCACACACACACGGATGGAGAATGAGAAAGGGACATGTGTGCCGGTCTTGCCGGAATGAAAGGGAGAAGCACACAGAAGCGGCGTTTCCTGCAGGACCGAGAGACGCGTGCGCCTTTTTCCTCCCCTTCGACCTTTTCGATGGTGTGTTTCCTTCTCTGTCTCTTTCACTCTCTGTCCCTACGTCTTTTGCTGTCTCTCTCTATGCCTCTTTCTCTATCTTTCCAGCATCCCTTCCACATGCACCCGGTCCTGCAGGACAGATTTCAAAAACCGACGCGTGCCACTGGTGCCCAAAGTTGCAAGCTGGACTGATGGTCAGAGCGAGACGGACAATCATCCCCGTCTCTTCTTTCTCTGTCTCTCTTTTTTTCGCGGGTACGCAGAATGTGTCAAGGTGCAAGCCAACCGGTCGGACGGCAACGAGCGCGAGACCCTCGGGGACGGGTCAAAGGGAAATGAAAATGCGAAACGCGAAGGGGCTGCGTCGAGGAACGCGAGTTGTCGGAAGGGGTTGTTGTTTGTTATCGAGGACGAACGGGTTTTTCGGGAGGTGCGAGGCCCGACCGACGCTGAAAACACGATCGACCCGGCCGACTCGGATATATTCATCGTCGTTTTTTTTTGCAGTCGTTGTACGAGCGACGAGCGAACTCGCACCTGGAACTGGTTGGAATTCGAAGGGACCGGATTTGGTTGAAGGTAAAAATTGGCTGAAACAACACGCGTCGCGGCGAAGGATTTTGCGTGCGGGTGGAAATCACACGAATCCGAAATTGCCTACAGACTGGAAGCTATCGATGAGCAGTAGCCCTCGGAGTTTGTTTGCCCGGCGGTCGAAAACAGGCGGGCACGACGAGCCTCTTCCTGCGGTCAAGTGCCGGCGGTCATCGAGTTCGGCGCTCGCCTCGAGTACTCTGCCAATAAAGCACCTCGAAGTTACCGACAGTTTTCCAGAAATAGCAGAAGGTATGAAAGAAGGCGCGGACGCGGGTGGATCGTGTTACAGGTTCCCTGCAAGATCTCGAGTGGTCGGCGAGCGTCAGCAGGTTCGAAACTGTTCCAACCGCGTTGCCGAAAAAAAAAATCAAAAGACACAGAAAAACATCGATGTGGAATATATCATTAAAATTGGTCCCAGACCAGAAAATCCGGTAGAAGAACGCAAACTCGACCAACCAGCTGGATCAGAGATTTCGAGCGAATTGAAAATGCGAACAAACGCATTCGCGATCGCTCGAAACGATCCGCCAGAATCGCGAGAGCAACGAGGAGCGTTGAATCGAGATTGAAAAAAATCCTGTGCAATACATTGCACGGGGAACAATGGGAAAAGGACACGGAACGAGCGAGACGCGGCTACGCTCGGTAGCCGAGCGCGTGGAGAAAGAGGGAGGCTCGGATGTCAGCATCCGGTTGGTCACTTCCGGCACGCGCCCGGCGGACACGTGTCCCGAAGCGTGGCCCAAAGTGCTCGAGGATACAGCGAGAAGACAGAGGAGTTTGCCCGCTGCGGCAACGAGGACCTCGATGCGTTACGCCCCCCTCGAACTTCCATATTTTCTTACGGCGCCGCGTGTCAAAGGGGATCCCGAAAAATTAGGGTAAGTCCATACTCCGCCACTCGGGCCACCGTGGATCTACAAATAGTCCTCGTGCTCGTGTCCGAGTTGAGCGAAGTGGGAAGTGTCAGTCGAAAAAAACCTATTTTCGGCTAGTTCCGGGTGGTGAGAGAGGGTGGGGGGGTGTCGAAGGGGAAACTGGCCACGCGGCCAGTTTCCGGATCCTCTTGAGGCGAAAGACCGGCTGGCGTTGCGAACGAGAGTTAACCCATTTGCTGCCAACTTCGATGAACACATAATTTTCTTGATTTGATGAGAAAAAAAAACATCTTGGGCTTAATTAGTTTTTTTCCCAGAGGCAAAAATGAAACAATTACGAACTGCGCACGCGCAAACTTTTTCAGAATTGTCATTGAAAGCATCGCTTTTCGTACACGTGTTGCAAATAGAATCCAACGTACTTACGACCAAATTCAAGGTGCCCGATTTCCTTCGTTCGATGAATAAAAAAAATGTTCCGTTGAACTATACCACATCTTTGTTCACGTCCAACGCGCTAAATGCGCGGAAACATCCACCCTTCTCCCCAGACGTCGTTAATACGCGGTCCACTTGTGCGCCAACCCCCGAGGCGTTTGCGCAAGGCACTCGGCGCACTTGCCTCGGTCTCCGCGTCTCCGCAGCGCTGGCCCAAGTGGGTTCGGTGTCGCGCGAACGTGAATGCACCGCCGGAGCCAAAGTCCTGCGCTGAATGGGCCGGTGAACCGGCGAGGCGAACCGAAGATCCTGACAAAGGAGGTCGACGTCGTCGTCGCAGTCGTCGTCGACGGCGGCGGCGGTGGCGGCGTCCAGGGGTCGAAGAAACCGACAAAGAGCCGGGACTTCTTTTGTCGCGGGACGCCGAGCCTGACGGGGACGACAGGACCAAACTTTCCGGATTTTCGAGGTGACACACAGGAACGGATCCAGCGTACGAAGTCTCTTCTCGCTTCTGGACCGTCAACCTGGCCAATGTGGACCCAGGATGACTGCCTCGAATAAAGTTCGACCTGAGGATCCGAACCTGGACTGCAACTGTTTTTCTTGAAGACGCAAGACAGAAAGAGAGAGATAGATAAAAATAGGGATAAAGTAGGGAGATAGAAAGAGAGAGAAGGTGTTTTTGTGTGCGTGCGGACAGATAAAGCCAGTCGACGTGGCACTGATTCTCTTCCGTTTCTCCCTCGCGCGTCTTCCATCTCTCATCCTCTATACACTCTGCGTCACTCCTACGACTTTGCATCTGTCCCGTTGGGGTGAGCGCGCGCGCCACCGATTCCTCGCGTTTGACGTTGGTCCTCCAGTTTCCGAGAAGCGTGCCACCGAGTCTTCTTCAATATCCCAATGTGTACAGCCCAGGACGTCGTTCATCGTCGCTGCACGGGCTTTCATCTTCTAGTTTTCCGTCTTACGGCTTCCACCCCTCGATGCTGGCACGCACCGCCCGAGCGATGAGTGAGCTAAAAGCTGGTAAGGAAACTGGCAAGGAAACTGGTATAGAACAACGTCGCTATGCCCAGGACGACGTTGCACGTTGCGTCGTCCACAGAGACCTAGGAGTGTGCCTATGCGGAGTCGGGTCTCTGTTCAAAATTCATTGCGATCAACATACCGAAGCGATTTATCGAGTGCGAAGGCGTCGCACTTCTGGCATGGCTTCGATCGGGCGCCCGAGCGAAGAAGGGTTGCAATTACGACGCGAGGTTCTCCGGGGGCCTGACGCGTGCCGGGGGCCTGGTTGGGTCCTATGCGTACGCGCTCTACGTACACCGCGCGCGCTGCAACCGGGCGTATAGGTCGCGAGGGGTCGTGCATCTGCTCCGCATCTGCGGACAGATGCGAGAGTCGCTTTTGGAATAGGCAGCTCGCTCGCTGCTTTTGCGGTCGCTACTGCTGCCGCTGCTACTGCTGCTCGTCTCTTATGCCTACAACGAGGAGACCGCTGCATGTCCGGAAACGAAATTCTAAACACCCTCCCACCGACTCGCCTCTTCCTTTCTCTCTTCCTCACTTCGCTTCTCGTGGCGCGAGCGCGCCTGGTCTCTTACGGTGCACCCCCCAAACTCCCCTAAAACCTGGTACTCACCCTACCAGTCAGTCACCTCCGCACAGGGCATAAACCCCCCTTGGAGCCTTCCTTCCTCCTCACTCGCGACGCTATGTCTTCGCCGGCGACGAAGGAGAACCACGCGGGATGCTGGAAGGCGCGCCTGCTGCAATTCTATATCAGATCCTCGTAGGTGTTCCGTGCATACACACCCCTCCCCCCTTCGGCCCCTCACCCTGGCAAAGAAACCCGGCATTCGCCTTACCAGTCAGTCATCTTCGCTCAGGGCGTAAACCCCCCTCGGCTCCCTCCTTCTCACTCGCGATACTGTGTCTTCCCCTGCGACGAAAAAGAATCCAGCAAGACGCCTGCTGCAATTCTACATTGGACATCCTCGTAGGTGTTCCGTTCCCCCCCGAACTCGCGAATGGAGTTCGCGCTTCCTTCGAAAAAGTCTTCGCCTCCCAGAAGTTACCGGATACCCGTTATATTCTTGTCTTACATCGTGCATTGTGCATTCTCATTTCTCATTCTTCCTGCGCGACAGTCTGGTCGCCTCCTCGTCTCCTTCGATTCAGACCAGCGCGCGCGCGTCGAGAAGACAACCCCCCTCGATCATTCTTTCCACTTTTTATCGAGGAAGGGGGTGGCAGTCGCTCCGGCGATCTTGAATTCGCGTCGGTCCTGGCGCGCCAACTGCGAAGCGTGGTTCAACCCACATCCGACGGTTGCTTCGCACCTGGTTGACGGCGTCTCGAGGACGCGTGGCGAGAATTCGCATATCCGGCAGAAGGTCGCGCGGCTTTTCATCGGTTACGCTCGGACCGTCGAGTCTCCCTCGTTGGGGACTTCTTAGGTGGCCGAGGAGAGCGGAAGGACGTAAAGGAGACGGAGCAATTGTTCGGTTTTTAGGTGATCGTTAACGAAGATCGTCGTCGGGAGATTTCGTCGCCGCGGCGATCGGTGGGCCGGTAACTAATAAGCCGGTATAACTAATAAGCCGAGAATCGATAATAACACGGGATACGTCGATGCGGGGCGTGAAAACGGGGAGAACCCTGTTTTCCTCGTTAAAATAATAGGCAATCCCGAGAGCCTCGTGCCAGGGGGGGAGGCGAGTTCCGGCGAGAGCCGGCAGGTAATTAACGTGCGCCGGGGCGATATTTCAGGGGCACGGCCGCCCCGTCGACAGACCCGGCGCACCACACCCATTCGGGGGTCGAAACGGCGCTCCGAGTGCGGTCACGTCGATGACTGGATACATCCCTACCCACACCGAGATACGCGTTCACTCGGGGGTCGCCGCGGACTTCCAACGACACCGACGAGAGGTCATCAAACCGAGAGACAATGGGGGTCTTTGAAATGTATAAAAAAAGCAACACCCAAAATACGATTCCAACGCCCAAGTTGAAACTTGCTATTTACCTACAAAAAGAAACGAGCATTTGTCGGGTCGAGAGACACGTGGCAAAGGCATAAAAGTGTCGCGCATTGTTTCTCCACTACTATTTCGGAAAAGCCTCGGAAAAGCATCACATATATGGTCCCGAGAGGCTCGGCACTGTCATCTTCGTCTTTCGGAACGACAGCGTCGTGCGATTCGCTCGAAAAGCTCGAACGCAACGTCAACACGACTTTCCTATTTTCGAGCAACGTGTCGAGGAGTCACGAGCCAAAAACCGGTTTACGGAACCAAAGCGAAAATAGATCGAGTGGCATTGCCCGTGTCCGCGTTCGTCAGAGTCGAGAAAAGGGGTTGCTATGCCCCTAGCAGCTCCTCACCTCCTCCACCCTCGATTCTTCGGGCAGAAGAACAACAACGTTAGTCACGAAGCGCGGAATCGCTTTTCGGGAGCATTCGAATCCGGGTTGGTTTCGTCGACACCATTGCTTAGGCATACTTTTGGAAGACAGAGGAGCAAGACGAAGAGGCGTCGGGGGTGGAGTGTAGGGAGGGGGGGAGTAAGATGAGGCACGCGAGGAGCGAGCAGATGTTGCGGTTCATAAGTACCCGACAGTTTGAAAAACACATGCTCCTCCGGCCACGTGGTAGACCCATGTTCACGGATCCTCTCTACCCTATCTTTTGCTAGGCGCGCGCGCGTTAACACCCGTCCTGACCCCCCTCTAACTCCAATCTCGTGTCCCTCGACGTCTACCGTCTTCCTCGTTTGAAAACCGCTTCCCTCCTTCTTCCTGTTTACACGCGTGGCGCTCACCTTCCAGTAAGTTTTTTTGGTTTTGCTTCGAATCTCCGTCACGTCCAGGCAATCAGAGATACATCGTTTAGTCCCAAGTTAAAGTTACCATTGGCTTTTTGTCCGCAATTGTAACCGTCATTTTTTTAAACAGGTGATTAGGTTAGGTTTTCGGGCCCAAGTCGTGAGTCAGTTTAAAAAAGACAGCTGATCGCTAATAACTAATTATTGATAGTTCAGCTAGACGATTTTTTTAGTTTTGTGAGTCTGTCAATTTTCGGTAGTTCACCAGTTGTTTTTCCACCCGCAAACGTAACCTCAATTTTTCATCCAAGAATTTGGGTTATCCTTTCCAGCTCAGAAAGTGCACGTTGGTTTGGTGAATAAGATATACGCAATGTACCACAAGGTACGCGTTGGTACGTAAAGCGTACGAACAGCCAGATGCTAATGACTGATTATCGGCGCGAGTTCGTCGATGAGCCCGATAACCTCGCACGATTTCTCACTCCGTATCCACGTCATTCGTCGCACGCGCGGAGCGTCGATTCAATCTCGTTTCACGACTGCATAAAGCGTAGGCCCCAAACGAGAAGATGATGTATCATCGATTCTAATAAAAGCCGACGCTGCTGTACGTCGACTCGAGTCCACTCACCGCTGATTGTACTTTCGGGCGCGTATATAATACGATCGACGTTTACGAGAGAGAGAGAGAGAGAGAGAAAGAGACGGAGAAGGAGACGCGAGGTCCGCAGGTGAGCTCGATCTCCCCGCAAAGTGTTGGCTCACGCTGGAGGCCACGGCGCAGAGTCGGGTCGGTACCGTGAAAGTGACCCCCTCGGCACCGGCGCGAGGAACCCCACGGCGGCCCCGGAGGGAATCGCCGCCGGTTAGTCAGCTTTACCTCGCGGTCTCGACTCAGTCACGAAAACAACGAGGGTGCACGCACGCGGAGATGCGTCAACCCTCGTGACGCGTCCGTGAACCTCCCCTTGTCTTCCACGTGAACCACGTCATTTCTCCGTCTGTTGCGTTCGAGTTCCAAAAATGTCGACGCACCGACGAGATAAAAATTAAATTAACGAAATTCATAAATTGGTTCTTACGCAAATTAAAAACGTCGTAAATTGCGTCAGTCAGACAAATGATTTTTTTTTTAGTTTCAATTGAATCAATAATCGATTCCTCGTCTCCAAGCTGAAAAATTTGACACTGACGGCGTTCGCGTTGCAACGATTCGTCGGTCTCGCAAGTCGCGCAATGCTTTTTCACCGACCTCGAGCGAGCAGCGAGAGCGCATGATCGATAAATCAAATCAGACAGCTGTTGAGAGGGGCAGGTGATGGAAATACTTGTCGGTTGCTCGATGAGCGTCGATACGCGTTCGAGACGGAGGCGCGAACGAGAAGTCGGAAATCGAAGAAAGGAAACGACCCACGCGATACGTTCGGATCTCGGGGATTCTCGGTGGCGATCGGTACCGATCGGTACGTGTGTATTCTCGTTATACAACGTGTATCGCGGGGGTTCGCGAAATCAATAAGCAATTTGATTGAATCTACACGAGGATCAAGTGGCGAGAGACCGGCGCATTGGCCTTCTGACCCCGGGCGATATTGGAGCCGATCGGTCCGGTGCCTCGTGCCACGAATATTCGTTCACGCCTTCGACCTCGATCGCACTCAACGGCCGAGTTATGTCCGAACCGTCCGCGCCGACGGCCGCGCGGAAAGGACGAAATCGAAGGGAAGGGTCAAGTCCGATTTTAATCCAACGCCCCGAGGACCGGGTAGAAAATTATCGTATACTGACAAATAATAAGGGGGCTCCTCGTTATTCGTCAGCTGCCGCCCTGTTCCTTTTGTACGGGCCGCTTTTTCGCCGCCTCCGTCGATCGCCACGGCTATTAGGCCCGTTAACCCGTATTGTGTCACGAGTTAATTCTACGTCGTCGTAATGATATCTCGAAGCAATCATCGCTCAACGAAATTACGACATTTTTGTTTTCGTTCCGGCGATCCTCGATCTGTTTGATACTTTCGAATATTCCTGCAGATAACCATAATTGGTGCTGTGATCGTGAACATTTTATTTTATATTTTTGTATGAAACAAAAATTGGATGTCAAGCTTCATAAGGATATTTTTTGTTCAACCAAATTTCTCTTCTCATCATGATATAATTTTGTTCGCTTCACCACTGTTGCATTCTCCCAATTTGAACGACGGTATTTCCAGAAAAAATAAATAAAGTTTTGAATAATCGCGACACGTGTGTTTACAGGGTACCTGATGGGGATTCCTGGACCGGAGGACGCGTCGGAGAAAGCGTAACAAACAGATTTACGTCATTATCGTGTCGATAAACAGAGACTAATCCGTAAGCACGACAAGCGATACGAGAGCTGAGCTCGGAAGGACGGAAACGATAAGTGGCTGGGACACCGCGCGGGATTTTTCGAAGTTTTTCGTGGAATGTGCAGAGGGTGGTGGAAGGGGCGGACAAGGGAGGTGGAGAGGGGCGGGGGGGGAACTTTGTATACCTCGTACTTCCTCGGTTTAAGGGTGAGTCTCGAGTTGTGATAAGGGCCAAACAAAAACCCGGTCTCGATAGCGGGAACGCGACAGGTCGGACCCGAAACTCGGGCAAACAAACGATTGCGCGGGCTCGCATCGGTCGCCGCGTCAAGAGAACGCAACGACGCAAACGCGCGGACGAGTCGAGAGCCGCCGTCTTTCTGTGTCTCCTCGTCAAGGACATGTGGACCAAGCGAAAACACTGATCCTCTCAACATGTTTTTCCAAACGCATCGACGGCGGAGACGGCGATAAAGAAAAATCTGTCGTGAGTCACGCGCCGAGCGCCGAGAACGATACGAATCCTCATAGGAGATCCTAGAAAAACTAACGAAAAAACTGCACCGTACGAAAATATACTTGGAAAAAAAGAAAAAAATAAATAGTTTCAGCGTTGTTTCTTTTTTACTATCTACTAGGCTAATCAAAAGATACCTTTGCGCTGCTGCGATCTTATAAAGCTTTAAAAGGGTAAATCGAAACTAAAAAAACCCTTGTTTAGTTGATTTAAAAAAAAAAGGAATTTGTCGTTTTGCTTGTCAGAAATTGTAGATCTGGCTGCCGGGCCAAAAACCGCCTAAATCGGGGTCACGAAATTGATTTTTTCAAAAGATCGACTTTTAACCTATACCATCGTTCTCAAGTCGCATATTCTACCACTAAAAACACTGCCATCAACCTTTTTTTAGTGGATCGTCGTCTCGTCTGTTAAAAATGAGTTTTACGAAAAATAAAAAATAGAGTTGTTACCAATTTTCGCATTTGCCACATTTTTACGCTGCAGTTATTGGCGAACGTCACCGCGCGACGCGGTCTGAGCTTCGCGCTCGCCATATCGATGCATCGATAAGCGCGTGTTTGCCAATTCGGCAGGTGACATCGCGCGGTGCGTCTCTTGCGTCGAAGTTGCTCGCCGGTGATGAACCGATTTCCTACCGGCCGGTCGCTCGGTCGTCGGCGCACCTTGTGGCAAACGCAAATATCGAGCGGATCCCGTGAGTGTAGATAGACACGAATGTGTGTGTATCACACATATATATGTGTGTATATATTCACAATCTCTCGGCGTGGTGCATTTTAGGGCGTCAACGCGGGAAATACCAGCGTCGAAAGATATCGAGGACTGATTTTCCGTCTCACGACGAACGCGATCGACGTCCACGCTGAGGATATTTCACGTTCGTATATATTTACAGCGCTATATGCACATATATAACAAGCGGCACAGACACACCGGACCCGGACGCGAACGCGCTATCTGTCCCCGATTACCGATAAAATATGGTGAACGCACGCGCACCGGCGAGTTATTCCGGGAAAGGACATGCCGAACGGTGATAGGAGGAACGAATGGCAGGTAGAGAAGATACAAGCGCTTGTCCCGCGATCCGCGCACGTCTCTTCCTGCACTTCGCTTCCCTCCCTTCGTTATTGTCTCGCGGGCTCTGGAATATTTTCCGAGAGTCGCAAAAACGTTAAAAAAATATATATATACTAAGAAATAATTTCGTGAAATCAGCAGTGACAAAAAATGAAAAGTTCATACATTTTTATAAAAATGTGGGGCGTGATTGTTTAAAATCTTTAGTTTAATTCCGGGGCATCTGAGAGAATAAAACAATATTTGTATAATTCGTAAATTATTACTGATATTTTTTTCGGTAATTATACAGAAATTATATATGACGATCACGAAGCTGTCGATGCGAGCGGTGGAATGTCCCAGTGGTCAACACCTCGAGTATCACTAATTTCGATGCTTCCGGCTCGACCCGAAAATATAGGAAATTAACGAATTGCCGTCTTATATTACGTATTATGAATTCGATCGTCTCGTTCGGCCTGGCTCAGGGTCTACGTATTAAAAAAATTTAAAAAAATTCCCAGTGGGTCCCGTTTACAGATCTCCCCGTTTATCCTCTGTATATTCTCACCGGTTTGGGATCGTGCGCCGGACGCGCGCGCGTCTCATCGTCGTCGTTTGCCCGCTGACCGCAAGATTAACCGCGTTGTAATCCCTCTTCGGGGGCCTTCGGGGATGAAACTCGGCGGAATAAAGTGGCGGCCGCACGCCCAGACGCGGCGCGCGAGGGAGAAGCCGGGAGAGAGCTAATGTGCTCGACGTATATGCGCGCGTATTACGTGAACACGAGAAAACCGCAACCGTCTCTCGGGCCTCGTGGAAACAGACGTCTTTTTCTCTATTTCCCCTCTTAATCCCACGGTATATTAAGTACGGACGGGATAAAGACACGGAAATTCTCGTCATCGTCTCTCGGGCCGCGCGCGGAAGTTTGTACCACGGTTTAAGACCGCAGTTTTAATATTTGCTCCGGTGCCGCCCGAATCGACCGACCCGGCGGGTCGACTTATTCAACAGGCAGCGCGAGCGGCGCGCGCGTTACGCCGCTGACCACCTCGCCGGGTCTCCATCCGGACCTCCCGAATTTTTCGTTCGGTGCTAATTTTATTAATCAGACTCTAATTTTTCTTTTTTTATATTCGTTTATCCGTTTATCGAGTCGTTTGACCGTGCCAGCTGCTTATTTATCAACCCTGTGGTTATATTTATTCGTGCGGCAGACAAATAAAATAAAATGAAATGTAAAAAATTGTTAAAAAAAAATATGATGTACCTGACTTTATATGCCCGAAAGTGCCAATGCGGAAGAGTCGAATACGCAGGGTCGTTGAACTTTGATGTCGTTCACCCGCGTCGTGACTTTTCGGGATTCACACGACAAAAAGGACTTTTATTACAGCCCCGTTGAGCACGCAGAGGTCGACGAAATACTTCCGATCGGACGGTTTGATACCGAAACTTCGCGGCGGCGGCGGCCACCGGCAGCCGTTCCATTCATCGGTATCACACGTGGGTTCTTCTATCTCGGATTCAGAAACGATTCTTTATGTCGCACAAAAATACTACTGTTCCGGTGTCCAAGATCGCGCACCCCCTTCGTGTCGCGACACAATGAACGCACTGTGTGAACATTTTCGACGCGCATCGTCGTATATATTTCACGTGTGTACTCAACGAATGTCGATACAACCGACGCCCCTGCGAGTTCTCGTATCTCGCTTCTATTGATATTATTTTTTATTGGTGTACCGAATTCTCACGCCAGTAGGTGGCGATAAAAAAAATACTGAAAAATAATTTTGAATTCGTCACATTGAAATAATTGTACCAGTAAGTATTTTTATTAAGACAAATAATAATATAGAGTGGTGACACGGATAAAACGGGAAGAATTAATAAAGGAGTAGAAAAACTTTTCTTGACCGCAAAACTGTCAATTTTCCATTTTTAAAACGAACGAGTTTGGTCTTATTTGTTCTGAAAAAAAAAAAAAAAATGTTGGTCGAACAGTTTGTCGGAAATCGTAGATCTGGCCGCCGGGCCGAAAACCGCCCAAATCGGGGTCACGAAATTTATCTTTTCAAAATATCGACTTTTAACCTATACCATCGTTCTCAAGTCGCATATTCTACCCCTGAAAACACTGGTTACGACCCTTTTTTAGTTGATTTTGAAAAAAAAAAATTGTTGGCCTAACGGTTTGTCAGAAATCGTAGATCTGGCCGCCGGGCCGAAAACCGCTCAAATCGGGGTCACGAAATTTATTTTTTCAAAATATCGACTTTTAACCTATACCATCGTTCTCAAGTCGCATATTCTACCCCTGAAAACACTGGTTACGACCCTTTTTAGTTGATTTGGGAAAAAAAAAATTTTTGGCCGAACAGTTTGTCAGAAATCGTAGATCTGGCCGCCGGGCCGAAAACCGCCCAAATCGGGGTCACGAAATTTATTTTTTCAAAATATCGACTTTTAACCTATACCATCGTTCTCAAGTCGCATATTCTACCCCTGAAAACACTGGTTACAACCCTTTTTTAGTTGATTTTGAAAAAAAAAAATTTTTTGACCGAACGGTTTGTCAGAAATCGTAGATCTGGCCGCCGGGCCGAAAACGGCCCAAATCGGGGTCACGAAATTTATCTTTTCAAAATATCGACTTTTAACCTATACCATCGTTCTCAAGTCGCATATTCTACCCCTGAAAACACTGGTTACAACCCTTTTTTAGTTGATTTTGAAAAAAAAAAATTTTTGGCCGAACAGTTTGTCAGAAATCGTAGATCTGGCCGCCGGGCCGAAAACGGCCCAAATCGGGGTCACGAAATTTATTTTTTCAAAATATCGACTTTTAACCTATACCATCGTTCTCAAGTCGCATATTCTACCCCTGAAAACACTGGTTACAACCCTTTTTTAGTTGATTTTGAAAAAAAAAATTTTTTGGCCGAACAGTTTGTCAGAAATCGTAGATCTGGCCGCCGGGCCGAAAACGGCCCAAATCGGGGTCACGAAATTTATTTTTTCAAAATATCGACTTTTAACCTATACCATCGTTCTCAAGTCGCATATTCTACCCCTGAAAACACTGGTTACAACCCTTTTTTAGTTGATTTAAAAAAAATACAATATTTTACAGAACTGTCAAAGTTATCAAGGACAAATGAACTTCGACTCGGTCTGAGAGTCCCAGCCAATCACAGCTCGAATAGTTTGCTAACAATGCTTTCCGTTACTCATGAACTTTTTAAAAGAGGGATTGAAGTCGATACCGGTTAGGATCGTCATTACACAATTACGAGAGAAAAAAACGAGATCCCGAAAGCGCGCGACACAAAAAAAAATCTGTAAGGAAAGCACCCGCGTCTAATCAGGCCTCGTTTGTTCACGAGCAACGAGCCCCGTCTCCGTGTCTTCGATTCTCGACTCTCGACTCGGCTCGATTCACGAAGTTGGCCGCGAGCTACGCGAATTCACCGCCGCGCAATCTCATTCGCCCGGGTATCTCGCGTGTGGCAGGCGGTGCAATAGCGAGGAAGACGCGAAATATATTCCCCTCGATCGAACTCGGTGCCTGTGCGGTTGTAGTTGCGCTGCGTATGTCTACTATTACATAGTAAACACATATATACATATATAGATATATAAATATAGATAACCTGTGTACAGGAGGCAGCAGCAGCAGCAGCACCGAGCTCACTGAAGCTCCGCCAAAGGAGGATGATGGATCGCCGGCATTAGATCGGACGTTGCGAGGCTCTTTCACTTGACTCCGCGAGGCTGACTAGCCGCGAGCCAGGCGCGACTTAATAACGCCATTGAGCGGCGAGCCAGCATCGTGCTCGCCGCTTCTCTCGTCTCCTCTCGCCGTCTTCTACGCCCGACGCGCTCGCGTGTATATACACCGCGAGAATTCTAGGTGTCCATGTGCGCTACGTCCAGTCGGTTGGTCAGCTACAAACCTGACGCAACCCAACCTGCTATCGGGACAGAAACGGTAGATCGACTTCCGGTTACCTCGGCAGAATATCCGTTTCATTCGGAATTCGGACTTGGACATCTCGCTGGATATTAGGAACAAAAATCTCGATACATCGAATCACAGGTCTTTCAGATTTTTATCTGCGATTACGAATTATTAATTAAAAGATAAAAAACTAAATTGTTTTGCCTTTCCGAGAAAATTTGATAATTTCCAAAGACGTTATATGTTTTTGTGAAAACATATATATTTTTATTATAAAGGAAACAACCCTTTTCAAAATAATCGTCGCAGTGGCTTTTGAGACGTCGACGACTCCGAAAAAACAACATTGGTTCTTTACATTTTTTTCTTCGTCCTCGTCAGAGGTTCGCAAGGTGCCGGCGGACAAAAAGGTCGGACATATCGGCGCGCACCGACGTCGGACCGGTCGCTCCGGACTGACAGCTCCGTTCGTTCGTCTCGCGGACGCTGACGCGACTCGGGAGAACCCGATTTCAGCCTCGGGAATATCACGCGTCGAAAAATGAGTCGGCGAGTCGGCGTCGACGGTGACGCGCCGTACCACAGGTACAGCGCGTACTCGTCATAAATACTCACAACAGCTCTGACCAACCTCACTAACTGTGGGAATGACCGTTGGTTACGGGGAGGGAAGGATGGTAGGGGAGGGGGGTGAGGGGACAGGTTGGTCACCCCGTGAGTGCTTCGCGGGACCGTTGGACGTGTGAAACTCTCGGTGTCGTTGGGAAGCGACACTTCGATGGACCCCCCACCCTCCCCCCTCCCCCCTCGTCGACCGTGGAAAGATCCGGACGAGAAAAATGCGGAGAAAAAGATTTCCAGCCCCGAGGAAAAATCGAATCTCACCCCGGAAGACCGAGCTCCCCCTTGGAGAGCGGAATCAATATCCAAATCAAACGGAAGTTATACCAACTCTCGGCATCGACCGTGTATCTTTTTTTTTCTTCCGCTTACACAAGGATTTCGTCTCGCTCGAAGATTTTTCACGATCCTAGGAGAAAGTTCGTTCTTCCGGTGGAACGAGTTTTCCGGGCTCTTGAAATATATACCCTCGCTGATCCCGGAGGGGTGTCGATTCACGATCGTTAAATTTGTGGTACTTTGTAGTTTTGGTCTACGGGTTTTACACCGACTGTAACGTTTCTTAGGTTATATACGACGGGTATCGATGTTCTTCGTTTCTGTCTTCCTCTTTTTTTTTTTTTGCTTCATCGAACTAGCGTCTCGTCGTGTGTGTACAAGTCGAGCCGTGAAAAAGGCGCCACGATCGTTCACCGAAAACGGCTGCGTGGAGTTGCGCGAGGAAACGATCGTCGAAGGGGCCGAGGAAGGCCGAGGAGACGACGACGTGCGCGTCTATCGTCGCGGCGGCGGCGACGGCGCCCCCCAGAGGAGGATCGCGCGCGCATCTGCTCGCTCTCGCGTGCTGCGGGGGTCGACGTGAGTCGCCAGGTGCTCCTGGAACGCGCGGCGAGGAGGATTTTCCTCCGCTCCTCGCGCACAGCCGACGTATCCACCGTGCGATCGCACATGCTTGCTTTTTTGCTCTTGTGGCGAAGCCAGCACCCCTCCCCCTTCGATCGATGGTCCGATCGATCGACTCCCCGTCTGCGTTCACGGAAAAAGACGCGCGGTGTTCGATTCGGTGAGTTCGTAGATTCGGGTGATTTTTTTTCCTACCGTTACCAACGCGTTAGAAATATTGTAGATTTTTCTTGAATTTATGAAACTTCGGAAAAAATTCTAACATTTTTTCGATTTAAATTAGATTAGGTTTGTGAGATTAAAATACATTTTCTACGATTTTGTGAATTTTATAAAATTTTGACATTTCGGAGTATTCTTGAATTCCAATGCATTCCACGGGCAGCGTTGTTATCGACAAGCGAAAACAATTCAATCACGCGTCCCACTCTCGAGCGTAATAAAAAATCATCTTTTTTCCCCCATTCGCCGGAGCCTCAACTTCGGAGCACACCCAAAGGCGAACGAGAAACCTGACAAAACTCACCGCGCCGCAGTCTCGTTATCGCACACTTGACCGATATAACAACGCGGGCGCGATACCTCGATCCGCGGTTCCGGTTTCGCGCGCCGATCGGACAAAACGCGAGCGTTGTAAATAATCCCGCGATCGATGTATTGTAGTTTGCAATCAACGGAGAAATAAATAATACGCGGAAAATCTCGGGGGATAACGATTGGCGCGTATAGCTATCACCGTGCCTGCGCATTCACGCATGGCTTGTTGCACTTCCAGTAATGCATGAATCTAATATTGACAGTATACTTTTTCGACCTCCCCCCACCCCCTCGCCCTTCCACCGCCGCTGCTGCGATTTCGCACTGCGCGCTCGCCTCGCGCATTATCCGCGATATTATTTCTCTCGGACCGCGGCCAACGCGCCGCTCGGGGCGATATAAGTTTCGCCCCCATTCTCTTCATCCCCCTCGTCGCTGCCGCCGCCGTCGCGTCGTCTCGGTCAGGCGCAATTTCCCGCCGACTCGAGGCAACCCCGACGATAATCGACGCCGATTTATCTACGCGCCGCGACTTTGGCGCTCGCGGTGCGCGCACCACCCATATACTCCGTATACTCGCCGCGGCAACGAGTCAACAATATTCGCGAATAGCACGTGCGGCCGGGTTCGCGGCTCGATCTCGCAACGAGATCTCGCGCGATTCGCGAATGCATATATGTTTATTCTACAGGGTGTTACAGAATTATTCGGTAGCATTTTACGATAGGCTACATTTACAGTCGCACCCTATGTAAATTATTGTTTTTATAAAATCCTGATTACTTGGTAATTGAAAATATTGCAAATGTAAATAAAATGGGCCAATGGAAGCACCCACAGAGTCGGTGGTTTCAGGCGCCTCCGATTGGTCCATTTTCTCGAAATGATGATTCTCACAATTAAAAAAAAATCGCCAAGTAACCTGGCGAGTCATTAATGACTGACAAATAAAACTAAAAAAATTGCCAGTTCATTCTGAATCTCCCTATACATGCATATAGTATAGTATATATTTATTACGTGTGTATACACGTAGGCACACACGAGTCAACGTGCATTAATACGAGGCGATAATTGTACGCTCGCACTTCTCGATCGTCTGGCGTGCGCGCGCACGCCGCCGCCTCGATCGATCGATCGACGCGGCGCGTTGGCCGCGCTGTCTCGGCCGCGGCGAGAGATCGATCCAGCTCGATCACGCGTGACTGCCCGCGGTTCGGCGCATGCGCGTGCCCGGCTTTATATACGCTACACGTATTGCACTCTGCACGTTCGAGCTGCCATGGGGGCCAGTTTGACTCGCGGATTCGCGAAACTTAATTTCCTGCTTAGCTCGGGCGCTCGAACAGACACAAACGATCGGCCGATGTATGAAATCGCATGCGCAACACTGCGATAAAACAACGAATATTCAGCGCGGATTAATAATCAACTTGGCGGATCTACCGATCGGTATTGGAGTATCGAACCTGCGGCTCGCGCGTAATAACCGATCTCGGAAAAACCGGGTTTCTGGTATATTTGTATAATGGTGTTTGCCAACCAGAGTGGCGAGGGGTGGACGGTGATCTCCAGAGTTCAGTAGAGCGGAGCTCGTATTTTCATCGGCGGATGTTTTGGTCGATACGATCGGTAATAATCGCGAGTGCAATACAGAAATTTTTTTTTTCCGCGCCAGAATTTTTTCCACGGGTTCCGGATTTTTAGATCGAATTTGATTAATATGACGGATAGTAGGCAGGATCGATTTGGTACAACCCTTTAATTATTTTGCAATTGAAAAAAAAAAAGAAAAAAACGTTGCACGCTGTTTTCCCGATAATTTGAATTTTCTTTACACGTGATGAAATCATTTTCCAGGCAAATCGGTCACCGGGAAAAAAATCCCTGCGACGAACTGTTTTCCGCCCAGCGGGAAGGCCACATTTTTCTCCACCGGTTGTTGTTTGTTTTCGGGCAGAACGCGCGATCTCTCCAACGGCGGAAATGAAATCGGTAGCGTCGACTCGCGGGTGGTTCGCCCGCGCGCGCGCGCGTCCCGCTGAGTTCTCTCGGCCGGTGGTCCGCGCGCGCGAGGATCCGCCGCTCGACTCTCGTCTGCTCGTCCCGGTCTCCACTTGTGCTCCTTAAATAAATAATCCCGATACCCGGCCGCTCGGCTTCGCTTTCGTCTCCGGCTGCGCGCTTTGCTTTTTTATCATCCTCTCATATCCACTCAGCCACTTTGTAGTACTTCGCAACAACAATTGCGATAAAGAAATGTAAAAAACTAAATCTAAAAAAAAAAAATAACAATAATCCTGAAGCATGCGGCGAATAAAATTGCAGTAAAAAAATGTACGCAAATACAAATACGACGATTCGGCGAGTCTAATTTTAAAAATGTCAAATCCCAAGAGTTAAGTGACGTTTCACCACAGCGTTGAAATGTCACTTCGGCCGCCGCTTCGACCAATCGCGTACGTCGCCGATATATCGTGGGTGCGCGACGACGCGTGGATCGCCGATCGGACCTCCCGATTCTCCGATCATTATGCTATATCGGAGCGCGCGAGCGCGCTCGGGGCTATTAGGGTCGCACTTTCTCCGATAACGGAGACAATGGCCAGCGTGCGATCATGCGAGTGCGCACACGGTTTATTGTTGCGTATATACCTACGTCGCGCTAGTATAGTCATTCGGTATACTATACATATACACAGTAGACAGTTTTGTACTAGCTCGCAACTTGGTAGGAAATACACACACACTAAACGCTAAAAGACTTGGCGGTACAGTGACCGGCGCGCGAGTCGAGTGGCACCGGATTGGCCGGCGGATGACAAGAGAATACGACGGTCCCGCGCGGGAAAATCTCTGACGACAGCGCCGCGCGCGGCAGTGTCACCGAGAAAACGTGAAAAGAGGAACAAAAAATAGTCGACTATCGTAGTTTTGATTTTGGCTTTTTTACAAAATAATTCGAAATAAATATAATAAATATAAATAATACATAAATAAAAACGAATATAAATAAAATAAAAATAAAAATAAATATAAATGATAATAGTAATTCTACATAATGAAATAGCGTGAATAATAGATACAGCAAACAGTCGTATTTACTCGCGTCTCTCGCATCAATTTCAGCGTTACAAATTCGCGTTGCATATATAAATTCACCGCGGTAAACGCGTACTACCAGCTCGATGCACGCGATGGTGGACGACGCGGGCTGGGAGCGAAATTCTTCTTGCCAGTCCGTTGATTTACAGCCGCTATCTCGGGGCATTAGTCTTTGAGCGAGCCGGGCCCAGGGTCCGATATCATCTGCGTGAAAAAATGCTCCCGTCAACGCTGGTCCGGTACTACCGTGCTACCCGGCTGCTCATCGCTATCGTCTCGTTTATTCTTCGCGGACGCGGCCGAGCGAGCGCGAGAGAGACAGTGACAGGAGGGAGGGAGGGCAAGAGGCCCACGGGCCATAAACGAGCGAACGAGAAAGGAGCTGAAGAACCGACGAAGAAAGCCCAAATACGCTCGCGAGGTGCCCCGACACATTTTTTGCCTCCCAACCCTCCATCCTCCCCACCCCCTCCCGCCCTGTCTGCCCCTCCAGCACTACCCACTATACCCACCGTGCGTGATCAAATCGTGAGTGGTCGTGAAAGAGCCCGCGCCAAAATTGCACTGGTGTGCACACGTGGCGCAACAGGTAGCCACCCGGTTAAACCCCGTTGCGGCTTCGGACGCGCCGGACCTCCCGCTCTCCGGGCTCGCGAGAGCCTCGTGGATATACGTACAGTCGAGACTCGGGTATGTCATCAATCTTGAGCGCGTAAAAAAAAAACGTATTCACGAAATTCGCGTTATCTGTTTACGGAATTTTGTCAGTTGTCGCTGCATTGTTTGTATAGCTAATATACATTATTATTGATTATTTCATTATTTACTTTGTATTGTCCACGAAGGAGAATACAAATTATTATAAAAGTGAGAACCGAGTTATGTGTATTGCAAAAAAAAAAGTGATATAACAATTTTTATTTTTCTTTTTTTTTTTTTTAATTCATATTTATTCCTAATTTATTTGATTTTAATTTCGGTGTAATCGCGATAAATTGGTATAATTACAAGTCGCTGGCAATCGTTAATCTATGCACGTTCACGCGCCGTAATTGCTTGTACCTTATTAACCTGCTGTACTATATGCATCACTCTGGAAATGCCTGCGTGCACGAAGTCAGCATCAATTTTCTCGGTGTTACTCCGGGATCGCGTGACGTCGAGCGAGGCGAGAGAGAGGGAGGAGGGAGGGCACCTCGACCCGAGTGTAATTCGAATCTCTCTTCAACTCTCGAAGCGTTCGCTATCTCGCCGAGTCGAAAGATCGTGACCTGCCGATTATTTCGCCGGGCTTTACGATCGTAATCCATTCCACGGCGGCGGCCCTGAAGATCTCGCGCGAGCTTCGGAGTCGATGCGCGCGCATCGCGCATCGTATTGTCAATTGAATTTTATTCAATTATATCGCGATTATATTTCAGATAACGCGGCGTCGCACGTGCACGAGGACACTCGCGCTGCATCGTCGGGATCGAAAGAAAATTCGTTGTTCCCGATGACACGAATACAAAATTCGTAAGCTTAAAAAAATATATAAAAAATAAAATTTGTTGGAGATAAATAAGGAACGTTTGCACGAAGAATAGACGACGACGGTATTAAACCGCGCAAGCATCCGTTTCGTTGTTTGCCCAAAGTGTTTTCCCGTCTATTTTGATGCTCGCGCGTGAATGTCCGCTCGTGTTGTGATAGGTCTCGCCAGACACGCCAACGCGGACGAACCTATAGCAGCGAAAGTTTTCGGAATGTCGAGCTGCGCAGCGGCAGAAATAAAAGAGTATTCGGGGCCGGTGGCCGGGCAGCGATTTGTCTGAAAAAAAAAAAATCCTGTGGTTAACGTCCTGCCCGAAATTTTTGTTGCTCATAATATTTTAAGTAAATAGTTACACAGTTAATCCAAATAATGATTCTGAAAACAAAATTACCATCTAAAAATGTATTTGAAAAAATTATTCGATAAAAAATTAACGACGATAATAATTTTGATAGAGATCGAAATACGCATTTAGCGAGTGAACGTAATACAGGGACCAGTCTCCAACCTCGAACCCCTTTGAGAAATCTCCCCTCAAAAACTGCCCGCAGGATACAAACACTATAAAAATTCCACCACCGTTCCTTTACACAAAAACTTTGTTCTCAATGTCCCGGATGTTTCGGGACTGCTCTCTCTCGTCGCTTCTCGCAATGCTGGCCGATATTCACACACAAAGTAACCACGTATAAAATACAAAACGCATAGAGCGTCTACGAAGCCGCGAAGAGTCCGCGGACGTATTATATATACACGACCAGGGGTCCGGCTGATCTGTCGGTCGTCTACGTGCCCGTCCGGTCGCGGAACGTCTTAAAGCGACAAAGAAATAACAGGTTCGTAGCATTATATATATCTATACATATAATACGTATATAGATGTTCTTTTTTATTATCATTCGTCGCGCTGCTAATTGTTACACTGCGACATCCGTTGTAGAGACCTCAGAGTCGAAAAGAAATGCGGGGATAAATTTTCTTTCGACTCTTCGTCCTCGTTATTCCCGCGGGAATCGAACGTGCGACGCGGAGAGGAAAATCTCGGCGATGAACGGAAGGCGGAGCGGAGCTCGTCGGCACGTCGACGCTGATTATGAACGCACGCGTCGCTGAGCTTCCTCGGGTCGCGGCTCTCGTCGAGCCGCGGCGGGACACGCGCGGCGCGTTCAAACCGCACGGCCGGCGCGTAGAATCGCAGCGTCCTCGTTGATCCATAAGTCTCGCGGTCGCCGCGCGAGCGCGTTCGGGGTTCGTTCAACCCTGGAACCCTTTTTCCTCGTTCACGACGCAATACACGGGGATTTTTTTTTTTTTTTTCTTCTTTCCAACCCTTGTCGAAGCGGCGCGGGAACTCGACAAAGGAAACGCCGAGCAGCCAAGTCCCGAGGGAAGCCGCGAGACCTGTTGCTCCGTTTATCGGGAGACGAAGACGAGACTCAGGTTCTAGTCTTTCGGGTTTTCGAGTCGAATAACCGCGAGTCGGCGGAGGGAAGAGGTTTTTTTTGTAGCAGAAAATGAATTCTAAATTTTTTATTTTGTTTTTTTTATTATATATTTTTTCTTATTTGTAAGCCTAACTGGAGAAAATCTAACGGGACTTACGGGATACTTAACATATTATTAACCCTACTTCCTGATTAAACTTTTTGGAGACTTACGTAGTAGTCCCAAGGAAATTTCGTGTCAATTCTTTTATTTTTAATTTTTATTTTATTTTTTTCAATTCAAAACAAATTAAACAGATTTTTTCGTGAATAAAGCCAAAGTTGCGTGATTCGAAAATCTTATCGTCGTGGAAATATCCATCTCGAGTCTCGTGGTACTTTTCGATTGAGCGAGTCCGATCGGACCTGCGACCGGACCTACGATCGGACCGACGATGCGATCGTGCCTAGGACTGTCGCAACCCAGAAGCCTGGCGATAAGCAACAGTGAAAGTGTCCGTAGATCGGGCGCGCGAAACCGCAACCGCGCCGGTGTCGATACACACTCGAGTAATTCAATTAAAAGGCAAGGCAAGCCAAAGCCCGAAGGATATCCCAGTGCGAGCACCCGAAATATCACGCGGACTTTGCGTCTCTCGCTCGCTCCTCGTCCGCCTGGAAGTGGAATTGATTGATGAAACATCAACGACTCGATCGGACCGAAAGAGTTTGACTCTCCAGTCTCGATCTTGGCGAGTGGCGAAACGATGATCGAAAAATATAACAGACGAAAAAAATATAACAGCGAACGCAGTGCGGGTGCGAGACTCGTGTCCTCGATCGACGAAATTGCGACGTGTCTGCACTTCGTCGATTGTATATATTCGAACCTAAATAATAATCGCGATCTGACGACGCGTCGGGCGAAGCACTCGTTGCTGTTTGTCATTGCACGAGCGAATGAATGTTCTCCGGGCTCGTCCGTGTTTGTCCGCTGTTCGCTCTTCTTCATCTTCTTCCGTTAGTTTCGCGCCTGTGCGGCCAAGCACCACACTTTGCGCACTCGACTGGTCGACCACGATACGAACTCGTCGATCGCAGTTTGCTCGATCGAGCGGAAGCGGCAGAAGCGCTCGCTCGCATTTCTAAGTACACCGTCGCGTCGTCACTCGGACTCTGCAGGATGTTTGCGTTATCGTTGGACCTGGGACGCACGACGAAAGAAGAGCTCGAGACGGACAGAGACGACATTAGAAACAGGGAGAAAGAGAGGGAGAATGAATATCAAAGACTGTCTGTGACGCGGGAAACGATCGGCACAATCGACGCTGCATCGAACCGATGTAAACTGACGTACGACGTGTCGACGTCGACCGCCAATTGAGGACTGCCAGCTGACGTCTTGAAACAATTTTTTTTTTTTGGCGTTGGACAATCAATTCGTTATATTAAAAATATAAATTTCATTGTCAATTTATTCGATCAGCACGTGTACGATTTTTTTTGTCGATCCAACCGATCTCCACATTTTCCAGGACTCTGAGAATCGTCACAATATTGTGACTAGTTCCTTGTTTCAGTTCAGGCGGACCAAGAAGAAAGGAAAACGAAAAAAATCTCGCAAATGCTTCGGTCTCGCTGCGGTTACCGTCAGGCCTGACGGATACAGATATATCGGGGGCGTGAGCCGTAACGGGGAGATAGCGATCGGACCGGTATGCGTGAGGTCCCTTCGCGCCCGTCGACGGGATAACTGGGTCAACGCCGCGGGACGTTATGGGACTTTGATAGTCCGAGGATTTCCCCAAATTTTCGACACAATGCCCCGAAGCTTGAACCACAAAGAAAATAAAGAGACGAGCGCGCGTCGGGAAGGGTATAAAAGTCAGAAGTTTGACGAATCGCCGGTTCTCCTCGAGTTCAGGAGACTTCTGGGCTGCATCTCGCGACGTTCGCGCGAACCCCGGGACCGGTAATGGCCGATCGGATCAGAGTCCGGACAGGCCAACCCGCGTTCTCTCCGGCCGGTGGTCCCTTCGCCGATCTTATCTCTCGTTCGCGCGCCCTAAGTAAAGTAAAACTCGCGTCTCTTTCCCAACCACTTTTTTTTCTCTCTTTTCCCCTTCCATTTTAGCGTCCAAGCTTTGATGTCATTATACACTGTTCAAAATGTGGTATTTAAAACTACATCAAGACGTCGTCTATAGTTCATCATCGATTGAACACTCCATAGCACTGATCCGCTATGATCCAATTTTTTTCTATATATTTATTTATACGTATGCCTTCTTCAGGCTTAACCGAAAAAAAATCCTAAAATCAATAGCTTACGAAAAATTCCCGTATCAACGAAATAATGTTGAATCTTTGAATTAACCAATTTTTTTCGAGTTTTTTAATGATAATTATTGTTATTATTTAGAATTCGGCACGAGCCACTTGGAACGATTACTACTCGATGCCAGAGGCTCCGAACCGTTAGAGCTCGACGAGGGGATCGGAAACATCTCGAAATATCTTTGGAGGGTGGGACGATCCGATTTCACGGTGCGCACCGGAATTTTCGTTAAACCGCGAGAGCGAGGGGGCACGCGCGTGCAAAAGCTGTTGGTCATCTGGTCCGAGGATAGAGAGATGGAGAGAGCGCGAGTATGGCAACTGCAGCAGCAACAGCAGCAGCAGCAGCAGCAGCAGCAGCAGGACCATGCAGCCCAGTGCAGAAGGGCGCCAGGGTCACCTGCCCGCCCCTAACAGACCCCCGATGGGCACGCGCGTCCTCCGATCGCGCATTTGTCGGAAAAAGCCCGTCAGTGGCCGCGCCGCGGTGGCCATATGCTCGTTTCTCCGAAAAACCATCTACGCGAACTTATCTTGGCTCTCGCCGCTGCGGATTGTGACGAGCGGTCTCGAAATGTCTCGTTCGAACGTCACGCGCGAGCGGCACACTTTTGCGGTTTCCCGTTGTCTCTTCATTTTCCGAGGGGGGGGAAGGGGGGAGCATCCTCCCCCGTGATGATCTGCCACACGTTCCCATTCGCCTCTCGAAACTCCCGAAGATCTCGAACAGATAGTCGAGGGATTTCGTTCTCGACGTCGTAAAAGTGCACCTCGGTCGCGCAAAAAAAAAGTCTCCGACAGCGAGAAGCGATCCTCGAGGATTTCTCCCGTAGGTTTGTCCATAAAAGTGTGAACGATGAACGTCTCGAGTAAACGACTCTGTCGAATCGTGTAAACGAGTGGACTTGTTTGGGTTTCGTCAGTGACTTCGGATTTTATTGTCTGTAAAGGAACAAATTAACTTCGCGAAAGTTTTCACTTATTTACAGAAAAAGCGTCTTTGAAAAAAAAAAAAAAAAAAAAAAAAAATTGCGATGTTCTTGCACATTGCTTTCCCGGGTCTAGAATTTATTTCGAAAATTTGAAAATGGTTTGCAACGCCCTTAACGCCGCAATCGGCATAAATATCGACTAATTTGAACGCGACGGTTGAGTCGGCGAAGTCGTATAGTCGCAACGCGGCTGCGGAAACGAAACGAAAACGGAAGTAACCTCGGTCCGGTGCACTCGTGGCCCTCCCGGCGAGAGTCCCTCCGGGCTTTGATACGCGCATATAGTATAGTCGACCAAGACCGAGCTACGCGCGCCGCTCTGCCGCCGATCAGCTGTCCTGGGTTCCTTCCTCTCGGGCAGATGTCTCCGGGCTCCTGCGCCCGGCTCTTAAGCCCCCACATGCAGTTACATGCACACATATCCCGTGTGGTATATATATAACAAACGACGTACCCGAGTCCGTCCGAGTCGACGATACATACGCGCGTCATTATTTTCCCGCCAGTCTCGCGAGTCCGCAGGTGAATGCCCTGCGCGAGGTACCCAAAAGTGTCGCCCCAAAGTAGCTGCGCAACGGCAGGTACGAACTCGCAGATGGGGCGACTGCGCGTCATCCCTGCGCAGCCGCATCTCAGTGATTTCATTTCTCTCCCCTTGTACCGCGAGAGTCGTCTTCACTGGAAAACCAGGGCTCGGGCGCAAACGATAAATACTATACACCCATTCGAAATAATGTTATTAGCTTGGAAATACGTATTGAAATAAATGTTTCCTACGCTACAAATGATGTTTTAAGGTGCCTCAATTGAGGTCTTTTTCTTACATGAAATTTCGAATTAAAAAATATATATATATTTAGGCGCGTTTTCTGCATGGGAGATGCGTATTGAGGTCAGAATAGATACTTTTGCCGTCAAAAAGAGAAGAAAAAAATCAATATTATTTTTTGACACACCCTATTGTTTATACTATACAATACTTTATGTGTTATACTGTGTATTTCTTCACGGACCACAGTAGCAAACGCGCGCGAACCCGTCGAAACTTTTCGTCGATTCGAAGGTACCCGCAAACGTGTCCCGAAGTAGCTTCTCGCGTAGCAGGTACGAACCTGTGGATGGCGCGACCCTCAATCGCGTCTCACTGATTTCTTTTCTCTCCCCTGTCTCGCAGCTCTCGGTGATTTTTTTCTCTCCCTCGTCCCGCAGCTCTTAGTGATTTCCTTTCTCGTCCCTCGTATACCGCGAGAGTCGTCTTCCCTGCTTGTTGCAGTCATCTTCCATCGTGCTGCTTCCCGCGACGACGACGACGACGCGCGCGCCTTCTATACCCTCTTCGGGGTGCGGGTCTGCGCGTCTGCGCGCCCATCGAGCGTCCCCTTCACCCCTCGAGACGGTTTATCGCTTATATACCGTGCATGTGTACCTTGCAACAGTAACAAACGCGCGCGCACGGACCTGACGAAATTTTTCGTCGGCCCGGACGGGTCGGAGGCTGCGGGCTGCATTCACGGTCCAGGGACCGATGCACCCTTCACAATGGGAGGGTCGAAATTTTTTTTTTCTTTTCATTTTCTTAGACGAACTCGTTGGGACGACGCTTCCCTCAATTTCAACCGCACAATATCGTTGATGCCGTTACACGTTACATCGTTGCGTCTGTTATTCTGCAACGCAACGTTACATTGTTATATCGAATTTTTTTTTGTTTTTAATGTGGATTAAAAAAAGAATTTCGAGAGGAATAATTTCCTGAGATTATTATTTTACATTCGAGAATTATCGATACATTTATCGCTAAGGAATAATAATAACAATAACAACATAAGAAAATCATAAGTAACCAAAATGTTTGACTATACAGAATTGCTTACATATGATAATCGTTTAGAAAAGTTAGTGAATCAATTGTAACGCAAAAAGAACGAAGACTGAAGACTGTTTCAAGGGCTCTCGCTGGCTCCTTAGATTGAATTATTTCTCCATTCGCCGCGAGTGCTCTTAATTTCCTTTCAAATGCAAAACCTTACATGACGACAACGATTCTCGCGGCCGGCGGTTCCCATCGACTCACAGCGCGAGACACTCGTCGAGGCCGCGAATCGATCCACGAAAATACATCGCAACACATATTCGAGAACCAACGAACCCGTTGGGTTCGTCGACATTGAGTCGTACAGCCGAAAATTAATGCACCCTCAGTGAATGACGCGACGTTCCCGCTCTCCTTTCCGCCCGGGGGAAAGGAGACAAACTTGGTTCACCGTCCACCGAGAGAAAAAATTTTACAGAAACATTTCATCGAACACCACAATCAAGGAGACGTTTTCATTTATTCAAGAAGACGTTTTCGTTGATTCAATGAAACTATTTCATTGTTTGAATCAATGAAACTTTTTCTGATTACCTTCCATTCTGATACAACGGTACCGCTATACGGCGTTCCACGTACGCGTCCATTGAGCTCGTCGCCGGCGGCTCGGGGTAGAAATTAAATCGAGGCCGGTGCGCAAGCGGGGTGAAAAAGTTTCGAAAAAATTGCGGCAGGTCCTACGCGAGGCTTTCGACGTCGTTGCTGCCGGGCGCGCGAGCATAAAGGAAGTCGTCGCCGTCGTCGGGGACACAAAGCTCGAGATCGGGAGGGCGCAAGAGGAAGGGAGAACGAGAAATAAAACGAAGCAACGAGAAGCTGCGGCGATTCTTCGAGCGTCCCCTCTGCTGCTCCTCGGGCTTCGCGCGCGCGCACTAAAAAGGACCTTACGCTGTGGTACAAACGTACGTGAACGCTGCGCGCGCGTTCCCTTCGGTCTATTCACCGTGAAGAAGGAAAAAAAAAAGAAGAAAAAAAATACGAGGAAAAAGCTGGGTACCGGTGCACCGGCAGCGGCACCGGCAGCGTCGTTCATTCAAGATCAACGAGAAATATCCGCGGCATTGTCGTCGGCTCCCCGAGACCGAGGCAAGGGTCCAGGGGTGCTCAAAAATGCGAAAATTCGTGGACCGAGATTTTCCTTGGAATCGAGATGATGCAGTTCAGCTCAGGTCTAGGCTCAGGTTCAGACCGAAAATAGGTTACGTACCATTTCTTTATGGTTTCAGTTTTTTTTCGAGAGAGAGGGACGCAACTGAGAGACACGGACTAACCTGTGCGCCTCGCGGGCAAATTAGACGCCAGAGACTGCGAGGAGCCGAGTAGCGGAACGCGCGTTATTGCGGCGAAGACGCAAGATGCGACGAAGACGCGAGACGCGATGCAAGTGGAAAGCCGTCGGCAATTGGAGCGGTGATTTCCAGGCGCGAGAGACGAGAGGCCGAATAAGTGAGGAGACGATGGTCTGCTTCAGAAATATTCGACGCGATTTGGGCTACATGCTCCACTCGTTCTGTTGAAAAATAATACTCGACGAATAAGAGTTGGCTGATGCATCGAACTCGCGGACCATTAGAGTCGAGAGTTTTCACGAATTGTTACACATTTCAACATTGCTACCAAGATTTCCTTTTTACGTGTCAGTAATTTTCGTAATTTACAATTAAATTGAAATACTAATTAAGAGCCTAAAATTTGGTTGCCATATGTTTGAGAACAAAACGATTTCGAGATGCGTAAAAAAATGTCAGAATTTTATGCAATGTTCCAAAGGAAGATAGATGATTCCAGTTATTCGAAGTCCTTGAACTGCCGGCCAAGGTCTTTTTCGACAGAATCGAAGCTCGCGAGTCGCGTCTCATTCTCTCTATTCCGCATTATCCTGGGGTCTTATTACCGCTCTGAAAGACTCGGCTGTGCCATTCGGAGTGCCACCTGTGCGTTCGCACCTCTCAGAGAAGTATCCGTTTCGTCGATGAATGGCCGCGCGGGTCAGCGCGCGGACGAAGGAAACGGAGGAGATCGATTCGGCCGGAGGGACTCTGGGGCCCTAAATACGTTTTAAGGAGAGTCGCCGGGCGTGTACGCGGGGAAACACTGTTATGTCTCCCCGGCCGAGGATTGTGACCCCTGCGACGACGCGCGTTATGTGGCCCTCCGTGAAAATTCGTCACGGACACTCGAGAAGATTTCTCGTGCGTCTTGGCTTCTTCTCCTTCTTCTTCGTCTTCTCATTCTTCGTCTTCCTCCTCGCCGACGATGAAAAAGAAACACACAGCACCCGCTATCCCGGCTTTTCAGAAAATCTTCAATGAGACTCGGTGTCCGTCCCAAAAGTTCGCGCTGCGGTCGTGCCCGACCTATTCACCTCCATTAACCAACCACCACCCCGGGTTCCGTACTCCTCACGCCCGGCGAGCGCACGGATACACCTGGTCGGTCGTAAATATCACGAAAACCAATGAAAAAAAAAAAAAATAAATAAATAAACAATCGAATTCGTTGCCGTTGACCAATTCCGACATCAATTATTGTCGAATCGAGGGCACGCGCGAAAAGCTCGAAAAAGAATCCTCCGAAAAAATCGAAAACAAATCTTCCACATCGAGAAAACAGACTAACTTTTTCGATAATCTTCCAGATACAGTCAACAGGAATTTTCCTCCGAGAAAAACATTTACATGTGCTCATCCTCGTGGCTGAGAAAAATAAAAAACCTGCAAGCAAGCGGAAAAAGTAAGAAGAAAAAAACAGAGTGAGCCAACCTGGTGATGCAGCTCTCAATGATGTAGCTCGGCGAAGGAACAGAGACGAGGATTCTCGGGTCTCGTTTCGCGGTGTACACAGCGTAGGATTCACCGCGTGCGGCGCGCAGGTAGAGTTGGCATGTACGCGCGCGTAACGCAGACGAACAATGGTCGCGCCCTAAGAGAAGAAGGAAAGAATGAAAGCGAAGGCCACGGTGAGCAACGAGCCGTATAGTCAAGAGCCAAGTACAGACGCGTTAAGCGCGCTCAATGGTATATAGCGGGGAATCACCCAGCGCGCCCTGCGGCCAGGGCACATTCGGGTAACTCTCTGTTTGCAACCTGATTGCAAACAGAAAACAATTTGCCGAAAACTGGTGACGCGACGAAGCGACACATTCCCGCTTTTCTTAGACAGTGCAAATAACAGCGCGACCCGAGGCGAAATGTGTTATCGTTTTTCGTTGACGTTTCGAGATTCCAGCGTGTTTGCCACAACATTCGCCGCGCGTATCTTCGTCTCTATCGTTCGTGTTTGACGGGCGGATTACGACGCGTTTTTCACCAACGACAAACGGATTACGATGCGTTTTCACGACAAACGGATTACGACGCGTTTTCACCGAGTGCAAACGCGTGGTGAACTTTGTAACCGCGGCTAGTCTCTTCTATCCTCCTTTTTCTCGTGAATTTATGGCTCTCGGTCAAGTTCTACTTCGCTGCGGGGTTGCAATGACGAAGACAACGTCAGCGCGGTGGACGACTGCGATCGACGATGCTTCGGTGTTTTGGGATTAGAAGCGAGGATGATGATTGAAATATTCGACAAGGGTCGCGAAGCCTCAGATAACGTTCGTCGATGGTTCAATTGTTGTTTACGACCGGGTTGAGTGTCCCGTTCGTGAAATTTCGTGACGTCACGCAGAGGGCGGGGGGAGTGAGTAACACGTGAATCAGCTGTCGTAGTGTCGATGACGCGAATTTGTTTTTCTCACTGTGGATTTTCGTTATACCTGCGTCCTGTGTTTTTACACAGAACGAGCATCGACACCGCCGCCGCCGCAGCCGGAAGCGCCCGGGGTGGTCATCGCTGGTCCGACTGCGACGATTATTAAATTTTCCGCCCGACCCGCGGGGCGTCCTTCGACTCGCAAGTGGGACGCACAATTTCGACGACCGAGGCCCGGCGACGGAGTCTCACGAAACTGACTCATCGAAGTCGAAGTGTCAACAAACGCGCTCTTCGTTAATGCGAGCGTCGCTATTCACAGTTTACAGATACGGATTCGAAACTCTCGGACTGTGACGCACGCGCCCGCGCGGCACTCTTGCTTGGGACTCGGAGGCTGAAGGAGTTCCCGTGCCTCTTGAAAAAAAAAGAAACAAAAAAAACGTGGGAGCCCAATCATAATTTTGATGCTCCTGATGCACCGACTGATTTCGATGCTTTTGAGAAATAATTGTTTCATGTCGCCGCCACATATCGACTGCCATTAACAAATTGATTTATTAACTTCCGCATTTTTTTCGCATTCGGAAAATTTGTAAGGCGATTTTTTAATCGATCGATAATTGGATCGTAGGGCCCGACCAATGCCGCAATTTTCTCGACGATTAATACAGCCGACAATTTTGAGGACATTTGACACGCGAAGTTGGATCGGTAAAAAGGTTTCTTGTCCTCATCCGATATGTTTCTCGTCCTCGGAGGACGAGAAACATCGGTAACGTCGCGCCGACGATCCCCCGGGAGTGCGCACATGTCTTTCGGGAGCCGCGCGGCGGCGGTGGCGTCGGCCCGCTGCCGCTTATGTCGACGGGGCCCCGAAAAATGGGTCCACGACTAGTCCCGGTGGGGCCGGTCGCATATGGCGCGAGGGGGGGGGGGGGGGGGGGGAGCAGCGTAAAACATCTAGCGGTAATGGCCAGGTGTTTCGGAAAGGTGAGGCTACACGGTCTCTCTCGCTCTCTTCGGTCCCCCTTTGCCGCGCTGGGCCTCTCGGGGCGGCGCAAAAAATAAACCAGCTTCCTTCCTTCCGACGCGAGGCTACCGACTCGCGCGCCGCGCTCCCCCCCCCCCCCCCCCCCTTCGCCTCTCCACCCATCCGACGAGTTTACACGCACCGCAGGGTGGACACGAGCTACAAGGCGCGTATGACAGAGCCAACCGGGAAATTTCGGTGCGCGCCACCTCAGCGTTGCTCTTCAATTCCAGCAGCCCCTTAATTTGCAGCCCCTAATGATGCGTCCTCTCGTTTTAATTACACCAAGGCTCGATCGAATTTCGTGATAACAATGGATACACGACAAATTGATAATAAATAACTTGCGAAATCGCGTGTTATAATTATTAATACTGTTTTGCAATCACATGTAATATTTATTAATAATGTTTCCTTATTACGGGTAACAAGCATTAATACTTTTTTCGTAATCACGCGTTTTGTAATCACAATGAATAAGTGAAAAACAACAAAAACACGACCTACGATGGATTTCCGTTATCGAATCTGTGATCGATCGACCGTCGAGCCGGTCGAATGAGAATCTAAATAATGGCGAATGGGTGCGCACTGCGGTCCTCGGTGCGATTAGAAGTAATCCGGGATTTTACCTGACGCCTTGTGTTCGGTTTGCGCGCGCGCGCCTAAAACTGGTACCCGCACCCGGGGTTATCCGAGCCGGTCGCGCCAGAGTCCCGTCCGGTACCTGGTTTTTCCCCCTTACAACCAGGTGTATAACACACGCTCGCAGCTCAGTTCAATATAACGAAGGCGGCTCTTCGCCGTAATACATTAAAACTACTCGGCCACTTTTCGTCCGGCCGAGGTGCCGAAGAATTATTAACCGTGTACATTATAGGAACCAGAAAAAAAATGCACGCCGAACGCAGCAGCTAAGTTCAGGAAAGCCTCGACTCAATTGCGTTCGGTGTGCATTTTTTTCGCCACGAATAGGGAATGGTGCGACGGAACTTTATCGAATAGAGAAGCAAACTCGACTGAATTTCGGTAAATATATCAATTCGTGAGTATATCGAGCATTGAGTGATTCAACAATATATATATTTTTTTATCGATTTTTCTTCAATTTTATTTCAATTTTTTTCTGGTGTCCGAAAAATCAACTGCGTATTAAAATGCGCATCCAAGAAATACGACAGATGTAGCGTTGCATTTGGCGCCGCTTTCTCCGGACCCGTCCGATCGTTTCCTCCCTTCTTCTTCTTCCTCCTCTTCGGTCCTCACTCGCGCCGCTTCCTCGCGGCCACCAAGTCGCGTGGCCTTCGCATCGCGACGCGAGGCTCGCAGAATCTCGGCGCGCTGATTCGCGCGCCAGCGCGCGGTGACGTCGTCGCCGTCGGCGGCGCGAGAGACCCGCGCCGAGTATATCGACGATCGTCGATCGGGTCTCGCGGCGAAAATACCGTTATGTCTCGGCGGAGAGGGATTGCACTCTGGGGGGATGAGGGGGGGGGGGGGGGGAGGGCACGGTAACGCACTGGGTCACGTGCACGTCGTTCTTCCTGTTCCTCTTCCTCCTCTTCGTCCTCGTCGCCTCTCTCTTCCTGCTCTTCCTCCTTTTCCTCGCCTCTCTTTCTCGCTTTGCGAGGACGAGCAGCGCTCCTCGTGAAATTTTACGAGTCGTCCGCCCGGCGTCCCGAGTCGACCCTGTACCGAGCGCGTATATGGTTTTCGGGGATTTCCAGTCTACCTGCGACACTCTCCGATGATAATAAGCAACTAGTGGCGGTGGGTGGTCGTCCCGCATGTTAACGATATAACTTTTGTGGATTCCGCACGCGCCCAAAAGTGTCACGCGGTCTCCGATCAATTCCGCATATTATTTTTTCTTCCTACATCACCGCAGCATCGACGAGAGTAAATCGACGTAAAAAAACTGACTCTCGTTAAAAAAAATGAAAAATATGCTCATTGACTCGGCGTAACATCGACCTTTCATTAAATCTGCAAAATCAGCTCCAAACTCTTGAAAAAAAAAAATAAATAAATAAACAAGCGACACCTTCTTAAACCCATTTTTTCAAAATCATTTTATCCCGCATTTTGTCTCCGCTCTACGAGATCGGTAGCAACAAAAATGCCCTCAATCCCATCAACGTGTATTTTCGTAAATTCGCGTAAGACGGTCGTTCGCGCTCAATTCGCAAAATCATCAGCTCCGAGCTCATCCGGATAAATATAGGGCGCGCGCGCGCGCGCGAGCGAAAAGGGAATAATATCGGTGGGGTCCATCGCGCACGCGTGCCCGCCGGAGTCTGCTCGATTGTGCGCCTCGTCCGGGGGCCCCGCGTCTCTCTATCTCTCTGTCTCACTCTCTATCGCTGTATCTCCCTCTCTCCCCCGCTCCTTCGCTCGGTCTCGCGCACACCGAGCATAAGTGTGGGTTCCAGCACGCGTGGGCGATGCTGCGGCACGCGACACGACCGTTACGTTCGAAACTGGCACCGGAGGGGTGCGAGCTGAGCGAGCGAGACCGACAACCGAGGGGGATAAACGCAGTCACTGTGTGTGTGTTTGTGTGCGAGCGAGACCGACGATGGGGGATAGACATTGGCTGTGTGTGTGTGTGTATGTAAGCGAGCGAGCGAGCGAGACCGATGACGAGGGATAGACACTCACTGTTCATGTGTGAGTGAGCGAACGAGCGAACGAGTGAGGGAGAGAGAAAGAGTGACGAGAAACGAGAGAAGGAAGAAGGGGGGTTGTGGGGGGGCCCCACCGTTCGAAGCCCTCGAGTGGGGCGGGGGGGCACCGGCACAGAGCGAGAGAGCGAGATACACACACACACTGAAGTTCTGCGAGAGAACGAGAGGTAGACACACGCTGAATTTCCGAGGGAGGGGGGGGACTACGCCGGATTGCAACGCTCACACACGGCCACCCGGTGCAACGCACAATAAAAGACAATAAAAGAATTTTTCTTTTCATCCCGTCCTATGGCTCGTTCCTCTCGCCCGTATCTTTTTTTTTCCCCAATTTTTCAGCTGGTAATTCGAACATTGTAAAAGATACGAATAAATACAGTCGATGTTGAGCGATGTTGAAGATGACTTCTCAACGCAAACTCATAGGTTTGGCGATGGTGATCAGACGTCGCTGACGGATCGAAATGTCGAGACCCTCGCGATTAAAATGCCTAAGAAACGTGAATTTAAAAAAACGATCCTCAAGAAACAAAAACCCGTTTTCGAAACTTTTCCCGAAAAATTTGGTCCATCGCTCCTGAAAAAATGTCACAGTCGCTGGAAAAAAAAATGTTCGACAAAACAGCGATTCGAGCCTCGTCTCCTGCCGCCGGTCAAACGATCCGCACGTTCGCGAGTCTGAGAGCAAGAACCCGCGATACCCTCGCGCGTTCTCGCGTCCCGTGCATCTGCCGCCGCGGCTAACAACGCTTTTCTCAAGGGGGGAGGGGGGGAGGGGGTCTAGCGAGAGGACACGCGGAGAGAGAGAGAGAGCCCGGAACAATCGTCACACTCACGAATATGCGCGACGGGGAGAAAAAAAAATGTACGAGAGTTGGCGCGCGGCGACGGCGGCGGCTGTGCATCGGGGAACAGGTAAGGGGCCAACTACTCGGTGAATCTGTTGCTGCTGTCGCTGCCGCTGGTGGCGGCGGCAGCAACGGCGGCGACGGTGGTGGTGGTAGTGGCAGCGGCGGCGGAGGTCCGTAGCGGCGCTGGTGGCGACGACGGCGGCGGCGGCGGCGGCGGCGGTGGTGGGGAGACACCGCACGTCGTAGCCCGGGAGAGACAGATGCCCGAGCTGCGATTGGTCGGCGGCCCGCGACCGGCCGTCCCCCATTGGCGAGCAGCGCGGGGCCCGTGGGGCCAGCATTGGCCTGGCAGCACGTGCGGGCCACCTGCGGCCCGGCGGTGGGGGCGACTGCTTATAAAAGGACCCGCGCGTCCCCCCTGCCAGTCAGAGACCGGCTAGCAGCCGAATCCGAGAGACATCGTGAGCCGCAGAGTCACAAGGGCGTGTTGTGTGCGTCTCACAATTCGTGCAAACACCCCGTTGACCCGTATCGCGAACTATCGAGATTAAAAAAAAAAATACATACACGTAAAAACGTAGTAAAAACGAGATCGACAGTGTGAAAAAAAAGTGCAGTGACGAATATCGAGGCTCTTCAGCAAAATCTGGATTATCACTGGAGACTCGCGTTTCGTTATCTACATGAAGACAATTCGGTTCGAACGTTTGCGAATCGAATCTGTGTGAAGTGCCAATCGACGGATAAACGGTGATAACACGAGAACAACGGTTGTCAGAGCCTCCCACGACTTGGATTACCGGGAGGTCGGCAGACCGCTCGTCGCGTTTGTTTCGTCGGTTTATTGTTTGTTTCCGTACGCTTCTCTCTCGTCGCAATCATGCTCGTCGAGGAGATGCCGCGGAGCTTCGTGAAGAGGAACAACAGCTACAGTCACTGCCCGCTCAAGAAGCGGCCGGTGCACGTCATGCTGTACGACGAGGTCCCCGAGGCCGTCAAAGGTAAGGATCGCTCGATTGCAAAACCAAAAAAAAAAACAACGACAACGTTTCTCCCAATTTTTCATCACAAAAATATTCAAAACAAAAAATTCAATCAAATCAAAATCAACGAGCCCAAAAAAAAATCCAAGCTTAATCAACATGTCACTAACGAAATCCCTCTTTTTTCCGATTACAGAAGAAATAATCGACGTCGTGACCGACGACATCCCAGAGCCGGAGAATCTCTCCACCAAACCCGAAGATCTCAGCAGAACCGCCAAGAAGTTCTGCCCGAGCTCGCGATCGCCGTCGCCCGCGTCACCGATCGCCGAGCCCCAGACGGAAGCTCCGCGTTCGCCCGTGCAACATCAACAGCACCACCACCATCATCATCAACAGCAACCACAGCAGCAGCAACATCAGCCACAACAGCCCCAACACATTCCAGTTCCCGTGCATCCGCAGCATCACCACCAGTCGTACCCGGCGAAGCCGCTGACACCTCCGGTCGGCGTGGCCGCGGTTTACCCGTCGGTGAAGCAGGAACGCGTCGAGGTGATCCAGCACGACGGATCGGCATCGACACCCGCGGCGCCGTTGCGATTCGCGCCATCCGCCAAATCTCCGCTTGAACCTCTGAACCTAAACACTCCGGTCGAGCCGGTTGCGCACTACGCCGCGACCCCAGCTTGGGCCCGATCAGCGCCGCTCTACCCGCCGCACTATCTTCCTTATCCGTCGGCCTACCGATTCCCGCATCATCATCCGGGCGCGGAGCTCTACCCTGCCTATCCGCTCGCCGCTTATCCGCACTCGTCGCCCGAGCACGCGGCCTCCTCAGTGTCGCCGCCGCCGATGCCTCTTCCGCTGCCGCCGCACGGCGCCCTGACCTGCCCGACGATACAGCGACCGATCGCCCGTAGCTACGCTCACTGGGCCGCCGCCGCTGCCGTCGCCGCCTCCGCTTCCGCCTCCTCGACCGGATCGTCGCCCGATCATTGCGGACTATCGCCAACGAGCTCGATCGGCTACGGATCGCTGAGATCGCCGCCGCCCGTGACACCCGAGGATCTCTCGTCGCCCGGCAGCGACAGCGGACGATCTTCCGCCGGCAGCACAACAGCCGCGTCGACCACGATAATCGGTATGAAGATCGACGGCGCGAGCGTCTGCGCCACGAGTCCCATGCAAACGTCTCACTCGTCGACGTCGTCGTCCTCGTCGTCCTCGTCGTCGTCATCCTCGTCCTCGTCGTCGAACGCCAACGCCTCGTCGCCCAGGTATCAGTGTCCTGACTGTGGAAAGTCGTACTCCACGTACTCCGGACTGTCGAAGCACCAGCAGTTCCACTGCGCCGCCGCGCTCGGCCAGACGAAGAAGTCCTTCTCGTGCAAGTACTGCGAAAAGGTCTACGTGAGCATGGGTGCCCTCAAGATGCACATCAGGACCCACACATTGCCGTGCAAGTGTCATCTGTGCGGCAAAGCGTTCTCGCGACCGTGGCTACTCCAGGGACACATCAGGACGCACACGGGCGAGAAGCCGTTCAGCTGTCAGCACTGCAATCGCGCGTTCGCCGATCGCAGCAATCTGCGGGCGCATCTCCAGACGCACAGCGACGTGAAGAAGTACTCGTGCGCGTCGTGCAGCAAGACCTTCAGCAGGATGTCGCTGCTGACGAAGCACCAGGAGGGCGGATGCCCCGGCATGGCCGTGCCCATGGGCTACGGCTGCTGATTCCTTTGGCGTCGACGTTCGTCATCATTTACTCGTCGCTGCGGTTCCTAAATCCACGAGTGCCTTAAAAAATCAAGAGAGAGTCGAAAGAATGAGAGTGACACGAGTACAAAGTTTCGAGAAAGAAAAACGAAAAAACGACACGCGGGTGTTTTTGTAAATATGTAATATTCGTATATATAGATATATTATATTTTATCTCGAGAACGCCGGAAAATAACTTTTTGAGGAAAGTGAAAAGGAGGAACACGAGAGAGTGAGAAAGTTTTTATAGTTTCGTGTATACGGGGACGAGATCGAGCTAATCGGAAAATATTTTGTACTTAGGGTAACGTGTGCCTTGAACGGAAACGAGCGCCCGCTTTTCTTTTTGATTCGTTTCTTTCTCATTTTCATCTTTCGTTTTTTTTTTTTTCTTTTTTTTTTCGTCTTCTCATTTGACTCTTCGAAGAGCCGACGTCTTAGTATTTTCTCAAAACCGCTCGACGCGGTACCGTGAAACTGCCGTGCCATTTCTGTATCGACAAATTCCAATTCGCGATGCGTTTTTTTTTACATATTTTTACTATTTTTCCCTTCTTCGTATTTCGTATCGTAAAGAAAAAATATTTCTACGTCCTACACAGATATATTATATTATATTCTATTATATTATATTATATTGCGTCGATCGCGTGACGACGATCGAGATTATCTCTTAATAATTTATGTTCTTAGGATTAAGTATCACAAGTCGAGTCCGCGCACCGTGCACCAAATTGTCTCGCGAAACCCAAGCACGGTCTTCTTATTTTTTTTTCTCTCTCTTTATTTTTACACACATATTAATATAATTATCGCCCGTCTGTACATAGCCCGCACCCCGCGATAAAATATCTAGACTCTAGATATCAATAACTTAAGTATTACGGGCGGTAAGAGTCGCAATGTTGAGCGAACTTTTACCGCCTTAAACGCGTTTCTCTCGTTCGTTCGTCGAACGAGAAAGTAAAAAAATATTATTATTATTTTTTTTGCGTTCATCCTCTAAGTTACTCGATGAAACTAGTCATTGTATTATACATACACGTGTATATTATATATATAAATATCTACGAAGGTGCGAAAGAGAGAGAAAGATAGCGAAGGAGCAAAGTGACATTTTTTAATAAAACAAAAAGACGACTCGCCACGAGTCCCTTGATCGAAAAACAAAAAAAAACTGTTTTATTTTTCGTTAAATTTCTCATCTACGTCGATCCCACCTTTAAAATCACGCAACGTCCTCTCTCTTTCACTGCGAAAGAAGCGAAAAGAAAAACAACGATGCACGACGATACTGGGACAGCAGAGAGTCCGCGTTCCAAAATGCGCGTTGAACGACGGAGACGCGACCGCCGTCGGGTGCAACGAGACTGCCACCAGTCGCGTCGCGTACATATTATATTTTCGTCGTCTAAGAATTTTTTGTAAAGAAATTTTTCGAATCATACTGCGAGGAGCATAGAGATATCGCTTATATAATGGAGATATTATTTTATAAATAAAATAACGAATCAAAACATACATCAATTTTCTTTTCTTATTGCAATAACCGTGAAACCTCGTCCCTCGCTAATATAATTCAAGAGTCGTTCGACCGGTTGATTCAATTTCGACTCATCCGCGCTGGGTTCGTCGTTTGCAGGAAGACGCGGCGCTGCGTCGCTCGTACAATTGCGCGGGGCTCTTTAGCGCCCGTGCAAACAACATATGGCGCGTTACCCTACGAACGGTTGCGCGGTTCTCGGCCTCCGCGAGAGCGCGGAGTTCGATTCATTGCCTCGCAATGGGCTACCTGCTGCACACACACAAGCAGCCCGCACGGGAGTCCCACGCGCTTGTCTCGTCGGCTCGCTCGACGCGAAACGATTCAATCGCCTCTGGTGCTATTAGCGCAGCCGCCGCTGCTGGTGGCGGCGGCTGCGACCGTTTCGCCCGGCTGCGACACACCCATATGGGCGCCAATCACGCTGCTATTCCCGCTGGATTAGCTCTCGCTGGTAACGAGATGAAACTCCCGTTTGTCGTATCATCGATGCGTGCACCAAGATTCAACAGGACGAAATCGGGTCTCGTATCGATTTCGTCGTTCTGGCGAATTTAACAATTGAAAAAAAAAAAAAAAAAAAATCAACGCAACTTCGATATTGCATTTTTTACTATCGATTTTTTGAATCAACAATTATAATATTAAAGCCGACGTGTTTATTTGGAATAAATGAATGGTACATTTTTCACTGCTAATTTTTTTTTTTACTTTTTTTATGAATTATTTCGCATGGAATTTCTTATACGTTCATTTGGAACATTCGAAGTCTTTTCTCCAGCGCGATTTTCGTGCGGTGAGCACGAGGCGCGAGCGACCGTTATACCCGGCTCTCCCCGAGAACTTTATTTCGGGGGTACCCGTCGCATTTGCGCATTCCCCGGAGAAAACCTGCTGCGCGCGTCTCCGGCCCGAAAGCAACAATGTTGCGCGCGGCCGTCGCCGTCGGCTCGCTGCTGCCCCGTCTCTCGCTCGTCGCGGCGGTGCTGCCGCCGGCCTCGGGTTCTTCTTTATTCCCAAACGGATTTTGCCGCGCGCGCGACGAGTCGAGCGAAAAAATATTGAGATACATTTTTTGCCGTGGAAAAATTTAACTTTAAATTGTACTCATTGTCGATCCTTTTGCTCTTTTGCAGACTGGGAAAAAAATTCATCGGCAAATTTTGATCGTTGAGTCGTTCGCAGCGGTTGAGATCGTGAGACTGTGAATTCTTCGGAGAGGGGTGAGAGATCACCGAGAGCAACGAGAAACCCTCCCTTCGGATTTCTCCCTTGTCTTCGAACGGCCCCTCGGCGCGACGATCCGCGCACCAACGGTCGCACGTACCCCAGTCACCCCTGAAAATATTCCGCACCGAGTGCCGACTGGTTTTTTTTTTCTTTCCTCGAGGACTGTGCACGACTCGCGTCAATCGCACCTGCTGATCCTGCTGAGATTTTCAAATGAATTATTCGACGATTCAACGAGCCCTCAAAATGATCGTATTGATATTGCAATTTTAGTACAGGGAACATTTAAATATATTTATTTTCTGAAATGTAATTTTATGTCCATTTTTTAAACTAATATACGAGTAATTGTTCGAAAATTGAATTTACGTTTTTAATATATAAAAATATTGACGCGACATTTTAGATTTTATATTAACAACAGATTCAATTTTCGTGGGAATAATTTTTCAATCTCCAACAACGATTTAAACGCGTTTTTTTTTTTTTTTTTTTTTTCGAAACCCGAATTCGATGTTCGAATTCAGAGTCTCGTCGATTTCCCCCGATGGGTCGACGCAATGTTCGGGAAAATCGTTTGTTTTCGCGCCGGTGCATCGCGCGCGCAAAACTTTAGCAGGTGGATCATCGGTGGGACAATGGCGATTAGCGGAGGAGGCGCGGTCGGCAGGTCTCTCGCCGTGTCGGGCCGTCGCAAATCTCCGGCAATGTTACGTTCAACAGCCGCTGCGCTTGTCGTAGTATTCATTGTGTCCCAAGAAGCTTTAACGAGCGGTGTAACCAAGAGCCAAGGCTGACCAACCGGTGGGGTCTTCGTTCTCTTTCGTCGAAATTTCCCGCTTGTTCCCTCCGTCTCGTTTTCGGTTGTCTCGTGAGCGACGGAGGAAACTCACGCCGACAGTATTCTCGGTCTCCATTGGGCGATCTTTTCATTCACTGTCGCCGACAGGTGCGCGACGCGGCGGAGTCTTGAAAATTTGTGGCGAAATCTCGTCGTGCTTCCTCGTTTTTCACCAGCTGCACCGAGATATTGTCACTCGCTGCGCCACGGGACTACCTTCACTGGACACTGAGAAGGTTTCGTACCTACCGAGCTGCGAGGATCGTTCGCCACTTTGAGACAGTGATTGGCACAGTCTGAAGCAACTGCGGTGCCAATGACTGTGCGTCCGTCGAGCGAAAATGTAAGAAAACGAAAACAAGAATAGAGGAAAAAAGAGGAGAGAGAAATGCCGGAAAGTTCGGTACAAAGTTCGCTCATGTTCGTTTGGCACAGTGATTGGCATGGCCTACGAATTAATCAACTGCAGTGCCAACGGCTGTGCGCCGTTCCTGCGAAAATTCAAGAAAGTGAAACTACGAATAGCGGGACGAAGAGGCGAGAGAATCGAAGGAAGGAAACCGAGGGGAGGGGGGAAACCAGCGAACTGTACTCTGCATGATGCTCGGCTCACTTGCGCGCACTCTTTCTTCGAGCTTTTACGACCGGCTCGATCGGAACAGGTGCAGGTGGCCGGGTCCTGGGAGACCGGCGCGCACCGGAGGGGTTTAAAGCGACCATTCTTTAAATGCTGCGATACAACGAGCGCGTACACTCCGGCAAACGTCGTTTTTGCCGCTGGCTGGCCACGGTTTTACACGCGCGTATATATATTATATGTATATATAGGTTTACAGATACAAACGAGCGCGTAAAAGAGACCTGTCCGCGCTGACAAAGGACCGGTAGTACATAATACGGACTGTGAGTCGTCGCCAAAAACTCCGAAAAGGAAATTACTAAAAATCACGACGTTTCCTCCAAAACTGGTTTCTATTGGCTATTTTATTGTTCCTTAAAAAAAATAATAATAATAAAAATGTTTTATTCATAATTTTCATTTTTGTTTAAACATAATATACTAATGAACTTTTGTTTAAGTCTTGAACTGAAATCGTAAGAAAAAGACGAGGTTTGTAGGAAAAATATTGCCAGCTCCTTTCCCGCGTCTACATTCAACACTATTTCGACCAAAGGCGACACCGCGGCGCCTCGCCATCTGTCGGCAAACGGCTGAACCCTCGCGCCTCGCTGCCTTCGCAGCTCGCGCGGCGCTTCGTCGTCTCCTGCGGTTTCTCCTCGCTTCGAAGTCGCGCGAAATCTGACGAATCATTGAGATACAAAAGCACCACAAAGTGAACAATTACACATATGTTTTTCGTGAGCCTTGGGTGGCCAATAGCTGTACTTTACAGTCGTCAAACGCTTCAAACGTAAATTCGACTCATCGGCGTGCTAATTTTTTTAACGCCCCGAAAAAAAACCAACAGCCTTAAAACAGTTGCCCGAAATTCGATTTTTTTTTTGTAATCACAGTGACCATCACAGTGACCAATCACTGTACTTCCTGGCCCAAAATCTCCGACGTTGATCCTCGAGTCGATACTTTCCCTCGAATCACCTATCACGGTTCTCCACCTCGGTCCCTCGCCGTTTGTCCCTCTTCGCTCGCCCCGGGCGAAACCAGTTGCGCGGGCGCGCGCGCGGCGATCGCGCGACGACGACCGCCTCCCGCGCACTCTCGATCGCGCAGCGCCCCGGCAACGCAGCTCGGTGCGCGGCCCAGTGCATAACTCTATTTACATACCTGACCTCGCGTTGGGTCCGAATCTACCTGTACCTGCATATGCACAGATATAGCCATACAAACACATACACACAATATACACGCACACCCTCGCACGTACAGCTCTCGACCGCGACGTTTGACTTTCGAGCGAACCTTTTGTGTCGAGTTCCGTCGTAATTAGTGCCTGCGAGGTTAGTGCATCGGAGCCGGGTGAGGCGAATACGCTGCCGACAAATCGCGACGCGCGCAAAATTCGCCGGCAGCGAATTGTACGGCCGGTATAAAGCGCAGTCATGAGCGCTTTGAATACAAACGACTCTGGCCCGGGAATATTCCCACGGCTAAACCCGACGCGACTGGCCCCGGCCTCTGGTCTCGCTATAACGAAACAGGACTCGCGCGCGCGCGTCCACGCTGAATTGACCCCGGGAGCGCGCGAATCGACGCGCGAGACGATCGAGCGTCGACGGGCGAAACGGAGGCAGCAGCAGCAGCGAGACAACCCGGAACGTCGTCTGCGAGCGGCCGGCACACACCCGCCGATCGACACCGAGAGCAGCAGCCGCGCGGACGATCCTTTTCACGGCTTCCCGGAAGACACCGGCGTCCTACTCTCCGCGGTTTTTCGTTTTTTTGTCTCTACCTTTTTTTTTCGAAACCCTCCTAATTGTTCCGCGGTGGTACGTGTTCTGTTGTCGACAGTACCGATCGCCGTTGATCGGCAAAGTGTACCGTTCAGCCACGCTCATTGTATACCTATCGGCTCGTACGATTTCTCGCGCCAGGTGCAGTTATCGGCTGCGGTTATCGGCTCGTCGACTTTGGTATTTTTTATTCAGTATTTTTTAATAATTTCCTCATGAATAAATCGGTAATTGTGAAATAGTATGTTTTGTACGATACGAGTGCGATGAAAAGTTTCTCGCGCGCGTTTCGTACAAAATTTTCTGTCAAGAGTGCGCAAAAAGCGATTACTGTTTAATGTATTAATTGCAATATCATTTTTATCACGCTAGGTGGCCAATCACTGGGCCAGGCGGGAAACGAGTCGAGCGGGGCACGCGATTCGGGTGTGAGACGATTCTCGATGTTGATCGAGCTTGTCCGCGGGACGAGCAGAGTATACGGTCTCGACGACGTTGATTCGCCGTGACCGATTGTTCGATCGTCCGCGCGCGCGCAGCAAAGAGCCGGGAGAGGAAAACGAGACGGAGCCGAGGAACGCGAGCATTGGTCACGCCTCGTCATCTCGATTCACCGGTCAAACGCGTCGCGGGAATGGGACTAAAAACCGTCGGTCAGCTCGTCGCTCGGGGCAACCGGCGACGCACTTGCTATTTACACAGCGAAGGATTTTGCAATGGAATCTTCGCAAGCATATCACTGATCGATATTCATTGACCTCCATGATCGCTATAACCAAAGAAATAAAAAATAAAAATTCAGCGTAAAATGATAAGTAAGACAAAAACGCAAAATAATCATTTGTTTCGCATTTCGCTGAAATAATGTTTAAGAAAGGATCTCATTGAAACTTTATTAATAGCATTCGAAACGGACGTGGAATATGTCCGGGCAGTAGCGAAAGGGTTAACCGTTCCATAATCCTTATAGAACAGTTTAATAAGACGATTTATCGCTCGTACTGTTGTATATATCGTAGATATCGCAAAGCGCGGTATCTTATTGGCACGTGATCTGTCGCTGTCTCTCTCCCACTCTCCCACTCCTTCTGCCGTGCATGTACAACATTGAAACACAGAAGAGAAATAGTGAGTGGCGAATATATGCACCGATATATCCCGTGGTCCTTGTCCGGGCGCTCGTTCCAGGTATCGATAGTCGATCTTTCGATCGTTCGCTCCGCGGAGCCTCGGGCCGGGCGGGTAATGCTCGAACGGCAATTTCGCACTGGGTCGCGCCGCGGTCGCGGTCGAAGCGCGCAGTTGGCGTCCGGCGAAATTCATAGACGAGCCTCGCGCCGCTCTCTGTCGTATCGCTCACGTCACCGGACGATAATTGTATTCTCATTAAAATTTCAAACGGCGAAAACACGTTTAGAGCCAAACACGTTACGATTTATTAATCGCAGTAAGAAGCTAATTCTTTTTTTTTGTGTCCATATTCACTGGTCGAAACTGTCAAAATCGTCGCGACGAGACGGCGCCGAGCGGCGAAAGCAAAACTCTCGGAGAGCGTCGCGTCTGGCGCCAGAATCCTCTCGCGACGTCGCGCGCGCGCGCACTTTGCGGTTTTTCCACGAATCGATACTGCAATCGAGCTCTCGGTTCCTCCTCCGCTCCACCGTCGCCCCGACCACCGCACGTTCGCCTTCCGCAATTCGCCTCTTCGACAGCGTCCGCCACGTTTTGCATTTGCATATAAATACGCGATAATTCAGCGAGCTTTATCGGCGCGCTTATTCGTTCGCGTTATACTTCAAGTCGCTTCTTTACGTTCGTTCGCTCTACGGGTTATTCGCGAGATTTAACGTTTGTATTTTCATAATCGCCCGTGCGGTCGTCCCCGGTGGCACTGGAAATTTCGGCGAACGACACGCTACAGTTCGGCGAATCGAACGCGCGAGGTGTTTTCGAGACACGCGCGCGAGAACGATCCGGTCGGATCATTTTACCGATTTCCTTCTCTTTATTTCACTCGTCGAATCGACGTAAATTACACTTTTAATAGGTCGAAAAAAAAAAAAATATAGTTTATTCAAAACGCACTCTGAGGTTGTCTCAATGTCAATTTATCTTTACTATTTATAATTTTTGTCGACATTACATTTATTTTCTCAACTCATGAACCGAACAAGAAACAAACAATCGTTTCAAACCAGAAATAATTCTAATTAAAAAAAAATAACCAAAAATAGTAAGCAAAAATGATTCAACACTTTCGCATTGATTTTGCCAAAATAACAAAAACGTTTGACCAAAATCGTAATTTTCGGGCAATTACGAAAGGCGTCGAGTGCGTCTCGCTACTAATGAAAATTCGCAGTCGTCCTCAGTATCTCGTTATTGCCTTTCGACCCGATCTTCCCCCTCCCCCGCAGTCGACCAGCAGAGATCTCAAAAAAATATCTGTCGTCTCGCTGGTGCGTTCAGGCCGCGCGGTCGCCGGCGAAGGGCGACCGAGACACCGAGGTACTTAGCAAATGAGAAGCCTAAGTGGCGTATCGAAATCTGCGCGAACCGATCGTAGCTGCTGCCGGTCTCGCGCGGTGTTTGCCCTCCGAGGAGGAAGGAATGAAAAATACGAGAAAGAGACCCGAGTCTCTCTCTCTCTCCCTCTCTTTCTTTCTCATTTTTCGATCCTTCTATCTTTCTCTTTCTCTCTGGCTCTTGACCCACGAAAGAGCGAGAGGGAGCGAGTCGTTGCGGCAGGTGTAACGCGGCCGAGAGGCGGCGAGTGAGCCGAGCCGCTCGGTTCCCGCTGGTCCGTGAGCCATCGAGCCATCTGTTGTGCACGCCGCCTTAGCGAGGTCCGCGACGACGCCGACTACGACGACTATACGAGGGCCGAAGTAGGTTCGGGGTAACAGGTTGCTGCTCTCCGTTCCTTCCCCGGCCCGAGCGTTCTTCGTCCGTCGTCGCGCCGCCGAGATTGTTTCGTCCCTCCCGGTCATCCTCTGCGGCTCGTGGGCGAACGAACCGCGCGCGCGCGCGAGGTCGTCTCGGTGTGGCTAATGAGCTACCCGCTCGCTTTTACTCGTCGAATATATATCCCGCACAGATTACTACACGGCGTAGTACACACCGGACGCGCGGATCGGCGCGCTCTGTGTGTAAGAGACGAAAGCGCGAGCCGCAGCGAAAAGGACCAACTTCTCTCTCATCTCCACAGACGCTTTCGTTATTTTTCTTTTATATTCCCCGGACTCCCTTTTTGTTTTTCCGTCTGCCTCTCTTTTTCGTATCCTCTCAAGCCGACGCTGAGAGGACTCTCGAAAGCATCAGACACGCAGGTCGATCCCAAGTGCCTGTATCGTATTGCACACTCCGAGCGCAAAGGATACAACGCGCATCGAGCTTATTATCATGTGCAGAAGTTGAAGATTCTTGAGCTTCGCGCACGACGCTGTACGCGGTAAAAAAAATTGATTCTAATACAAAAAATGTACAGTGCACAAAAATGATGAAAAACTTGACGCGATTTTCCGTGGGAAAAAGATCGAACGTCTCCGAATTTCGCGCCAAGTGGATCGCATCGAGAAAGTCGGATGAGTGAAGGTACGGTCGAAGGTACCGACGTTTGTGTTTACGAGAGCGTTAATAGCGGCGCGAGGGCGGCCGCGCGGGGTTAACGACGCCCTTCGCCCGTCACGCGGGACAAATGCACCTGCATCCATCACCCGGCGAAACGGTCACTGCCGGGCCGCGAGCTCGCCGAGGCCCGCGGGAACTAATTAATTCCGACGCTGATTAATCCCCACGAAATTGTGGGGTCAGCTCGCTCGGGCTACGCGCAGACGCGGAAGAGAAAGGGATACACCGGAGCAGATTCACGCGGAACATTGGGACGGAAAAAATATACCGTAAAGCGGATCAGCTGGGAGAACGAAAAAAAAAGGAAAAAAATCTAACGAAGCTAAAACAAATCGTGCGTCCGGGGTGCGTGCGACCCCTGAAAAAAAAATAAATTTTCCTCGCATTTCTCATTTTCACCCCTTTTCGTTTCATTTTCACCCTCGCCGATACCTGATGTCGACCGGGGCGGCGCGCGGCTTCTTTGCCCCCGGCGGCTTCTCATATCCACAAACTGGAGCGCAACAGATGGTCGACGCCCACGGCGAAACGACGCGCCGACACCTCCTCGGGAATTTCCTTCCCGGATACGCGAAGGATTTCGGCGTGACCGTCCGACCGCGCAGACGCCGTGATAAATCGGACTCGGGCGGTGTGCAACGAAAATGAATTACACGATTTGTGCAACGAGGCATCGACAGGGCCGAGAGAGAGAAAGTGACGCAAGAAGAGACACGGGACTCTTGTGATTGATTTTTCAACGAAACCGTGGATCGTTGCATTGCTCCATCGGCCCTTTTTCCGATTGGAAGTGTCAACAGGTATTAATGAGTAGCATATAGTGCACGTCTGTGACTCGCATGCTCTGCACACCTTTGGATACTTATACAGCCGCATAAAACAATCGACACGAGTTACAAAGCGGAAACGTTTATCAACAACCCGGTTATCAAGCGAGACTGTTCGCTTGGTGACTTTTCATTGCTACGTCGTCCGTCTGTTTTGTCGAAGCGAGTGAGTCGTGTGAACATCGTCCAAAATTATTCACAGCAATACGTATTTCGAACCTGCTAATTTCGTTTCAGGGATAGAATATGCGACTTGAAAACGATGATATAGGCTAAAAGTCGATATTAAAAAAAATACATTTCGTAACCCCAATGTAGCCTTTTAAAGCTGTATAAGAGCGCAGCAGCGTAAAAGATTTGTGTTCCCGCGCCAGCGCTTGCGATTAGACTAGTAATGTGTATATTCTTCATTTCATCCATTTAAATGAAGGGTCGACCCAAGAACTCGGACCCCCGGAATATTTAAGGTACGGCGGATGTCCGCGGTTTAATTCTCACCGAGACTCGAGCCGGAAAGCCGACGACGACGACGACGGACGGAGTGGCGTTCTCTCAACGCGCCAACCGGTCATCATCGCAGGTGCTGGGAGAATCGGCCGAACGCGCCGCACACGCTCGATTCGCCGTGCGTCATTATCCGAGGTGTGGCACCGGCGAAACGCGTAGGTGGTCCTTCGGGGGTTCCCGGGGTCTCGCTCGGGGGCCACGCCGAGCGACGTTTTGCTCGGCGTCGTCGTCGTCGCGCCGTTCCCTCCCCGGGGCCGCGTGTCGCGCGTGTGAACAGCGCGAACCGGGTTCTTCCGCAGGAACCCGTGACGCCCGCGAGTGACACGAAGATGAGGCGCGAGCAGTGCAAACGCTTTCGCGCTGGGTGCACGCAGCGTGCGTGACCGACGAAACCGTCGTTTAGACTAAACGAATGCGAGTTGAACGTCGGATGATTTTTTTTTCACTCATCCAAGCCTCGAATACTTGCACAGAAAAAAAAGACGTCAATACAATTTCATCTCTGATTTCTACAATTTCGTATACAAGATTGAAACAATTATTTCAAGGGTCGACGAAACCGTCGTTTAGACTAAACGAATACAGGTTGAATGTCGGATGATTTTGTTTTCACTCGTCCAAGTCTCGAATACTTGTACAGAAAAAAAATACGTCAATACAATTTCATCTCTGATTTCTACAATTTCGTATACAAGATTGAAATAATTATTTCAAGGGTCGACGAAACCGTCGTTTAGACTAAACGAATGCGGGTTGAACGTCGGATAATTTTTTTTTCACTCGTCCAAGCCTCGAATACTTGCACAGAAACAAAATACGTCAATACAATTTCATCTCTGATTTCTACAATTTCGTATACAAGATTGAGACAATTATTTCAAGGGACGAATGTCACGTGAGTTATTTACGGTTATTTGTTCTCACGACTGGACGCGTGGCGTGTGGCGGAATGGGAACTATATCTGTATCTTATCGTTTGTCAGATTCGTTCCACAAATTCGAGGGATTCCGTCGTTCCGGAATCCCCGGGACGGACACGGTGAGACAAACAAGTTGCACGCGTCGAGGAGCCGCGCGAGAAACGAGAATCCGCTCTCGCCTCGCGTTCGCCCGTTCGGGTAGACAAAGTAGCTGGCAAAGTGGCTGTGCCGAGCTCTTTGAGAGGGAGACCTGGTTCGTGTCTTCGACCGGACTGCGAAGCCACATGGCCGGTGCGCTGAGCTTCGACTTGTACACCCCCTCGACTCGTGTGTACGCGGGCGAAGCTTTACCCTCGTGGCCCTGTCGGTTCGTGTATCACTTCATTTTCCACCGACTCCAAATACTTTCACGGTGGCATGTGACGAAACCGAGTCGACGAGGACTTGAGTTATATTCGCCCGGGTTTCTGGCACGAGAATGCGTCGAATGTGCAGTGCGAGACTTGTTCTCAAAAACAGAACGTCATTTCTGAGGAAAAGCGGACAGTTTCACTCTACGACCCTTCGACCCTGTTACGCCAGAGACAAGTGGATACACGTCGTTGATTTTTCAGGCACATACAACGCTGTACTTTGAACTCGCCATTCACGGGCCAGGTCGTTGAATCTGAGAGATGAAGCTGGATGCGTCGAATATGAAGTCCGAGACTTTTCCTCTTTTTTCTTACAGTTTCGGGAGTTTTTCGAGATTTCATTTATTCAATGGAACTGTTTCATTGAAATTTTTGGCCGAACAGTTTGTCAGAAATCGTAGATCTGGCCGCCGGGCCGAAAACCGCCCAAATCGGGGTCACGAAATTGATGGGTTTTCCATGATTTCAAATAAATGTTTCATGGGTTGGAATTTTAATGACATTTCATAGCATCAATGACACTTTTTCTTATATGTACCCTTCGGTCGGTGGTCCTCGGGTCTTCAGGTTCAGCCTCCGCTCGTTCGAGCAACGAAGTACAAGTGTACACATTGATCGCCCGGTCGCTTTCACGGGTCTTTCGTACGGGTGCGCGGGTTCACCAAGAAGGGGCGGAGGGGGGGGGGGGGGGGTCGAGGGAAAACGAAGAGACGAGAACGAAGACAAGGGGCGACGGGCACACCCGCCTAGGAGTTCCTAGGGTTCTCGACCTAGGCGCACGATAATTAAAGCGAAGTCACGGTGACCCTCGCGTCTTCCTCTGGGTTATCCGCTCGGACTCGACGTCGACTTCGTGCCGGTCTCGATCTTGTCAACGATCGATTTATACGACGCGCTCGCGGCCTCCGCGGAACCGCGAGAGGCTCCCCTCCCCTCTCCCCTCGCCGATGTATGGGCGCTCTTCGGACGGCAATTAAGATGATACTCCGCCTAATCAGAGCCCAGATCTGAAACCTCCGACGCCGCCGACGCCGCGAAGCGCGATCGAGATCGTCGGTCGTCGTCGCACGAATCCAACTCGAATTACATGCGCACCGGAATCGCCGCGGTTCGACTCTCGTTGAATTCTCATTGGCGTGGCTTTTCATCGTTTGAACTCGTCGATTTTTGTCACAGCGAGCGACGTTTTTTTTTTCTCTGCATTCAAAAACACGTGTCACGAAATTATTTGTCAGTTATATCTAGTTGTATCTTATTATCAGTGATGACACTGAGGCGGTCTCGTTTCAATCGACTAGCTTTTTACATTTTTCGCTATTACCTCGACGTTCGTTTTTTCAACGATACAATTTTTAAAGCGAAGACGCGACGACGTCGCGGCGAATTCTCCGCCGACGCACCTGCCGGAAGGTCGAAGCTCTTGACTTCCCGAATTCTCCCGTTTCGGCAAGTGGAAGCGCGAGAGGACTTCAAATATTGACCGACTCCGAGTGTCTCTCGACGAGGTCCGCGCGCGCGCGCTTTACGTTTACCCGGGATGGTTCGCCAATTCGCGACTACCGATGAAGTGCACGTCAAGTGTCTTGCCGCCCCGACAAAGCACCTGTTCGGTCGCTCGTAGTGTGCTTTGCGAGTAGAAAAAGAAAAAAAAATAATCCTGAACAGCGGCCGTCGGCTATTTCAGGTTTGTTATTTTTTTTCCCCTCTCAGTTCTGGTTTGTGCGTCTGGCGCGCGGTGATTTCCTCGAGACTCCGACGTCGTTCCGTCCCCTTCTCAACGTCTGCGCGGCGCTCGCGCGACGCGAGTCTCTCTTACGTTCGCACGGCGCACGCGTCGTACGCGTCGAGCACTCTCCCGGTCGGCGAAGAATCGGACGAGCGCGTGCGCGCACACACGTGGCCCCGGGTGACGCCCGGCAAGTGGGTTAACGCCGACAATTGCCGTAATTACGCGTGTCTCGTTCGATCTCGACGGAATCGCATGCGCGCGTGCGCTCGGACGTTTCCACTTTCGCGAATTCCGTTAGCCCGGTGTAATTGTTTCCTCGGCGTCCGATATCCGCTGCTCTCGCTGTATTCGGCAGAGTGCGAACTTTCGTCGCGACTGCTCGTCGGGAGTGAATATAATTAATTCAGTGCACTTTTGGTACATCATTAGGATAGATACTACAGGCTTTAAAAAAATGATGCATATATCTCAGAAACTGAAGACTATTTATCTCAATTAACGAATATTTTTCAATCCCTTTCGCTTATTCGCAGAACATTCTATTTAAAAAAATCATCCTTAATTAAAAAAATATATTTTTGTAAAATCAAATTTCGTGCACACTTATTTTATTTTATATCGCCACGAGGGCAGCGGGTGCACGTCGTTTTGCCCGTCGCGTTCCAATTAAAACTGGTTCGCGGGCGGAATGCGCGCGCGGAATCGCGTTCGCGATAACGCGGCGATGGTTATTGACCGATCAGGAGGCGCGTAATAAATACAGCCGCGCACTGACGCGCCGAGGATTATATCAGTCCCCCGGGGGGCGGAGTGTGGAATGGGGGGGGGGGGGGGGTGGTTGATACACGCAACGTCGCGGCGACGTGTGCGTTAACAGGGGATAACTTCGTGAGCGAGATATCCAGGCGTCGTCGGGGCGATCGAGCTGTCGATCGCTGAATTATGGCGATCGGCGTTAATTTATGTCGGCCGATAGGCGACGCGCGGCCACGGCGTCCGGCGCACTGAGTGACCTGGTACACTAGGGAGCTCGCGGGACCGGCGGTGGCCTCGGTGACTGCGCGTGTAACAGCAGCAGTCACAGCAGTAGCCACAGTGGCAGCTACTGTGGCAGCCATAGCATCACAGCCACAGTGGCAGCTACTGTGGCAGCTATAGCATCACAGCTACAGTGGCAGCTACTGTGGCAGCCATAGTATCACAGCTACAGTGTCAGCTACTGTAGCAGCCATAGCATCACAGCCACAGTTGTAGCTACTGTGGCAGCCATAGCATCACAGCTACAGTGATAGCTACTGTGGCAGCCATAGCATCAGAGCCACAGTGGCAGCTATTGTGGCAGCCACAGCGGCAACCATAGCATCAGAGCCACAACTGCAGCCACAGCAGCAGCCACAGTGTCAGCAGGCATATCAGCAACCACAGCCATAGCAATAGCCACAGCAGCCGTAGCCACAGCAGCAGCCACAGCGACAGCCACAGCAGCAGCCACAAGCGGCAGCAGCCACAGCGGGAGCGCGCCACTTCCTAGCTGGAGTCTGCGAGACAGGATAGGACTACTAATGATTCATCGATCTCACTGCGCGTCGCCGACGCCGACGCCCCGGCGCACCCACGATTGTCGCTACCGTATTTTCTTCGGTCGTGCGCGCGCGCGAAACATTATATGCACCACGTAGGTATCGCCACAAGGTGCGCGGGTTCGCGCGATCGCTCTTGGCCGACGCTGCTCCGACTAGACTTCGAGCAGCCTGTCCGGCTGCTGTTCTGCGACGTCGACGCGACGTCGACGAGCTCTCGCTCCGATTTTCCTCGTGTCTCCTGCTCATTGTGTCCGACGGGCGCGGCGCGCAGAGACGGCGGACACGGAGCGCGGATCGGGTTTCGTAGACTCTCGGATCAAGGATTGCAGCGCGGGGCATGAAGTAAAACGAGACGTTTGCGTTTTTTGTTTTCTTTCGTTATCTCGGGGTCACTGAAACCGTCTGATTGAGGAACGATGATTTCGAGTTGATTCGCTGTTCATACAAATTTTAATCTTCTTTTAATGTACTTCATACGAACACTTTATGTAAAATGTTTTTTTTTTTTAATTCTGATTGACCATAAGTAACAGTTATATCAACTAAATCGATTACCCGAGTGATTTCTACTGGAAAAAGGTTACATTGAAAAATATTCCGTCGACAGTCGCAGATACGGAAAAATCAACTGTTAACAGTACCTGTCAATTAATTTAACGAACGGAATTACGAATCAACCCACAGTACAATTAATTGTATTCCGTACGGCGGTATCAATTGCGCATTACAATAATACAGTATCAATCATTCGCCAGCGCGAAGAGTGAAGCGAGCTCTCCCTCTCATCTCTCTCTCTCTCTCTCGCACTCTCGTCTTTCGCTCGAGCACGCCGGAATGAAAAAAAAAATCCAAAGAAATAAAGTGACCGGTACAAGTGAGGAGATAGAGTATAGGGACGTCGTGACGCCTAATGGCGAGTCGGATCGCGTCCGCGTTCGGTTCGTTCGGTCTCGACGCGAGAGAGCACCGAGCGCGCGGGCTCGAAGGGAAGTGACTAACGATCGGTAATCTCTCGGTGAGGTGAGCAAGATATGGCGCACGGCGGCCGTTGGACTCGGGGCTTCTCTCTTTCTCTCTCATTCTCTCGCCGTGCGAGTCGCCGTGGCGAGTTGCCCGGCGCGCGAACACCTAGGCCCCTCCGATCTCGACAGGTTGGGTCACGACCGGACCACACGGCGTCCGAGGCCCTTGCCAGGTCAACCTGCGCCTTCTCTCGCTCTTTCTCTTTCTCTCTCTCGTTCTCCGTCTCCTCATCCTCATTCCCGAAGGCTTCTTCTCCGTTCCCCCGCGTCTCGCGCTGCTCCTCTCTCGCGCAGTCCACTCGGAGTCGTCCACCTCCGCAAACAGTTCTCTCTCTCTCTCTCCCGATCGAACAAACGCCCCCGGTTATGCAACCGGAACGTCTAATAAGATTCGATGCCTGCCGAGTGCGCCGCGCACTCGAGCCGTATAAGTTATACGCGGCGCGATAATAACCTCCCTGATCGGAAACATTTTTTTTGTTTTTTTTTCTTCTTCATATCGAGCGTGAAGTAAATAAAAATCAGTTAACTGCTTAATTGTCGCCACTGCAGTCGAGATTTCGCCGAGTTTAATTGTTAGAAAATTAGGGACTTTCGCCTGGCATCAGTTGTAAGAAAAAAAAAATCTTCTATTTGACATTTATTTTCAGTCGATCGACTACCCCAACGCTGCTAATAAATATAACGCGCCGGATATATGTTTTGCCATTATTTATCGTTCAAATCGGATACGATCGAATAACTTTTTTCCTAAAATTGCGCACGGACCTTCCCAGTTTCCCTGAAATACATTTTTTTCTCTTCGTCGTCGCGCGATTGTTTTATTTCGATTCACGAACTTCACTTGTTTTACGCTCGCGTAGCCGAGGCCACCGCGACGTCTCGGTTCCTCGCGCGGTAACGAGAGAAGAAACGACGTTGCGGAGAATCAAGCCAGGAATCTCTCTCCCGAAAAAGCGTCGCTTTTCGTTTAACGAGGACTCGGGGGTTTTTTCAGCGCGCGCGCGTGCGCGAGAATCGCAGAGGCGAGAGCGCGCGGGTATCGATATAGCGGGTGCGCTGCGCGGGAGGAAACGTCGGGTACGCCGATAAAAATCGTTCGTATCGATTAATCTCTCTTTTAAATCGGAAATTTTACGATCGCGCGCGAGGATTCCGGACGCGGGGCCACGAAAAAAAAAAGTTGGCGCGGGGCTCGAACCGAGAGCGGAGACGCGAAAGTCTCTCCGCTCGCTGCTCTCGGTTGTTCCAGCACCGGTACTCGCGGGGCCTCCCTCTCCTTTTTCTTTTCTCTTCGTTTATTTTTTCTTCTTCTCTCTTTCTCCTCCTCTTCCTCTTCTCGCCGCTCTCTCCTTTATTTTTCGTTGTTCGCGATACCAGGCGTAGGTGGAGAAGACGAAGGAATACGACGACGAGGAAGAAGAAGAAGCAGGCCAACCGCCGCGCGCGCGAGGACGAAGGAGGACGCGACTGCTGCGCGTGTAAGTGCACCGAGGTGTGGAAGGCGGAAAAAAACACGCGCATGCGCAACGGTGGAGACGAGACGCAGCGGCGACGTCGCGGAGAGCGAAAAAACGAAAAACGCGAGGAGGAAGCGCGAAGCGCGCGGGTCGAGCGAAGCGATATTAAAAATCACAATGCGCGGCTTATTAACTCGACCCAGTATCCTCCCTGACTGCGCAGACTGAACTGCGCAAAAAAAGAGAAGAGAAAAAAAAACAACAGCGACAACCGCGAACACGTGCGCACTTTTTTCGCGAGTGCAGCCTTAATTTTTTTCCGTTAATTGGGTTTTGGTATCTTTTCTCTCGCTCTGTTCTCTCACTTTCTTGCATAACCTGCATATCTTTCTGTCAAGTCATTTATTATTTATTTATAGATTTGTATTCGTGCATAAAAAATGTAATAATCGAAATACAGATGCTGCGGGTTCATATTTGTTATTTGCGTTTTTCTTTCTTTTTTTTTTTTTTTTTTAATTTAGCAGCAGCGAAAAGGGGCCAGAAAGCCGAAAAATCATTACACACGCGTTCTCTCGACTGCCCTCGAGGTCCGCAAGCGTCGAGAGCGCGTCGTCCGCGAGCCGAAAACGCGAAGGCGCATTATCAACGCATAACCGTTTTTCTCCCTCTTCGTTGTCGTCGTGTTTCTTTCTTTCCCTCTTTTTTCCCCCTCTCGCCTTTCTCTCTCTCTCTCACCTCACCGTATTCTTTCGCTTATACGCATTCTCCGTTCGGTCCACCGACCGAGCGACAGATAGTCGCCCTCGCCCTCGCGTTTACGACGGCCGAACTTTACTGCACTGGCGCGAGTGTAGGCCAACCGCAACGGGGAATTAGCAATTGTAATGCTATAAGGCGCGCATGAGAGAAAGAGCGGCCGAAGCGACGGAGGGAAGAGAAGTCGAAGCGACGAGAAGCACCATCAGGAGGGAGAGGACGATGAGGAGGAGGATGAGGAGGAGGTGGACGAGGCAAGGAGAAAAAAAAACAAATCTGAGGACGAAGAAAGAAAATGAGACGGAGCGACGGCGCGTGTGACAGGGAGTGAAGCGAAAAACAGAGATGGGGAATCGCGAGAGGAAGACAGAAAAGGCAGAGGAGGAAGAGGGAGAAAAAAAGGAGACAGCGCGAGGAGCAGAAAGAATGAGAAAAGGGACAACGCGCGTGCGCGCGCGCGACTGTCGGTCGCCTGGCGGCCGAGGACGCGCCGCGGGAAAGGGATAAAGAGGAACGAGCGCTCGCGCTTGCGCGCGCGCGTGCGCGTTGGACCCCGCGAGCGAGCCGGGTCACGGGGATTTCATTTGACGGAATAACGTAGCGTTTAACAGCCGGTACCGTTATCGTGCTCGCCCGCGCCGCCACCGCGCCGCGTGTATACAACGCGCGCGCTCGGTCAACCCGAGCCAGAGTCGTCGCTCCCCCGCCGGCGGCGGGCAGTGCGCACGCGCGCGGGCGCTACTCGCGCAGCTACGAGCGAATGAGCAGCGAATAAGAAAACGAGCGAGCGAAGAGACGTCGAGGCGCAGATGAAAAGAAGCACGAACGCGAAAACGTCCGAGTTTCACTTCTGCTCCTGCGCGTAGTAACCGATATATTTTGAAAAAGGGGGGGGGGGGGTGGGGGGAGGGAAAGGCAAATTCGATAGAATGGAATGGTTCGCAGGATGATAGTCTGTATCATCCTGCGAATGTATCATGGCGCGAGCGGCGAGAATATTTCTAGAATCACGATCGTTGAGTATTTTCTACGCCATTGAAAAAATCAATTTTCCGACTTTCGAAAAGTCGCGGGAACGTTATCAGCGGGATATACGACTTTAATAAAAACGGCGCGCGTTGACTTTAATCGCGCGCCTCCGACGCGCGCGGCTTCGATTGGTCCGCGGTGCGCGAGTGAATTACAGCGCGACGATGCAAATTCTTGAGGCACGTTGCGCCCCGCGAAAAAAATTCCCAGGGCCGGCTGAGAACTCCCCCCCCCCCCCCCCCCCCCCTCGACGAACGACGAAGGGGGATAAAAAATGAAAAAATATATACAGTAAGACCGAGATGTTAATAAAAAAAATTAAAAAAAGTAATAATGACCCGAAGCGATTCCCGCATTAACGGCCGGTCCTTTATTCTTTATCCATTCGCGCTGAGCTCTGGCACGAGGCCCTCTCGCGGTGTATTGTTCCTTTCGTGATTTTTTTATTTTATTTTTCAAATTTTTTTTTTATATTTCTCTTGCCTTACGCTTTGCCCGTGTCCTCCTCCTCGACTCTTTCTCGCGTAAATTTTTATTTCGAAATTTTTATTTCGCCAACGTACGCGCCAAGTTTCGTTCTATCTCTCTCGCTCCTCTGTTTCTCCTACTCCTCGTCCTCTTCTTTTCCCTCCGTTTCTTTCTCGGCTTTTCGTCCCTTCGGGATCATCAAAGTATCCCGTAATGAGCGGCTCGCGCGTCGGGGTCGCGGGTCATCCGGTAATGAATTGTTTTGCACCTCGCAGGCAAACCGACGCGCGAACCCTTCGTACCTCTCTCTCTCTCTCCTCGCCCTTCTCCCCACTTTTTCCTCGGCGCATATCGCGGTGAGAAAAGAGTAAGAACGGACGAGCACGGGGTTCGGGCGCTTAATATACCAGCCGAGGAATGCGCTTATGGAAATAAGGGACTGCTGGAATAGACCAAAGCGCCATGAATGATTTTTTTAAATTACTTTTTATTTTTTTTATTTTTTTAACCGAGTGCTCCTGATTTTTATTTACAGCCCCCGATAAAAAAATGCTCGTTTTTGAGTACAGAAAAATATAAATAAACAAAATGGTAAATAAGTCTAACTTATTTTTCTCGTCACCGAAAAAGTTCCGTCCCGAAAATGTTCGGAAACACGTGTCCGAAGTTTTCCCCGGTCCTTTGGCTCCGAGGTGGTCCGAGCGGCGAGAAATTACGACGATAACCATCCCGAAGCAACGACTGCGTAATGGCCCCTTTAAATCGGGATCCCGGGTGTCGGGGGCCGACGCCGACGCCGCGTTGCCGACGCCTCGGAAACGAGATTCGTACGTAGCGCGTCGAGAAGCGTCACAAAGGAGCGGACGAGAATAACAGAGATTCCAGTGTCGCCGCGCACGAGTCTCGCCTCGGAATCGAGATTCGTACCGTCGCGTCGAGAAAACTTAATACAAAAGAGAGAAGGAAAGTAACAGAGTAACAGCAGAGACCGGAGACCAGCGGGAGCCGCGCGTCGTACACACGGAATCTCGTCGAAATAGCGTTCCAACCGCGCGGGAAGCCCGAAAACACGGCTAAGCTACTCGTGAAGTGACGTATCGTTATTTCATTCGGTAGTCAGTGTCCTCATACAGTCGCGCACGCGCGGCAAGTCCAACAGTGTCCGAACGGATTGAGAATCCGTGTTGCCGTCGAAACCGGCGCGCGCGACACACGGGTCTCTGGCACTCCTGCGCCGCGGCCGCCACACGCCGGACCACCCGGCGTCATTCCGGACTCTAATAACTTGATATTATTCTAATGTCGCGCTTTATTCGAGGAATGGGAAAAGGCGCGACGTCCTAGCGTCCGCTGTCGGAGTCGAAGAAGTCGTCCTCTCGATGCCAGTGAAAAAAAAAAAAAAAAAAAAAAAAAAAAAATGTTACCGCGACGCAGCAATGAAAATGCGAAAGTGTAATTTCCACCGATTTGCCTGCTCGCCAATTTCGCAGTCAGCGTCCAAAAAAAAAAAGCTTTCGACCTCCTTCGAGAAACAAAGCAATTTACCTCGACTTTCCCTTCGGGGCTTCTCGCGATCGCCGCGCGCGACGGAAGGTCGCTCGGTTCTCTCGCGCCTCGCGCGCGCAACTCGACAACCAGGAAATGCCAGTGGCGCTGCGCGCGCATGTCGCTCCTATACATCCACCCCGCTAGGTTATGGAATTTCCACGTTATCAGCAGCGTGCGCGCTCGGGGGGTCAGAGACGACGACGATGTTTCAGGTGGCGTCTGGCGCCGATCTCGCCCAGCGGCAGTTCCGACAGAAACAAGCGAAGCCGCGCGCGCGCACATTCCGCCGCGCATCCCGCGAGAGACGTCGTTGCTCGTCGCGCCTCGTGAGAAACTGGGTCGACGTCGAATGTTATTGCGCGAATTCTCGCGCCGCGGCATTTCAGTCGTATCTTTCGTTCCTCTCTTCGCGTCGGATTCGCGTCGGGACGCTCTCGGTTCGCTCGGTTCGCGTTGCGCACCGCCGCTGTGGGTTGCACGTGTGCGCATGCGCACACGTACAAAACACACGTTGACGCGGCCGCGCTACGTCGTGTAGGCGCAGCGTCACGATCCCGACGGAATCGTGTTGATTTTGTATGCGCACTCGTTAGCCCCCGGTGGCCATGAGCAGCCCAGAAGTAGCTTCTCGCGGACTCTCTGCATCTGTACCGCACGCGAAGCGGCGGCGCGTCCTGTGCGCTGGTTCGGTTGCTGACGGGAAAGTTTTCGAGAAACGAATGCTGATTGATTTGTAGCTGTGGTACTATATACGAAAATCAGTACCTGGTCAAGGTGAGACGATACGAATATTGGATAGCAGTGACACGACGTATTTTTTTTCTTCCCTCCCCTCTTTCTCCTCTTGACAGCAAAACTGTCAATTTTTGCATTTTGAAAACAAACGAATTTGGTCTTATTTGTTCTGTTTTCATGCAAAGCGACGGCCAATCAGAGCCACGAATAAAACGGCTTCATGAACGTAGCTGACAGTCACTAACTTTTTAAAAGGGGATTTTTAAGTTACGTTGTCTATAATTTTATTACCGTCGGCGAATTGAATTTATTTATTTTTTATATTTATTCACTTAATTTAGACATCTCCACCTTCATTGAAGACATTGTATCTGACATTGTAGTCATCTTGTTTCGTGTTACCTTTCGAGCCAGTTCAACAACGTCACCGAGCACGAGAAACCGTATTACCAGCTCAGCAGGAGGAATAGATTTCCCGCACACGCGCGCGCGCGCTGAAAACGAGCGACGCGTTAGTACCAATAACAATAACGATAAATAACGAAATATTTATCTCCGCGAGGTGAAAGAGCTGCGCGCGCGCGAGCTGCAAACGAGCCTCACCCGCATGCTAATTTTTTATTGATGACTGTCATTTGTAACCATCGAACGCGAGCCCCGTCGATCGCGCCTCGCGTCCGCGTCCGTCTCGTTCCGTGTTCCTCGGCGCCTCGCGTCTCTCTGCTCGCAGCTCTCGTTGCGAGGACGATATACGCGTTCCTCTCGCCGCGCTCCAGTCGCGCCCGTGCGTCGTGGCTCACCTGAAACGTAACGAGAGAAACAAACAAAAATAATAATAAACGAATGAGTGAAACAAAAAAAAAATGAAAGCGCCTGGCGAAGGGACGAGCTAATTGTCGCTCGGGGGAACTCATTTTTCCGAATGCCGATATATATGCGCGATAGAAGTATCCCAGAGCTCGCCACATAACTGTACGAAGCGTATTGGGATCTATGAGCGGGCGCGTAGTACATCATCACATACTCGTGATGAGCGATGGCTTTTCAACTGCTTCTCGAGCGCGCGTGGCGCGGGCCAAACGCTTTCCCAATCCGTTGCTTTAAGGGGGTCAGATCAAATTGTAAAAAAAAGAGTCCGCACGCATCGGTACTGGAAATTTTAACACTCGGATCAGTCGTGGTGGGTCCGCTCGGCTTTTTTATTGAGTACACCTAATTTTTGAGGGATTCATACCAGTTCTAACGAATTAGCACAAACAATTTTTCCCGTAAACAAAAAAATATGTTGACTCGATAGTTTCTAGGACCTTTTCTGAAATTTCTGATCATACAAATTTGTAGGCTTGCGCGTATCGTTCAGCTTACCAAAATACACAGCGTAAAACGTTGATAAGAATCAATCTGCAATCTCTGCAATCAATGAGTCAATTTTTCGCAACACATTTCACGAGGGCATTAACAACGATTAAATAAAAACACTTCTTATGCAAATAATCGCACGCGTCGACAGGTTCGCGCATTTCTCACGTCCGATTTCCGCGGCGCGCCGCGGTAAATCGCTGATTTTAGCCCGACCCGAGGCTTTTAAACTCAATTATAACCGACATGTCTCGACGCAACCTCGGAAAAGCCGCTGCGTGCCCCCCCCCCCCCCCCTTGATTCGCCCTCGTCCCGTTCGCCTCGCGATCGGATAAGATCTTTCGCGATAACAGCTCAGCCCCCTCTTACCCCCTCTCCCCCCTCTCGTGTACCACCGTATTTATTCGCTACGCTTTAAATATCGTTGTTTTTATTATTTACGATCGTTATAATTTCTCGTAATATCTTACTACACGCTAATATCCCTTATATATTATTGTTTTATCTCGTGCACAGAGAGAGCCACGTGAATTACGATCTCGAGGTGGATCTGGCCGATCTGGCGGCTGAGAGCAGCTCGCGCGCGCGCACGCGCAGTCGAGTCCAGCAAAACCCGAGAGATCTAATCGATCCGATCGATATATTCCGTGCTCACCGCGAGGAGAGGCAGATTGAGCGAGAAGGACAGAAGTGCCGAGAGAGATAGAGATCGATAGAGATCGAGAGAGAGATCGAGGAGGGAGAGGGAGAGAACATTGATCTGTGGGAATGTTTTCCCGTGGCCCGAGCGTCGAAGCCAACCGTCGCTCGGGCTCTCGTTCGTTCCTCGCGGTTCGAACGGTAAAATACATACGTACCCCGGATTGTACAGCGAGTCCGGGCCCGGAACGGCAGCAGCGCGATCCTCCGGCTTGTACCTCCTATTGTACGTACCTACATACGTAATATACGGGAATACATATGTATGCGAATATGCGCGAGAGGTCTCGAAACGAGCGAGACGGACGGAAGGCGAAACAACCGTAGCCGTATAGCGCGCGAATCGCGCGGCGGTTTGTGTCCCGATCGCTATTCACCGGACGATTGCGCTTCTGCCCAAAGGCCGATCACGATTCGAGAGTAGAGAGAGCGAGAAAGGAAGAGAGACATAAGAGAGCATCACTGCTCTCTGTCTCTTTCTCTTTGAGAGAGGGAGTGGGAGGGGAGAGAGAGAGAGAAAAAGAGAGCGCGAGTTATACACAGATCGGTAGATCACTACCGATGTGGATCGTCGGGCCGGTGCATCGAAGCTGCCGGGGGCATCAGCCGGGGTCGTACATAACGTCTCGCCCTTAGAGCACGCGCGCAGGCGCAGTAGGCGCAGTGTGCAGTGGATTTTGCGCGGCCGCGAGTTCCAGATCGGACCAGGCGGCACGATCGAGGAAGTATCGTCGGGCTGGGGGGGGGGGGGGGGGGGGGAGCGATAGAGAGGGAGAGAGCGGGGTGGCCGATCGAGAGTCGATAACTCGGCGATAAAACAGTGCCGGATGCGCGACTATCCGCTCGACGCGACTGCGCGCGGACGCGCTCGATCGTCGTCGTCTCTTTCTTTGAGAGAGGGACAGAAGGAGAGAGAAACTCTCTGTCGTCTATTTGTCGCCGCGGTATAAGAATAGCAAGTCTCTCGCCCGGTGGCCCGTACCACTTAGCGTCTCGTTCGCCGATCACGCTTACACGTAGCGCGCGCGGCCGCCACGTAGATGCAGCTGCGTGCGCGCGCACCTCTCGGACACACCGCTTCGCTCGATGTGTACTCACACTCAATTCTCGATTGGATTTCCTCTGCGAGGATTTGATTTGATTCTGCTTATCGAATGTTTGTTGTATTTATTTTTGCTTGTTTTGGTTGGTTTCGTTTATTTTATTTTTCTTTTGTTTTATTTTTCATTCTCTATTAATTTCATTTGTTTCATGTATTTTACCGTCTATACAGAATATCAGAAAAATCTGCGTTTTAAATTACATTTTTCCATTCGTTCAATTCATTTTTTATACATACTGCGTCTCCAGAATGAAACGAATCGAAAAATTATTACGCAGCAAATACGCCACGACAGGAAATAAATACTGCACTATTCTATTATTATTAATAGATTTTTATTAAGCCCGAAGTACCAAAAAATTAAATCAGTTGTCACTCAACGGCAACCCCACCGCGTCAACCTTCTGCCCCCTGCTCGAATCTTTATGCCCTGCGGGGCTCGCGGTCAGAGAGTCAAACTGTGCGCGCTCCGCGGATATTTATGCCCCCCGCGCGTAAGAGATTTTCGCGAGAGCCGAAGCGAGAGGACGACGCGAGAAGCTCGCATAAGCGGCGCGCACCATAAGACCGAAGCGAATAGCGATAATAAAAAGAGCACCGAGGTTTATACAGGCCGGACGGCCAGCCGCGTACACGCCAAATTATACACGGCTAAACGGCCTGATTTATGCGCCTCGCGGTGTACTATAATGATAATAATAATGATAATAATAATGATAATAATGAGAGGCCGAGGGAGGCGAAAAGCTCGCGTTTGCGATCGTCGAGAGGAGTCGCTGCGCGCGCAGCGAGACTCGCGCGAGGTGAGGAGCGCATATCCGCGGAACCGAGGACAACGAGCATGCGCACGCTGCGGCGGCTTTACAGCCGGGGCCTTAATTGCGAGCATTACCCGCGCCGGGTTATGCCTACACTTTCGGACTGGGGTGGATGAACGTCGGGGTGGATGAGTTTTTAACAGTTCGAGATACCGTGACCCGCGGGCGCGACGCGCGGTTACATCCCCCCACCCCTCCCCCCGCCCCTTCCTCATGCCCTCCCCCCACCCCCTTCGACTTGGGAACCTTAAGAAACGGATATACGGTCCTGTCGACGCTTTCTCGCTCCGCTCGTCCCGCGCACGCGCGAGACCTCGGGACGATCGTCCCAAAGGGGGTTATAATATCGCCGTGATGCGCACACCGGAACCCTCGCCCGAAGCGGCGAGCGCGAGCTGCGAGGCATATAAGAGGCAATGCGAAAAGCTGCGAGTGGCGCGTCGAGGTCCGCGAGAAGTTACGAGGGCGATTATTACCTTGCGGTACCGCAATCATCGGAGACGCATTATAACGCAGTTATTTCCCATTTTTTTTTTTCGTTGTTTTTGGTATTATTTTTTTATTCATTTTTCCCTTTCGTGGAGACGCTGTAACATCGAACCGGAAGCGATCGACGCGGAGAATATATTTGAAAAAATGAATTTGTTCATAAAAAACTATGGTGAATCGATGATTCAGTTATTTCTTGTATCACGGTCTTTCGATCTTGAGTCATTTGAGATTTTTTTTTGGGTCTCGACACGATTTCGTCTGATTTTTCGAGATCGCTTGAAAATCAGAAAATCACGAGAGGGATGAAACTTTGATCGTCGTCGTTTTAGATATGTTTCGTGCCTCGGTCGGGATATATTTTTCGCACTCGGCGTAGCACCCACGCCCCCTCCGTGAGTACACTCACTACCGTAAAGTAGCCGCTTGCTGAGCCTCGTTCCGTCCCTCTTCGCTCGAGCTTCTGCTCGCGCGCACGCGGGGGTCTTATACTGCCGCGAAATTACAGTCTCGGGCTCGGCCGTAACGCGGCTGCGCGCGCGCGCGCACACCTCGACGATAGCCCCGTTAAGGGGTTCGAGACCGATGCCGCGAGTCCGGCGGCGGCGGCGTAGCGGCTGCGTCGGTAATAATGTTGGTAATATTAACAACAGCGGGAAGCGCGTAACGTTCCCTCCTCGCGAGCAGACTCGAGGCGAACCGAACGTGGAGATGACCACGTGCTTAGACCGCAGAAAACGAGACGACTCTGACTCCCTCGTAGCACGACTAAATTATAGGTGTCGGAGGCGCGTTAATTTTTACGCTTATTGATTTTCATACATTTTACCACCTCGCAGTCGCGTCGCGGCGGGTGACCCGAACGATCGGTCATCGAAGCTGGTCCCGCGCATGCGCGCGTTCGAACCGCGATTATAACGGTGGCTATGCGCATGCGCTAACAGCATCCGCATCCGTTCGCGACGAGTTATTCGCTCGTCTCGCTCACGTCTCGCGTTCGTTCTCCTTTTCCGCGATCCTCTTCACCTCGCAAGGGAACGGGGCGGGTCAAGACAGGCCAGGATCGTGAAGATTTAACAATGGACGCGTCGCGGACGATCGTGACCGCGCGAGAGCGATAAAAATATAATTTTTATCGTTCCTCGCGGATCGTTCGGTTAAAAACGGCTTCGGGCACGAAGATTTTTTCGCTCGCTGCGACGACGATCTGGCCGATTTCACGTGTGCAAGGAATTACCTCGCCGGATCGTCGAAGAATCGGTAAGAGTGCCCAAAATGCCATGGAATAAATATCAATGGTACTGGCAACACGTTAAAAAATAAATAAAATAATAAATACTAAATTCTCCGTGTGCAGTGTCAATATTTCGCGTCGAACAAATTTGCCCAATTTTGCTCACGCCCAAATAAAAATACCGCAAGCTCGTTACACCCGATATATAATCGTCGCGGTTAAACGCGAGGAATCTTGAAAAATGGCCCATCAAGGGCGTCGCTGATGGGACCATTTTTTCGGGCGGGCGGCGAACACGTGCGCGAAAATATTGCCCCTCGGCCGGGTATCGCCTCTCAGCTTCCATATAGAACCCCCGCACGCTCGTAACACGCGCGCCGTTGCTCCGTTTTGCTCTCGCGCGGTCTGCCGAGTCGTCCTCGACGACGTCGCCGTCGCCGTCATCGTCGCGGTGGCTCTGATCCTCGCGCACGTGTCCCGCCTTTTCGCGAGGCGCGAGAGCCCCGCGGGGCGTTAATAAAAAATTAACTGCACGCACGCAGCGCGTCTGCGCGAACCAAGGAAAAATATTATACGTGCGGACGCTTCGAGCGCGCGGACAGAGCCGACGACGACGACGACGAGACCGCAGAGACGACTCGCGCGACCTCCGGAACCCTCGGGGGGGAGAGAACCCGAACCGTCGTATTTCAACTTAGCGCGCTTCGCTTCGAGGGTGTCGAAGTTTAGAACTGCGCGAATGATAATAACAACGATCGGCCGGGAGCGAAACGCGTCTGACGAAGATCGCGCGAAGACGTTTCCGTCGACGCGCACGGGGCGTTTCCACGGCTAATCGGTGGGTTTACAATCCGTGACTCTCGTGTATTTTTATTTTTATTTGACGAGGCGTTGCCAAATTTATTTTTTGTTAAATATTTTCTACTTCAAACATTAGTTTTCTTAACACGAGAATTTTTTATTTTTATTTTCTGGTTTCGTTTGCAAAATAAAGATGTTGAGACTGAAGGCAAAAGGCAGCCTAAAATAACAGCTGAAAATACAATTTTGTTGAAAAAGAAACCATCAGAATCACGAATTTTCGAAAAAAATCTGAAAACAATTTTTAAAGTTTTTTTCATGTTGCCCTACAACATACCGAAAGTACAAAATTATGCGTGTCACGACCCCGTCGATTATCCGGAATGGCCCATACACATCTCCCCTCTACCCAGCGAGAGAGGGGGGGGGGGGAAGGGGTGAGAAAATGGGGTTGCATTCGCCTCTTCCAGGGCACTAAAAAATTAACAGCTCCGAACGCGCGCTATTCGCGCTTCTAACGCTTAACGGGCCATCGGGGCCGAAGAACATCAGCAGCAGCGGCAGCTCCGGCGGCGCGCAGTCGATTATTTGCAAAGTGAATGCTCGACTGCGCGGCGAAAAATATTCCGCGAGCATTCCAGGAATCAAAAGATATTTAATACACCGGCGCGGAGAGTTCTCCACCTTCCTCGGCGCGCGCGCGTCTCCCATTCTCCCGCTTCGTTTCTCCGGCGCGTCTCTCGAGCGAGTCTCTCGCGCGCGACTTCGATGTGCACCGGGGGCCCCCGGAGCATAACCAAACGGTCCGCGGCTGGTGAAGATGAAGCGAGAAAGACAGCACTTACCAGCAGTCATATAAGCCGCCGAAAAACACGCGGTGCGAGGGAGACGCGCCCCGACGACGGCGACGAGAGAGGAAGACGAAGAGGAAGAAAAGAGACGGAGAGACGAGGCGAACGCTCACGAGAGTTACGGGCCATCCACGTCGAGCGCGAATATTTTGGCAAATTTATGTTCAATAAAAATTAACCAGGCCCCGCGTGCGAGAGCCACCAAAAGAGCACGGAGGGAAGTTGGGCTTTGGTCTCTCTGTCTCGATCTCTCTCTCGCTCTCTGTATATTTTTTCTCTCTGTCTCCGTCCCTCTTTCTCTCTCTCTCACCGTCTCTCGCAAGAGGACGAGAGTCGCAGATATGCGACCGGGACGACGTTTAACGACAAGCGCGCCGGCCTGTCCGTCTGGGGCCCGAGAGTAGCGCGCAGAATCCGCGAAGTCGAGTTCAGCCGGTGCGCGCGCGAGTCCGAGGCGACGGACACATAACCCGCGAGATGGCCCGGGGTGCATATTGCGCCGTAACGGCGCAGGCGCAGCGGCGCGGCCCTGGCCGCTGCGCATGCGCGACGCCGCCGCCGCGGAACCCGAGGTGATTTACCACTGAATATCGTTTTTGCCGCGAGACTCCGCGACCGACTCGAGTCTCAGAGTCCCAGCGTTTTAAATGCGCCGCAAGAGCGCGGGGGAGACGAAGAGGACGCAGCGAGGACAACCCCGATTGACGCGGTCCCTCTCGTAGGCAAATTGTAGGGCGAGATACGACAGGGATGATATGTATTTTTATTTTAACAAACGAAAATTCACAACTGCAGATTTGACCTGCGAAAAATCGTAATATTTTTTCGTGTCAAGATTGAACATTTCTCGGAAATTTTTCAATGCGCTAAAAAGATTCTGGAACATATGTTTTTCTAAGGTATATTTTGATAATTGGATAATACAACTAGTGACGTTTCCGAAGATTGATTGACTATTAGTAGCGTGAAAAAAAAAAAAAAAAACATGCTACCGGTGTCGATGGCAATTCAATATATTTTCGACACGTGAGTCGCACGAGAATCAAACTCGTGACGACGTCCGAGTTCCCCGAAGGGTCCGAGAAACAATAAAAAATATTCCATTTTGCCCCGAGTGTCGTGTGCATCTCCGTAAAATCTGTATGTATATATAGTATGCACAGAGCGCCGAAGTGCACGCCATTGGAGTCAGGAGAGGCGAAGGGGGATGCGGCGCGACCTTCGAACATTTTTTCATCCTCGTGTTCCTCCTCGCTCGCACGCGGGTGAACGTGTCGCCGGTGTAAATCAGTCAACGTCACCGGGGATTAGAGTTTACGGTATAACCGGAGACTCGCGCAGAAGCGAAACCGAGGGATCTACTATCCCCCTGGAACACGACGACGAAGGCGACGAAGACGACGACGAGGACGATAAACACGAATATGACGAAGACGACGAAAACAAGAGAGGACAACGGACACGACGAAGACGGCGAAGACGACGAAAACGACGACGAAAACGACGACGAAAACGACGACTAGAGGATCAGAAGCGACAACTCTGCGGACTTTCCAATTTTCTTTTTATTTTATTTTATTTTATTTTATTTTTTTGAATGTCGAATATTACACCGTATTACACCGTTAACCATCGAGTGGCTTCGTCCCCCGCGCGAATATTAATATCATTGCAAGGCGAAAGGTTCCTCGCATTATACGCAGATATAACACAGTATATACCGCACTTTACGCGTTTGGCTTGGTCCGACTCTCGGTATATCCGCGGCGTCGAGCCGCAGGTCGAGCACCGCGCGGTTACGATGGTTAGGAATAATGAGTGTGACGGTTCGCGCGCTCGCGCGAGCTCGTTGCAATAACGCACGGCGCGAACGCGCGCGCGCAAAGGGCAGACAAGTGACTGCCGGAGAGATTGCCGAGCGCGCGCGGTCGTGCGGCTCTCGATTTCACGGTCGCTAATTAGTCCGCGCCGCCCGCGTGCGACTTCCAAGGTGCATTACGCGCGATATATCAGCGCGTTGCACCGTCGAATTAATGCCGGCGCCCGTGAATAACGAATTACGAAAAATACTTTGACGCTGGATTCTTGCACACGGAGAAGACGTCTGATTAATTAGGGAGTTTGGGAGATGAACCTTTTTTTGCAAAAACATTTTTCAAGATTAATGGAGTTTTTTAAATATACTAGATCTGGCCGCCGGGCCGAAAACCACCCAAATCGAGGTCACGAAATTTATTTTTTCAAAATATCGACTGGCAGATGCTTTGCCTACAAAAAAACTTACATTAGAAAAACTGGCTAGATACTGGATTCAAAACAGTTTTCCCTAGACAGATTTTAACGCGGGTATCATTCTACAATCGTACAGTTGATCGATACAGGAAACGAGGTTCTTTTAACCGATTCCCGTGTGAGCGCCGATCGTTGACTCGCGAGTCCGCGTTCGCCACCGACGGGGTCGCAGTTTTGGGCGGGAAAAACCGAGTCCCGCACCTGCGGCAAGCCGGTGCGGCGCTGTTGCGTGGTTGCGACCCCCCGTAGACCCGCGAATGCCTTCGCAACAGCTCGACGCGCGCGTAAACAATAACTGAACAAAAAAATCGATGCGCGTCACCTGCCCGACAAAACCGCGACGGTGGTTCCCATGTATCGCCGCTTAATAACACAATAACGCGACACGTATGTCTTACACCGTATATTATTTCGACGGTGGCGTGCACGCAAAGTACATCGGACGACGTGAAAGCGTTGCGAGTTAATGACACAGATGACATTGCCCCCCGCTCTGGACTCACAACACTCGGCTTTTACCCCTCCGCGCCGGACACTGTTGACTCTTGGCCACCGTGTGTTGTGAAATTCCGACCACCACCGTTTCCTACGTTAATATATACTAATGCACTTTTTTTTTACTCGTAACATACGTGAGTATCGAGCGGTCAATGTTTCATACAGGCGCAGCGCAACAACCAGGGGGTCCCAGGTTTGATTCCTGACAATGTAAAAAAATTAAATATTTTTTAAGCAATTAAGATGCATCATCATGTAGAGAATGACGGAATATGTAATTAAAAGTGCACGATGACTCGATTAAAATAAGTAAAATTGATTATTTTAAAATAAAATTTCTTTATTTTTTTTTTACCATAACTTTCTTCAGTTTTTAACGAACGCGTCGCTAAGTCGTTGAGATATAATCAAAGAAGACATATTTCTTGTTTATAATATCACCCACGTTTACACGTTCGCCAAGTGCGACGAGAAGAGTGCAGCGATATGCAACGATCGATAATTCGCTGGCAGTCGAGACGCGAGTCGAATCTCGTTGGCGCTCGTGCGTCGGAAAAAAAAAGAATTATTATCGATGCAAATCAGGTCGGTTCTATCGGCGGCGTGTGAGCAACGGGGATCAAGATCGGCCGACCGGGGGATCGATCGCTCGGGCGGCTGCGCGCGACGCGTCGGTAGCCGCGACGATCGGGATCGACGCGCGGGAGGCGCCAAAAGGATCTCTTGATCTTCGGCGCACGCTCGAGACTCGGGTGTATTGCAACCGAGCGAGCGAGCGATTGACCGCAGCGGCGCGGCGCGTCTGGCCCATAAACTCTCGCGTGTTATTTACTATGTTAATTGGCGCCCACGTCAAACACAAATTTATGCTAAAAGCCGAGATGTTATCGAGGGTCCGGCGGCGGCGACGACGACGACGACGACGACGGCGGCGGTGGCGGTGCTGACAGGTCCCTACTGCCGCTTTCGCCTCTGCATCGTCCCCCCGATGGTTTCCACAACGAGCTTCGAACATCGGAGAATTCGATCCTCGGATCCTCTCCAGCTACATTAAAATGTAAAAAAGAAAAAAAAATAACCCCAGCTGGAATTTTCAACAATCAAAAAAAGGTGTCGAGGTACATTTTTCATCTTGAGACATTCGTCGGTTTCTGCGGAATTAATAATTACGGTCTTCAATGTTGCCGGAGTAAATATCATTAAAACTAAAGGACGATGAAATTTACTACGTATAACAACGTTTCGGCCGCTCCGTGAAACGATGGATATTATTTATTTTTTCGCGCAATATAAATTTCTCTAATTTCTTAACTCTTACCCTGCGCATTATTGCAATTATCGAATTGATTTTTTTTTAATTCATAAAAAATCGTCTGTTTCTTCAGGAAATTGTAAATTCAATTTTTCTGAATAATTTTCCACAGGGTGAAACTCACCCCCCTCCCCATACAATAGCGGGACTCTGTCGAAAGTACCGAGAAGGAAAGGAGCACGTATAAGGTACGCGAGGTCTGCTTCTCGGGGCTCGGTGCGAAGATCCGGCGCAGGTTTACGATGGCAGCGTGCGGCGGGGTGCGAGCAGCAGCAGCAGCAGCGTCGGCGGCGGCGGTGGCACCGGGCGAGCCACCTTTTTCAAAACCCATGTGCTCTCCAGATACGTACGTGGGGGATAATGGGATTTACGTGCAATTTCGACGGGGGCCAAAGGCGAGAGAGCCGTGTATATAGGTGCGAGAGGGGAACCCGAGGAATGTTCGCCATACGGGTCGCACACCTCACGCGGGTAGAGACATTCCGCGCACTGTCTCCGAGGCAAGAAAAACGAACGAGACGCCCGGCGCTCTTCTCCGTTTCTGTCACTCTCTCCATTTTCTGCTCTTCCCTCCTCTTGGTAAATTTTTTTTTTCCTTTTCGTCCTTTCCTCTTCCACCTTCCTTTCTCTCGTCACACTCGCTCGGCTCGCCGACGACGTCTGATTTACACGCGAGGATTTACTGCAGCCGAGTTTGCGCTATATACATGTGCTGTATATGCGCGCGCACCTATCGAGTGTCGAACGTTGCGACAGCAGCAGCACCAGGCGATCGCGCAAGCCTCGAAACGACCCGAAAATAAAATATCGCACCGCGAAACGAGCCCGACAATATCACACGGAGAAAACGAGGGTCTTAGGGTGTAGCGATTAGCGCCAGAATTTGTGTGCTCTGTGCTGGACAGCATAGCTGTTTTTAACCTGTGTGGATTCTTTCGCAATTGTTACAAAGCCGGATAGTAAAATCTGTCATATTTTCAGTACGTATCGGTTGGAATACGATCACATATTCCAGTCATTCGTCTGAAATTTCCATCGTGATATAGACATTTGACCTTTTTTTTCGCTTTTTTTTATTTTTTTTTATTTCGCTGATCACGCGCACGGTAACCCGATATCCGCATTTTTTGTACTAGAATTTTTTTGCGACGTGTACGTCGGGCTATTATACTCGTTTGGGATCTGATTTACAGGCCGAACATATTTACTGCATTCCTCGCGTCGCGTCGCGCGCGTGATTCCGCCGGCCCGGGGTGACCTTGAGAATTTTGGCGTCCGAACGAGTTCGCCCGCGACAGCCACGGAAATGTATGGAATTTTGTGGAATACACTTTTTTTCATTCGGGACCCGACTGTCCGGGTAATTTAGGAATCTCATATTCCGACACGTCTTAAGAATTATTCTTGGACTCGACGTTTTTTCTTCCTTGTTTGCAATGTCGATTGTGGGAGGTCCAAGGATATCAGGCGATAAATCGTTGTTTAATTTTTTTATCGGACAACGAAAAATCGCGTAATAAATTCCAAGCGGTTGATCGATTTTAACGTTAAAAGGGAAAATTTGCATGAATTACATTTTTCAAATAAAATAAATTTAAACAATATTGGAACCATTCGTATTCCAACAATTTCTGGTGTCCAGCGATTTTTTTTTTTTTTACGAATCAACGAGTGATCCTTGAAAACCTTCGAGGCAAAATATTTCCGCGATACGAAAAATACGTATTCTTTTCGAGAGACAAAAGTGAGAATCGCTCTCCACTTGCGTGGAGTTGAATTCTCGTCGGAGAGTTCGAGCGAAAATAAAACGCACGCAAGCCGCGACGAATCCTCGGGCAAAGCGCGCGCACTCTACCCAATTGCGATAGCAGCGCCAAGTGTCGATACGCCTCGAGATCTCCGGCGCTCATTATGCGTTATATACATTTATATACCGGGCGAGCTGCGTGGGTCGGGCCACCCGCACGGCGTCCGAGCCTCACGTGTATTCCAATCAATTTATCCATGAATAACACCAGGACCCCAGAGGTCTCGAGAAGGAAACCACGATATAAAAAAAAAAAAAAAAAATGCAATGCACCTCTCGATGAAGACTCGTCGAAATCGAGTCTCGCTCGTCGATAACTCGTCATCGGTCGCTCGCGCTCGCTCGATAACCGCGCGAGGTGCGCGCGAGGAGGCTGCGCAGTCGCGCATGCGCGGTTTATATTAATGCGCGTTACAAGCGCGTGCGCGCTCGGCCATCCGGCATCCTTGGTGCGGGCGAGCCGATCTCCTCGAAGTTTAATATACCGCCGAGATATAATAATAGCATAAGGAGAAACGAGAAAGGAGCGCGAAGGCAGTTTACGGCGCTCGCGCGTCGGACTCGCGAAACATCTTAATTAGTCCGGCGGCGCGCAAAAAAAATGGAAAGAGCGAACAAAAAAAATATAAAAATAAAAATAAATATACAATCGTGTTTTCTTTTCCTCGGCGAGGGCGTGGAGTCCGAGCGCTACTCGTGTACTCGATTGTAAAAAGGAGCAAAACCGGAGTTAACAGGGCGACGAGCGCGTGCGCGAGGTGCGAGCCGCGCATGGTCGGAGAGCGCACGCGCGGGGCACAGCACCGGCACCGGGTTGCCCTGTCGGCCTCGACACCGATCTTATCGCGGGCGAGAATCGACATCGGAACGCCATAGCCACCAGAGCAACGCGACGAGACTGTAACGAAAGGTGGGGGCGGTCGAGGAGGGGGTGAGGAGCGAGGGAACCAATATAAAAACTTTTTTTTTGGGAAAAAATGTTCTATATTATATTTTTCAAGTTGACATCTTTCGATTTTATTTTTTTTTAATGAGGAATATTTTTCTTTATAAAATCTATACTGAAATTTCCGACATGCCGCAGCCATTGGAGAACCGCAACGAGAGTGTAAAAAATGTTGGGTACGGGGAAGGGGGAAAGGGGGCGAGAGAATCTGAGAGCGTTTTTTTTTGTGTCAATTTATTTATTTTTTGATAAAAAAAATGTATGCATTTTTTATGTCTTTCTTTAAGCATTTCATTTTTTCCGAAATAAATACGTTTCCTTTAAATACGATTTACCGTGATCGGTTTCGACTATTTTATATTTCTCTCTGTGTAGAGCGTTTCGTCGGGGACCTTTCGCCTATCGCCGAGCGACGCGCGCGAACCCGCCGCCGATATCGCGGCGAGCGAGAACGCGCCGGACTCGTTAACGCGCGTTCGCGAACACCTGTCACCTCTACCCAGCGAGTACCGAGAATGCGGCGAGATTGGAAAAGTACGGAATTATGCGCTACTGAATAATACAGCGATCAGGTAAATTGGTGCGCGTATGTGCGACACTGGTACCAATAGAAAAAAAGCGAAAAAAAAAAAATGTTTTCGCGTGAGTGAGAAATATTCTCGGCGTGTGCGAATTTATTTCTAGGAAATAACGCGACGGCATTGGTTTTATCGCCTCGAAACAGTTACATCGAATCGAAGGATATTTATCGTCGGCGCGACCGGAGAAGTAGCCGATTGATATGCGATCGCGTTGAAACGTCAAACGGAACCTTTTTGCTATAAATTTATCGCTCATTACGATCGCAATTAATTAGACGATAATAAAAATTAAAAAATACTGCATTCAATTGGAAAATCGATCGATTTTATAGTCAGGTATGAAAGGTAGTTTTTCAGTTTTTTATTCCGGCTCGATAGGTCATCGGTATTGAGCAATACAAATAAATAAAAAATTAACTCGATTAAAAACGAATTAACCTGCGCATAGTGAGATACGAAAAATCGTTTCTTTTCTTTTTGTTTTTGTTTTTTAGCCACACTGACCGCTATATATTGGTTGGTCCAGGTTGCGACCGGGCGAGAGAACAATTCGAACGGTTTCGTCAGACACCAGATCGTAAGATCGATGAATTGTGGGTTACTTATAGAGTACAACCGGCGGGCTTGGATGTAGGAATATCTCCTCGATGTATATAACGCGTTGAGATACAGATATAGCGCTGCGTGCGTTATACCCGCACCGCGATCGAACCGGAGATCTCCGATACAGTGTACGTGGGTGAGGACAGCGGCCGCGCGTCCGGATTCTACTTTCTCTCCCCGTGCGGCCGGCTCAGCGTCTCGGACCCAGCCGAGACGACGTGGAAGACGCGGCTCGCGTACCGTTTCCTGGAATTCGAGGCACGTGCCCCTTCTTCCTCCTCCACCTTCTTCTCCTCGTTACAATTTCGATGCTCTCGGGTCCGCGCGACGTTCACAACGTGTACGACGTCTAAATTAATTTCCCCAGCCGCGACGGAAAAAAAAACTCGAGAAATGAACGAAAATTTACGACACGAAAAACGACCGCCTAAGTATCTCGTGATAGAGCCGAGGACCGATATCTCGGCGCGATGCGAGAGGTGATCGTCGGAATTTCGAGCGTCGCCGGGAAACGGATTTGTATACTTGGTTCAGATACGGCCATTTATTTTTTTAACATCATTATAAATATCGTTAATGAACTCTCGGTGCCCGAAGAAGCGTTCTCAGTCTCGAAATGTCCGAACATCCGAACGACCAGGAGGCTCGTTTTTCTCGAGGGAATTTACCGATGTTAGACGACAGAAAAAAAATTATGTCTAATACCGCTTTAAGAAACGTTTTGCCAAAGACATGTAATTGACGACTGCGATTGATCGCGTCAATTACTCGTCATTATTCTGACCCAATTAATTATTCTGTAAAAAAAACTATCTCTTTTCGCTCGGAATCGGTAACTAGCTTCGACGCCACAATCGTCCGATGATCCTGCTTATCGCCTCTCCCAACGACTGGCGATCGTTTCGCGATCAAGCCTGGCGAGTTAGAAAAACAAGACTCTCACTCTCAGTCGTTCCGAATTTACACCCCCCAAAATATTTCGCGTGTTTCCCGATTCACATAAAGATGGACCTGCGATCGCGAGAATCCTCCCCGCGTCGCCTGGCGCGCGTCTCACCTGTGCGACTATCGTCGCTGGATGTTGGTCACGATCGTCGTCGTGTCCCCCGATCAGGTTGAATCGCGAATATCCTTTCCTATATATACACGAGCGCGCAAACGGAGAGGCGGGCGAGAAGTGAGAGAGGGAAAAAAGAGAAATGCAAAAAAAAAAGAGGAGTCGAGTCGCTCGTGTTCGTTGTACAACGAACGACAACGACGAGAGCATCGAAGACCGGCCGCGCGGCTATTAAGATATTTGAATAATATCGGCAGTGGCGGGGGCTGCGGGCCGGTGGGAAGAGGGGGAGGGGGGGGGGGGGAGGGTTAGACTCCCAGCCCGGGGTCCGGGCCCGTCGAGACGCCGGGACCCACGGCGTCGATAAGGCCCGGCGCGCGCGCATGCGCGCCTCGCTCTCTCGCCTGGAACTCGCGTTCGCGCGTGCGCAGTGACGACGCGAGCAAGCTGCGCAGTCGTCGCCCGCGCGCACCGAGGCGGATCTTCGCGCGAGAGAGCGCGCGAGGATTTTATCGCCTCTGGCGCCGATAAAACCCTCCCGGTGGGCCCCACGGACCTTACACTCCCGACGCGAGACTTCGTTCGCGCTACAAGCCAAAAGCCATTTGCGGTGCGTCCTGCGCCCCCCTCCCGCTTTTTTTCTTTCGCGATGGAAGGAAAAAAGCACCGCGATTTCACCTCTTATCGACGCGACTGCTACGTCGTGTTGGTAATAATCGTGCGACAGCGTCATTCGTACATCGAACCTGTCAATAATCAGATTCACGTAAAGAAAATTGACTTTTCAATTGTGTGGATAATTTTATTTACAAACTAGGTTTTGTTATTTTATTTTTATTTCGCGATAATTCGACGTGTCGGAAATACAGTATAACAAAGTGAACGATTAATTTTTATTATTACGTATTTAAGGTAAACGATCGCTGAATTCGCGTTACGATTGATTCTTATTGTATTTACTCGCCAGCTGTATAAAGCCTTATCGTCTCGACACCTCAGAGCCCTCGGCGATGAAATCATCCGCGCGCGCGGCACGTACCACGGCTCGTAGGGCGACCCGAACGGCGCAGGTGATTCGGATTCCTCGAAGAAACTCTACGCCGTCTCCTGGCTCGTTTCGCGAGGCCGGCGCGCGCGCGAGCCGACGTACGTGTCTCGTAGCGTAAACCTGGTAGTCCCAACCGAGTCGCCCTACGGCTCCTCCGGTGTGCGCCCGTCGTGCCGTGTGCGACGCACGCGGTCGGCACGTGCTCGCCGCGTCGTAGTCGCGCAGCAGCAGAGCCACGCTGCAACGGCCGGTACTGCAGTCGCGGCTCTTTTCCAATCTCCGCCCGTGTGCAAAACAAAGCGAACGCATGAATCACGGGGCCTACGAGCCCGAAGCGCGCGCGGAGCGGAAAGTGGCACGAGAAAAATATTTCCGCGAAAGGCGCGCGACGTCCCGGGACGCGTCTTGCACGTGCGCCGCAGGTGAATTTTCAGCAGCTCGGCGCACGCGCAGCTGAATGTACCGAGTATTGTGGCTCCGTGGATTTCGGAGCTGATGAGATCGTATTTTATTTTCATTCAATTAGTTTCTTTACTTTATTTCGGGCACTTGACAGCTGAAGTCGATGGGTCCTTAAAAAAGTACAACTGAACTGAACAAATTAAAATTACGCATCAACTGATCCAGCCTCTTAAAATCCTCGTTCAAGCAGTAGGATAGATGTACTGTTAGTAGCAACTGTACCTATTGTGGCCATTTTTATTATTTTATTCTTCAAATTATTTTTTCCCCACAATTGCACGTTGAGTTTTTTAACAAATTCATTTCAATTCACTAAAATGACCTACCCGACGTTTTTTTTTATTCGATTAAATGTTTTGATTTATTCCTTTGAATGTGATGGCCACAATTGGCTCTAAGAGGTCCAAAAACGGTACGTCTACCCCACTAAAAAAAAAATTCTAAACATTCTTGAAAAGATATAAAATACAAGCATCCTAACTCTCTAAAATGCTCGACATCTCGCTGAAACGATAAAATTGTTGTCGCCGTTCTGCCGAATTACAAATTCATCGCAAAATTTTGTCTCTCTGGCTTCTGCTGTCCACATGCTGGAGAGGATCCGGCTGCTGCTGCTGCTGCTGCTGCTGCAGGAGGCGCGCAGAGCGCGGGGCGCAGCTCATTAATGCAGGTGCAGGCCCGGCGCGCGAGACATACTGCGCACTCTCGGTCGATCCTCGAGACTGCGAGAGCCGCGCCGAGCTCTCGCAGCCCATGGGTTGCCCCATGTGTGAAGCGACGCGCGCGCGCTCGTCTGTCGACAGGTAAGAAATTTCAGGAACATGTGATGTCCAGACCGAGCGAGCGGACGTGCGGCACATACACATTTTTCGGTGCTGTGCACGCTACGAATATTTATGTACATACCATACATATATATGGATATTATAATACACCCTCGGACTCGCTTTCTTCGACTACGTTCGAGCGCGAAACACGCACGAAGCGGACCATACAAGAGGCCGTACAGCTTATAGGGCTGCGGTATATAAGTAAATCCGTATATACAGTACATAAGCCAGACACGCGGCCAAGGACGCTCGCCGGCTTCGAATACGCTGCGCACGTGAATTGCGCATACACCGTACGCATCGTGCGCAGGGACCTCGGGCACCGCGTGTGCTACGAGAGTGGTGCCCGAGCAGCGCACCGGCGACGAGACGAGGGTAACGCACATGTCGGAAGTACCCTCGTCCGCTCTCTCCGGTCCGCCGTCGACTTCCTCTTGGTCTTCGGGCTCGTACAGCTTCTCGCGATTAGCATTTAAACGCGAGCATTAGCGTTATTACTTTTCTCGGGTTAATTTGAATAATATTCATGACAACTCAGTACTTAAATTTATATGACAATAAAAATGTATCGAAAAAGGCTGATGTCCTTTTTCAGGTTTCAGTTGAAGATACGGTAAATAAAATGCTCGCGCTTTAATTTTCATTTTTTATTGATCGTGTTCGAGAATATATTTTTAAATCGGTAAAAATTTGGTAAATGGATTCGGTGTATTTAATTCGAATGATGAAATTTACGAAAATGTGATATTTCCGCAACGCCTTCCGGTCTAAGCAGCAGCACCGGAAGTGTCGTGCCACGTGCACCAATGCGACGAGTAATCCAGCTCACAATTAAAGCGCACCGAAGTCCCACAGTCTTGTCTTAATCCAACGTGCTCATGCCCCCTTACCCCATAATACCCCCTTCACCCCAGGCAGCGAGGACAGTGCACATCGTGGCCGAAGCTCGATCTTGGACTTGAGGTCGCGTATCCGTCTTCGTCCTCGTGCGCGGCTAAAGGTTGTCGCGGTGCCGCGCGCGACGACTACGACGACGAGTCGGTCGCCTCGCTCGCTCGCTCGCACGATGCGTGGATCGCTCGCGCGATCTCGCATTCATGCATCATCAATTTATGCAGAACAATTCAACGACAACGGGGCATTAAGGCGAGACTCGGAGCCGAGGAGGGAACGGAACGAACGGAACGAACAGCAGAACGAGCGGGCGCACCGGCTCTCGCGATCTCGCTGCAACGCAAACTCGCGCGCGCGGTTCAAAGACCTGCGCAGCGATCGGATCGCGCGTGCGCGCGCGCGCGAGCGGGAGATCGGCGTGTGTTTTCCATAGCGCGAACGAGACGCAACACCGACGGGCCGGACGCGTCCACTCGACGCGCACAGACACACGAACCACGTGGGCAAAAGACTCACAAGCGTACTCGAATGTATAATATATATTTATGTGTGTTTGTGTGTGGATGTATATTGTACACACTCGAGCTCGAGCGGCGTGTCGGTGTTTTGGCTGGCAATTAGCATACGATTGACCCGCGGCCGGGGTCGCCGGGCTTCGGGACCCTCTCGTCAAGGCCCGCGCGAGCTCACCGAGCGAGCGGGCCAACTTTCGCGATTTAATTGAATAGTCGCGGACAAACGACGCGAGCGGGAAGCGACGGGAGAGAAAAAGAGAGAGAGAGATGTGCGACGACGACGACGGTAAAATTGCGTCGCGAGGTCCGTAATTTACGAAGATTGAGTTAGGTATATTAAAAAAAATCTGGTTTTTTTATGCAAAAAAATAATTACGTCAATTTTAAGCCATTGAATTATAGTCAACATTCATTTCAAATCAATCTACACGATTTTTTTTAGTGTTACCGAAGAAGCATACAAAAATTGGAATTTCATGTGTTTCAGCGCCCAGAGCAATAAACCGATTCCCGCGAAAATCGATCTCGAAGGATTCACAAGCAGAGTCGACCACGCGGAAGCGTAAAAAAAATGTGCCGCGCGCTTGCGTTTACGACTCGTTAAAATATCAATAGGGCCACCCGTGCGGGACGCTGCCGCGAGGCCGCTGAGAGGTCGATTCCCCGGGTTCGCGACCGGTGCCTCATAATCGCTGCCCGGCGAGAGTCGCTCGTCGCGGCGCAAACGCCGCGTGTTTCGCAGCAGCCTCGCGCAAGTGGCACTCGAGGTTAGTCGGGCTTTCCCCGCTGCGGACACATCGGTGAGTGCTGCGCGACGATGTCGAGCTAAAGACCCCCCCCCCTCAGAGGGGGCGTAATTCGGAGCTTCCCCCGGGCATTCGGAGAGCCGACAGTCGGATAGTACGGCCACCAGCAAGCGACCAACCCCTAATCCCTGCGGCGACTGAAAATAATAAAAATAAAATCGTGCCACCAACGAGTCGAATTGGCCCCCGCATGTACGACAACTTGTTCGCGACTCTGCGTATCCGCCACTTTTCTCGCTCGTAGTCGTCGCCTCCGTCTCTCTTTCTCTCATCGCAATAAAATCATCTGTATCTCTCTGTCTCACTCGCTCTGGCTCCTCGGCTGCGGCGGTGAATGCGCCACCAGCAGAATTTGGCCGCACGTTGCGAGCCTACGTGCCCGAACAATGGAGCCGTGCTCACCACGCGGCGAGCATAGCAGCACCTTAGCCTAGGCCCGAGGTTACCCCTGAGACACGTTGACAACGCGATGATGACCGGGCCCCCCGAGTTCCGGTGTTTCCCCGAGTTTACTCGCCCTCCGCAATTGTCTTCCAGCTCTGCGCTTCTCACCCCCAATCCCCCTTCTCCCCCGTCCCCCGTTTGGGGGACGGGACCCTTGACGAGTTGCTGGTGGCGCAGTCTCTCGGAGTTACCTCGTCTTCGGCCGAATAATCTGGGTTTTTTCGGTCCCCTCTCTTTGTGCCCCCTCCCCCCACCATTTACGATCCGATCGAAAAATCTCCATCAGTACCGAGATAACTTGTCAATATATACAAATTTGCGTCCGAAAATTGGACCTTTGAAATGATTACAAATTAAATTAAATTTTAATAATCGTTATTATTGACTTTAATTTTTATAGTATTATTTATTTTTTGTCATGGTCCAATTGGGTAGGATTTTTACGTGAAACGAGCGGATGTGCCCGCCATTGTGTTCGCTATTTATCCCCCTGAGCGTCAGATCCAGCGTTATAATCTCATGTACGTGATCGCGCATCTCGTCGGCCTCGTCGCGCCGGAACGACGACGACGAACACGCGGTGAAATCTTTACACACGTGTGTCTCATCCCGTGCGACGCACCGTATGGGCACCCTGCATGCGCGTCGTCGTCGTCGGCGACTGCGGGAATTGTAAATTCCCGCAGGTTCGTGCTTCATCCGCGTTTCGACGTCTTCCCGGGTCGATTCGTCGCTTCCTCGCAATCCCACCATATGCTCGACACTCGTCGTCGTCGTTGTCCTCGTGCCTCTCCTCACCTTTTACCTATTTGCGCGGCGACTCGGCGGGAAAACGGCGGCAAAATTCACGTGTTTTCTCGGGGGTTTCTCCACGGTCGTAGGAAACAGAAGGTACATTATATTAGCGGGGTAACCCCGGAGTTCCGGCAGCTCCGCTGCGGCAGGAAGGACACTACGCTTTGAACCCCCCACGCAGAGCTCGACGTGCGGGACCTCGCGAGAATTTCAGTGAACGGCACAGCGATTGGCCGCCCGAGTGAGTGGCACAATTATCGGCGCTTCAATAAACGAAAAATGACAACGACTTTCGTAATAAAAAATAGGGTTTAATTTATTTAACTTTTTTTCTTAATCTACTAATCAGCGTAAATAGACTCGAACAGTCCGAGCTCGACATTTATTTTTCATGCTGAAATAAAAATTCAATTGAATCCCCTAAATCTGAAATTACACATGGCCAAATGGCTCATCTGATTTTTTTTTAAATTCGATTAGCTCATTTTCTCGATGAATAAAAATTGTATTTTTTTCTTTGCTGTATACTTTGTTCAGAATTATTTTCAATATGTAAAATAGTTCGAGTACTAAAATTTGGTTGTCACGGATTGGCAGTGTCACAATTTCGACTCATTGCGGACTGCGGACAATCTCTGTCGTGTTGGGTGGCTAACGACTGCGCCGGCGCGTTGGGTACTGTTTGTGAAACCTGGGATTAGCGACTGGTGGGACGCCGGACGAACGGTGCGGGTAATGCGGCGGCATATGGCAACGGTCTGCGAAGCCTTCGGCACAGACCGGTAGCAGGTGAGTTTGGAAGCCCCGAGCACGATGGGAACGACGAAATACCAACGCCCCGGTGAGCTACCTGTCGGTCTCGTCGAGTGACCTGCTCGGCGCATACAACTCGGTGTTTCGTTTTGTTTTTCGCTTCGAGGATTCCCCGAGCCCGTTGGCCGGCAACGAGCGTTATCGGCTTTACCCGCGCGACACCCTCGAGACCCTGGGGCTTCCCTAGACTGCTCGGCGACAATTTGTCTGGGAAACTCTGGGAAACTGTCGCACCGCGCGCAGCCCGCGTACAGCTATACCGCTATTCGAGTACCATGAAAATAAAAAAATCAATATAAAATGAAGTCAAACGCAAATCGATTATCTGCTTTTGATTAAATTAAACAAGACAAATAAAAATTGAAAAATTAAAAAACACATCGGATCCATCAAATTAAAAAAGTTATCCATCTACCCAAAAAAAACTATTTATCCGAGAATTCGCAAAGCAAACTTATATTTCTGAATTACAAAACAATTTTATTTTTACTTATAAGAAAAAAATTGAGCTAAATAAGAAAAAACATTCTCGGCCGTTCGAGACTAAAAAAAACTGGCAAAATATGCTCACTCTCGCGCAGCAATGACGCAACGGAAAAACGCGAGATATCACACCGCGCATGCGCGCGAACTGCCACACCACCCGCGTCCTCCCGGTCGCCCCGTAATGTCCGCGAGGTATTGCGGGACGACTTGCGAAATGAGATTCCTTCTGGGTTTTTGTTGTTTTTTATTTTTATTTTTATTTTTATTTTCGCGCTCCCGGGTCGCTCCCGGGTCGAGCGAATCGGGGACGTCCATCGATCTCCGGGGACGCGGCGCGCGAAGGCGGATGCCTCTCGCCTCGACGTGCTATATACCGCGTACACGTGTAATGTTATTGCACGATGTCTTGTGTCTGCGTAAAAAAAAATATATATACATACATACACATCCGTATATAAATACGTATAATACAACGATGCTCGTGTCACCGAATTCTCGGCCAGCGTCCGCGGGGACCCGGAGCGAAGCGAACACGAAATGCGCAGCGAAGTCTCGCGAATGCACGGCCGGCGCGCCGGGAGCGATAAATTCCGACACCCGCGAGTCTCATGCCCGGCGCCAACTGGCGTCGCGCGCGGTGATGCTGCGCTTCTGCCGTCGCTGCTGCATATATACGTCGCTCGTTTCGGGATATTCGATGCTCCCGTCGCGGGCCCCTCAAACCCCAAATCTGTAGATATCTCGAGACGCTTTGGTGAGCTCGTATGTGGTAACCGCTATATACGTGTGTACGTACCAGCGAATTGTAGGAACGTAACTTGCGGCCTCTCGGGCGCTGCTTCTGTCGCTGCTGCTGCTGCATACGTCGCTCGTTCCGGGATATTCGATGCTCGCGTCGCGGGCCCCTCGAACCCCAAAACTGTGGATATCTGTGGAGAGGTTGTCGCGAGCTCTCGTATGTGCGGTAAGCGCTTCGTGTGCACGTAACAGCGGAGTTGTAGGAACGTAACTCGCATCGGCGAGTCTCCTTCCGCGAACGGGAGGTGAAAAAAATATGTATTGCTCGCTGTCCAAACACCCGTCGCGACGCACGAGCGCCAATGCGCCGGTGTTTCTGTCCCTTTTTTTTCGCGACGAGAGACGCGCGCGGTCGGTTTCGCGCGAGACGACGATTTATACCTCGTCGCGTATCACCTATCAAAATCATTGGTAATCGTTAACCTCTATTTTTTATTTATTTTTTTTTCACTGAATCTTGAAAAATTGCGTTTTTGAAATCTTACAAATGTTAAATGTAATCGATCGATTATGTAACAGAGATTGACGTTCAAATGCGACAAAAGTGACACTTAAAAAATTATTTTCAGATGATAATTCGAGTCCGCTGAATAGGTTAAAAAAAACGAAATTCGGAAACGATTGCGAAAAGTGTCGGAAAAACGTTGGGCGCGCACCTCCGTTTACTGCTCATTATAATATCAATGGGCCACCCGCATGGGCGGGGGCCGTAAACCGTAATTCCATGGTCTGCGACTGGTACCTTAATCTACTTGCCATTTCCCATTCTCGAGGAGGCACGTTCGAAGCCCCTGGTATTAGTGCCGGAGGCTCTCGAGGGTTGCGGGCTTTCCCCGCGCTGGAAATTTGCAGCTCCGCGCGGGCGAGGGTAATTAGGAAGTTCCCCCGCATCCGACAGCCAGATAGTACGGCCACCAGCAAGAGCCGGACCTGCCCTTGAACCCTTGGGCAATTGAAAATAAAATATTGCGACCGGCACACCGGCGAGAAAATTCCCTCGACCCGAGGAATAACAAGAGCAGCGCGAAAAAATCATATTTCCCGAATTCTTTTATTTCTATTTAGAACGAATAGAAAATGCCACCACATTATATCCTCATGGAGATATCGCAAATTTTGCAGAATTTGCATTTCATAGAAATCGCATGTCGATTATAACGCAAGAACGTTGCATTATAATCGATATTACCGATTCGAAAATCGGTAAGATGGAATCTGTCGAATCGATGAAGCAAAATTCCTCGGCGCAACGTGTATGACCGATACGTCGCATAATGCACGGTAATACAATCGGCAATTATGAGGAAAACGGGGACACCGCGGAACGGTCGTCCAATCGCGGCGCAACATTGTGCCATATTCCGCCCTTATCGATACCATTACGGCACGAGTATCGACGGTCGCGCCGTGCAGCGCAGGAGACACACGGCGCGCGGTTTCTCCGTCGATCGGTAGCGATACGAGCGCACAATAACGCTGCCACCGTTCACCGTTGCTCCTGCGCCTCGCGTAGCAGCCGAGCAGCGCCCGGGTTATACGTGCACCGCAAGCTGCTGCCGCGGGTCCGGCGCGCCGCGTATTCCGCCGCGCCCGCGCGTCCGCTGCAGCGATGCACCGCGCGATGCACCGCGCGCGCGTTGCACCGGGCGGCTGACCTCCCGAACTCCCGCGCGATCGTATGAAACGTGTATAAATATATCCACACACACTCGGATAAACAGGCTCGTACATATTCATAGGTCCGGAGTGGCGAATACGGACCGGCTCGGTCGGACCGATCGTCACCCGGCAAACTGCAACGGTGGGAATCTCTGAAATCTTCCGAGCTTATTCACATTGAGAACGATAATTATTCGGAAATTATTCATTATACGACGAATTATTATTCTTAAACTACGCACTTTTCTAATATTTGTCGAGAGACTTAAAAAAAAAAAATCTGTAGGAAACAGTTCGATTTTTTTTTCGAATGATGAATTAATATTTTACGTTTTTTTTCTTTCTTTCAAATTTTGATTTCGTGATTAATTTTGACGCAGTCAATTTCATTCATATGTCGATTCAATTTTCGTCGGTCCGTATTCACCGCCCTCGGCGCGGCAATAAAACAGCGCCACACAATACAACAGAATAAAATGCCCGTGTGTGTGTGTGATTGTGTCTGGTGCTGTACAACGCAAGAAGGTCCCATGCAGCAGATATTCATCTGTCGAGCGCCACTTCACTATATTACACTAATATATTGTGTTATTATTCGGGTCGCGAACTCGAGATCCACGGATTAGCGATCTCTCGCGACTTCCTCTTTGCTCCACACTCCTCGGGGTCTCCTCGCCCTTTCGTCCCGACGTTACAGCGTCGCGTATATTTGTACGGGACACGTGATATAACTATATACATATATATATACAACGTTTGCGATGGGCACAATGTGCCTTATGGCCACCTTGTGCTTTCTCTCGTTCTATTCTTCCTCGCTGTTTGCACATGCGCACGTCTCACTGTGGCCCGTTTGCCGGTTTCTCCCTCGAGTGTCTCTCGCTGCGGCTGCTGCTTCTTTTTTTTTTGCTGCTGCCGCTGCTGGTTGCGCGCGCGCCCGGCGTCTCAGTCGACGATCGAGATCAAATCGGATCGGCAGGACGCCCCCCGCGGTCCTCGCGGACCTCGCCCCCCCCCCCCCCCCCCTCCTCACCTCTCCTGTGCTTCCTCGCGAAATTTTCTTTCTTTCTGTGCAACGTTCGCGTTCGCCCCGGCGCATGCGCGACTCGGGTGAAACGCGGAGCCCGCGACGGGGGATCCCCTCTGGTGCATATGGACGTCGATATAAATCCCAAACTCGGCGATAATGCGGACGTCCCGCTGAGGCCGCGCGCGCGGGGTCCCCGCTGGAATTATTTGGAGGGGCCGAGGGAAATAAGAGGTAGAAACGAAAAAACAATTCGCCGCGCGCACGCGGAAGAATTATATCGTAAAATTGATATGTCTCGAAACAGACGGTCGACGTTTTAATCAGACGTTTTTTTGTTATCTCTTCGAGTCTCAATTTTACGTTCGAAAAATGATTTTCAAATTCCGTCGCTTCCTTTGCGTCTGCTCGCTCGTGAAATTTCTTCACGGAGAGAAAAATATATTGGGAAATAAAATGTATACTTGTGTGGTAATTGAGAAACATTGCGCAATTTTTGCGTTTTTTTTCCGGGCGTATACAATAGATTTTCTATCGCATAACTTCTACAAGTATGGGATCAATCGTCAGAATTCCGGAATATTTCTCAATTGCCACGCGAGTGCACTGATTATTCCCATATTAGCCTCTATACGTGTACGAAAGGGTGAAGCGCCGACGAAGTGTAATCGAGACGCGAGCAACGCGCTCGAGGATAGAGAGAGATTTTTTTCTCGTCGTTTTTTTCTCGCTGCCGTTGATCTGTAAATTTGCGCTCGTTCGCCGCGAGGTCGACGCGCGTCGTGCGACGCGCCAGACACTCGAGCTTTTACTTCTGCGCACGGCGACGATATATGTATACGTTATCGTCGGCACAGTTGGCATGATTATTATCGCCTCTCCGCTTACAGATTACTTTTCGCGCGCGGGTAACTTTTTTTTTTAGTCTCGTTTTGCATTGCGACGCGCGTCGCCCAATACAAATATTCAGGTATTTCTTATTCTTATTTTTCTTTAATTTTTTTTATTTAATTTTTTTACTTCCCGCACCTTCTCGTTTTTTTACGTATAGGACACCGGCGCGCGTCTCTTCGTCTCGCAAGCGACGCGAGAAGCGATCGCCGCGCGGATCCGCGCGACGAACAGACGCGCGCGCGGGGCGCCCACGCCTGGCGCCGTCGCCGAGAAAGAAAGCGCGACCGCGAGTGTCCGGGGTCGAGCGCCGGGGCGACCGATCGAGAGTCTCGAGTGTCTCGAGGAAAAAAAAAAAAAGAACAACACCGACGATCCCGGTGTCGCGACGATCTACTGCGAAATTGTGCCATTCGCGAGTCGGCGATGTGGCACAGTTCGACCGATAAAAAAAAATAACGAGTATAGTTATTACCTTCATCGTTGTATTGTTAAATATAGTATAGGTAATATTTTTAGTACTTTTAATTTGTTAATTTTTTACGGGTCGTTATTAGCCTCATCGTTGTATTGTTAAATATAGTATAGGCAATACTTTTATCACCTATTATTTTTATATTTTTTGTTATTGTTATTATTAATTATTAATATAGTGCGAGCAAACGCGCAGGTGCAGCGGCGACGAATTTCTTTTTCCATTGTTACGCTGCGTTGCGTAAATTTCGAAAGACTCAGGCACCGAGTGTACGAGCGAATGTATACGAGAGAAACGAGAGAACGTGGTGCGGACGTCGATGTACGTGCGTCGGTCGAGACGAGCCGAAAAACTAGATCCGTGAAACCCGAGGACCGGCTTCCTACACGCGGCGCAGAACCGCCTCGCGGCGTGCGCGCGCGCGGCAGGTGCATAATCGCGTCTCTCTGCGCGTTCGGGGCTCGCAAAAAACGCCGGCGAGACCGAGAGGCACGAACGACGAGCCGAGTGTGAAGCGGAGAGCTCGTGCGTTACGCTGATCCGAGGCGACAAACCCGGCTGGCGATCCGTAAAAACACGGCACGAGACTCTGTCCAACTTATTATTATTATACAACGGAAAAAATACCTTTGAAAAAATGCTCAGCACGTATCTAAAATTAGACCGACAAAACGAGTCTCCATCGAACAGTTTTTCGTCCGCACAGAAAGGAGAAAATATGCCATCAGAATTTCTTCGCGCAGAATCGACAAAACAATTTTTTCCATGATTTTTAATAATAACATTTAATAACGGGAAATGGTTGTAGATGTGGCTACATTTTTTCTCTTACAATAATTACTTCGCAGTCTCCAAACAATAAAAAATACTCAACACTATAACAACACAAAAATGCTGTAACCGAAATGCGATAAAAAAACAGTAACCAAAACCTACATAAAATACATTAATTTTTTATTTAGTTCTACGTTTGTCAGAAGCAACAGGGGGGCGAAAAAAACGAGTTCCGGAAAGTGGAATTCGTGTACCAGACGGTATCGTATGTTAGGGGGGCGGGAGGGACGGCGACGTCAGGGGGGAGGGGGGGCAAGGGTGCTGCGGAACGTCGGTCTCGCCTCGCCGATCGAGGGGGTCCGAGCTCACCTGCTGCGGAACTCGAGGAACGCGCGCGGCCGGCCACATTGCAGCACTATCTATATATATACACACATTCTATATATTTATATATAGACGCACAGCGTCGACAGGGGGTGGCAGGGACCCAACGGTCACGGCCGGGGGCACTCGGATAAGATACGCGCGGGGTCCTAAAGTACAGTCGGATATGCGCGCGCAGGTTGCGCGCGCGCGCCGGGTCGCCCGGAAAAAGGGTGGACGCGGCGCATGCGGTGAGGAAGTGGCGGCCCGGACGAGTCGCAGGTGACGCGGGGCCGGGGCGTCCGCCAAGAACTACTCCAGTGGCATATTATGTATTTTACGCTAGGTATCGTGTATACATATAGGTTCCGTGGTATGGTGAAAATTTGAAACAAGGCACCGGGCGCGCTCGACGCAGCACAACGCGTAAGAACGAAGGAAGCGAGGTCACCGGACCTTGGCCCGGCTCTCGGTGTCACGAGAGCCGCGGAAGCGGCAGGTGCTGTGTTGCTGCGGCTCGAGCCGACGGGGTCGGTGGCGTCGTATCGATACCGCTAATAATGCGCCCGCGAAGCATGAACGACACGAACTTACGTCGGCTGCTGCTGCTGTTGCTGCTGCTGCTGTGTTGAGGCAAATCGAGCGGAGCTGCGGTTGGAACGTTTTTCGTCGAGGTGTCCTAATGCAGTTTTGTCTTTCATTTTTCGTTGATACACTGAGAAAAATTAATAGTTGTGATTACCAATCATTGGTTCGATGTACCAAAATAATGGTTGCAGTTACTAAAATATTGGTAGCTCTGACCAACGATTGGTAATCACAACTATTCATTTTTCTCAGTGTATACGTACGATTTACAGTGAGACACTTAATATTAGGAATTATGTACAGGCAATATTTCATTTAAAAAATGACTTGAGCGCAATAATATAATTTCGACAAATATTTTCCATTCATATAAAAAAAAAAAAATCACGAATACTTCTTGCAATCACCGCTCATTTTTTTCTCCGACCGCCGTAATTATCATTCGCGTCCCTGCGTTTACGGCCCCGCGTGTCGGCGTCGGCGTCGTGTGCGTAATCCCGCGCACGCGCAATACATGAATCCGCGCGCGCGCGCGCGAGAGAGAGATTGAGATACAACGGGAGATGAGGGGCCGATAAAGAAGCGCGGAAAACGTGTAACTCGTTCGCTACTTCATTCGGGCTTCTTTATTCCCGGCGTTTACCCGCGCGCGCATGGGACACGCGTTACGGTAGCGGCGGCTCATCGCCGAGTCGAGGCACGCGCGACTCCCGGCACGCACTCTCTTCGCGTGTATAACACACACGTCGGGCGGCAACTCGGCTAAGGCGGCGGCGGCGGCGGCGGCGGCGGACGCTAAAGCAGAAGCGGCAAGAGAGGATACGCTGTGTGTACACACACGCAGACTCGCCAACCACCGCGCGAGAAGCGCCGCGCTCTCTTACTCGTTACGCGCGCTCGCGCGTGCGCACCGCCTCTCGGTTAGCACACAGCGAGTGCAGCGCCGTGGCCGCCGCTGCTGCTGCTGTTGGTGCGCGCCGCCCGTGAGTAGCAACACCGAGGCTATGAGTGCGCATGCCCCGTGTGTGCTGTACCGCTGCCACCTTCCCTCGCGCTCGCGTCCCGCTATAGCGCACGCGCTCCTGTGTGATGCAGCAGCAGCGACGGCGGCAGCAGCAGCAGCAGTAGACACACACTTGCCACCACGCGAGAGCGCGGCAGATTGTATCGTCAATGTCTTAACCGCGTTACGCCTCCTCTCGCTTCACCTCTTGCACCCCGCTCTTCGTTTTTCCCTTCTTCTCCCTTTTTCCTTCCGCGTCCGTCTCGCGAGCCGCCACGCCGCACGTTCTTCGGCGATTCCGCACTGACTCCGCGCGCTGGAGGGTTTACATCATTTCCGCGGATCATAATTTTTTCATTTTTGAGAATTATTCTTTGGGTTCTGGACTTTGCTGGGTATTGAAGATAATTAAAAAATAAAATAATGATAATAGTTATAACGTCGAAGGAACTTCCGTGTATTTTCGGCTCTAGCTCATTCTTTTCTTTCACCGACTTCGCACATTTCCGAACAGTCTACTCACGATCCTTGAAGAGTATTAAAATAAAAAAATAAAAAAAACGTCATGTCGTAAAACATTTGTAATTTACGCCGGCGATGAATCATTTCTTTCAAGGGACACTTTTCGAGATTTCGCAACACGCGCGCGGACCGAATGAAATTATCGCGCGCGTCAAAGAAACAACCGGAGGATTAACCGAACTTAAAACCGAAGTATCGGGCATTTCGCGCGCCGCTACGTCTGGCGAACGTGAAATAGCTGTCGTCACGAAATAAGCGAGACGGGGGGCGTCTTTATGCGGTGATTACAAAGCTGTTCCGCAAAAAAAAAGAAATAAGAAAGATATTAACAACATCAACAGTAATAATAATGATAATAAGGGGAATACCTTATTCTGCGATTTCGTGGCTCTTTTACAACCTGGCTGGGTTCTTCGTTTGACGGCGAAAATGTGTCGTGTTTGAGGAGCGCATCACGACGGACCTCGCGTATAGAGCATCACGAATAACGCGATAGTTTCCTCTGCGAGGTGGAACGCTCTCCGCGGCGGATTATTATACCGCCGTGTATGGGAATTCCAACCGAAACGAGCGAGTAATGAGAAGCATAAAGCCGCGAGGCGCGCGCGCGTGATGAGACCGCGGGTCGAGGGTATCCGGGCAGCTTCGCGCGGCTTCGTCGATAAAAAAAAAAAACGAAACAAAAAAAAAAGATTTTTTTCAAATTGGTGGCGCCGAGAACTAGCAGCAAAAGCAACAGCAGCAGCAGCAGCAACGGCAGCAGCACCAGCATCGAAATAGCTCCATTGGCTCGAGTTATCTCGGGAGCGCGAGGCGCGGGTGCGTTCACTCTCCGCTTCGCCGCGCGCGCGCGCGCGCGCGCTCGGCGCTGGGGTCGTAACCCCAGCATAGACGACCGTACTGAACCCTCGGCGCGCGGTGCATCACGATGCAACGGTGCAACGTGGCTGCGATACTCATCCTCCGCGCCGCGGCTACCAGGTGATCGACCACGCCTCATTACTTTGCCTCGCTACTTCGTACGGCGTGGCGTCTTTTCACGTATAATACACACATATATAAATGTACATGTATATATTTATACATACGTATGTAATATGTATATTCTATACGTCCACTGGACTCTATGCTTAGCTAGGATGCCGATAGGGACGATCCGATAAAGCCGGACGTGTTACCTCACCTCTCGCCTCTTCGGAGGAATGAGAGAGTGGGAGAAAAAGAGAGTGAGAGAAAGAGACGATGTGAGCGAGAAATCTCTGTAGCTAGCTGCCTCGCACTGGCGCCGTTCTGTCTTATTTTCTTTCTCGCCTGCTTCTCCGCTTCTGCTTCTTCGTCGTCTTCTTCTTCTTCTTCTCCTTCCTCGTCTTCGTCGACCTGCAGCTTCCACACGCTGCCGCGAGATCACGGGGTCAGATACGGGAGTCTGCGAGTTCGCACGTCGGGAGGACGAGTCTCATCAGCGCGAAAACTTCATCCGTAATTCGAGTAGCGTGCATCGGTGTCTTACCTACCTCGGGTTTCGGCGAAAAAAAAATAATTTCGCTTCAACGAAGTTTTGAGACCCTGTCCAATGGGAAATTTCCCGCTGATTCCAAATATGACCGGTTTTTCCGCGAAAAATAACAACTTTTACGAGAAAACCCCGAAAAACGATTTTGTACTTTTTCCCAATTTTACCACTTTACTGAAAACGGTGTAATTTTTGTTTGGATCAATATAATCGAAATTTTCTTCTTGCATTCAAAAGAAAACTCTTCAACAAAGAGAATGCTGCCAGGCGGAACGCGATATCTCGATTTTTTAATTTTTTTTTAGATTTTCAAAGTTGACCCTCAAAAATCGCAAATTTGTTGAAGGGGTACCCCTTGCGTTTTTGCGAAAAAAAAAGTGTTCGATTTCTCCAAGTTTTAAAACCCTATCCGATGGCAAATTTCCCGCTGATTTCAAAAACGACGGCTGTTTGACCAAAGAATCGAAAATTCGAGGAGGAAAACGCGAAAAACTTTTTTTTTTCTGACAAACTGCCAAATTTCGCGATATTAAATATCAAACTGCTGCCGGTTTCCCAACGACCAATCATTTATTCCGTTCAATGGCAAAAACAATTATTTTACTAAAACAATATATATTTTGGCTCACACTTGGATTTTTTTTTATTTCTTGGGTTTTCATTACCAATTATGCCAACGCTCGGTGCAGGAGTGGCGGAGCACTGTTGCTTTATTGGTGGAACGAAATAACCGAGCGAACGACGTCGGTAGAGACCGAGAGATGTCGAGTCACTCAACGCAATATATAATACGCACGCGCCAACGAAGCCTCCGCTTACTTTGGCTTGATTAACGTTATTTAATTACCGTTGCCCCGTGACCACCTTCGACATTCTCCCTGGCCACTTTCGACCGCGCGAGCTCTCCGCTTCTTTCGGCGCTTTCTTTACTTTTCTCCGACGCCTCCGCGCGCTCGTTTCTCGATCGATCGTTCTATTTTTTTTCTCTCTCCGCGTCTTTTTCCGTCCCGCTCTCGATAGGAGCCGACGTCAAGAGCCGCGCTGAAACAACGGATTTCACTGTCCGATGCGTGTCAGATCTGTAATGTGTATCCCGCCGCCACGACCCATTGTCCGTCTAATAGGTTTAGCATTATCGGGCGTTAAACGCGTCGGGCGCTCGCGCGCGGTGACTCGACGATTAAAAACATTTCAATTCCGGCGTCGAGTTCAATCCGAGCGTTAAATCGAAACGTCAACAAATTTTTCTTTTCACTTTACCAACAGTCGGTAAGTACTATCATAAAATTTCTCCATCTTCAAACATTTTGGGACAATGTTTTACAATAATATGCGTAAAAAAAGTATCGGTGACAATTTTTCGATTTTTTTTTCGGACTTTCTAGTCGATTGTCGAGAATTCTTCTCGACGGAAAGATCGATGGAAAGTCGTCGTCGGCGCGGCCGCGCAATTGTGGAATCAGGCGTCCGGCGTCAGCGGCAGCAGCAACAGCTGATTGCTGCGTCAGTGGCGCAACGCGCGCGCCGCGAGGCTCGTGACCTACCCCACCCCGGAATTGCCGAAACGACCGCGGTCGGTTCGGCGGGTTATTTCCGTCGAGGCTCGATAGACGAGCTCGGCGAGGAGTTTGCGAATGCCCGAGCGGCGCGAAACCGCCCATCGAAATTGCAGAGAGGCCACGGCAATTACGGAGGCGGGTGCTTCGGGGCCTCTCGACGCCGCCGTCGCTGCGTCGAACGCCTCGAAAAATCCCCTCGGTTACGCTCGTGTTTCTTTTCATTTATTTTTCGCCTTTTTTCATTTTTTTCTCTCCTGTTTTCCCTTTTCTCTCTTTACCCTTTCGCACCTCGCGTCTCTTTCTCTTTCTCTCTCGCCTCTGTCTCAACCGTCTTTTCACGTCGCTTTACTTTTTAATCGAGATTCCCCGCCGCAACGAATCGCGCGCTTGCGACACGTCGCGCGACGCGGTTCGCTGATCTCGCCGCGCGGGTATTTCACGATAACAGCTTTTTCGGGCGATCCCCATTGTTCATCCGGGCGGCTTCGGGAAAATTGGGTCAATTGAATCGGTGACGACGAAAAAATCGGCGCTCGGAAATTCTCGTGTACAAGGCGTGAAAACCGGGCACACCATTTCGAGCACCTGCTGCGCCGTTCTCGTGAAATTAATTATTCTATAATTTCTTAGTTCTTGTTAACCCAATTCACTCATCAATTAAACGCATTTTCTTCAGTCATTGGTTTTTCAATCTTTATCTTTTTTTTATTTATATCTCGGTACATATTTTTACGCAAAACCAATAAAATAAAAATAATAATTGGGATGCATTCCCAATTAATTTACTTCACATCTGGGAAAAAAATGCACTCATATCAGACATAAAAATGTCGCGCATCGGAAAAAAAATCTAGACCCGAGTTCGTCGTCTTCGGGTCGTCACGGATCGATAAAACGACCTCTTTTAATTTTTCGCGCGTGCACCGAAGACACCGAGACCCGAGCGTTGCGAGTTTTGCCCAAAAACCCGCGTCACCGATTTTTCTCCTCGGTCCCCGATTTTCCTCCTCGCGCCTAATGACTTCTGCGACGATCGCACAACGCGAACGAGCGATTCCCCGGCGGCCCGAACCGATTGCGAGTGTCTTCGGCCGACGTCTCGCGGCAATCAAGCCGCGAGAGGACCAACGAGATGCTTACGTCAGTTCGATATCGTGACCGGCTCCACCCTGCATTACCGGCTCCGACTGGCTGGTGCGCTCGCTCGCTCGCTCGCGAATCCACCGGTACCTCCGAGTGCTGGCGCGGCCCGTGGCCATTATTACCCTATTACAGCTTGCATAACAGTGAACAGCGAACCGAAGTGAGCTATTACGGCGTTGGGTATCGGTAAGCGCGAGGGGTGGGGGGTGAGAGGGGCGGGGGTGGCATCGTAGAATCGGTCGCTGTGCATAGCGGTTTGCTCCTCGGTGGCTTATATATATATATATATGTACACTAAATGTATATACTATTGTGTACATATGGCTACGATTGCATTGTTGTATGTGTGTGTATAGTCATTGGAATCACAAGCCATGTAATGGATATACTGAAACCGTCTACTGTGTGTGTAAGAAAAGTCGTCGTGGGTCGATGCGCCCACGGGGTTCATTCATGATGCGCTCTTCTCCGCCGCAGTCGAACCGCCGGACGGGACTCTGGTAAAGTGCACGAAGATCGAAGAGCCGGTAGGTGTCGGGGGCGAGAAAAATCGGTGAACGGGTAATGGGTTTGCGCTCGCACCTCTCTCGCCGCGCTTGCGTTTCGAGAACGTAACATGAGACTTGGTTGTAATTTGTATCATCGTGTGCGAAATAATCGGGGAATGGGGGGCCGATTTGCGCTCGTGACTTGCTACGTTTTTTTGTATGAATAAAAGTTAATTATCGTCTTTGCTTTTAATTTTTTTTAAGTAAAAACTGGAATTCAGAAGAAAATACGAAAAAACTAGAATTCTCTATGCAACAGGCACCAAATAAATAAATTGGCCCAATAAATTAGCTGAATGAATGAATTTATTGATTAACGCAATTTTGCTGCTCGACTTTGTGGCTAGTTTAATGTCGATGTCATTAATTGATATATTTTATTTTCTTTAAGTGGGAAATAAGCCAGGAAGTGTTTGCAGCTTCCCGCGTATCCCAAAGGACCAGGGAAAATCCTCGAGAAACTTTCACTCGGTAATACAAAATGTGTCTCGTGTGCAACAGAGGCGCGGTGCGTCACCTGACGCCCCGTATACACCGCGCGCGACGTTTATCGTGGGACGAATGCACCGGCACCGGAAGAGGAAGCCACGGCGACGCACAGAAGTGCTTCGACGGGAAGATCATCCCTGCCACGACCTCGAGTCGCCGTTCCCGGAGAATCCGAGATGAACACATGTTCGCATCGCTGTACCCAGGGGGACGTTTTGTACCGGGCGACGCCCCCGATATGTGAACACGTGCGCGCAATACGAACTTGTGGCTACCGATATGTATAAGCCTCCCGATAACATTTTTTTCGTATACGGTCTTTGGGATTCTGGGTACGATTTGATCCTGGAATTTTTTAGCAGCGGAATGCAAAAAAATGTCAATATATACATTTTTGTTAAGTCGTGTAATATAATTTCATGCTTGCGGGATTTGAAAAAAAAAATTGATCGAAAATAAAAATTGGCTAAGTTCTGTTTAGCGCACGGAAATATAAAAATAACATAAAAATAGCAGATATAGTATATAGTGGTTGGAATAGTCGAGAGAATTACACGGAAACTCCTGTACGGATGCTACCCCGACGTGTGACGCGAGCTGAACTTCCAGTGTGACGCGAGAGCTGTAATACACGTGTGGGCTAGGACAAGAACGACAGGTTCGACGATCACGTACCGCGCGCGCGGCGTCGAGAGCTCGCACATATGGCGAGCTCGTGGAGCGGATGAGGGGTCAGAGTACTTCCTACGCGAACGCCCGGACGACTCGGTCGCCCGCCCGCGCGCGATTGGTGGGGGTGATCGGGCGCACGTATCGCGTGTACTTACGGGTGATCTTCAACTTATACGCGTATCTGCGCTTACATCTTATTTGCTATACGTAATCCGCGAGATATACTAACATGGAATATATATTTCAGTATCCGTCACCTATTGCATTTCGAATCACCCCGAAGGCTAATTATGACAGCGTAGTTTTTTTAATGACAGCAAAAAAATATTTGTATCCAAATATAAAAAAATGTTCCAAATAACTTTTTTGTTATTTTATTTTTTGACTCGTCGGTTTAACATTGGTTAAACAAAAAAATCAGGTTGATAAAGTAGCCGAAAGTGAAAATATGGATGGCGAGGATTCAACGAAACCATCGAATTATTACGGCGCAATTAATGGTTACATTGTAATCACAGTGTAGCATTCATACTTATACGTTTCTTGGGTAAATATACTGTTTCCTCTGCGGTACAAACTATGTACACTTTTCTCTTCGTCTAAAATGTGGTGTTTCTTCTTCTCCTCCCGAGATTGAGAGGCGCGTCTCGTCGGGATAAAGCGAAGCGCATTCCCCTCCGAGTTTCTCGTGTAAAACGAGACTCTCGACGCGCAGCGCACACATCGGAAACAGGCACCTGCCGCGCGCCTCGCGCCCGACGTCTTCGACGCTCCGAACGACCGGGCGTTCGCTTCGCGTCCACTCATCGTGTTGCCTAACATCCGCTCGGGGCTTCCGATACGCTTTGGACTCGACCGGTATTACACTTTCTCGCCCATACAGTTATATCAATTGATAATTTTCATTCAACAATATTAAGAATACCTTCTCTTAATTACTCATTTCTATTATTTTATTTATTCTTATATTCAATTATTTATTGTTATTATTGTACTTATTTATTGATTAATTTATTCCATTTATACTCTAACTGCAGATAAAATTGTGTACTAAAAATTCGAATTTCATTTTTATTTAATTAAATTTCTATAGCATATTTGGGTAACTACGAATATTTGTTTATTTTCGACGTGCTGATAAATTATACCTTTGACGATGTGAACTGTGAATTATTTTCTGCGGGTCGAGCTTCGAGGGACGATGCTTTTTACCGCGCCTCCGCGGCCCATTAGCCGCGTGGGTCGAGTTAATTTCATGATTGCGTACGTACGGACGTACGCGAAGCAACGAGCTACGTACGATCGCGGCACTCTTGTTCTCTCCTTCGCCTCGTCTTCCTCGTTTTCCTTCTCTCCAGGCACAAAGAACGATCTCATCTGTGTCCGAGCCTCGAGACGCGCGATTGACTATTCAACGATTCTCGAACCGAAAATTCCCGTCGAAATGCGGTCGTAGAAAATCGGGTATCCTTGACGCATCTGACCCTAGATCGTTGCATCGATCAGGGTTGGGACAGGGATCCGAGGTTATCTGCATCAGTCGAAGATCATCTTCGAATTTTATTCAGGACTTTTTTATAGATCGCCGAAGGAAAATACACGTTTTTTAAAATTACCTTTTTATTTGATTCAATTCCATAAAATTCGATTGATTAATTGTATCAAATTATATCAATATCTGATAAATGTCTCGGTTATCATATCCGCGCCTTAAATTTTGTGGGTTTGAATAAGATTCGCGCGGACGAATTCCAACGATATTTATTATCTCTTGACAAAGACTAAAACATAAAGAAATTATTTACATATTCCTTATCTCCGTTTTCACCCTTGAGCGTCGCGAGTTCACAATTCGCCTGATATACAGCACAGAGACGACGGGTAGTTGGCGCGAAGAGGAAACGAGGCCCGAGGCGAAATTATGAATACAGATTGCGCTTGTCCCTCGGATCATCTACGACCGTCTACAAACGAACGTACGAGTGTACCGCGGGCTCTCGTGGCGCTGATACGAAGTCGCGAAGCAGTGTCCGGGATATTCTACGTCGCCACCTCGTTACGTGTGTATCACACCTGTCGTGGCGTTCGCCGCGGCGCGTCGCGACGAGTGCGCGAAGCCTTCGGCGGTTCGCCAACCAATCGCGACGCATTGTCGATTACGCGTGTCACGCGATGTACGGCGCCGTCCATGTGGCACGCTTGTCGCGATTGGGCCCAACGAGTCGCTTCCAATAAGAACATACATTATTAAATTATAATGAAAAGCAAAATCGTGCAAAAAAAATCGGCAACAATTCGCGTTTTTTATTTTTATCTTTAACTCTTTTTCTCTTTCTCTTTTATTTCTTCTCTGTCGTTGACTCCACCCGCGCAATACCGACCGGCTAATTAAAATATAACGAGCCTCTTAATTATCGACGATCGTAAAGCATCGGCCTGTCGAACAAGACGAGCGCGTGTACTACGCACGCGCGGCAACGCGAAGTCATCGCGATCCTCGGCGAGAGACGAGCACCGAACGTAGGAAGCTCATTTTTCGAGCCTCCGGGCTGTGTCTTATTTGCCTGCGTCGCACGATCGTGCAAATATAATTATAAACACACACAACGTGGACGCATGTTGCGCGAGGAATGAAGATCGATCGACGGCCCCGCCTCGACTCGGCAAATGGAATTACCGATTTTTCGGTAGCTCGGTGCATTTTTTCGCATCGTCAAATTCGTTCTTCTCAAAAAAAAAAAAAAAAAAAAAAAAAAATAAGATGTATTTTTAATGTGTCCTTATTTATTAATTTACACGTTCAATCGTGACACTAATGCGAAATAACCCAAAATCGAGGGAACGAAAGACAAACCGGTTCGAAAATAGCCGATCGCGAAGATTCAACCAAAGGCCTTGTCAATTTCCGCCCCGTTAATGATAATCCGAGTAATCCGAGTAATCGTCTCCGTGTCGCGAGACCGCGCAACAGATGCGCTCGAGACCGGCACCAGGTAACGTCGGGCGTCGCGAAGAAATCGAACGCGAGGAGCAAGGAGCATCGCAGTTGCTCCTTTGCTCCTCCAGCGTCCCGTCTGCCGTCGCGTTGTATCGCACGCGAGTAACAACCGTGTTTTTTCCTCGTCCTTCCTTTTTCCTTTTTTCTTTTTTTTTTTTTTTTTCGTATTCCCGATCGTTACGCGCTCTCGGCGAGAATAAACCAGGATTACGCGGGACACTCGCGGCTCGTAACTCTTGATTCCCGGGTGTCAAGCCGCGAACCCGAAGTACATAGCCCCGCTCGCACGCGCATATCTCTCGTCGACCTGCAGCGATACACGAGAAAGGCACACAACAACCGCAGTCGCAGAAGTATTTCAGCTTCTTCTCCTCTTCTCTCGCTCTTTCATCCTCCTCCTCCTGCCTCGTCCTCCTGCTCCTCTCGCTCTTATCTCCTTTAGCCTGCTTTTCGCGCCAGCTCCGCCAGCCAAATCGTCTTCTAACGATCGAACTTAGCCTCCGGCTCGAAAAAAATTGATTTAAATCCCGGCGTCAAATCCGAGTCCGAGTGTCGCGCGGCGGATTAATAATGCTTCCCTGGGAATATGGACATCACGCGGCTCGAGACTCGACTGAAGTTCGAACCTGCGGTGACTTGGATTAATATTGGCATGGACTATAAATAAATACCCGTTGTTGCTATGACCAAAAATTCGAAAAAAAAAACTTTTCTATCATAAATGTTGACACATTTTTTCAATGCGTCCGGATATAAAAAACAAAATAAAAATTGCGTGTAGAATAAGTAAGATAAATTAATGCAAAATGTATGGACCGCAACTATCATTGTTTACGATTGTATAAATATCGCGCGCTGTGCCCAATCATAGTGATCACTTGTGCCGAAATTTACGGTAATTCATGCGTGGTTCGGTCGGCGCGCGAAATTAACGTCAATTTGCCGTGCGGCTCGCAGCGAGCGCCTCGCGGGGCGGACTGGACGGACGTGCGCGGTCGAAGCTGCGCGGCGGCGCCGCGGTCGGTTCGTATACGACGCGAGCGACGCGGGTGGAATGCGCGGGCGTTTCCGGTGCGGCGTCATCTCCCTCTCTTTCTCGCTCATGGGAGTCTCGTCTTTCCAGTCTGCGACTGGGATGCTGGGAGGAACTGTTCGCGTACGCATTGACGCGCAGGCGTTTTCTTTTCTCTCTCTTTCTCCCTCCTTCTCTCTCTCTAGCTCTATCTATCTTTCTTTCTTTCTACGTTCGTAGAGGAATCGGTTATCCTCGTGTGCGATCCGCAGAGGAAGAGAAAAAAACGACTTATCCCAGAATGATCCCAGGGTTCGTTCAAGCCCTCCTCTTTTCTCCTAAACGCACCACTTCGTCCTATTATGTTCTTGCAATGTCAAATAAAAAAAATATATTTATCTGTCAAATGTGATCCTCGAAAATGGGTGGACGACGTGCGCCGTTGGACCGCCAAAACTGACGGCCGCTACTTACCTGGGAACCAATCGGTCTCGTCCCTGCTCTTGTATCAAATACTATAATCAATGTTGTTAAAAGTCGTTTGTTTCCTTTTCGGAGTTGCAAATCAATAGTCCCTCGTCGATTATTTCCCGCATTGTAAATATGCGAATTCACCGTTACGATGCAAATGCATCAGGAAATAAGACTTTTCGCATGCGAAAATCCCTATTTAAACCTCTCGCTAAAAAAACACTTATCCAAATGTACGCTCGGAAAGTATCCGAGAAATCTTTATTTCGCGGGTCACGAGAAGCTCTTTATTTCGCGCGGTACACAGAGCGGAGAAGACGCGAGCGCGGCGGTTCCTCGATATTTACCGCGCCTGATTTTGGCACCCACTTCGCGCACTCTCCTCTCGCGCGCGCACGCGGACTTTTCGATTAATCTCGCGTTTTTTTTTTTCGTGCACTCGGAGAGACTGGGCGCCGAAGAGAGAGAGATCGAATAAATTCGCTTTCACGGAGCCGGAGGCCGCGGGGTCTCGTTTCGCAGCGTCGTGCATTTATGTACGCGGTCCCAGGGCGTTAATTGAGAAGTACTCTCAGTGTCGCGCGGCCGGAGGCCGCGGAGTCGCGCGCGCGAGCGCGGGGAACAAAAATAAGGGCCGAGGCGGAATCGCGCTCGTCGCATGGTGCCTTATATAGGCCTCAGGGGTGGGGGCTCGGGTTACCCGGCGGCTGCGCGTGGTCGATAAAACCGTCGAAAATCACTCACGACAAATTGCCAATAAAGCCGCAGCGCGAGCGAGGCCCGCGAGATGTACCACATGCCTTTATACGGGACGTTTCGGGACAAATGGGCCATTATGGATTTTTATTTTGTTCCAATTAGCGCTCCTCGCCGACACAACACAATGCGCAAAAAGAGTTATCGACAACGGCTTTTTTTCTCCAAAAATGGTACTGAGCATATGTCGACGAAAGAGACGATATTTACTTCATTGATATTTACGGAAATTGGAGTTGGTTCATTAAATATAAACATTTTTGAGTTTGAGAGAGATTAAAAAAAAAGATGTTGATACAGTTGCGAAGAATTTTTTCGTGGCCTTGTAAAATACTAAAAACAACGAAGAAATGCAGAATACGTGGCGATTTGTAACGATTTGATTTACTAGATCTTGATATTTATTTATTTGTGAGAGTAAGGCAGAGATTTTTTAATCCACTTTTAATACACATGCGAAGTATATCTTCAGCTGGCTTCGCAAAATTCCAATGCGAAACGTAAACAAACGTAAGACCAGGCTCATGTGTTTTGGAATTCCTCACGCTGCGTCGGCTACTCGGCCGAGGCCGAGTGGTCGACGCGTGCAAACTTGTTGCGTTTCACAAACTCCTCCGAGTAGATGAGTATCCGAGTATCTTTCAATCCACATTATTGCACAATATATGTATTTTTTCTAGAGTAACAAATAATTTGTATAAAAAAGCTGTGGCAGTTTCATCGTAAATAAGAATAATTAACAAGCAGAAGTGATTTTTCCCACACTTTTATTGGCGTTTAATACATCGTTTCAACTAAATTCAACACATAATTCAATTTCACATTGAAAACGCGAAATTGTAAAAATTGCAATTGTAAAGTATTACGTCAGTCGCTTATCCGGCCAAACTGGCCAATGCACCTGCGCTTATCGGTCCGGGAGATCTTTCCATCCGCGGAGATGCGACGTCGTCCATGATCGCAGGAACTGCCTCGATCATTGCGGCGAAAATTGCCAGGAAGGCAACGAATGCGATGACGTACTTGTACATTTTTTACGTTGAACGGATGTGTCGACTTCGGTGACGAAACTTGAACTGCTTCTCGTCGACTTTAGCCGCTATTTAAATGAAAACTTACTGCGCAGCAGCGAAAATAAGAAGGCCAATTGCTAATGATAACGTGGCACAACAAAGTAATAATTTTAATTGTTCTGTTTGTACTAGAAAAAAAAAACTAATGATAACTCGACCACTTGGCCTCGGTCGAGTGGTCGACGTACGCAGCAGCGAGAAGGGGCGAGGAGTGCAGCGCGAACCGCGAGTGTCTCGCGCTACTCGACGCTCTCGCGAGTTACTTAATTCCCCTCGCCGTAAGTCACCTGTTTTCGCGCGTATCGGACGGAATTTTAATTTATGCGGGCCATTATCCCACCTACGGGCGCCAAGCGCCAAACTCGCCCGAAGCGACGGGACGACGAGGAGACGCTGAGGAGGAGCGGGGTGGGGAGGGGCGGGGGGGGGGGAGCGGAGCTCCAGACGACGAGGAAGAAGACGAAAGCGAGGGAGAAGCAAAATTATACCGTGAGCCGAGGGCCTCGCCCTCGCTCGATTACTTTTTTGTTTTTAATTCCTCCTTTCCCCCCCCCCCCCCCCCCCCTCCCCACTACTCACCCTCGTACTCTCGCGATCGGTATGCGCCGCGTCTACCCCTTTATGCCGCGGTGTCCGCGGCGACGGCGACGACGACGACGACGGCAACTCGCGACAAGATCTCCCGCACCGGATCGACGCGCGCGACAACCTCCTTCCTCTCCTCGGCCTCGGAAATTTAACGAGAATTCGGTAAAAAAAAAAAAAGTACCCGAACACCTCGCGAGTCCCTCTCGTCGATTGTCCGTACATTTTTCGTCGCTATCACGCGGGTGTAGCGAAATAATCGTCGATAAACGTCGTCGATAAACGTCGTCGATATTTTACGATTTTCTCGCGAAATTATTCGCTCGCATTAATTGGACGTAAACGTTGCGCCGCGGACTTCTAATTGCTTCTGCGTTCGTAAATTACGCCGCGTGAAGTTTTCGCACGAAAACGCGCGTTACGATTTCTTCGCGAATAATTGCCAGAAAAATAATCGTCAGCTCGATACCGATATTCGCTGCTGTCCCTGACCTTTGCGGCTAAAAAAAAATTATAAAAAAATAGCCAACAGAAATATTGAATCTCAAATCGTTGCCAAATAAACATCACGTATCCCAGCGCGATTTTTACGGCGTCGCGAGTAAACCCGGGTAATTTCGAGGCCTCGAAATCGCAGCGCGAGCAAGTCGGACGGAGCATCTGGCGCGGTAGAAATGCCTCTCGGTGTGTATCGGGAAGACTTCGCGCTGGCACTTCTTCGGCTTGGCTGGAGCCGTGGAAGAAGTGCCGGCGCGGATGGCCCTTCTTTATGCGCCACCCCCAACACACCCGGCACTTTACGCTCATTAGGAAAGCTGACATCATTATTTCAAGTAATTTATGGACCGTTCTCGCTCGCTCCGACCCTGCTCTTTTTCCCTCCCCCCCCCTCTCTCACTCTGCTCGCATCCATCCCTCTCTGTCTCTCACTCTCGTCGCTTATATATACGTACAGACACAAATATGTGAATAAACATATGTATAGGAATATATAGATATAGGAACGTCGCGCGGACTTCCCGGCCTCGGCCTTCGTTCCCCCCCTCCCCCCTCTATCGCGGCAACGTGCACGTTTATCCAGCGGGCGCCGCTTTACGCGCCTCGCGAATATCGACACGCGAGCGCGCGATCACGCGCGGCGCACGAGGGGGATACCCACTTATTGCCGGAAAATATAGCGCCTACTCGAGAGAGCGACCCGCCAGTCGAGCGATTACTGCGTTATAAATTTCTCGACTGCTCACAGACGCCCCTCTCTCTCCTCACCCCCTCTCTCTCCCTCCCCGTCGCCCTCTGCCACCTCCTCCCCCGCGCCGTCTGTCTCTCGTCCTCGCTCGCTTCCACCGCGGTATTATTATTTTCTCTTCTCCATCGTTTTCTCACTCCACCTTTTTCTCTCGCTCCTTCGGCTCTCTCTCCGCGCCGCGTTTCCTTTTACAACGCGTTTTTATGACGCGCGCGTCACGAGTCACGGAGATTCCATGTGCTTTACGCCTCGGACCCCCATCGGCCGACGTTTATAATCTCGCGCCCGGCGCTGCGCTATACACGTACACGCGCGTTATCCATCATTCGAATTATTGCCAAACGCGATTACGATGGCGCAAAATCGGACAAAAAAACGCCAAGTTCAGTTTTTTTTTCATAAGCTATGGGAGGAAATAAACTGTACATGATGCAAATATATATCACGCTTCCACTTAGTTTTTGCAACGATTGGATGCTTCAAATGAATATTAATCATTATTGTCTTCGAATTTTTCATCGACTGATTTTCATTTTTAGCGTTGATTAATATTACAATAAAAATTGAAACTGTGATAAAGTAGGTAACTATTTTGGGCAAAGTTGTTTCTTCATACACTAAGAGCGTAAGACAAAAGGATGGACAAGATTTTGACGCACGATTCTCGATACAAAATTAGCCTACAATAAAAATGTATCGCGTCCGTCTGAGATATTTTCGTACATTTTTATAACGTTTTATTGACGGATTTCTCCGGAGGTTACCTCATCGCATTCCACATTATTTCCCCGAGAATCTCAATAATCGTCGCTGACCACCCGAATCCCGCATTTTCGACAAGCTCAATCTCAATATTAATTTTTATTTCGTTTTATCATTTTTAGAGTCCCGGAATGTATAATCAAAGTTCAGGTTTCGTTGCAAAAATGCGAATAATTCGCAAAATCCCATCGCCCATCGATGAAAATTCTCGAAAAACGAGAACTTGTATTTTCGCCCGGCCTATCGCCTATCTTATCGGTATTTTCCGACACCGCCGCGAGATATTCGAAGCCTTGCGAGCGGCCGAGTCCTTCGGACCGGGAATCGCATCGGATGTTTTCCCTCGAGTCGCTCGTTATTCCCGCATCGATGTGTACAAAACGCATAACACGAGTTTATTCAACGTGTTCGCTTCGTGTCGCTGGTCTCGCTATATTTAGTACGTGCATGTAAAGTGCATTCTACGCCACGTATATACATATATATATATACATCGGGGTATGGTACAAGAGCCCCGAGAGTGGATGTTGGACCGCGATATCCCCGGGACTTTTCGGGACATTCGCTATACGCGGCCGCGACTCGAGGGGGCGCGTCGAACGAGAGGGATAACGAGGACGCCGGGATCATCGGATCGATTCTTTATCGCGTTGCGATACAATCGGAACGAAATGAGCCGTGATCTCGTGTCGCCCGGGAGTCGACGCTGCGCGCGCGCGCTCACCGCGGACTTGGCTGTTGCTTCAGGACGCGAGAATCTTACACTCTTTCTCGGTCTCTGTCTGTCTCTCGGGGGACACGCGAAGGAAATCTCTGGACGCCCACGTGACGTTACCCACACACGGGACTCGGCGGGGAGAGGGAGAGAGAGAGAAAGAGAAAAAAAAAACGCGACGCGCGATTACAGGTGCGGCCCGACATCACGCCCAACAACCTGTATCGCCGCCTCGACTGATACGTTTTGTAAGCATACCGGAGAAATGTATATCTGTGTATTTCGAGAATCTGAAAAAGACGCGACACGCCTGCACTGTTATAGACTCGAATGACGTGTACACAAAATACCGGGAATTATTGGCATTTAATTTGTCGAGATATGGAAATTGAGATGGAGATTGAGACTGCAGAATGAGCGCAATGAGCGCGGTATTGACTCTAATTTTTTTTTTTTTATTGAAATGATAAAAAAGATATTTTGTTTCAAGCATTGAAAAGTGAAGCTCTCAAAATAAATAAATAAAATGGAAAAGCGAGAGATTGTAATACATTATATTTTTCGATATTTTTATTTTATGTAATATATGTTTTCGACGCGCAAAAAGAAGATGCGGTGCCGGAAAATGTTCCGCCTCGTAAGATGCATAATTTCCCTTCGTATCTGTCGCGGAAGTTGCTGGAGGAAACGGAAGATAAACGACGGCGGTTCGAAAATACACCTATATTCAATGTTGGAGCTGCGAGTCTTCTATGGTTACGACTAATAATACAACGGTTATCACTAGTTTTTATCAATGTAAACAGAACAATTAAAATATAACTTTGTTGTGACATGTTATCATGAGCAATTGGCCTTGTACTCTTATTTTCGTTCCAGCGCAGTATAAGTTTTCATTTAAATAGCAGCTCAAGTCGGCGGGGAGCATTTCACGTTTCGCTACCGAAGTCGTCAAGACTGTTCAATGTAAAAAATGTACAAGTACATTATCGCATTCGTTGCCTTCCTGGCAATTTTCGCTGCAATGATCGAGGCAGTTCCTGCGATCATGGACGACGTTGCAGCTCCGCGGATGGAAAGATCACCCGGACTAAGCGCAGGTACACTTGCCAGTTTAGCCGGACGATAAGCGACTGACGTAATACTTTACAATTTCGTGTTTTCAATGTGAAATTGAATGTAGTTAAAACAATGTATGAAACCTCAATAAAAGTGTGTGAAAAATTCCTTCTGCTAGTCAATTATTCTTATTCACGAGGAAACTGCTACAGCTTTTTTCTATAAACTAGGCTAATCACACGCGCTGACGCGCGTGCCCGAGATACCTTTGCGCTGTTGCGCTCTTATAAAGCTTTAAAAGGGTAAATCGCAATTAAAAAACCCTTGTTTAGTTGATTAAAAAAAAAAGAAATTTGTCGTTTTGCTTGTCAGAAATCGTAGATCCAGCCGCCCGGTCAAAAATCGCTCAAATCAGGGTCACGGCATTTTTTTTTTAAATATCGACTTTTAGCCTATATCATCATTCTCAAGTCGCATATTCTACCCCTGAAAACACTGGTTACAACCCTTTTTTAGTTGATTTTGAAAAAAAAAAAAAAAATGTTTGGCTAAACACTTGGCTCATGTTCCGATAGAAATTTTATTTATTTTTACCTGCAATACATTTAGACAAAAGTATATTCGAAGACTGAAAATAATTTCGCAAAAATGTCTTTATTTTAATGCTGAGAAAAAAAATGATAAATTACGCAGGAATTCGCCAAGTCAGCGACTCGCCGGAGGTCGCGCGGCTTGGCTGGAATAAACCAGGAGGTCCTGGTTGGTCAGCTCGAGGCAGGCGTCGAGGGAAGCGCGCGAGACGGTGGCTGCTGCGCGCGGCCCCGCGCGGCCGCGTGATTAAGTAACTACCAGTCGTAAACCCCTGCGCGCGCGCGCGGCGCTGGATAATCCGTGTAAACGCATAAATTGCCGGTTATTTAAGATAGCGGGCATTATTCGGATAGTTCCGATGATGGCCCGGCGTAAGTTACTGCCGGGCCACCTAGGCCGATTCTTCACACACGCACCGCACTTTCGGCGGCGTTCCACTCTCTTTCCCTCGCGCGGCTCCTGCGCGCAGGCGCGTATACACGGCGTCCACCTCGCTCGGAGACCTCGTCCACCGACGTTTTATCTGTCGAAACGCTCGCGGCGCCATAAACAACCGCGCGCCTCCACCGCGACATCATCCTCGAATTGAACGATCGACCGACTATCGTCGTAAAAAAAAAAACATTAAAACCGCGCGTTAAATTATTTAACGAACGAAAATGGGAAAAATATGCCTGGACCAAAAGTAACGTCTTACTTATCGAAAAAAGAATAAAAATAAGAATAAAAAAAAGAAGATTGATCGCCTCGAGTACGAGGAAATTTACGATCTGTTTCGCGACGATTTTTTCGATGGGGTTCTCGAGCGCCCGAGACCTGATGGTTTTTCGAAGACGTCCAAGCGTTGCGCGGTCATATTGTGAATGCGTTCTCCCGATGCGACACCGAAACACGAATAGACTCAGCGAGTCGGAGCGGTAATTTACATGACAAGAGGGGCCGAGAGAGGGAGGGAGAGAGAAAGAGGAAAAAAAAAATCAAGTTTGTCGGTAACCCGCTTTCTGACCCGAGTTTACGTCTTATCGAGATCCCATACCGATTCTTCTGTATTTAAAGGAGCAGCACTTGGTCGCTCTCGCGCCTGCGCAACTCGGCCAGTGACCCGCGGTGCGCGCCGCCGCGAACGACTATCCGTCGATCGCCTCGCGTCCCTCTCGCGTCTCTCTCGCTCTCATCGATCGATCGGTTCGCGTTGGGCCGCGCGTAGCGCGCCCGGTTTCTTCGTATATACATATATACAATATACATCTATACGTATACTTTTGTCGTTTTCGTGCTTCTGTCTCGTTTCCGTCGCTCTCGGCCTCCCGAGCGATCGGCATAATGCGCGGCGAAGGCACCTCCCGGGGTTCGTGCTACGCGGTGGCACAAGGGGCACAGGTGCCACTCGCCGCGGCCGATCCGTATCGAACGGCCGCCGATCGTCGCGTCGGTCTCGAGTCGGCCAACGACGCCCCGACGAATTTCCATAAGCGTCCACGACCGAGATACCCAGGGGCGGTGCGACGCAGTCCGCGCGGTGATGGTGACCGGATCAACGCTGTACACTGAACTTCACTCCAACAAAATGTCAGAAAAATTCATAAAAAATCTTGATTTTTGTTTACATAAAATTAGTCGTTATAATCAAAGGGATTGATAATAAACAACGTAACTCGTTCTATTTTTTATTGCAAATTTTGGACGCGAATTTTCAAATTTGGGATGGATGGTAATTTAACGACGGTTAAGCTGGAAGTTTCTTAAATAAAAAAATAAAAAACGGAGGGTTTATTGAAAAATATCTAATCCCACATACTTGATTTATTTATTAATTGCAATCGCACAACGTATCGTTTCGAACGTGAAGATAATTCAGAGACGAGCGGCACTGCGCGCTGACGATCGGGTTAATCCGGTCAGCTTCACTGTGCAGCGCCGCCGGACGAGATCATATGCATATGCAGCGGGGTCGACGGGAGAACGAAGGGGGGGGGGGGAACTCTTCGCCCCGTAGCTTCTGACCCCGGTGGAGAGACCAGGAGCACGCGTTATTTATTACGTGACCGCGTAAATAATGGACACCGAACGGGTGGAGAGTTCACCGCGTTAATCCGATCTTGACCCCTGTGGAATCCGTTAAAGGCGCCTTTCTTCTTCTTCTTCTTCTTCTTCTTCTTCGTCTTCTTATTCTCTTCCTCCTCCTCCTCCTCTTCTTTCTCCTCCTACTCCTCCCCCTTCTTCTTCTTCTCCTTCTTCTCTTTCTTCCTCTCCCATCTCCATCCTTCTCTCAGATATTTATTTTTCTCTTCTTCTCATTTTTGAATTTTTTTCATTCGTCCGTGCGATCAATTGAATTCTTCGAATCGCGTATAGACAATGGACATAGGTGAGTCTTTGGAGAGAGGCTGCAGCTTCCAGACGTGACGGGCGCTCTCCGCGAGCGGCGGCCGGGAGACGCATGCAGATTTCGTTACAACGCCCGAGCGGAGAGAGGCTCGAGTGACTCGGAGGAGCCGCGGGTCGTTCATATTCGATTACCATCGTGTTTCGTACTGTACGACGGGGAATGAGCGTGAGAGTCGAATGGCGAGGATGAAGACGGTGCCGGGAGGAACGGAGAAGCCAGTGAGAATGGGGCGGAAGGGGGGGGGGGGGGTTGAAGAGAGAATGAGGCGAGGACGAGGAAGGAGAAGAAGCAGAAGAAGACGAAGAAGAAGAAGAAACAACCTGTCCTATGCGTCTCGCGAAGAGCTACGAGGTGCTTCCGTCAGCATCTACGGATTCATTAGGGAACAATGGAACGAAGAGAGAAGAAAAATACGCTGGATGCCTCGTCTCTCCGTTGTAACAGAGCTTCCCGTTGTATCGCAGAGGCTCGCGCGGAAAATGCACTGGCCGCGCGCGCGTGCGCCGAGCCTCGTCGAGAGCCACGAAACTTATTCTCTCGCTGACGACTGTATAACCCAGCGGTTACCAGACGTACGAGACGTCTGACGAAGAGAAAACAGTAGAATGGGATGCCCGTCGTGAACGACGAGTGAGAGAAGCAAAACGGATGAGTGGATGCGGCAAGATTAATGTGGAAATGGGCCCAAGTGCCGCGCGCGAGCGTCGATCTAACGTTGAGCTCAAAAGAAAAAAAAAAAAAAGAATCACAACTTATCGGTGGTTTCTGTGAATTTTCAAGCAGTGTCGCAGAGTCGACAGTGCAGGAAATGATTCCTCATCGCTTCCACGTCGTCGCGAAATCGACGAAAAATCGACGTGGCTGCCTCGATTTGCCCCCAGAGACACGGGCGAAGAGGACAAAGTGGCGGATGGCACGCCGCGACACATTCGTGTTTCTCCGAAGCCCGCGGAGATTCGGGACCGTCGAGAGCCGAAGCCCCCGGAGCTTCGGAACCGTCGGAGAGCCGACGCCCGAAGATTTGGAACCGTCGAGAGTCCGAGTCCGAAGCCCCGGAGCTTCGGGACGGAGAAAGAGAGCGCTCGCGCGCGCCGAGGGATCGGAACCAGATTGCTTTAATTTGTAGCGCGTCCGCGAAAAATGTTAATGCCCGTCGAGCGATCGTAATTCAGCCGCCTGCCGCGGCGGCGGCGGCAGCCCGGAGATTCTTCTGCAACGCGTCGCCGGCGGATCCTCCGGCGGCGCGTCCGAGCCGCTCGCGTTCTCGCCCCGTCGCAGTTTTTTTTATTCCGCGCTCCGTCCGCGCGTTCCGAGCGTGTGTGCTACCTGCTCTCTCTTCCTCCTCGCGCGCAGAGCCGCACGGTGGCTCTTATCTGCGGTTTTATGTTCGGCTTTGCGTCGCAGCCGCGCCGCGGTTGTCGCTTCGGCTCTTCCATCGCGCCGCCGCCGCCGCTGTCGCCGACGCCGCGCGGCAAAGCCGGTGACGGGGAAGACCGAGCGAAGACCGAGAAGTGCGCAGAAGCTGGTTCGGGCGGCGCTGCGGCGAAGGCGACGACGCGTTGAACTGCGGAGAACGCGCTCGCTGCGCCACCGGAACGCGAGGTCTTAGTCCCGTTTTCATCGTCGTCGTCGTCAATACCGTCGTTCACGTCCTCCTCGTCGGCGACCTGGCGTGTTCATCACAACTTCCCTCGTCTCATCGACCTCCTCGTCGCGAACTGAAAAAAAAAAAAAAAAAAAAAAAAAAAAAAAAAAAAAAAAAAAAAAAAAAAATCATTGATTTTTTATTTATTAAAAAATCATTATTTTTTAGGTTAAATAAATTATTACTATTATTATTATTGTTCTCCTTTAAAAATAAGAGAATAACATATCATCTCGCCTATTTTAAAGTATTTGTTTCTGTCACATATTAAATTGTATGAATTAGAAGTAAGATTTAATTGATAATGTTTTTTTGTTGGCAGCTCGCAAGCGAAGGGTTTATTGAATCGATATTTTTTTTCTGCGCTGCTTCCCTCCTTCTCGGTCTTAACTCCAGCGCGAAAGCCCCGACGGTGCGACAGGTTTATTCGCGTCTCGCTTGCCACCTCGTACCTCGCCGGATTTGCATGCCCGATGCGGACAAAAAAACGAAGAGTAACCCCGGCTGCGCTCCGCGGGCTGCTGCACCGCGCGCGTTATCCCGAAACCGAGTGGAGCCGCCACCGCGTGGCTGCTTCTCGCCTCTTCGCTTCGCGACGAATTTCGCAGACTTCGCCTCCGCGCGCGCGCGTTGACGCAAAAATTACGGCGTCACGCGCACCGCGAGACTCACGCGATAAACATGCGATCGGCGCTGCGGAGAGAGTCTGAAAGATTTTTCACTGGCAAAGACAGGTTCGGACTTTACTGGAGAGGCCGAAAATTACTACATTTGGATCTCGTAACCCGCGATAAATATTTCGTCAGGAAACGAACGGTCGTCCGGATAGTGCTCAAAACACACAACGAGTGGGCCACTCGATTTTTCCCGGTCGCACGCGAGCCGCGGGGAGGCTCGAGCCACTTGTCGTTGTTTGGCCCTCGCGGAGCCGAAAATCCAGAGCTCATCGTCGAGCAATTTTCCCGATGGGGCTTTTCACACGCCGAGCCCGCGCAGCACGACCTGTGGGAACCGCCCGGTTTTCTCGCACCCATATTGGTCGCTCGAGCGACCGGACGAAGCGACGCGACCCCGAAGAGCGACCCCGGGGCGCGTCCCTCGGTGGCAGCGGCGGCGGCGGCGGCGCGCGCGCCGATCGAAGTGTAAAAAGAGGACGGGACCGTCGGTGCTCCTCTCCCTTCCGCAAACAAACGCGGCCGTCGATGGGAAACCCTGGGAGGATGTGGAGTGCGCGGTGGCTCATCGACATAATTCTCACTCTCTCGTTCTCGTCAGTGCAGTAACCGAACGCTGTCTCTCTCGCTTAAGTCAGTGGGAACCTATCGCTATCTCGTTCTCGTCAGTGAAAATTGAACGCTCTCTTTCTCATTCCCTCTCGTCAGTGAAAATCGACTGTTCTCTCACATTTTCTCCTTTGCCCTCGTCAGTGAAAATCGACTGTTCTCTTTCTCTCTCACTCCGATCGTCAGTGAGAATCCTCGTCATTCTCAAAACGCCCAGATATCCCGAAACCTGGTTATAGGTCGAGTAACCTAACCAACTAATATGGATCCACGAAATAACACACCACAAAGTGACTCAGCGAATATCCAATCCACGCGGAAGTAACGCGAGACGAGAAAGTATATATCGACGGAAGAACCGAGATGGAAAAACGAGCCCCGCGACCTTACGGACGGATTCCAGATGATCGATAAAAAATTATTGACGATTCGCCGAGATCGAAAATCCTGTTTGACCGACACTAACTTCCCGGGTGAGAACAAAAAAGTTAGAAGATCTCCTTCCCATGTCTCTCAGTATGGACCGAGTTTTTTTTTTTTTTTTTTCCCCTCCATCTCGCCTTCTGTTCCGCCGTTGAAGGTCAGCGTGGAGCAGGAAAGAAACTGAGAGAAACTGAGAGAGGATACGCGACGTGTATCCCATTGCGACTCCCACCCTTCGAGTATCCGTCCTCGTGTTTGCTTTAAATATTATTTTACGACTGCGAGTGTATATATACACCTCCTCGATATCCCTCCCGCGCCTTCTCCGTCCCGCTTGCCCTGGACGTCACTTTCCGTCTCGACTCCTCCGCGCTCCATTCATGAGATCAGACAAATATTATGGCTAGACAATCGTTTTACGACCACAAAAATATACTGAACTGTTATACGCATCCTCGGGACTTTATTGTCTCCAAGGCTCCGCTCTCCGTCTTTTTTTTCTACAAAGTTCGAGGGCCCTTTTCTACTTTTTTCTGGCCTACCTCACTGCTTCACTCTTGTCGCACAATTTTGATTTATCTCGTAGGACGTATTTCATTACAGTAGTCCCAGGCTGTTGACACTTACCCTTTTAGTGTTGACCGAGACTCCGCCGAAAACGTATTTTTTTTTTCTTCAGAATTGAAGGGTCTCTCCTTTTCCACTTTTTGTTTCTAGCTTTTCTCACTGCTTCTTCAATCCTGTCGCACAATTCTGATCTATCGCGCTGGGCGTATTTGCATTACAGTAGTCTCGTACTGTTGACACTTACCCTTTTAGCGTGGTGCATCTTAGCCGTGTGGTGCGAGTCTTTCATGTACGAGTCTCGACCGACCGACACAGTTACACGCTACTCGAGAGGTCGCCTTCCCCGTCGCTCAGCATCACCGACATCAGCCAGCATCCAGCCAGCGAACGCCGACGTCGTCGGGATCGCATCTGTCACTGCGGAAACGGCTGCACCCGCGGCTTCCGTTCCACCCGTATCGGGTTACCACCCTCCCGGGGTTAATACACTCTCGACGCTGGTCCCCCCTATCCCCTCCACCTTGCCCCTCCTCGCTCAGATCTCGTTGCCACCCCGAGTGACATATTCGGCCTTTACTCACGGCACGACCACTTCGGTTCCCCCGTGCAGCTTCCTCGCTTCAGCCGTTAATCTCGCCGAGAGGCCCCGCGCACCCTCTCGCCGAACTCGCGTAACTCCCGTGCGGAAGCAGGTGCATCTGGGTTCTGGGTGTTTCACTCGGGTCCCGATTCTCCGCCGGGATTATTCAATCAGGACTGCCGTAACGAGAACCCACGCGAGATCTTTGATTTTTTTTTCTCCGGCTGGAAGTTAGACTGCGGAAGGACGATCGACTGAATCGATTGCGTCATTTCCCTGCACTAGCAAATATATTTTTGGTACCAGCTTTGTATCTTTTTAATTCATAACCATATTGAATGCTTTCGGTTCCAGCCTGTTAAAAACAAATTTTAACGTATAACAATTGAAAATCGTCAATTGATTCCACCAAAGTCGACTATCATCACGACCTGTCAAAAAAACCCGCCCATATTTTCATCTCTATTCATTCGCGCGCAACGTTGAAAAATTTGTTCGCCGGGCGAATGAAAACGTTCCACCTTCGAAAAATTCACGTGACAGCCGACGAAGCGCCGAATTCGCTCGACCAATATCGGCGTCCTCGTGAGATACGACGGGGATGTGCATATAGAGACGAAAACGGAAGAGAGTCGCTCGTGACGTTCCGTCGTACGCGCATTCGGCTCGTCGCGACGAGAGACGAGTCTCATTAGAATAACGCGCAAGTGTGCGCGTGCGCGTGCAACGTTCGCCGGGATCGTCGCGCCGCGGGCACGAAAATACGCGGCGCTGTATCGGTCGGTACCGTCGGGAGGATCGAATAATTCAAGGATACCGCGAGAAACGCAGAAGACACAGCGACGAGGAAACGTGCGCAGTCGCGGCCACTGCTGCTGCTGCTGCGCAGGCGCGCGAGCGAGCGGCGATACAGCGCGGAGATCAGAATGCATCGGTGCCGATAAGGACGGCCGAACGTTGACAAAGGATCCTATCTGTAATCGGTCCGGAACGCACTGCATACCGCATACCGAAACGCCTGCATAAATGCATTCGCTTCTCCTGCACGAGACGACGACGACGACGACGAAGAAGAAGACGAAGAAGAAGAAGACAACGCGAGATCGCCCTTCGCCCTTGTGATCCTCTCATGGGCCGAGGAATCCGTCGGCGGCGACGGAGACCAGCGAGCGTCGAGTGGAGGAGCCACAGCCAAAGCCAAACGCACCGGAAAGACGCACGACAATAAAAACAAATCTGTTCTTAGCCCACGAAGCGTTCGATCTCTTTCTCTCTTTCTCGTCTCCTTTTTTTGTCCCTCCCTTCTCTCTCCACCGAATTGTCCCACGAGATAGCGAATTTATTCATAAGCGCCGCGCGCGCGGTGTAACGCACGGTGCGGGCCCGTTTTTTTTTTCGTCTTCTATTCTCCTCATCCTTTGAAAGTTAAATGTGACGCGTTATTGAACGAAGTACCTGTTCAACTCGGGTTCAACGTATGCAGGCTCCGCGTTCTATCCGACGGTGTCTTGGACCGATGGAATATCGACCGCAGCCGCGTGGAGCCGGGGGAATAGATACCGAAGCGAGATATAGTTATGGGACGCGCGGGACGTGTCCGTCTCAGCGGCGACGCGCACGGACGGAGCAAGCGCGGTGTTTACATAAACACAGGCGGAATGATTAATCGAACGATGCAAATGCGACTGTCTATTCTTTTTTTGTTCGAGGTACACGTGTCGCGGTGTGAAATGGTCCACCGGATTCGGCGCTGCAGTGTCGCGCCTTTTGTGATGAGGACGCGAGTGACGTCTTGGGAATGATTCCTCATCGACGCTTTGTGAACATTTCGTCCAACGAATAAATCTCTCGGGGAGTACGATGTGAGATTGAAAAGTCTCTTGTTGTGAAAATCTCATTTTTCATTTATTAGGCCAGCCAAATATGTTGTCCATATAGGGTACAAAAATTTGACAGACCTGCAAATTATATTTCCAGCACGTTTTTACTCGTCCGACGAACGACGGGTTTTTACTTTTTTTCCTGGACTTAAAATGTTCGTGTTCCCTTTATGCACAAGAGAAATAATAATAAAAATACGGAGGATGAGCAGGACAAACAGGTACAAGTAACAACGGTTGTTACACGACAAGGTCGCTCCGAAGAAAGAGAGGTTAACGTTGCGCGGCTCCGAGTTCGAGCGGCGCCAGAGGTTCGTCGTTTGCTTTCGGACGAACACGAATCGCGTGCCATGAGGCGAGCGACCGCGCGACAGTGGAGCATTGTTATCGGCTCGGTAATGCGCTTCATTGGGTCGTCCTTACCCGGACCGACGTTCGCGGACTGGTACACGCATTGAAAGATCCGAGAGAACGGCAGAAGGAGGAAGAGGGAAGGGTACGCGCGCGTAATATATATACGCAAAGGAGATGCCACGGCGCCGTTGGTTAGCCGCACGACGTCGATAAGCATTCCCCTCGCTCGGCGATCGTGTCACGTGGACACGCGCCTGGAATAGCAATCCGCGAGGTGCTCCACTTGTCTCTTCTCTCGTCTCGAGCGTGCCCAGTGCACCGGGAAATAGTTTGCTTGCGTAACCGCGAATATTGTGCTTGCGCTTCGATATGCAAAAAATGTCAATAGCGATAAAAATCAATGTTCTGTTTCAGGCGTAGTAATAACACATCAGAGGAGTGAAGGAAAATGATAAAACAGGAAATTGTGAAAAAATATCGTTTTTCGCGTTTTTCTCCTCGAATTTTTTATTTTACGGGCAAACACCTGTCGTTTTTGGAATCAGCGAGAAATTTGCCCTCGGATAGGGTTTTTAAATTTTGTTAAATCGAAATTTTTTTTCTCGCCAAAAAACGGCAACCTTCTAAAAATTTGCGATTTTTGAGGGTCATCTTTAAAATTCTGCGAAAAATAAAAAAATTGGGATATCGCGTTCCGCCTGGCCGCATTCTCTTCGTTGAAGAGTCTTCTTTCGAATGCAAAAAGAAAATCCCGATTATATTGATCCAAAGAAAAATTACACCGATTTTAGTAAAGTGCCAAAATTGGGAAAAAGTAAGAAATCGTTGTTCGCCTTTTTCTCCTAATTTTTTTTATTTTTCGGGCAAAAACCGGTCATATTTGGAAACAGCGGGAAATTTCCCATCGAATAGGCCTTTAAAACTTCGTAAAATCGAACTTTTTTTTTTCGCCGAAAATCGCAAGGTTCCTCTCCCTGCTGGCTAACCTCCGGCCGCGCGCGTGAGCGCGCGTCATTCTTCCTAGTTCAAATAAAACGCAGAAAGCACCGAACGACACCTCGCGCATATAGATCATCTCGTCAGGCCTCTCCCTGCGCATCCTCGGGATCGGGCGCGCGAGGCACATAAGCTTTGGGCACGTGCGACCGAGCGAGGAGACCAGGGCGCGTGCGCAAAGCGACCGAGCGGCATCGCGCGCGCGCGAATGTTCGGTTCGGCGACAATCAGGATGAATGGCGATTCGCTCGCGAGCCATTCTTCTTCGGTCGGGATATAAACGGTCGGGGCGAGGACTTCGTGGTAGTCCTCTTCGCTCGACACGGAGAACTCGCGTTACTGATGCATACACGATGAAATTATATATATATACCTATACATGTATATACCATCATATGGCTGTATACACGAAAAAGAGTGGATAAGGAACGGGCCGATACGCAGCGTTGCGTCCTTCCTCGTCCTCATTCGCTCGTACGAACGCGATGTGTAAATGTGTGTTATAAAAAAAAATAAATAAAAAAATTATATATATATGCGTCTGCCATGCATCGCGCACACCTCGTACACGTTCGTTGAATGCGCTCGTAACGGCGAGGACTTTTGTAAATATTTTCCGGCCGGATGATGAACGCCGAATTAAATGAGCATTAATTATCGGGCGGTCCACGCTCGTCGCGTGGGCGTGATTCATGACTCGGAAAGAGGGCCCCCGGCTTCTTCTGCCTTCTGCGACTGCGCGCGCACACAGCGATTCGCCGTCTCCCTTCGTCGCCACCTCGACGCGCCTTCACCCTCTTTTTTCGGTATGCAAGACGCGGCGAAACCCACCCACCTTCCGTCCGTCGCGCACTTTTCTTCGCTTTTTAATATATATGTGTATATATATATTTTTAACGAACACGCTCAAGTAACGTGAAGCTTATAACTGCACCTTGTGCGAGACATCTACCGTTGTTGTTCCCCCAACGAAAATACCTTGTAATCAACCACGTGGATTCCTGAGCTCCTGGAACTCCTTATTTCGACGCTGCATCTGTCAATGTCGTCAATAATTTCGCAATCGTGTAATCACTAATCAAGTTACTGACAATTTAGGCGTAACTCAAATTAAATTTTTTTTATTCATCAGCACGAGAAAAGCCTGCATTATCTTCTCCTCGTTTTGTTTCCCACAAGCCGAATACGATCGAAACCGTAAAAATACAAAAAAAATCCAAACCTGCGCATCTAAATACGCGTTATAATTTCGAGTGTCGGTCGTCGCGGCTCGTTATCTCGTCCAGCGCAGTCCCAGGTGCGCGCCAGCGGGTGCGCAGTGACTGCGCTCGTGCTCCTCGCCTTTGGCAAAGGCGTCTCTCACCAGTCGCCGAGCTCACGAGCTCTCTCGACCTCTCCACGAGATAAGCGTGTCACGCACCGGAACGATCAGCAGGGTTCGCGCGCGCGCATGCGCAGCCGGTGAACAGTATAAGGCTCGCGGGCGGTGGTGGTGGTGGACATCCTGGTCTCTTGGGTCCTGCGCACGCGCAACGTCGAGCGGGTGTACTCGCTCTACTAGCGGCAACAGCAGCAGCAGCAGCAGCAGCAGCGAGTGCGGCCTGGGAAATGCGACGATATTCGATGCAAATGAGCGCGCGGCGAGCCGGCAGCGAGAGCGAGTTACGTCAGAGTGGGTGGCGTTGTGTCCCGCGCGCTGAGTGTTCGCGTCGCGACGAGGAGCGGAACGAGCCTCTCGCGGAGTATAGAATCCGTGGAGCGAGGAAAGGAGCGAGGAGACGGGCGAACGGGACATAAGGGAACGCGACAGGGACGCGGTTCCGTGCTGACGGTGCGGCCGGATGAGGTTGCTGCGCGCGAGTCGCCGCGCGGCGTTGCGATTGCGCGATGAGGGCAATGCTGCTCGCCGCTGCTGCGCCATCCGTATTCGGATATGCAGCGACGCGCGCGGAGAGCAACGAGGACCCCCGCGAGGCGCGTCTCTTTCTCTCTCGATTCCCTTGCGCAATCGCGCGCGAGGGGGACACCGATCAACGCGTCGCGGTTCCTCTCGCTCGTCGCGCTCGCTGATGTCGGCGAAGGAAGCGACTCGAGCATTGTTTTCATATACGATTTCCAAATGCCCGGTACACTGAGAAAAATTAGTAGTTGCGATTACCAATCATTGGTTCGATCTACCAAAATATTGATTACAGTTACTAAAATATTGGTAGCTCTGACCAACGATTGGTAATAACAACTATTAATTTTTTTCAGTGTACACTTGGCCTACGGCATAAAATCAGGTAATAAAATGGAAAGAAGAAGAAGATTTCCAAACGCCAAACTGAAAGTGTGACAACAAGGCGGAATCACATTATGACCTAATAATTATTATTTCCGCGAAACACCATCGATCGTCGCGAAATAAAATAAGAATTCTTCGTTATTCATCGTCGCGAAATAAAATAAGGATCCTTCAATATTCAAAATCATCGGTACGAAAAATAATCATTTCCCAACGCTTTTCCATTCGACTGGCTCGCGGTCGCGTTTCCGATTTTTCGCTCTACGACGTATAGCTCGCAGTTCACCCATATCGACGGCACATCGGAGGGGATCGACGCAGGCTCGCGCATAACGGTGAGTGCTCGATGGCGGAAAGATCGATCGTGCGGCCACCGCGAGAAAAGTCGGGTCTCTCTCTCTCTCGTCGAGAGTCTCTCTCTCCGAGCGCTCCGAGCGCCTCTCTATGTGGCCGCCGCATAATACGCGGCATATCGAACGCAAATGCGTTGCGACGGGTGGCGTCTCTTGCCTCGTGACGTGTCTCAACTTTTGTTCATTTTTTTTTATTTTCAATTTTTTTTTATTTTTCCTTCGGTCCGTATTCTCCTTCGATATTTTTACGTTTCATCCCTTCTCCCGTCGGACGTCGTACTCGGTGAGTTACTCGCGGACGCACGTTCTATCGGCCTCGCGACTCTCCCGCTGCAGAAAATTGTCCGGCTTGTCGGCGCGTACAACGGGCTGCGCGGCAATAACGGCAGCGGCGCGGCTATGGCCGAGTGCCGTAGCGCGCTGCGCAGCGCTCGGCGACGGGACGCGTTGTCCCGCGCTAACGCGAAGCTACGTTCAGGCCACACGTGACTGCGGCCCATCCCAGCTCGCCGCAGCCGCGCGCCGAGTCGAGATCTCGCCCGTCTCGCTTCCCACAGCGACGAGAGTTCGCCGCGTACTTACTCGGTCGATCCTTCTCTCTTTCTCTTTCTCTCCGCACGGTGGAACGTCTCTCTCACTCTTTGCACGGCAAAGAGAGAGATAAAGAGAGGGGCACCTGAATGATTTGCGTCCTAATCGGCCAGCGAACTCTCCCTCTGCGGCGGCGACGGCGACTTTCCGCCGCGTCGCGTCACGCCGAACGTCGTCGTCGTCGTCGTCGTCGTCGGGACCAGCGAGCGACGCGGCGCGGTGCACGCCCTGACATCGCGTGCGCGCACGGAGCAGCCGAGCGAGCGAGCGCGACTCGAGACGACCGACTCGCGGCCCCGAGGAAAGTTAACACCGGGGACCACCTTGCCGCGCGCGCGTCGCGAAAGCTCTCCGGCAAGGCAAACCAATTCCGGAACTCTCGCGGGCTTCGCCGTGTTGACGGGGTCAACGGTTTTGCCGCGACGCGCGCGGGTGGATCTGATCTTTTTTTTTATTCGGGCTTTGTTTTTTTTTCGATGGTTTGTACAAACTCTGAGAAATCGAGGATTTTTACCATTTTCGGACTCAAGTGACTTATGCTGAATTATTTTTAATTGTTTTTTGTTTATTTTTATTCAGTCTTTATTTTCACTTCGCTTTTATTTTTATGCTTATTTTTAGTTGCTTTATTTCAACTTTTATTCTTATTTTTATTTACACTTTTATTTTTCTTCCATTACTTTCATTTTCATTTACATTTATTTTTTTACGATACGAGCATAAAATTCCCGCTTTCGAGACGTAAATAGTGCGGCAATTAAACAAAAGAAAAAAGAGAATTTTCGCGAAACGAAGGTGCGAAGTTGTTTGCGCAACGTCGCGGCAAATCACGTCGGAGAGAGACTCTCGTAATCGCCAACAGAGATGCAGCGTCGCTCGGTCTGCAGTCAGCGGTGCGTGACGCGTTTCGTCAAGCGTTTTCCTCGCATATTTTTTTCCTCTCCTCCCGACTCGCAGGTGTCCGTGCACGTCAAATGCATCGAATCACGGATTTCGGTGGACGCGGAATGTTAATGATTTTGCATTTTTTTTTTTTTTTTCACGGATATCAGAGCAACCTATTGAGTGAACGGCGTCGACCGTGGACTTATTCGAAAATCGTCAAGGATCTCGCACAACTCTTGAGGCAACGAGAGTCACGGAATGTGCCCAGACCCTAACAGTCGGGGCTGATCCGCTGGGCGAATGGGTGGTCGTCGCGGGACGATAGAAAATGCCACGAGTGAGACACACGACCTTCGCGGTTCACGCGACAGGTGACTCGGACATTTTCTCCATTAACACGTCCGTTTTTTTTATTCCTTTTTTTTTTATTCGAAACGTTTCAATAGGCTCTCCACATATTTTCAACGATAACTCTCGAAATTTCGACGATAAATGGTATGTCCTCCGAAACAACTTGTTTCTGTTTTTTTATTTTTTATTTTTTTTCGCCGTATTTCGGTTTCTATTTCTTCGGCTTTCACGCGGGAGTTTATATCGACCGTAATCCAGTGGGTTATGGGCGCGCGAGTGCGCGCGGGATATACCGTACGATTCTTCGACTCGTTCGGTCTCTCTTTACGACCGATTTTACGAGACGAGGTATTTCGAGTTCGTGCGCTTCCAGGAGCGCATTTCATCCTCTCGAGACGAGAAGGAAGAATAAGAAGAAAAAACAACGCGTGGAGAAACGATAAAAAACGAGAACGAGAACGCGTACGATACGTCGCTGTATCCCCGCGCGCGAGAATATAAAGCGCGAGGGAAGGTCACCGCGCAGGTGGCTACGGTGGCTGCGTCGCGGCGCGCGCACACGTGTTGGGGGATCGCGCATGCGTCGGCGGCGCGCGCACACATTGAGGGATCGCGCATGCGTCGACGGCGCGCGCACACACCGAGGGATTGCGCATGCGCTGACGGCGCGAAGTCTACGAAAATAAACGTCGCGAAAACACTGCAGCAAGAAGCATCGATCGCTTTGCCCGAATTCTTCACAATTTTTTTTGGCGGTACGGAAAATAAGATATTTTAGCGCAAATAAATTACAACGAATTTGTCGCCATTGTTAGAAACTAAAAAAAATGTCTGTACTCGCAAAACGAGAGCTCGAAAAAAATTCCCGGAGCGCAATGCGTCGAATGAAAAATCGGATTATTATCCCGCGACCCCGCGCGCGCGGCTTTCTCGTCACAGAGCAGCGCGAGTTGGACGAACGCGCGTCCCCGGGCCGCCCGGACCGCGGGTAGATGACGCAGCGAAATTGCTCGCGCGCTCCGGGACAATTTTTCGCTCGTCCCGGTCAGACCGCGCATTGTACACGTGTTTTTTTCGGCCGTGAGATAATGACCGTTAATAAATCGTGTACCGATGACCCGTTGACCCGGGGCTACGTAAGCCCGGTAAACGATGCTCATTTTTATCAAGACCGGATTACGCGAGAGTCGCCCGCAACAGTGGCTCTTGTTCGCCGTTGCGCGTTGTCCCTCGGCGACGAGAAAGTTTCTTTGTTGTTTGTCCGATGAATGATCGCGACTATTGTGCTTATTAAGCGTTCTTTATTTAAGCAACGCGAGCGTAATTTTCTCGAAATTTCTCCGCGAGGATCGTTCGTCGGACTGAAAATCAAGGGACGGTTGTGGTTATTGAATTAATTATTTATATTTTGGATGTAGAATATTGTTTGGATGTTATGAGGACTGCTATGCTATGTTGGTATGCTGGCTATAAGCACACAAATTCTGGGAATAATTATTACACCCTGAGACACACTTTTTTTCCATGTGTCCGCATTGGGACGTGAAACGAACATGGCTATTACATCAGCTATTTAGGTCAAAACAAGTATGACTATGGACAGACGAGATCAGTATAGGTAGGTCGATCCCGGAAGGTCCAAAAATCAACAGGTTCAGCGCTGTCGCGGGTGCAGTGAAATCCCGCGACTATCCGGAACGCTCGTCGACCGAAGTCACGGGAATTCGGTGCGGGGAGGTTCAACGCCCGCATTCCGTGTATTCCCGGGTCCGTCTTGGTCCACTCGCGGCAGTAGCGTATATAACTATATAGCAGCCAACTATATAGCGGCTTATAACTAAACGTGAAACGGGAACGCATGGCAGAGCATATTTCAAGCGAGAGACGCCCGCAAGGCCGCGAGGCATATTCATATATACGTGTCGGCGTGTATATATATATATACACACGGCGTATACGCGTTCGAGCGCGATAAGCTACGGACTCATCGCTCAGATTCCGACGGAACGACAGGAGAATGGAGCAGAGACGAGATGAGGTGTCTGCGCGAGTGAGCGCGGGACGTCTCCCCCTCCGCCCCTTGGCCACTCCACCCCCTCGCGTCATATGGCGTCTCGTGTGGCGCGTCTCGTGTCCCATACGCGTGACACGCGCTCGCGTCCCGCGGTGACGACGATACGCGCCGAGGGGCACAGGTGAAGTGCGCAATAAACGTATAGCTGCGCTTGACCCGCGATTAGTCGAGGGGTGATCTCTCTGGCTCATTCGCGTGCGAGGAACTCCGCAAACGATTGGGGATGAAAAATATACGTCTTCTCGGTCTGTCGGTTTTGTGTCGTGAGTTATCGCGCAGCATTTGCGGGACGCCTCGGAGATGAAGGTCAATGCGAATGTATTTTCGCGAAATTCTTTCACTCGTCATTGCTCGATGGTAACGAAATTTGTGTTTATACTATTTATCGTGTCAGTGTGTGGCCTGACACACTGAGAAAAATTAGTAGTAGTGATTACCAATCATTGGTTCAATATACCAATAAATTGGTTGCAGTTTCTAAAATATTGGTAGCTCTGACCAACGATTGGTAATCACAACTATTCATTTTTTTCAGTGTATCTCGATAGCAGCAGCGACTCGCGGGTGGATCATTGGAAGTCTGTGGGTGAAATCGCCATTCGTCCGCCTGATTTTTTCCAGGATGGCGAATTGTTCGTAAGAGTCAAACCAGAATTGTTCCTGAAAACGTCAGATCGGAGGTTTTTGACTCGTTTGACCGAGACTCGACGGTGAAGCGTACGTCGCGCGTTTCGGTTGGAATAATTCTCGTCGGCGATCCGCCGCTCCGGACCGATTAGCCCGGTTATCTCGGTTCGGGGACCGCGCGCGCGCATGTGAGATGCGTATCTCACCAGGAGAACGAATCTAGTCGGAAAAGATGATTGAGTCGGTACACGCGCGGACGCGGATCGCCGCGGGCTCTCCGCGTGGGTCATTGATGCAGTCAGGTGGATCTTATCTGCGCGCGCATCGTGACGCGCAATTACTCAAAGCCCCCGCGCCCCTGCCCACCCCCCCCCCTACCTTCCCCTCCCGGATTCGTTTCACGAAATTGATGACGCGGGATTCGAGACAGATACGCGATTATAATGCGACACGAACAGAGAGGACGCGGCGCGGCCGAACGACAAAATTTCACAACGCTACATCGATCGTCGCTGATAAGAAAACGAGATTTTTCGGATCCGAGGAGCCACGAGAAAGGGGGGAGGGCGAGGGAGGAGGGGCGGGGAGGAGGAGAGAAGGAGGGGAAACTTCCCACAGGTTTCGCTCCCGCTTCTCGAGGTCCATCGCGTGGTTATTACGACTTTCGAGCCTCGTTATACGATGCAAACGATATCGCGGTGGGTGCAGCGCGAATATCGCCGGCGTCTTCGTCATCGTCGTCGTCGTCGACGTCGTCGTCGCGCGGGGCCAGAGTCAATCGGAGGATCGGGGCCAAACGAGCGAGACGCACGTCGGGCCAGCGATGAATCGTAATGGGCCCGGCGGACCGCGGGGGTTCTCGTCGAGTGAAAGAGGACACGTGGTGGGTGGGGTGGTGCGGGAGGGGGGGGGGAGGGCGGTAAGGGGGGTCTGGCGGTTAAGCGACAGCGATCCGTCATCGCGCTGTCGTGTCGTGTGTTTGTGCGTTTGTGTATGTGTGTGTAATGCATGGTTTGGCTTGATTCGCGGAACGTACGGGACAAAAACTGCTCGCGGGGGGAGGGGGGAGGGGGGGGGATGAGTTCCCTCGCGAGAGAAGCGGAGAGACAAGCCGGAAGATTCGCGAGCGCAGGATTCACGGACAATGGAAATGAAAAGAGTGTCATCGATGTGCATGTATGTTTTTTTTTTTTTTTTTTTTTTTTTCAATGTTTCCAGATGCGCTTGGCCTAATTTTCCAGTCGATCGCGATTCGTGAAGCGTTCGTTTTTCCACTTCATGAAATCGTAATTCTCTTATTTCTTCAAATCGTTATTTTTTCCATTAAATGATAGAAGGCAGACATCATGAGGCATATACAGAAGACGGTGGCGGGGGGGGGGGGGGGGGGGGGGGGGGGGCGTTGCCCGCACGGTGTTGCCGATCGATCGGGATGTTTATACTTCCGGATCGCCACTCGATATCTCGTCCAGTCCGCGAGACCTGCTTAGAATCGATTCACCTCGGTTTACATCGATAGCTCGAGCGCACCACTGAGATACACTTACGCCCAGGATGTGTATCCCAACAACGGCAATAACTGTGTGCACAACTGAGTCCCGCGATCTCCGCCGAGCATGCGCGCACCATGAGCGCATCAACGTTATGATCCCCGCGCGGAGCGCGCTATCGGTATCGAGAAATCGTCCCGCGGCAGTTCGTGTCCATTGCGCAGCAAGTGGCGCGTCCATTGTGAAACACATCGAGGAAGAGAACTCGAAATTCAGATTCCACCGATGGATTCCTGTGAAATCCCATCTAAACGCTCGGTAATTACCGTGACTTATGGAATAGTCCGAGTGAAAGTAACCGGGACCCTCGAAATAAAACCGTGGACCGTGAATTTATGGTTGTCAATCTGTGGCTGTCAGAACTGACGTGAATCACCCAAGTATTGGGTCATATTATCAAAAACTATTAGGATAATTGGTACAGGTCCACGTGATGAACCTTCATCCGTCGACGCGTTGCGTCCGAGTTCGCGCGAAATGTCACTTTTATCAAAAACTATTAGGATAATTGCTACTGTCTCACGCGTCTCGTAACGTCGATCGAGATCAGAAGGTCCGCGATCGACGATGACGATCGACCTTCGTCCGGCGTCCGTCATGCGCGTGTCCGTCGATCGGTGCGCGCGCATCGGGATTATCGGGAAGCGCTCCGGACGAGTTTTCCACCGTAAGCGGCGCTCGCCGAGTGAATACGAGCGGGCGAGCTCGTTGCCGCGGAGTCTCATCCGAGTCTCTCTCCCGCGGGTCGGACGGTCCGAGTCCGCGGCGTTGCAATCAGCCAAGGTCCGTGGCTTCGCTCAGGGCGTCTTAGGATCGTATTAACGGTAATAGCACGGAAATCCCGAGGTGCCCGAGTGCGCATATATGATCCGAGTGCACCATGTGAAATGGGCACTGGATATGTGTACACGTGTGTGCGCGCGCATCCAGTATACCTATACGTATCTACGACGCTCCGGTTTGAAATTGTCTGACGATTCCACGCCCGAGGGAAGGCGCGAGCGCGAGCACCGGCCGCTCGGGCGCATTACTCCTGGGTTTCGTCGTTCCGGCGAGTGAAACATGCGCAGCACCGCGGGGGCTTTGGCCTTTGCGCTGATCGAATTGCGAGGGTGATCGCTGCGATACATCGGAAGAATCGCGTTGACGTTCGCATGGTTAAAAAAAAATACTAGCGCGGAAAACGTGTCGCGAAGGTGATCGAGTGTCGAGTGGCTTGAAGTTAGGAATATTGAAATGCAGCATCAGTCTCGTTATTCGAATATTTCGATGTATGCTCGTTTTGGCCCAGGGACCGCGGATTGTTGGGGATGAAACTAGAATGAGCTCGATCACAACAATTATTCCGCAGTACGATATTTCCATCACCTGGCGAAGAAGGAAGCACATTTGACCCGCGCGCATCGTCGCCGAGACTCGAGAGGGTTGCGACGACCACTGAGACGAGGTCGGATCGTAAAGGCGCAACTATACGGCGGCTAACACGGCGCATGCGCCGCTCTCCACGTGGGACAACTCCGAGGCGCTAGGCGCTCTTATCTGAAATATGTGGGGTCGATATCTGGGCCTCGTCGAGGCCACGGTCGCGATGCCGAGGTTCTATAGCATCCAACAGCCGCGCACAAACACAAATGCACACACACACTCCATATGGGACATTCCAGTCCGGGTCAGCGCGGTCGTGACCCTGATACATTTTCGTCCAATTAATACGCCATATTTCAAGCGTTGTCGACATTTATCGGTAAATCTTGCGTTGACGTTATTAGAGCCCGTTCGATGGTCTCGAAAAAAAAGCTTAATATTTTTTTTCATTATAAAACGACTTTGAATTTCCTGAGGTAATCATATGAATTTTTTTTTTAAGTATCGACTTCTAACCTATACCATCGTTCTCAAGTCGCATATTCTACCCCTGAAAACACTGGTTACGACCCTTTTTTAGTTGATTTTGAAAAAAAAAAATTTCGGCCGAACAGTTTGTCAAAAATCCTAGATCTGGCCGCCAGGCCGAAAACCGCCCAAATCGGGGTCATGAAATTTATTTTTTCAAAATATCGACTTTTAACCTATACCATCGTTCTCAAGTCGCATATTCTACCCCTGAAAACACTGGTTACGACCCTTTTTTAGTTGATTTTGAAAAAAAAAAATTTCGGCCGAACAGTTTGTCAAAAATCCTAGATCTGGCCACCGGGCCGAAAATCGCCCAAATCGGGGTCATGAAATTTATTTTTTCAAAATATCGACTTTTAACCTATACCATCGTTCTCAAGTCGCATATTCTACCCCTGAAAACACTGGTTACGACCCTTTTTTAGTTGATTTTGAAAAAAAAAATTTTCGGCCAAACAGTTTGTCAAAAATCCTAGATCTGGCCGCCAGGCCGAAAACCGCCCAAATCGGGGTCATGAAATTTATTTTTTCAAAATATCGACGTTTAACCTATACCATCGTTCTCAAGTCGCATATTCTACCCCTGAAAACACTGGTTACGACCCTTTTTTAGTTGATTTTGAAAAAAAAAATTTTCGGCCGAACAGTTTGTCAAAAATCCTAGATCTGGCCACCGGGCCGAAAATCGCCCAAATCGGGGTCACGAAATGTATTTTTTCAAAATATCGACTTCTAACCTATACCATCGTTCTCAAGTCGCATATTCTACCTCTGAAAACAATGGTTTCAACCCTTTTTTAGTTAATTTAAAAAAAAAATGCGATATTTGACAGAACTGTCAAAGTTATCAAGGACAAATAAACTTGGACTCGGCCTGAGAGTTCCAGCCAATCACCGCTCGAATAGTTTGCTAACAATGCTTTCCGTTACTCATGAACTTTTTAAAAGAGAGATTGTTCGTCTGATAAGAACTCGTAGACGATGGAAAAGTTTTGTCGACACTTCGATAATTTAGGAATTTCATACATTTTTTTTTATGCAACTGCGTTCACTTGATCCTGGCGCAGTGAGTCCTGTGCGGAAATCCACGCGCGCCACGTCCACTTATTCGCGGACATGTCCATTATCGAGGTGACCTCTGCGACCTCCGCGACGACCTTTCACCGCTCGTTGATTCCAGAGTGCACCCCCCTCCTCCCCCTACTTTTATTCCAATGCATTTAGCCGCGTTGCCCGTCGAAGTAACAAGGACGGAGGTGGATCGGAGACCGAGGTGGAATTCGCGCAACGAGGGCTCTCGCGAACTCTCGCTTCGCCGTCTAATAACTCCGGGAGATAATCGAGCGCGCGCGAGAGTTCGCGGGACTCGGTAAGAGCCGTTGAGCGATACCGGAGCGTGTCAGATCGACGCGGGCCGACGAGATCGGGAGAGAGAATCGCCGGACGCGCGCAACGATAAATAAGACTTCAATGTGGCGCGCGCGGCGAGAGCGAACGAGCGAGATGCAACGGCGATTCAACCGAACACACGAGACATCTTGGGTGGTAATAGGCCAACGCTATGTGGGTGCTCGTAACGATAGCCCGTTACCGTAATGCTCTCTCGCTCGTAGCCGGTTTCTTTTCGCCTCGTCCCTCTCTCTTCTCAACTTCGCGCCGCTTCCTCCTCATACGGACTACGAGGAAATATCACCCCCCCCCCCCCCCCCACCGTAGCTCACTCTCCGCACGCTGGGTAAAACGTTATTGTCAGTTCTGTTTTACCCTGAAAAAAATGTTCCCGAAACCTGATTTTTTTACCACTCGAATGATCCAGAAGTGACGTACAAATCGGTACAGGAAATAGAACGTAAGCGAAAGATGAAATTAACACATGGTGTGAGGTGAAAAACTAAATGTACTTTATTTTTTACTAATTACTTTATTTCTACTAATTTACGTCGATTTCATTTTTTGATAATTTACGTCGAATTTATTTCTACCAATTTTCATCGACTTTATTTTTTCTAATTTCCATTGACTCCGCTAATACCAATTCCGCTTTTCACTAATTTCCCTCAACTCCGCTGTAAAATGTATCTCCCCTCAATTTTCAATCCGCCGCAATTTGCACCGAGTTCCCCAACCTGAACCATAATGAAAATAAAACTTGTCAACTTCCACAGTTACTTTTCCCGGGCTTTTTCGTTCCGCTCCGCTGCCGCGTGGAAATTCAAACGCCGCCGCGCGCAACCGAGCCGTCCGTTCGAATTTTCCCGACTCCCGCAGGAAAGTCCCACGGATCCTTCCCGCCCTCGTTGCAATAACGACGACGCGTGCGCCCCCCGCGCGCTCGACGTCGGTCGGATCTATCGCAATACACGTGATTATAGACGCGCGGAGACGCGGAGACATCGTCCGCGGTGGTCCCGGTCGCGTCGATGGAATCGAGGCTACTCGCGCGCGCGGCGTTCGGGTCGACCGTATTCGCCGGCGCACAAACACAGAGACACACGGATATATATAAACGTGCGGATATACGCGTACAGCGTGTACACACCGATAAACCGTCGACGACGAGGAGGCCCGAGTCGCCTGGTAACCGTGACGTTTTGCATAATACGACGCGACGGCGCTCACCGGCGTCTATCTCTCCTCTATCTGTACCGCGTATAACCCGGCGCGCGCGGTAATCTCGCGGCCCCGGGAATACGCGAGTGCTACATACTTGCGATGACGCCGCGGCGACGGCGGTGACGCTCGTTCCCGCTGCTCCGGGACGACACGGTGAGAGACGTACGAGCTATACGGACCGATTCTGTTTTCTTTTTTGTTTTTTTTTTTACACCTTTACAACTCGCCCGGTCCATCGTTAAAATCACTTTACGCGCACGCGCACTGCTGGACGCTCGGTACGCGTGCACGCAAAGTGATTTGCGCTCGGTGCGCGTGTACGTACAGCGATTTTTTCGGTGCGCGTGTACGTAAAATGATTTTTTTCCCGGTGCGCGTGTACCTACAGCGGATTTTTCTCGGTGCGCGTGTACGTAAAATGATTGTTGCTCAGTGCGCGTGTATATAAAGTGAAAAGCGACGATGAAAAGGCGAAATAGCGGGTTCGACACCGGCGAGGATCGATAAAGTACGCGCGATCTCCGACGCAAAATACGATCGCGCCAAGTGCGCGCCGGGGACTCGGATAAGATTGCGCGCTTCGGTCGGTTAGCTCGGATGGTATTACGAGTAAACGAGCGAGAATGTGGCGCTAATATCGCGCGAAGAGACGGGACGACGACACTCGCGAGATTTACGCACCGTGCGCGGAGACATCGCGAGATCGCGTCGTATACACTGTTTGCGTCGATCTATTCGCTAGCGGCGAGTCGGCGTTCTTACGGCCCTGATAACGCTAGATGGAAACTCGCGTGTTAATGAGTTTCCATCCTCATGCAGGACTCTTTAAGTGTCTTTCGAACGGGCAGTCTAACTTTTACAGGCGCAACGCTAAGATTGTATCAGTCAACGACGAATAATTTTTTCAGACATCACAAGCGTAAAGATGGAAACCTGGACGGTACGGTTTTGAGTCCCCAGAGACTAGATTTAAATTAAGTAGGTTTCAAGTAAGTACAGTATGATTAACTAGGACTACGATAAGCGGGTTTCAATCAGGTGACCTCAAGTTAGGTAGGGTTGAGGTAGGTGGGGAGCATTCATCATTCCTCATAGCCAGTTACAATTTTTCCTCCTTCAGCCGAAATCAAGTGTCGCCCTCTAAAGGGTGGCACATATCCCGCGGGAAGCATCGCAGGAAGCTGAGAGAAGCTCAAGACCGTATAAGAGATAAACAGATAGATATATATTTTCCCGGTGTTGTTCGCGGCAGCCGTTTCTCGAGTTAGGAACGAGGAAACCGTTCTCCTCTCGCTCGCCCTCGTCTTTACTGTTTCGCTGCTTCAACCCGCAACGCGCCACACAGATCGCCGACGCTGTGCTCCACTCGCGTAGATACATAAGAGGGAGGGAATGGGGGGAGGGTACATTTTCTAAGTGAGCGGTGTGGCTGTGCGGATCACCATATAGGAGAATAATGCGACATTTTTTGTGCGTGTATGTGTGTGATTTTTTTCTCTCCGGTTCTTCCTCTCCTCTCGTTGTCCCCCTCCTCCTTCTCCTCGTTTATTCGCTTGCTGCTGCTTCTTCCGGTCTTTCCCGCGCGGCACGGAGGAACAGATACGGCGCGGGGAACGAGAGAAGAAGGCGCGACTGGCCTTACGACGCGGATATTCCTTACATGGAACGTTCCACCGAGAGCCGAGGAGCTCCTCCGCCGCGCCGGCTATGTGGTGCAGATTCTCTACCGGCGTAACTTATCTACGAGATAGGCGCATCCGACGCTGTACACACGCACTCTGTATCGGGACACTTTTACCGGTATCTCGACGACCAACACACGTATATTTTCACTTTGTCTGCAGTACAGAGCAAAAGAAATCGGTTGGTTACTCAGAGCCGGAAAATCGATTGGTTTTCAGAGCCAGAGAGAAAGACGTGCAAATGCAACATTTACAATGACTTCAGATTTTTTTATCATAATAAAAAATGTACTATGTATGAACTATTTACAAAAAATCTCGGATTCAGAAAAATAAGTAATAGTTGTCGATCATATTCGGCCCCTGGTGGACCGATGAGTTCGGGACGTTGGCGATTCCCGCGAGTGTTTTTCGAAGTTGCCACCGGTAGCTTCGCGATCTCGAAGACCCGCGAAGACCTCGTTCCTCTAAATAATTGGACGTACGCCGGACCGTGTGCGCGCGCACTCGGCCTGGCGCATTGTTTCGCGCAGCTAGTCGGTGGCTGTGCACGCGGGTGCAACACGCGCGCGCGTTACGTACACGCGAAACCCCGAGCGGACACAAGCTGCACCTCGCTCGGACTCTTAAGGACCGCGCTTCGACGATACCGCACCGCGCGACTGACCCTCCGCTCGATCGGACCCGCGATTGAATCCCACATCGTCTCGGATCTCCCGCGAAAAATCGTAATAAAAAAGCCCCAAAAATAAATACGTCGAATTTACAGTCAACATTTGAAAAAATAAAATAAAATAAAATAAACAATTTAATCCATCAAAAACTAACTTGGATACAAAGACATATCAGTTTTATAAAAAAATTAATAAAACTCATAGGTTCAAGTGTAACAATTGTTTCAAAGTCTCGAATATAGATCATCTGACCACTTTCGTAAATTCATCAAATCGAATTTCATCCCTTTCGCAAATGTTGCCGGACTTCGCCCGGAATCCGTTTTCGCTCTCACTCGCGGCTCGAATAATTTTGCCGCGGACTGTATCCCTAACGATATGCGATTGTCGCCCCATTAGATGCGCCTCCCGGCGCGGTATGGGTATCTCGCCTTCTCGCTTCGCGGTTTGCCCGGCACCGACCGAATAAGAGAAGCCCTCCGCGGCGCTGTTTATCTCGTGCGCGCGCGCGCGCGCGACGGCCGTGGTAGCGGCCGCTCTCGGTGCTGCTGCTGATGCTGCCGCTGCGCGAGTACCGAGAGGCAGCTCGCGCAGAAGCAGCACTCATATAACGAGACGAACGTAACAGCGCTGCGCGGACGGTGCGCGCACTGTTCCTGCTGCCGCTGCCGCCGCTGCTCTTCCTCGCGAACAATGGTCTTGCAGTCTCTCTGCCCTCGCAGGTTTCCGATCATAACTGGACGCTCTCGCACGCGAGAGAAGATGCGAGATCGGGGGGAAGGAAAAAAAAAGTAAAGAAGTCCGAGAAGATGCGGTAGCGGGAGGAATAAGGAAAATAAATGCCGAACGCTCCTCGAGAACCGGCCACTTCGTGCTTCCTAATGTTGTACCCTGCGCGTTGTCCACTGTTTTTTTTATAGGCCTTTTTTTACTATCACTACTATTTCCTAGGTATTTGCACTGTTCATAGACCTGAAAAATAACGATTTAAAGATTTTTATTATTTTGTTTCAAGTACTAAAAATAAATCATGTAATTTGACGCGAAAGGATCTTGGTCCTTGAAGTCTTATCATAATTTCTTGGCAACAAAAAAAAAAAGTTTCATTTATTTTAATTTAACCTCGGGACGATATTACATGACTTTAGATGTTATACTGGATGTATTTATTCATTTCGACAATTGCGAGGGTCAAACTTCTCCACAACGTTTTTTTTCCAATTTTCATTTATATCCGTCATTCGCGCAAAAAATATATAAATTAAAAGAAATGTATCAAAGAGCATTAATATTAAGTAATGATATTAAAAAAAGAGGTGCGTTGCGATCGTTTTTCCGGATCCCCTTAAGCCCGAATGGCGGGGCGCGCGTGCGGTGCATTTATTTCTGGCAACGACGCGGCGGCGGCGGCTCTCGCCTCGCGTCCGCCGCTGCGCATTGCACTGGCGCTGATCAAAACAGGAGAGTGCGCGCGCGCACGCGTGCGGCCGAGGCGAGCGAGCGAGCGCGCAGGCGCAGGCGCACGCGAGCGAGAGGAGATGACGGGCGCATGCGCGGGCGCGAGCGAGTCAGCGGAGCAGAGCAACAACTTTCGCCCTTGGCTCGCACGTACTCTCACTCCTCTCGTTGCTCTTATTTAAACAACATACCTAACTCGTTCGCTGGCTGCTGCGCTCCGGATCTCCTGCCGACTCCCCCGCCCCCCACCACATCACTCCGGTTGCGCACTTCGCAACAGAAACCAGGCGCGCACGTATTATATATATATATTTTATAAATGTATGTATATATATTTAAACACAGACAGACCTCGCGTTCAAGATCGAGGAAGACTTCTCCCTGTCCGTGGCATTCTCGGAGCTGTACAACGTGCGAATGCGAAAATACACTCTACCTGCTGCTATATTAGACTTTCTAGTCTAAAGTTCGCCGAAGTTAAAATTGGACGCAACACCGCCGCCGATCAGACGATTTTACGACGCTAATGATATCGCGGCGTCATTAATTGTCCAAGGATTTGGCGAGGATTTTTCGTCGTTTACGGATATAAATTATCGGTGTCAGGACGCGAAGATAAATCCGCCGGTGGGATCGCTCAGATGAGACGCGTATGCAAAAATGTGTCAGGCGGACAAAACTTTTCGTCGGTTTATCATATCGGTGATAAATTCTGCGCGTGTTTTGCATAAATCTGAAGATTTTTTTTCGCTCGTTCGTGCCTCGTGAGTGATGTATTTGAGTGAGATGTGTGCGAAACTGTACGTATTTGGCGCCGGGAATAAATTTTGCGAACAAGTTTTGTTTCCGGCAGTCAGGCGTTTGACAATTTTTTAATTAATCGCAAACACGGTTGTACATACGCTTTACGATTCTCTCGGTTGATGATAATTTCGAATGAATTACAGAGTCACGCGAATAAAGAATTGAATGAAGAATATAACCTATAAATCAGACAAGCAAAAAAATGTAATAGTAGGAAATCAATCGTATATAATTATCATTATCATCGTGACATTTTTTCGTCATTCAGATTAAGAATCACAAATGACAAAAACATTTCCAAAGTGCCACTTTGCCCCTTGTAAATGTTTTTTTTTCGCAATTGTTCGCGAGCCAAATGAAAATCATTCGAAGAGCTTCCACGCGAATCTTAATAGAAAATAAAAATTAGCCCCAAAAAATACAGTTCCACCTTGCAGCTTCTTCGCTTTTCCCTCCGTTGCCCTTCTTCTTCCAAGATACTCCCACCGCGCGCTGAGCGCACACTGATCGGGCCGCGATACCGGCGTAATTTAAAATCATCGGGGCACGAGACAAAACAGGCAGAAGCAGCAGCAGCGGCAGCGGCATCGCAGCCGAGGGAACAAGTGCTGCGTGCTTTCGTCGGAGCGACCAGCGGCCGCGCGTGCGCGCGCCGACGCACGGAATCTTGATTATACATTCCACGGATGACGCGGACGTTGGGAGCGCGCGCGCGCGCTCACCGGAGAACCTCGCTCTTTTTTTTTCTCCTCTCTCTCGTTCTTTCCTTTCGTTTTATTGTATTCCTTTTTTTATATTATTTTTTTTTAAGCTTATACTGCGCTCTGGGTGCCCTCGTCCTCCGCCGTTCGCTGCTCTCGCCGATTCCGTTTCTCGGACTCCGCCGGCGACACAATCGATAACCCGGATTCCGCGCTCGCCGCGGTCTGGAATCCCTCGGGGTTGCCATTCCCACTCGATCGCAGCTCATCGCCGACACCCGCAACGTTCGGTTCGCGTTCCACGGTTGGTCACCGAGCGCCGAGCGTTATTTTCGTTAAACCGAGATTCGCTAAATCGGTTTCGCCGATAAATGAATTATGGTTTGTCGTGCATTTCGCGCCGATATCGTCGCGTCGCGTCGTCAGAAGCGACGCTACCGGTATTATTTTTTTTCCGCGACCTCGCGACAAGCGACGGGGAATCTCACCCGCGGCGAGAAACCGCGCTGACTCGCTCGGGGGATTAAATGCACTCGCGACGTCCCGCGCGGTGCATCGAAGGAAAAAACGACGACGCGATCGGTGAGCGCTCGCGCGGTTTTACGGAGCTCTCTTCGCGTTTTCTCGACGATAAACGAGATTGGCAAACGCGAAGTCGCCCTCGCGGACATTTCTCACGGCTCTAATTACCTGCCAGCATGTGGGCCTCGCCGGGATCGCGCTCGGCGCGCTCCTCCATCGTCGTATTAGCATGTGCCGATTCCCAACCGATCGCGAGCTCTCGGCGGTCGCAAACGGCGCGCTCTGCTCGCTGCTCGCGCGCGCGCGCGCGGACGCGAGAAGGCGAAAAATTCGCGAGTCACGAGTACGTGCAACTCGCGGCGAGCGGAAAAATCGGTATAAATAAATAAACAAACGCGCGCACCGCGGGAATACGACATCCCGCGCGTCCACCGTCGTCGCGGTTTATCTTTCGATGCGCCGTTTCATTTTCGTTCCAATTACCCGTTGACACAGACCGTTCGACATTTTCTATTTTTTTTTGTATTTGTTAATAAAAATTACACCGGTTTCCTGGCGATAAAGTTAAAGGAAAATTGAATGAAATATTTTTATATCGACAATCCTACACACAGGATCCCAGCACAAATTCTGACTTTATTAGAACAAATACAGATTTTATTTTCAAAATAAAAATTGCCATAAAAATTAAATTTTTAATACCGGTTTAAAAATTTGCGATAAACGTACGATAAATCAGAAAATATTCGATACAAAATATTGTTAATATTTATAATTAAATCGTCGTGACGTGAAATCGCAGCGGATCGTGATGCATTCTCGCGGTGATTATTCGCCGAGATCCCAGGGGACTATCGGGGTGCACCTGCAGCTGCACTCGACGATGGAATGTACAGTTAGCTGTGCGCCGATAATACTCGCGTCTCTCTCACTTCTCGTGCGCTGGACGCGAACGCCGGGTTTGTCGTTCCTCGCACAGCAGCCGAGCGCAGTTGTTTCGCCGCGAAGAGAAGAAGAAATGATTTCGCGAATGAGATAAAGAAAGGGCGTGTGCACCGATTCACCGATTGCCGATCTCTTCCCGAATCCGGCGCGCTAGTTATTGCGCGGTAGCGGCCAGCGCGCTAGCTCGCCCCGCGCGTTTCGCTCGGATAACGAAGATTCTCGCTGTGTGCCCGCGGATTCGACCCTTGCGGCCCGGAAAAAAATGCGAATTTTACCCGAGAACACCCGAGTATAACGAGGCATTAGCCGAGATATTGCGCTAATCGCGCGGACAACCGCCAGGCACTTTGTGCGCCGCTCGATCGTGCCTGAACGATAACTAATGAGAATAAAAGACAAGAGAGAAATTAAAAGTCGAATCGACCTCTCGGGTGACCCGAGATAAACTCATATTTTTTAAATTCGCAACAAAGTTGCCTCAAAAAAATCGTCATCTTCGAGACATCGGAATAAACGAATATATCCGTTCCGGAAATACTTCTGATTATTTTTTTATCTCAAATTTTCACAATTTTCAATTTATAATTCGAAATTCATAATTTCAAATTTTCACGACTTTGCACTTCCAAACTTTCAACCTTTCATGATTTTCAGCTGCGATTCTAAAGTTTCACGATTTTTAGCTGCAGTTCAAATTTTTTACGATTTTTAATTATTTTAATCCGCGTTTCTCTCGAAGATCGCGGCCCATTTTTTCCACGAGCGAAACGACAAACTCGTCGGCTCAAAATTGCACGAAAAAAAGAGCGAGTATCCCGAGCATCCGCTCGCAGAGAACAATCGGCGTTGAAGAGTGCCGATCGATCATATGATGGTCACCGCTGCGCGGGCTCTGCTACGGCCTGCCCGCATATTTCTCGTCCGCGAGCCCGAGTAACGTAACGCGTGTCATAAACGACCGATGTCTTTATAACGTAACTGGCGGGCCGAGAAAAAACGAATTCTGATTAATCGCCAGTGCACGCGAGTCCGCTCTGCGCGATGCGGATTTCAAGCTCGCGAGATGCGGCCTCTTAACCAAAGGTTAAATAACATATGGACGCGGGGTTAATACGTGTTACGTACGTCGACTAATTCGCCAGGCGATAACCGCCCTCGCGCTAATTAATCCTCGCTATTAGGCGCGACCTTATCGCGGCGCTGCACCGCTCGCGACTGCCCAGCCGCCGCTGCTGCTGCTGCTTCTCGGTTCTATTGTGCGGCGAGAGGAATTAAGCTGCCAGCGTGCAACGTTATAATTATAGCGTGTCGTATATATATAACATACACACAATATAAACACATTATATACAGAACGTGTACACTTGAATACACCGAAGATCTAGTGTGGCCGAACACAGTCCACACAATATAATGTGTTGAAAGGTACGCGGACCATTTGTCCGGAATGTTTTGTACCGTCGATCAGCGCCGAGCGTTCCGCGATGGTTTTTATCCTCTCGCGTTTTATCCTCGTAACCTGCGCGCAGCGACGACGGCGAACGAGCGCGAGAGCAGTGAGATTAATACAGTACCGTGAGCTCGTTTCGCGTCGACGCGTCTCGTGTCCGAGGATGAGACGCGCGCGGTTCGAAAGACGAGAAAACGACGGACGCCGAGAAAACGAACCCGAAGGAAGACGAACTCGAGAAAATACAGCGACGGACATTGCGAGAATGAATTAGTGGACAAAAAAAAATTGTTGAGCATCGAAAGGAATATTGAAATTTTTGTAACAAGGTGAAAGTTGCTTTGCTGAAATGTGTTTGACTCTTGCATTTTTTATTTGTCGATTTGACAAAAAAAAAGAACTTTTTTTTTTGTACAGCATTGATACAACAGTTATTTTGCATAAATACAGATGTGTATATGTATACAGTATAAATACATGGGTTGAGAATTGCGAGAGGCGTGCCAACCTGCCAAATACTATGGAAATTTATTCGCGCGACGAGGCACCGGCGTAATGGATTCCCGCGCGAGAGGCGCCCGAGGAGGCAGAAGCGAAATATGACGCGGGCGCGCAGATTGGGATATACACACTTTACGACGAGACCGGCCCGCGTGGGACGGACAAGGTGGAATTATTAATAGAATATTTAAGGAGAAAAAAGTACCTCAGGACCGTCCTGAAAAATATTTGTCTCTTATCGCATAATTTATATTATTTCAATAGTAACAGCATTTTTGTGCTTACAACAATGATACTCGAGCATAGATACCAAACCCTAAGAAAAGAAAAAAAAAAAAAATCCATCCAGCCGCGCGCGATGCACACGTTTCTTATTTTTACCTCCAATTCCGCCGGGAACATCTCCCAGCGTCTCGCGTTATTCAATATTTCTCGCGCTGTTGCGGCGCGCGAATTTTCACTCGGGGCAACGCAAATTCACTCAGGCGCTCGCGCGCGCGCAAACACGTATCAGTCGTGACAGTCCGATGTCGCCGCGAGCGAAAATTCCCGCAAAACGAGACGCGCTTCGCGCGCGAAAGACGGACTTACGCGCCGAGGCGAGTGGGAAAAAAATAAGAGGACACCGAGGCACGAGGAAGGGGGAGGGGGGGGAGGAGGGGGAGGAGGAACTCGAGACAGTGCGCCGGGGCTTTCGTGAGAAGCGCCTAAGTGGATAAGGTGCTAAGTGTAGCCCAGGGTCCGGAGGGAGAGGGGGGGGGGGGGGGGGGGGAAGGGAGCAAGAGGGCTCCGCGTGCACTGCTAGTGGTCCGCGCGGTGGACCCCTCCAGGACCCGCGGGGGGACCCACGGCCCGGGCCCAATTACCGGGGTGCGCGTCGGGCCTCTTTGCGGGTGCGCACGAGACCTGCGCAGCCGCGTGCGTACGCATCGCGCGCGCGCCTGCGCACACATCGCTCGCTCGCCACGTTGCTGCTCATCGCGCAACCGGGCCCTGCGAGTCCTTCCCGGCTACCGCGGTGCGAATACGCCTCGCCGCACCAAAATGAACTAAAACCCCGTTATTATGATTGCTCGTGCGCGGCTCCCTCGTGTTTGACCTTCTTGGGTGTTTCTTTTTATTGTTTTTATTATCTCTGTCGCCCTCTTTCGGCCCTCGCATCTCGGCCGCTCGCGCTTATTAGTTCTTCATCTCGGAAATAAGACCCCAGCGGCAGGTACGCGGCTGCGAGATGGTCGGCTGAATAAATTAGCCGGCGAAGTTCGATCAGTAAGCCGCCAACGCCGAAGCGCGATAAGTGGACAACCGGACGAGCGCGCTCCAGGTGCTCCGGCCGGCTTCTATCTGCCAAGCACTTGTAATCGCAAGTGGAACACAATGTCGCGCTGAACGCTCGACGCTCTTCGGTCGGACAGACGGCGCGGGTGGCGGCACAGGTGGCACGTCAAGCGCGGTTGATCTACATTTTTTTTTTTTTTTCTTCGACTTCGACACGCCGGGTGGCGACCGTGTCTCAGATTTTGCATTCGCAACCGATCGTTCGGCTCCACCTCAAAAAGTGTAATGCATTTATTTCCGAGACAAGTGGACGCGGAGGAATAAATTTATCGGCAAACGATGCAGATTTGTGGCACGAATGGAACCCGAGAGTAATGCGTCGCATTTTATTCGACCGTTTTGGCGTAAGATGTTTTTTTCCGCTACTTTCAGGTTATGATACAAATGAAAATCAGCTGTTTCCGCAGAGAGCGGCCATTCGCAACTGTTGCGGTTTCTCGTCACTGAGAGGTTAGTCTTTTGTTCTTAATCTAATACAAGATACATCCAGATCGAACAAAAGGAAACGATATTTGTTCCAATAAATAATCAGGAAATTGATCTCCACGCGAAAGAAAATAATCGTAGTGTAATGTCCCGTAACCACCGTCTCGGCTCGTAACCGCGAAGACGTTAATGCGCAAAAACGGCAAGAAAAAAAAGTGCGGCGAGGACGGACGTGGCGGAAGAGGCTGCGAAGCTGCGTGTATAGAATGAAAGGTTGTGTCGGTCGCGCTCTGTCACCTGTTCGTCGCGTCGCCGAGTTCTCAGTCGTCGGGCGCGAACGAACGAACGGACGAACGAGACGGAGCGAGAGACGCCCACGGGTTGGGTATTCATTTCTCGGCGGTCGCTCGCAGCGTCGACCGTAGTACGGGTAATCTCGTTCTCGTTATCTCATTCTCTATGCGCGCGACGCGCAACCTGCGCGCCTGCGCGTACGCGCAGCGGCGGACATACGGGTCGGCAGGTGCGTAAACCGCACGCGTGAATTTCGTATTCCTCTTATTTTCATTGTCAACCGTTCCCGACGACGCTCCGAGATCCTTGGATCGGTGCAGGTTGCCGTTGCCACGCCGATCTGACCGTAACCACCGCGACGCTCATGGCTGCTGAAAATTATCTCAAATTTGTATCTACATCCCCTATATGTGTCAACGAGATACATAACGAAAGAAAAGAACGAAAATACCCAACGAAACGTGTCATAAAATGTAAACAGTGAAACAGTTAAAGCGTTTGGTTGCGCATGCGCGACGGAAATAACGAGACTGAAATGAACTGTGATTCGAATGTAAATTGTCAGTTGAAATAAAACACGTTTAGCGAATTAAATTAAAAGTGCGGACGGAAATAGATTGTCGGTCGGTTCGATATTGTGCAATTTTTGATAACCGATGGAATTTTAATACGTATTCATAAAATCGAGACATTTTTATTTGGGAAAAATTGAGAGTGCGGTTACGCAACTAAAAACATTTACAAAAGAGCAAAGTGTAAAAAATGCAAAAAAAAAATTGTAACTGCTTTCTTCGTCAGATCACGAGCTCGTCTTCGTTCTTCGGTCTCTTGTCGTTTGAGCGTCGAACGAGCGGCCGCGAGGGACGAAGGGACGAGAAATGTCGGCGCGGTGTGTATCGATCGATGCGCGTGGCCAATCGATAATCGTTCGTACCGCGCGCGCGAGATTTCTCGCGCGCCGCAACGGTCCGAACTCTCGACGACGCGACTGTCGATGCCACGCGGCGGCGGCGGCAATGGCCGTTAATATCCCCCGTGCACTTCGCGGGTCGTTCCGCATTATCGAATTATCGTTATACGCGATCTCACGATGGCCGATCGACTTCCAGGTCGAATTTCGATACAGCGATACGCGATCGCCGGTCTCGCCGGTTCGCAAAGCTTTTTCTTCCTGCCGGTCTTTCCCGATCGACACGATAGTCCTCAGATCCGATCGGATTTTAAGGGGATTTACGCAGAAATTACGGATTTCATTAAATGTAAATACGTATCTTGTAAATTTCGTGAAAAAGAAAAATAATAATATCGTGACCTATACTTGGTTATTATTACAAGTCGGTATATTGTATCGATATCGATTGTATGTCAAACGTTGAACCGGTTCTGATAACCCCAGAGTTGTGCGAACGTTGAGTCATGAAATCCGCATCTCTCCGTTACGCAGAGAACAAAAAACTCGAGTTCAACCAAACCCAGGAGTCACCGGTTGGCAAAATAAATGTTTCGTTAGTGAAATATAATAAAAGTAAAATAATACTATTTTTAATCTTATAATTATCGTGACTACGATTATCATCAGGATCCACCGCTTCGCCGTTTCATTCAAGTCCATTCGATTAGATTTTCATTCTGAAAAATCAGCTCGTGCAGGGACCAAGCTCGAAGGACGTGACGAACAAGTGGCTGGAGAAGTAGGAGGAGGATGTGGCGATGATGGAAGAAGAAGAAGAAGAAGAAGAAGGAAAAGAAGAGGACGAAAAAGAAGGAGAAGGAAAAGAAGAAGAAAAAGAGGTGGAGAATAACTGGTAGAAACAGGCCTCGCGGCCACGGCGCGCCCGGTGTGGGTGAACACACCGGGGTCAACGGAGTTCAGCTCTGGACCATGGTTTCGCCTCTGGTCTCTTCTCGTCGTTGTCGCCGTCGTCGCTGTTGCTGCTGTTGCTGCGGTCTCCCTCTTTCTCTTTCTCCCCCCCTTCCTTTCTCTCTTTCTCTTTCTCCCTCCTCTCCCTCGAAATATATATATAGTGTGTACGATACCAGTGTATATTGTACAGCCACCTTAACCTGCACAGCCCTCTCTCTCCCTCTCTCTCGGCGTCTCATTCTCGCGCGCTCACCTTCTCGTATTTGGCTGCGTGAAAACGATCGTCCTGACCTCGTGTCGACGAGACGCCCTCAAACGAGATTCCATCCATTCCGGATAACCTTCTTCTTCTTTTTTTTTTCCACCTCGCCCGCGCGAGCGCCTCCTTCATCTGTCTTCGTTTCGCTTCGGGACTTATTCTCTCCTCGTTTCGCTCGATAATTGTTTCGATGCAATTACGCACTCGCCAAGTCCGACTGGACTCGGAGAAATCGCGGTAGTCCCGGCGACTGCGTAAAGTGACAGCCATCATTTTTTTGCTTTTTGACCTCAAATATATATACACAGTATATATATGTGATATACAGATTTTTTCTTTCACGTCGACACTATTACATTATATTATTATTATATTATATATTATATACGAGAAGAGAATAAGCCTCGCTCTCGCTTGATGCTAATGCGATTCCGAGAAGAAGAAGAAGAAGCATAAGAAGACGACGACGAAGAAGGAGGAGGAGGAGAAGAAGAAGAAGAAGCAACGTGCATCAGCAAGTACCGCCGCGAGCGCGTCCACCTCCCTCGCATCGTCCTCCACGTAGTCGCTCGCGCGGCCCAGACTCTATCGCACCTGCGGGAGTGAATATTCGACCGATGCTAGTCAGCCCAACTCGCGCGAGACTGCGTTCGTTCGTTCAGTATTCCTGGAGGCGCGCCCGTGTACTCACGTTCATATACACATAGCGTCAAAGTGGGGAATATGGACCAGGCCATACTATATGACAGTCGCCAAATGCGTTTTCAAGTCTCCATCCACAGGCCGTAACCTTTCCGGTTCCGTATCCCATGTAGAAATCTGTCGGGGAGTCCCTGTCTCAAACTGGATCCTGGTCGGGATTGGCTCGGGTCTCCCCAAATGGGTTACCCGACTCAGAATCCGAACAGATTCCGAATTGACTTCCGGTTGCCCACTGGATGAGTTCATCATTCATCAGGGTTTGTTAGGGTTACCCTGGTAGGGCCCATAAAGGACTTCATAATGAAAAACTCTGTCGACGAGTCCCAGTCTGAGACTGGATCCTGGTCGGGATCGGCTCGGGTCTCCCCAAATCGGTTATTCGACTCGGAATCCGAAAGGATTCCGAATAGACGTCCAGTTGTGCACTGGATGATGAACTCGAGTTTATCATTGATCAGAATTTGTTAGGGTTACCCGCGAGGGCCCACAAAAAGGGCTTCATATTAAGAAATCTGTCGGGGAGTCCCAGTGTGTCTGGATCCTGGAGACTGGATCATGGTCGGGATTGGCTCGGGTCTCCCCAAATGGGTTACCCGACTCAGAATCCGAATTGATTCCGAATGGACTTCCGGTTGCGCACTGGATGAGTTTATAAACAATCAGGATTCGATATGGATACCCTAAAACTGGGTCTTTATGGTTTTTGAGATGCGAAGTGTTACTCAAGTAGATTCGCAAATACAACTTGAGACTTAAAAAAAATCTGAACAGATTTTTTTTTCATTTAAATAAAAAGTTGTTAAACATTTTTTTCATTAATTAATTAACAATATTTTAGTATTATTATAATTAGAAATGAATTTTCGCATCTTATTTATTTTTTATTTTCTTCATATTTGTATACTATTGAGAAGAGATCGGAATTCTCTTCAACCATGCGCGTGTACATCATCAAGAGACTTACACAGATTTTTCAGACAAATTTAACGTCAATTTGACCCGTGACCAACAAAATGAAATCTCATGATTGGCCGGCACAGTCGAGTTCTACTTTTATATGTTCTTCCTTAGCCCTTAGACTTAAAGATGTACCAACAACTCAAGTATAAAATTCGAATTAAAATTTTCTAAGATCTGAATGGCCGAGTGGGTAAGGCATGTGTCTACAGTCCGAAGGGTCGACGGTTCGATCCCAGCATGCGACAAAATTTTCAGCGTTTTTTTCAGGGTGTTCGTGTTTCTGTTGGTAGTCTACGTTCTGATAATAAACAAAAAGTGCAAATTACCGCGGTAAAGTACAGTCGTAATATATTTTTAAATAATTTTTATGAGCTGGATTTGGACTGGTTCCGGTCTGGATCCGGTCTGGATCCCAGTCGGGATCCAGTCGGAAATCCCGTTCGGAATCCAGTTTCGTAGCGTTACATCTCATGACTGGAATCTGATCGGTTGCCCGACTGGATCCCGACCACAAGATGGATAATCCAGATCGGATCCGGCCGGATCCCGCTCCAAATTTCTACCTGGGATTCCCCACTTTTGCACCGCGTGCACAAAAAGTACACACGCCTTATTTTCGAGAGCGTTTCGTCGATATTTTGGCCTCGGCGAGGGCGGAACCGGACAAAATATTCGCGTCCGAGTATTACGCTCACTATTCTCCGTCTCTATTTGTGTTATTTTATTACAAATTTAGTTATATAGTTTATTATAGTTATAGTTTTGTGTATTTGAATGAGTAAGGGGAGCAGTAAATGTTATCTGTGAGTAAGGGGAGCAGTAAATGTTATCTGTGATTTATTATTTTTTCACTGTTATCACTGCATCCCACTTCGAAAAAACACTAATATACTGCGTTGAACTGAGAGGATCTGTGATCTTAGTGTCAATAAAAACACATTCTATTCTATTTTATTCCCCTCGGATTTTTCGTCTCTTCCAAAAGTTCGAGCAAACTTTTCGAGCGCCAGGAGAAGTGTGGTCCGCACTTCGTTCCCGCACATCAGATCCTGAGCTACGCCTGTACTTTGCTATACTCAGCTCCACCGCGCGCTGTATACGCAGCTATGGAGCGCGCGTACTATACGTCGCGGTACCGATACCCGCGGCTATGCGAAACAGGTGAGGCACCTGCTCAGCGCCCTCGCAACCTGTGCGCACGATCAGCAGCAGCAGCAGCAGCAGCGGCGACGGTGGAGGAACGACGACAAGCAGCAGCAGCAGCGAGCGAGAAGAGCAGAGCCGGCGGGCCGTGTTCGGCTTCGGCCTCGCGCGTCTCTCGCGGAGCAGGTGTATTCCGCGATGTAGCCCCGCCGTCCGTATGCTAATTGGGCCAGAGTTGCGGCGCTCCGCGCGCGGTCCCCGGGCTCTCTCGGCGCGTTCTCATGCCGGCCGCACTGGCCGGGCCGCGATTTAACGAGCATCCGAACAGGAAGCCCCTCAACCTCCTCTGTCGCTCCTTCGTTCTTTCTTTCTTTGCCCAGCCCTCCTCCCGACCCTCCCACCCGCTCGTCTGACGGACAATTCTTTATTTTGGGTTTTTGTCCACCGTTTTTTTTCGGATTCCGGTCTCTTCCGTTTCTGCGAGACGTCGAGGGTCGATTGTCGAGGGCGGAGTTGGTCGGAATTCGTAGTTTCGCTGTGGAACATTTTTTTTGTTTTACGCGCTGGAGTAATTCGGGAGGTTTGTATAGGTTTTTTATGTGCGAAATGGTTGAGGCGAAGAACTGGGCGGGAAAAATGGCTGTATTGGGAAAAGGTTTTGGATATATTTATTTTATAAAGATGTACAAAATCTTCTCCCAATGCAGCAGTTTTTTGCAATGCAATGGAGCGATGTTGTGGCAAGTGATTAATTCGTTTGACCGTGTTTGCTGAATTAATCGAATGATCTGATGAGCAAGAAAGTTGTTGCCATTCGATTGGTTTGACTATAAACTATCTTCTATTTTTTATTTGATTGAAAATTCTGGTTTTTCTCCTTCCAATGTCGAGGGTCGAACCGTACGGTATTTGCAGTCTCGCGATCGTAAAAAAAAATAACATTCCGCCGACGAGACGCTAATTCCGAGGGTCACAGCGTATTTCTATATGATATATGATATATGATCACCGACTGCGACTGCAAATACAGTTGCAGTCCGAGATTCAAGTGGGAAACGCCGCGAAGAAACAATCCGGGAGCCGCGCGCGCGTTTCAGAGCTCGCATTATATCTCCTCCACCTTGGGATTCGCTCCACAAATTAAAGAAATTCCTTTCCCACCTTCGAAATGTATTACAAGAACACGGATGCGCGGATCGGAGTCAAGGTCCCGCCTCCTCCCGCCGCCAGCAAATAACGCAATAATAATGGCATAATCGAAAATAAGCGATTTTAGTGATTACATCGCCGGTATCACCGTTCGTTCGCCGAGGAGAGCAAATCAACGTAGCAGCGAGTTGATATCTCGTGTTTCTCATTGCGCGCGCTCGCTGCTCCATTCAATCTCGCTTTTTCTCCGCAAAGTGCATATAATTCTGCCTTCGTGTATACATAAACATATACATATATATATTATATTGCATATAAAATCCGAGCAGGCACAGGTGCGCACTCGCATAGCCTCCAACTTGTATTATACATATATACAGCACATAAAATGTACCTCTCTCCGTAAATATAAATAAACTCAAAACCAAGAGGAGACTCTCTGCACCTTCTGGGTTCCCTTTTTCTTCCTCTTCTCTTTTATTTCGCGCCTCGAAGAGAAGCATTGTTCCCCAGAATTTTTTAGGTAGTCCGTATTCGAACTTCGAATTAAATGCGACAAATAGAACATATTTATCTTACCTTAAGCATATTTTAATGCTATAGGCTTTTGCAGTATGAGGTACCATGAATCCATTCCTATGCCAGCACAGTAAGATTCGTCTCTACAAGAAACGAAAGTACGAGAAACGAAATCTCAAGATGTTTATTGTGTCGCGTGTAAAATCCGAGCAGGCACAGGTGCTGCGACTCGTATTATAAATACAATCCACAAAATGTACCTCTCACCGTGCCTATAAATATACCCAGGAACCGAGAGCAGAATCACAGCCGCCTTCTGGGTTCCCTTCTCTCCTCCTCTTCTCTTTTCACTTCGCGCCTCGAGGAGACCCTCGCGCCAAATCCGGCGACACTCTCGTTTCGCGTTTCGACAACGCTCGCCCGGTTCGATCGGACAAATTACCTTACGGGGCGCGTTATCCCCCGTGTCCTTGCCGGGTCTGCGAGCGCGAACCGTATATCGCGCTCGCGGGGCCAACCGGGTGAACCAGGAAGACGGGAAAAGAGGATCGCACACCGACGCGCAAAACCGCAAAGTGACCTGCGCGTATATATATAAATATATAGTATCATCGCGTACGTATGTATCGCGCATGCGTGCAATACGCGTCGCGGTGCCGATCGATCGATAAGAATCGGGAACTTTGGAAAGTCGAGGTCGTTCGTCCGGGCCGGGTTGCTGGCTCTCGCTCTCGGGTTCCTTATTCACCGCGCGCGCCGAGGTTACGTCCGAAGTGCGGGCGTGGTGTATCGGAACGCCGATGCTATCTGCGATCGGGACTTCTCGATCGGGGCCCGAGGATAAAGAGTGCGCGTTGAGGGGGGATGGGAGGCTGTGGAAGTTGGGAGGGGGGGGGGGAGGGGGGACAGGAGCGAGAGGAAAAAGCAGCAGTCGAGAGGGGTTTGGGGAGGAGGAGGGGGGTTGAGAAACACTTGGGGCGAGTGCAAGTAGCGGGAACCGCGACCAAACAGAATAATAAAACGGGGCGAGAGAAAAGAAGCAAGACAAAATGAGGGAGAGGTCTGGCAGACGAAGAAGAGGAGGAGAATAAAGAGGAGAGAAGAACGGAGAAGAACTGAGAGAGGAGGAAACGTTGACGACGAGAAGCCGCAAGGTGACCGCGGCTCGCTTCCTCTCCAAGGTCGCTATTAATTAATACTTAATTATCGCCTCGTCACTAGCTGCAAGTATCGATAGGCTTCCATACTTCTGTTTTTTTCCCTCTCGTTATTCTCGCCCTCGCGTCAAGCGCGGTCGACCGGATCGACAATTCGACGGAACAAACTTCAAGCTTATTCCGTTCACAGCTTCGACTGAGAGCAACTCGGAAGCGACGAGGCCGCGCAGCATCTCATCCATCGACTGAGAGGAAAGTGAGACGAGGGTGGAGAACGAGCGGAGATAGCTCTTCGCTCACGTCAGTCGCGGGAGTCCGAGTCACCGGGTGGAAGAGGTGCGGGAGGGCAGGGGGAGAGCTCGGCGCTCCGCGCGTCAGGGAACATTCCCAAGATCGTTACTGGGTCACCGGTGGCCGACTAAACGGTAGCGAAAGGAATCGAAGGAATTCGCGACGGCATCCCGTGTGCGCATACCTCGCTGTATATCGCGCGGACGGCGCATGCAGCAGCGCCTAACTCGTAGCGATCACGGGACTTGCTACTGACGTTGCCTTTGCCTTTGCCGCTGCTGCTACTCCTGGCTGGTGCTGCTGCTGCTGCTTGGCTGTACCTCCCACTTTGTAAGTATACGTTTGCGGTACGAGCCGACGAGATACTTCACTCTCGGTCTCCGCGGAGGAGAACGCGCGCGATTTCTCAACCCGATTCCACCGACCCGCGAGCACTCAATGGATGTATACTCTCGCGGGCTTCTCGGGTCTCGTCGCGAGACGCGCGCGGGAGTCGCGAGCGTCTAGACCGCGACCAGCAATCCGGACTCTCGCCAATATTGCACTTTGTTTGGCATGACGACGGGGAGGGTCGCGCGCGGGTTTTCATTCGGTTGGGACGCGATTGTTTCGTCGTGCCGTGTCGGCATCGTCGGTGCGTTTGGACTTTGGATCGCAGCACCCCGAACGATTGTTCCGCAAGACGTTCAATGGTTATGCGTCTTGTGTGGAAGGTGTTATTAATTGCCGAACCATTTTAGGCGTCAATGTGGCCTAACTGGCCGCATCAACTCAGCCGCATTTGGTTGATGCAACTGCGGTGTCTTTTGTCTGTTTAGGAATCGAATGACATCATTGGGATATTGAAAACCAAAACCAGGCTTCGTTCTAAATTTGTTCATGTACTTCTTCTGAGTCTTCTTCTGAGTGTAAAACGTAGCATTCGTGGTTAGCATAATTAGTGCATCCGCAGCCTAAAGTCAATTCAGTTGAATCAATCAATCTCTTTCATCTTGATCTTTAGACCACGTCGCGGTTGTCTGGAATGCCAAGACAAGTCTTCAATCTCACGTTGCGCATATCGCGCACAGTCGCTTCACAACTAGCTCGCATTATACGTTCCCAGTCTCACTCGCAACCATCTGTCGTATCTTCCATAAAGGATCATTATATCCCTTCGACCTGACCTCGGATATTAACTCCTTGAAAAGTGTTATCACCATTCAGACGCGTCCCGCGTCCCGGGGCGAGACGGAGAAGTCGCAACGCGTTACCTCCAAGGTTTTCCATTCCACCGGAGCCTCCGGCTTGCGTATAACGATTCGCAAAAGCCATACGCGAGAGCCTCTCGCGAGAGCGTGAATTCCGTGCGGTTAGCACGCCGCGGAGATAGACTTTTCTCGGAGTTTCAGGCCTCTGCGCCTGCTGCACGGCGCAACCGCGCGTCCCGTCGTCCTGTTATCTCGGACATTCATTCTCAGAGAGAGAGCGAGAGCGCAAACCCGAGGAATCTCTCACCCTCGCGCGGTGCGTCGCTCGTCGCGTCGCTGCTGCTGTTGCTGCTGCTGGCGTCGCTGCTGCTGTTGCTGCTGCTGGCGTCGCTGCTGCTGTTGCTGCTGCTGCTGCTGCTCCACGACGGGAACGACGACGACGAGCGCGACGAGAAACACTGCGCGCGGGGCAAAACCGAGATAGCGCGCGCGCGTTGCCTCCGCGCGCAGCAGACACGGCGCTCGCCAGGGCCCGAGAGGCGAACAGCGCCTTATTCCTCATTCCTTATTCCCGGTTGCTCGGGTCTCATGCGCAGAGCATTCATTCTCTCTTCGTGCCAACGAAGTGCAGCCCGCGGGTTAGATGCACGGCTCTCGAGGCAGTTTTAGCGCTAATCTGCTCTCCGCGCGCGCGCGCGCGGACGTCTCGTGTCTCCGCCGCGCGCGATCCTTTTATTATATTCGCGGGGACGAGTCCCGGCGCATGCGCGCCCCGCGCGTCGCGCAAACCCTGTCGCGGGTCTCGCGCGCCACGGCGACGCACACGATTTACCGACCGACCTGACGTCCGACGCGCCTGCGCGCGAGCGACTCCGTATACGCCCGAGCGAGATACGCCGAATCTACGGAGAGGCACGACGGAAAACACGCACGCGACGAAAGCACACGAGCAGCTCCGTGTCGAGGCGGAGCTGCGAGCGCGAGTGAGCTATATCCCTGCGGAAGAGCGTGATTACACTGATATTCGACTCTGGGGAGTCGCGCGCGCGCGAGGCCGAGAAACACTGCGCCCCCCCCCCCGGGCTCGTCGCGTCACGCGCGCGCGAGTAAAGATAAAAAAGTGGACAACCTTGAGAGCCGGAATAATGAGTTTTTTTTTCTTAATATTTTTTTTGTAATTTTTTTGCAATAATCTTCCCGTATAAAGTTGGTGGCGAGATTATCGACTTTCGTGTTTTGCTACCGAAGCTCGAGATTTGTATTGTTGAAAAACTATTCGCGCCCTGATTGTTCCTAGTACCCCTTTTAAAAAGTTCACGTGAAAGCATTGTTAGCAGCTTATTCGTGCTGTGATTGGCCGAATTATATAAACTACTCAGGATACGAGGAACAGACCCAAAGGACATCGAACTTTTCGCTGTCGACCACGGCGGTACGAAAATTGTATCCTACACTGAAAAAAATGAATAGTTCTGATTACCAATCGTTGGTCAGAGCTACAAATATTTTAGTAACTGCAACCAATATTTTGGTAGATTGAACCAATGATTGGTTATAGCAACTACTAAATTTTCTCAGTGTACTTCGCGCGTGCTTCGCTTCCGCCGAGGATGCTGGGGATTCTTCCCAGCTGATTTCGAAGCCAGCCGAGTCGCGCCGACGACGCCGACCCGAATCGACGTCGTGAAACTTGCGCCGCGCGAGGAAAAAGTACAAAAGCACGAGGCGCGAATATAATGTTTTTTTCGTCGACTCCGCGCGGGTGCCAAACGCCCCATCGTGACGCGACTCGACGTCTAACGAGTGGTGCACCGCGCGGTACGGCCGACGGCCGTGTATATACGGCGGATCGGTGCGGACCGCTCTCACTCGATTCCTCATCGTATAAACACACCGACGCGCGACGTCGAGAGCGAGCCGCGGAGCAGCGACCTGCGGACTCGATTGGACGCCGCGATACCGACGACGCTCGATCCAGAAAAGGGCAATTATCCGTCGCGGCGGGAACAACGCGGCGACGCGAGGGAAAATATAGGCGAGGCGCCAAAGTCGTGAGCCCGTTGCTTATAAGTGATTCCGATAACCTCTCAATCGGGGCCCGTGCGCGCGCGTCTCCCTGACGTCCTCGTCCTCCTCCTCCTCGCCGTCGTCTGTGAGAGCGCAACAACGGAAAATCCGATCTTCGGGTGCACAGTGTTCGCAGGCGGGACGACAGACACCTGAGGCAGTGAAGAATTTTTTTTTCGCGGGTAAAAAAAATCTTGATACCTGAGCGCTAGGCACGATGTTCTGTATTCTATATACGAACTTTGCTGGTACCGTACAAAGTGCCCGGGCATAATTAACGGTCGACACCGTGTCGAACGACCTGAATCTCGTCCTGAATCCCGAGAGAACGCTCTTCACGTCGGCTTCCTCGTCTTCACCGAGAGAAAAAGTTATATTGATTCAATGAGGTCGGGATATTGCATTTTCGTTGATTCCAATGAAATATCTTCGCGAAATTTTAAAACGACATTTCAATGGCTTTAAAGAGACATTTCATTGAATGTCGCAATCAATAATCAATCAAATCATAGGTTGGGATTTTAATAAAACTTCATTGCTTTCAAAGAAATGTTTCATAGGCTTGGATTTCAATTACATTTTATTGAATTAATGCATTTTTTTCTCGGTGTTGGTTTCTCCGCGAAAATTTAATCGCGCGGTTTTTTCGCATCGAATTGAATGAAATATAAAATATTCCATCAGAGGTCGGATATATTCCGCACCGCGTATAACGACAGCTCGGCGTTTGGCATATTTTGGCTCCGCGCCGTATGCGCACCGAAACGCGTGTGTATTATACACACGACGAGAGTCCGTGCGCGCGCACAATGCGAGGGGGGGCGAGTTCGTTCTCGATGCCGAGAAACGCGGCGTGAACGGTGGTGGGGGCTCTACTCGGCTCACCGGGAGATTTGTGGCTCCCTGATTGAAATAAACTGCTTACCGGGTGGCGACGGTGGCCGCGCCGCCGCCGCCGCAGAGCGGACCCGGCTCTTCCTCCCGCTGAGGTAGCCGGACTCCTCGCACGCATGCGCAGTATATCTATTCGATATTTTATACCGTTTAATTGCGTCCATTTGGGAGTTCGTTTAATCCTCCCGTAACTACGCGGATGTCATCGTGATAAAAAATCAAAAGTGCGAAACGTGCGTCACGATGAATAAATAATAAATAAGAATTAATATACAACGTATAATTTTTTTATTCAAACAAACTGGACGTTAAAATTCGTGCGTTTTCATGACGTTCAAATATGATAATTGAAATCTCCAGCGAAAAAAAGCAAAAAGATTGCAAAAAGATCGCATACCAAATAAAAATCAAAAACATCTTCACGAATAAAAAAAATGGTACGTGTCGAAATTTGTGCGTTTCCCTCGCGCGGCGTGTATCAATTTCCGTTCGCATAATTCGCGGTTCGCGCCGAGTCACCGCGGACGCGGAAAGGCCGTGGATATTCGGGGTCCGATGGTCATCGCGCCTGGGCCGACGGACCCGCGCCTGCGACAACGCGAAAGGGGAAGAAAAAGTGAGAAATCCTCGGGGTCGGTGGTGTCGTTGGGCTGTCGGCACCCGGATCCGTACGGTAGACACGCCAAAGGTGTGAGGGTCGATCTGGGAAGGGAGGTGGGGGTGGGGAGAGACGCAGTGTGCGCTGGGATCCGAAAGAGCGTGGCAAGTAGTATACATTCAATACCCTCGACGTTCGTTTCTTTTCTTCCTTTCGTTTCATTTTTATTTCCCTTCCATTTCGTCCTTATATTCTTTCCCTCTTTATATCCTTCGCGGGAGACATTGCACGGCAGCAGCGGCGACAGCGACGACGCAGCGATCGCGGCGCGTGAAATATAAAAAAAAAGTGTACGAGCCGAAGAACGCGGAGGATATCGCGGTGTGTCCGAGGGGGGCGTGCCAGGGGGTGGGGGGAGGGGGCGAGGGGTCCCGAGAGGACTCCGGGGGCCCCAGAACGTCGGGACGCGCGCGCGCGCGAAACTCCTATACCCACCGTCGCCATAAAGAATCGCCCGCAGCTCATAAAGTAGCGCTAGATTTTTATCTCGTATCCGCGCGCGCGCTTCGCGGGCTCTCGAGCGCGCGTGCGCGCGCGCGGTGCTCGCGCTCGCGCATGCGCACGCGCAGCAGCGAAACGCCGAATGCCGAACGACTCAACAACGAAGATCCTGGCAGTTACGCATATTTCAAGGCGCCGCGGTCACGCGTACGCGACGAGCGCGCTCTTTTGCGCGTATTTGAGAAATGAAAAAAAAAAAAGAAGAAAAAAAAGACCGGCGACGCGAAACAGCGGAAAGATTCGCGAGCTTGACGTACGCGTCGGCCACGCGGGTACGACATTTTCGAACACCGAATACATTTGCCGAATGTATTATTCCTCGCCTCCTCGGCTCTGGCAGGGACACGTTGGATCTGTGCGGTTCGTGCATGCGAAATAAATCGTGACACACTTGTTTATAATTGATTTTGAAACTGCGCCGGTTTGACTGTTTTTTTTCGTTTTTATCGTAGCGTCGGATCGAGATGTCGATCTGGCTTTATTTAGATTTCTGTACGCAGTCGACGGTGTTTCTTCGAATCCCAGCACCCAGATGTCATCGCTTTCGCGCTGTAGCGGTAAAAATTACGACTATAGATTGCGCGTCACGATGACATTATTCAACTTGTAAATAATTGATTCCGATGAATCTGTAAAAAATGTATTAAATTACATTAACCCATTTGTTTTCATTTAATTTTTCATAATTACAATTTTCTGTATTGTTAAAATTAAGTGACATTTCTTTCTTTCAAATCGAACGACATGACCAAAAAATAGCGACCGATATAAATCCGGCCGCGCAGTCTGACCCACTGAGAAGCCCGGGTATCGTCGCCGGGATGTAATTACAGAGGATCGAACGGCCTCGACGATAACCGCGCGTGTGTCGACGATCTTCCAGAAATAATCGGACGCAGCGATTCCCGATGCGATTTCCTGGTACATTCCGAGCGCCACCCAAACGCAAATATGCGAAACCCGCGCGGTTATCCGAAACGCAATCCACCCGCACGCGTTCCGAGCTTCTCGTATGCTGATATATACGTATACTATATACGCACACATATACATATACCCCGCGGGCATAAACATGACTCTATATACTCGAGTGCGCGCAGCCAATACGCGGGTCGTCGTAAAAATCGGGATCTTAGTGCTAAAAAAGTCAATAAGCACGTGGCGAGCGCAGCACCGAACAGAACTCGAACGTAGCCGGAGCGAGCGACAGCGAGAGCGAGAGAGATAAATGCATCGTTCGGTTGATGCAGCAACAGCCGCAGCAGCAACTCGCGGCTTGCTGCCGTTCGCGCGTTCCGTTTCCCGGCGCGGAGCTCGTATACTCAGGGCGGCGAGGGTGAGGAGGGAGGAGGGCAGGAGGAGGGGGAGAGGGTAATGAATTTAGGAACGAAATTTCCGCGCCGCGCTTGCGCAGCGCTCGCTTTAATGCGAGAATAAAGTAGAGCCCGGGGTCAATGGGGTCGGGAGTGACGCGGTGCCGCGCAGCTCGCGGTGGTTCATGCCCCCTCCCCTCCTCCCCCCTCTCCCCGTCAAGCGTTCCACCCAGGCGCATATTACGGTTCGTACGGCGGGGCCCGCAAGACAATGCGTGTAGCCCGTGCGACGAACCTTTTTTACGCGCGGAAATGGCCGAGGCGAACATTGTCTCGAAAAGCCATGAGATAAAGCAAGCTCCTCGCTCGATCCTCGTCGCTCGCGCGCGCGCATGCGCAGCGTCGCGATTCCCTCGGTGATCGTTCCCGGTCGACACGGGCGCCCTCTGTCGGTAATTCCGAGCGTCGCGCGGCGTCTCCCTGGCAGTTTGGCCGGGGCGCGACGAGCGGTGGAGGAGCAGGAGGGAGGAGGGAAGAGGGGGCAGCGCGACGGAGCGAGAGGGAAATTGCCTCGGCAGCGCGCATGCGCCCCCTAGCGCCTGAACGCGGGTACTGCCGACGCTGCGACGCGGAATCTTCCTGGTTGCGAAAAACGCGGACACACAGAGAGGCCGACGGGCGGCGAGCGTTGTTGCCGCGGCTTTCCCGCCATTTATATTATCCATCGCTGCTGCTGCTGCATTGCTGCTACTGATGCTGATGCTGATGCTGATGCTGATGCCGCTGCTGCTGCTGCTGCTGCTGCTGCTGCCGTAGCTCGTGTGCTCCCGTTGGTAGCAGTTTCTTACTGCTAATGCCGCGCACCTTGTGGGAAATGCCCCTTGCGGTCCGCGCACCTCGTGTAGCGACGCCGTGTACTTCAATTTACCCGCTTTGGCGCGAACGCCCTCTCGCCTCGCGAGCCCTCGTGATCCAGGCGGCCGGTGTGTGTGTGTTTCTGTGTGTTTGTGTTTCCGTGTGCGGTGTTGTGTGTATATATCCAGGACCGAGTATTATCGGTAGCGCTGTTATGCGCGCTAGGTGCTTCGGTACTTAAGCTTCCGAGGTAATTTACGAAATGGGCGAGGAGCTGTAATTCGCGTGTGCTGGCCGTTGCCGATGTTACGCGCCGAGAGCGCGCGCAAGAGGCACCTTACGGGGAGATACACATTTTTTCGCTCGTGTCTCGCCAGGCTCTCCCGGTGTCGACAGAATATATCAAAGTTTCACCGCGCGAACGCGAGGGGCACCGGGAATTTATTTTATTGCGAGCGGCTCGGCCGCGCTGACTATGGGAAGCGCTATTATTTTCGAAGCTGCAATCGGATATGATGCATCTGGCGTCGCTCGCTAGAATTTCGACGATGTTGACGCAGATGTAAAATCCAACACCGATATAATTATTCATCGCCGCATAAGGGTCGTTAAATTTGTTACTACGACTGCATTGATTTTCGACTAGATTGTAATTTAATTGTTAAATTGTAACGAATGATATTTTTCGAGAAATAAAATTTCGCTCGAAAATTAAAGTTGATGAAGACGCTTAAATCCGTGGGTAAAGAATAAACCTCAGCGTCAGTTAAGAAATGAACTTCGGACGATAGTGAGTTGTTTTAATTTCTTTTTTTCTCGTTTTATTTTTTTTATTTATTTTTGTCAAGAATTTCCGGAATATCAAAAAAGACCGAAACAGTAAAAATGAAAGAAAGAAGCGCCCGCGTCAACGCTCTTCCTCCTCTTTCGGCTTTTCACTCTCGAGGGATTCCACGAATTAACATAAATCCCGTAGCTTTATAATCTCTCCGAGGCTCGCGCGGCTCGAGCCGAGATACCATCGGCCGTGGCATGCCGGGAGACCGCGAGCGAACGGAGAGGAAAGGAGTGAGAGAGGGGATGAAACGGCCGATCTCGCCGCGTATACAACGGGCAAACGAGCCGGGCGTGCGCTTCGCGGCAGGTGTTGGTATGCGAAATTATCACGTTAAGAGCCGCGAGAGAGCCGGCATTTTTCATCGTTTACCACACGAGCCCGGAGAGCGAAGCTTATGTACTCGCGTGTATATATCCCCCCCGAGTGCGGACGCACTCACCGATATACCCTCGTTTGGGGATAATTTCAATCAGCTCTTCATCATCATTTTAAAGCACTCTCGACCCCTTTTATACACGTTTATCAAGCATCCGACGAGATAAATTCGTCCTCTCGACTCGACGCGCTCACGCGAACGCCGGAAAATATACACATCGAAGGCGGGACCAAAAGGCCAATTAGGGAATCGACTGTCTTCTTCCTGAGAAGATCCAAAGGCGGAAAAAAAACAAATCCAAGTTCACGAGACAAATTTAAAACACTGTGATAATTGTGACAATCCTCACTAAACGAGTCACAGCTACGATATTCTATAGCATTTTCACAAATGTAGTCAAATGGGGAGTTCATATTGTATCCGTTTATAAAACCCGACGAGATAAATTCGTCCTTTCGACTCGACTCAGGTATTTATACATAAAAAATATTCACATTTCAAGACACGCCAGAAAACCATTTAGCCAAAAATGAAATAATCAACCATCTTCGTAAAAAAAATATATATTGGAAAAAAAATCTATTTTTCCCTGCCACTCTCGCAGGTCAAATCGGAGCGGTGAATCGATCGCGTAGATCCTCCCCGCTCTTCCGCAATATTTTCCTAAAATATAGCCGCACCGCGATCCTCGTCCTTCCGCTCGATCGTGCCCTGAGTGAGTCTCACGCACTTTTCCATCGTCCAATGCCGCGGCGCACAAAGGACGGAGGAGATGAGTCGAGAGACGAGAGACGGGAAATGCGGCCGAGCGCGAGACTGAGAAAAATCTTCCCATGGGCCAGGCGACAGGTAGGTATCCCGTTTCCCATTGAGAGAGAGACGCGACAGGTAGAGCGAAAAACGCTCGAGTGTCCGTCGCAAGTGAATGGCAAGTTGTAGCGAGATGAAAGGAAAAACGCAGGGTTGAGCGTATAATGCACAAAAAAAAAGTATACATATATACTATACAGTATACTATATACAATACATAAACACCGCAGCAGGTACAGGTAGCCAATTGTGCCGCGGGGTTGGTGAGAAGCGGACGACTCGCTTGGGGCGAGTTTGGGATGCTCGCCTCGAAAATGGATTAATGTATGCAAAAATCCACGGGGTCTCTCTCGGAGCGATTTTTCCCACCGGAACAAGTGAGAGAGCCCTGCGTCCCGTCCTACGGGGCCGAGCGAAGCCGCTGAGGGTAGACACGGCCAGGAGATAAGCGACCGTAGGGTTCTCGTGTTTCACCTGTTCCCGGGACTCACTCGCACCGTTTATATACGTACTGCACGGCGGACGGTATATAGTATACCACCTTATATCCCTCATCTTTTTCCCTTTTCATGCCGCGCTCGCGCCGAGTCCAACCGGGGCATAACGACGCAGCGCCTCTCGCTTCTCCCTCTTTGTGTGCTACACGTATACACAGCGGCGTAATGCAATCGTGTGTGTGTGTGAGAATATTATGCGCGAGCATCCTGGGACCATCGACCGTGATACACGCCGGACGGATCGTTTCCCAGGACCACTCTCGGAGGACCAGAGGTCCGCCTAGAATCCTCGGGGGTTGCCTCGTTTTTTTTTCTCGGCCTCGCTGTTTCCCCCCCTTCTCCCTCGACCGATCGTCTACGCGACGACGCGGTTGCTTCGGGCTCTCTCGCTGGGTATTTAATTATACTTCCGTTTGTATCTGTGGACGCATCTCCGATTAATTTAATCAGCCCGGGTGCGGCTGCACCCCTGTATTTATATCGCTGCCACGCGGTTATTCGGCTTGAGTTACCCTTGAAGTAAAAATATATGTTAGTTGATGGTAAGTCGGTAATTAAATAAGATTAAATCGGTAATAACGATTTTTTTGTTTATTTTCATAATGAAAAAGTAAAACCTACTGAAAATTTGTGACATAGGCGGATCTATTTTTTACTGATCTACGTGTCAATCGGTTCGGTCCACAGGCACCACTTCCATCCTGCAAAAAATTCCTTTTGACAATATTTCAAGCACCTCAACCCCCCCTCCGCGGGATCGTCGATCCGTCCACTCACCTCTAATTAAAATCGATATCTAATTACGCTTCCGCGACTCCCTCGCCGTCGTGCGGGCGTTGCAATATTTCACTCTTTCTCGCTTTCACCCGCGCGGCTCTTGTCGCGTCGTTCGCATTAGGCGCATAATGCCCTATAAACCATAGTGCGCGTAGTTTTAACATAACCTTAAAAGTCTCGCGAGAACCACGAGCAGAGGCGGAGGGCGACACGTGTGCCGCGCGGAGGCTCAGCCAGAGGGCGCTCGGGCACGGACCGAGCCGATATCCAATCCGGGCGCGAGCGTGCGCCGCACCGCGCAGGCGCTGGGAGCAGCCCGAGCGTGCGCGCGCATCGGTCGCCCGGTATTGCGAGACTGCGCGCGCGCGATCTCGTTGCAAGCGGTGTATACCCCGAGGAGAGTATGTATATAGCGCCAGGAGAGAATCGCTTTCTCGTAACCTCGTGAGAACTGAAGGTGCGCGCGCGCGCGCGCGAGCTCCGATATCTCGCTGCCGCCGGGCTCGTACGTAGGTACCTCCCGTGTGTATGTTCGCGATTGCACTTTGCCGCTGGCTGCCGGTGCGCGCGCGGGGCGACACGACAGACGCGACGACGACTTTCCACGACGTGATTCACCGGGATTGGGAAAAAAAAAATGCGCGGGAAGCACAAAGCGCTGCGCCGACGATGCCGCTGATTTTTTATTTCTTTTTTTTTACTGACACGTATATTATTCTTAATTATGTGGGATTCATTTGGAACTTTTTTAAATTATTTTTCTCAGATGTCTCGGATATACTTTTTAGTGACTGAAAAAAAAAAGATTTTCAAGCTTCGCGGTACATAGCCTCTCCGTTTTTACGAGAAAAAAGAGGAAACCGTGAAGGTGGAAAAAACCGCCCACACAAAACCACAGAGTTTTCAGATTAATTCATTTTGCACGTAAAAAGGGGGGTTGTTTCGAAATAATCGTTGCTACGACGGACCAGTGGAATCGAAGCTGATCTATTGCGCATCCCGCGCATCTTCCGCGATCGCGTTGAGCGGCGACGACCGCGGGGACGGCACGAATGCGGCAGAGCGACGCGACGAGGGAGAGAAAGAAACGAGAAGGAAAGTATAGTGTCGTTCGCGATCGGATCGCGAACCCCGGTAGGGGATTCGTTTTCTCGCGCCGGAGGTCGCGCCGCGCGACCAGCCGGCGGCGGCAGTAGCAGCGGCAGAGAGCAGAGAGCGCGAGACACAGGACGCTCGGCGCATGCGCGCTAGATCACAGGCACGACAAATAATTATCGACGTCGGTGGTCTTCGAATCTTTAGACATTGGGCGTGGATTAGCCGTAAGACGCTGGTGCAGTGTGGCCCCCATAGACTGCACGGCAAATGGCCCCCTGAGAAAGTGTCTACACTGTCTACTTGGTTCAGATGGTATCTTCGATTCGCTCTGCCGTGTATAAATACAGATATACATCTTACGTACGAATGGCCCGGAGTTTTCACGTTGCCAAGCGCGGAGGCTATGAGATAGTCGAGGGAACTCGTCAATCGCTCGTTTGATAAATTATTCCGCGATAAATCGGCGAACCGATGAAAAATAAACGAGCCTCAACCGATTCTCCGTCTCGCTTTGCGGAATCTCCTCACTGCGCTCGCGCGGGTCTCGCGAGTCGGCTAAATAGAGATCTGAAATCTGAATAATCTATTAGAACGACACGGCGCGCCGATCGCGGGACGCAGAAAGCCGAGAGCGCGCGGTAAATTCGACAGGTACGTTCCGATTGGATTGCGCGCGAGAAGACTGAAGGAGCTGAACGGTTCGCCGGGTGCGCGCGGTGAATGGACGTTTTTTACGAGAGGCGAGCGGGGTGAGGGGGTGGGGGAAGGGGGAGTAATAAAAGTTACCGTGCAAAGCGTATGAGATTATTTGCGATATTTATTCCACCGCGGCATTTTCGCTATTGTCAATTCCCCAACACGACTATTTTCAAACGAATGTAACAAAGTATTACAAAAAATGATATATAAAGAAAAAGAAAAAAACTTGGATATAATGAGGCAGCGATTGTTACGGAGCGTATTGTCTCACGAATATTTTTGGTGGACATTTTTATTTCGTCCTCGGAACGATGGTCATTTTTGCGATTTCTCGGACAACATAAGAGACACGTATTTCGAATTTGCAACATTTCTCAGAATTTGTAACATTTCTCAGAATTTGTAACATTTCTCAGATAAATCTTTTCCCAAACCTAAATAGTAATTTCAAGATTTCTCATTTGAATTTAATTTGAATTTGCGAGACATGTTTCACCCATCGGTCGTTTTTCCGGCACGTGGGTCACATGACCGTCGGGCGACCAGGTGTGTCGACAAGTTCTCCTCTCGTCGTCGGGTAACATTTCAACGAGGTCAGATGAATCTTGTCCTAAACCGAATACCGAACGCGCGTAGTGTTACGACGTTCCATTCGTTCGGGTCCGTCTAATCTTAACGACCGATTGCAAGAATACGGCGAGGCAAAGAGTGCAGCGCAGGCTGCTGCGGTATCGACGCCGGCAATCGGGTTTTAGCCGACGGCGAGACTTCTCGCATAATACTTTGGCGTCTAATATCGATCCGTCTCTCTCTCTCTCACTCTCTCTTCCTCTCTTTACCCGTCTCTCTTCCTCTCTCGTTCTCTCGCGTGCATATTTATAATATCGCACCTTCCCGGCTCGACGAGCGTAGGCCGCTCGGGTGATTAGACACTCGACGGCCGGGCGCGCGGGTTTCGAATCCGACCCTCGCGGTGTATCCTCGTCCTCGCTGTCTCCCTCGTTTCTCACGTGGGAAAGTGAAAAAGATCTCGATACGTCGATGCCGCCGCCGCGCGGCAAGGGGAGCAGCATACCTCAATTACCCAAAGCGTGCATTAAAGTCAGTCAGGAAGGGGGAGAAGTGAAACATTGTATCGCTCGCTCTCTCTCTTCGATCTTTACGTTTGTCAAAATTTATTAAAGATTCATCACGATACCCAGCTAAATTATTTCCTTTAAAAAATAATGTAAAAAGAAAAAATTCAGATTATAGTTCATATCATAGATTATGTATTATTTAAAAAATAATGTCAGCCGTTAATAAATCGCACATAAAAAAAATCAATATCCCTTCTTACCCTTTTTTTCACAACGCGCGAGAATCTGAGAAAAAGGCGGAGCAAAAATTAATCAGCGCCTCGTTCATCGCCTGCAATATGTTTTATATCGACCCTTCCGGTGTTCCTTCGATCCTCCCCGACCGTCTTCATTTTTTTTTCCTACATTTCCTTCCCGTTCGTCTGCCTGAAGCTGACTTGCTTGACTTCTCCTCGTCTCGGGATACGATTTTCATCCGCGTTATAATATCGACGCGAAGGGGAACACGACGGCGACGGCAAAAAGCTGGTCTGGGAACGCGCGGCCAAAAAGGATTCGGAGTTTGACGGGAACCAACGTCGGGAGAGACTCGGGGGCTCTCGAGCCGTGGGGGCAGGTGGCTCTCCCGCCGGTGCCGAGAGTCGGCTGCCGCCCGGATCTCCATGGGACCCCATGGGAGCGCGTCTCGCGTCTCGCTCTTCGAGAGGGTACGAAGCGCGAGAACCGACGAGCGGCGGCTGAGAGTCTACGGCGCAGGGGACGGAATTTCCGACGATGGACCACCTTGCGGTCACTCGCTCCGCGCGTCGCCATGGGAAATGCAACCCCTGCTCTGGCTATCCGGCCGCGCGGCTATTGTCGGGCCCCGAAAGAGTGAGAACCATCCGGAGACGGAGATTTCTCGATGCTTCTCTTGTCCGCGAAATTCATACGAAACAGAGTCGCACTGACAGTCTCTTTTCCACATTACAATGCGAGAAGCGGGGTTTTCGTCCCCACGCGTTTTTCAGGGGCGAGTAAACTCGTGGAAAAATGCTCTGCATATTATTCCCAGACGAGCTGCGACCTCGATGCGTTCGACCGATTCAACGTTTCTCGGGAAACGGTCGAACCCACACGGAAAAACGTCTCGAGTCGGAGACAACATATTACCTCAACCTAAAAATCGTTTAAATTGATTTACCTGCTTTGAATAAGTGACGGCATCTTTTGAGTAAAAATTGAATAAATTGATTATTGACCAAATATTTTCCAAAATATGTTCGCTTTCACTGCATACTGCCTATGTTTTTTTTGTCTCTTTAATCTCAGCCGAATAATAAGAGTTACCTTCATATTATATCGTTAAAATGAAATGTTCTCCTATAAAAAAAACCCTGGGCATTTATTATAAGTAATAATTCGTTAAAAACGTGAACGACCATCCACGCGCTTCAAAAGTTCCCGAGCGAACTGACCGCGAGGCGATGTAACGCTGGTCGTTAGAATCGTCGATGAGAAACAATTTAACAATTTAAATAATTGAAAACGAAAATTCATTATTCATCGGCGTGTCGGTCGAGTCGCGCGCGTCGGCGGCGCGATGCATGACGCGCGAGGTCCGCGCCGTCGAGCAACGGAGAGCGCCTTAATGTAATAATATACGCGAGGCGTATTATGGCAGGACGTGATTATATGGCGGGCAAAAACGTAACAAGGTAATACGGCCTAGGGTCGTCGGTTGCCGGAGCGCGGAGACCCAGCGCGCCGCCGCGGCTGCTCCGCCGGGCCCCGACACTTCCCTTTGGGGTCCGGGCGCGAGCACCGAGAGAGGCGCGCAAGTTCCGCGAGAGTATCGCACACGCCGATTTGCCGGATCCAATGAGCGCCCAAAGGGCGTCACGGGTCAGAGCCCCCACCGCGTTTTTTCCATAACTGCATCGCGATATACGTTTCAATACACATAAACGTCCACACGTGCACCCGTACCTGCTGTTACACACACACATATATATAATAAATATACATATACACGTGTGCATGTATAAATATAGGTATTTATGTATATGTACAGGTACACACACGCTTAAACGTAAAATATTCCGTGGTTCATAATCGACGAAAAATATCTCGCGAAACGTTCCTCATTATATTTCATTCTCGAGTATAACGTACCGATCGCGCGATCGATCCGTCCGATCGATCGATCGATCGATCGATCCCAGCCGCGAACGCGGATATATATATGTGTGTGTATATATATAATATATATACAGATATATTCCACCCGTGAAATGATAGTATTACGTAATTGTCTTCGTCTCTCTCTGTCGTTTTCAGATGGGATTACGTCGAATTGGCTTTGAGTTTGCATTATCGGTCGCGCGCGCGCGCCGACGACGAACCGCCGCGGGCCGCGCGAGACTGCGCGATGACGACGTGATCGAAGGAAGTCGCTTTCGCACGACCGCGGCGGGTGAACTCCATATACATATCGCTCGCGCAAAGCGCGGGCTTTGCGCGACTATCCTCGTTTTCCGCTTATGGTGTGTGCATACGCGATATATATACATATATTTAGTTATATATACGTACGGGAGCGAGTGGGAATGCCTATAAAGCCAGCCACCTGCGCGCTAGTCTATTGCAACGCGATATTTCTGCAGGTAGGTCTATGTATTTATATGTAGTACTATAACTATATACATATAATATAAACACATCGGTGACGATGTGGTAGTGGCCGTTGTATGGTACATAAAGGAGCAAATAATACTTACGGGTTTGCGATACACCGCACAGCCGGGGGAATATAATGTGGCGCATAATAATATAAGCAGTGACGAGGTGGAAAGGTGAAATCGAGTAGACCGTGGAGAGAAGAGAGGGGTTTGAGGAGGGCAAAAGGATCGGCGACACACGAGGAGGTTGGGATACACTCTCGGGTGGAGCGAGAAAAAGTGCGAGACCGAGGAACCTGCGAGGCGCCGAAGGTGTATCATCGGCGAGCGCAGCCTCCGCCTCGCCTCGAATCCTCTCGCACGGCGATGCCCTTTGACGGGCCCTCGGGTTGTTCACGTTACGCACGGTCGTCGCCGTCGTGTAAGTGCGACCCCCGGCCACTTCCCACGGAAGCGGAAACACCGCGAGAGGCGAGGGGGGACCCTCGGTCCAAAAACCGACGGGGTGCACCGCCCGTTGATGATGGTGCGTGCCACCGGCTCTAAGAGTGCAGCAGCAGCGTTTAAGCGACGACTTCTCCCGCGAGAAGCCTCGAATCATTGAGACGCCGGAGTGCGATCGAGCATTGATATTTTCTTGGCGTATCCATTTTTTAACACTCACTCGAAAATAATTATCCCGTGCAAAAAAGTGGCGAGAAGAGTTAAGAAAAAATAGTCGTCGCGTCGACTATTTATTATTGTTTAATATTATTTTTTTAACTATATTTCAAGTATCGGTTCAGAAGCGACGAAAGTTTTGACAGAGATCGACGGAAAAAGATCGATAAAATAATATTTTTTCCAGTTGAGACAGAAAAAAAAATACATCGAAGATGGAAAGGAGAGAGCCAATAATAAGCGGCAGAAGGTGAGAAACCGTCGACGAGGGATGATTAATGAACTCTGCCCCCTCCCCCCCGAACGGGCTCGTCCGTCGGGAGCACCCCTGCCATGCTCCCGAATATTACAAGGTCATCGACTGCGGCATGTGCGCCCGGATCACACGCGCGTCTTCGGCCCGCGCAGCCTGCGAGCCTGTTACACTTTTTTACACCCTCGCAGCTTCCGGCCTGTAGTCTTGGCCCGAGCTCTTTAATGGGTAATCGACGAGACAGAAGACGAAGAGGAAGAGGAAGAAGACGAAGGAGAGTGGCCGAGACGCCTGATGTGCACGAGCACCGGAAGCGTTTAGGCCTCGTCACGCTTGTTTTTAATTACGCATATACACCAGACGCAGGTTTGAACACCATACATTTTTTTCTACGCGTTGGGAGATCCACACACCTGGCATACACCTAGAAGGGAATTAATTTTTCAGATTAGTCTTATCATGAACGTCGGCGCGGCAACCTGGACGCTCCTCTCCACGTTCAGCGTTCCAGCGCCGTAAGAAGCTTTTTGGCTTAACGAGTTCCGGGACGGAACTCACAGCTTCGACGCGATGACGAGGACGGAAATAGAACGCGCTCGGTGCGACGGATATACTGGGCCGGAAAATTTATCGCGCGTACTTGTCGCCTGTTAAGAAGAAAGAAACGAATTAACAGGTAGCCGCGGATTATTACGAGAGCGTACGACGCGCGCTCGTTTGTACTGTTACTAAACGCTCTGTATGTACTGAACGGACTCTGGACGCGTCCAGAGTCCGTGAATACCGCGCGGGCGCTGTGTGTTTGTTTTCGCGAGGCGAGAACGGCGAACACCTGATAACACCTGGCGCACCGGGCGCACCCACTAGAAAGTTATATAGCGTTTAAATCTATTATGGTCGGTACACAACTGGATCGTGTATTTGCTCGTTATTTCTTCGTTCTCTTTTTTTTTCTTCTTTCCTCCCCCTTCTCCCGACCCCTTTACCCTCTTCGTTGCTTCGATATATAGCAATGTTCGTTCGCCGGCGATGACCGCAACTTTGGTCCACGTGTTAACTGGTGCGAAGGTGCCAAGAGATGATTGGAAATGCCCAAAAAAGTGATGAATTTTTTCGCAGCTTTAAATCAAATGTTTTATTTAAAAAGGGTAAATCGCAACTAAAAAAACCCTTGTGTAGTTGATATAAGAAAATAAGAAATTTGTCGAAATCGTAGATCTGGCCGTCGGGCCGAAAACCGCCCAAATCGGGGTCACGAAATTTATTTTTTCAAAATATCGACTTTTAACCTATACCATCGTTCTCAAGTCGCATATTCTACCCCTGAAAACACTGGTTACAACCCTTTTTTAGTTGAATTTGAAAAAAAAAATTTTTGGCCGAACAGTTTGTCAGAAATCGTAGATCTGGCCGCCGGGCCGAAAACCGCCTAAATCGGGGTCACGAAATTTATTTTTTCAAAATATCGACTTTTAACCTATACCATCGTTCTCAAGTCGCATATTCTACCCCTGAAAACACTAGTTACAACCCTTTTTTAGTTGAATTTGAAAAAAAAAAATTTTTGGCCGAACAGTTTGTCAGAAATCGTAGATCTGGTCGCCGGGCCGAAAACCGCCTAAATCGGGGTCACGAAATTTATTTTTTCAAAATATCGACTTTTAACCTATACCATCGTTCTCAAGTCGCATATTCTACCCCTGAAAACACTGGTTACAACCCTTTTTTAGTTGATTTTGAAAAAAAAAAAATGTCGGTCACACAGTTCGTCAAAAATCGTAGATCTGGCCGCCGGGCCGAAAACCGCCCAAATCGGGGTCACCGTAGGTTAAACAGTGCTGCAGCGCGCATTACGACAAACTGTCAAATCTTGCGCTATTAAACAAAAACTGTCGGTCGTCACGGCCCTCGACCAATCAGAGGCCGAGTTATATCGACAACAATGGTTGCTCACGCACTTTTTTAATAGAGGATGGATTTTTCGCGGAGTTTTCGCGTTTGAAATAAAAATTACATTGTTTCCCATTCGTCGAACAAAGTTCCTCGTTTCTTTTCTCCGCGAAACTCGCAGGGGGATCCAGGAGCTCGCTACTCTCGTTGCGGATCGTTCGGAACGGGTCAATCTCCGTGATGCGCTGCGGCGGCGGCTCGCGAGCTGCGCGCGCGGAATCGCAACGGAACGCCGGGGAATATCCGAAGCCGCGGTCGAACCCGCGCACTGCGCGCGTCTTATATCGAAGGATTTACCGGTAATGCGGCTCGTAACGTGCGGTCAGCGGCGCGCGAGAGTGCCGGTACATAAACGACCGTTAATCCAGAAATACTATCTTGGCGAGCTGCTCTCCCTCTGTCTCTTTCGCTCACTTGGCCGCGCGAACTAAAACCTAACAATCCGTCGCTCTCTCCTTTGCCCCTCGCGCGGTATTCACGACGCCCCCGTTTCTTCATCTCTCCTATCGTCGCGTCTTCCACACCCGAATGACTTTCGTCTTTCGCGTCACTTCTTTTCACTCTTCATATTCTATCTTTCACAGTTTACACATTTTTTTTATTTTCAAGAGAAAAAATTTCATTGATTAAATTAATTGATTGATTTTGATGATTTTTTTGATTTCATAGTTTCAAGTAAACGGTCTCTTTGAATTAATGAAAAGATAATATTATCTTAAGTATTTTTTTTATTGATTTAAAAAAATGTTTCACAGCTCGGAATTTCAATGAAATTTCATTGAAAATCAATGAAACTTTTTCTCTCGGTGTGCTTGATTCCCGCGCGGTCTTTGCCGGACTGCGCCGCAGCCGCGGTTTCCCAAACATTCCTCTGGCTCGAATATATATTTTTTTTCGCCCTTCGCGTCTTTTCAGCCGAGACGAAAATTGTTCGTTTCCAAAGAAAACGCGTTTCCCGCAGAGTATATATACGACTATGTATATACGGGCAAAGTATCACGGCAAAAGAGAATTCGAGCGCGAACGCGGGAATTCGAGGATCCTCAGGCCCTCTACGGGGGATTTTTTTTTCTTCATTTTTTAATTCCCTCCATTCTGGCGTGCGGTGTATGTGCTCGAGATTATCTCAGCGATCCCCGCGGGATACGCGTTGCGGCGCGGGTTGCGCGGAAGCTTCATCGTAGGTGCGCGGGCGCGCGCAGGGAGAGCGAAAAGCAACCGCGCAGCCGCGGTTGCGATCTCTCGACTATCCGTTTCAGGTGCTCATTGTCTCCGGCACAGGCGCGCGCGCGCCGCTCTTTGAAGTCGCGCGAGTGCCGCCGCCTCGCGTTAAATTAGGCGAAAAAACTTTGGCCGCAGCGCTGCGGCAACGCGAGGTCAGGTTCCTCGGGGTTCCAGACCCGGAGACCCCGCGCGGTGTATACACAGAACTTCGCGTCGGCGGCGTCGACTTCCCGAGACGGTGAGCGAAACGCACGGCGGAACGCCGAGAGGTGGAAACACACGACAATGCGCTACACGTTTGCGCTCAGTTTGGCCGCGAGGAGTCGTCGCCCGAAGCCGCGAGGTCAGCATCCAACGCTGCGCGCCCAGTGGGTTAAGTCATATACTCACGCACTGGTGGATTGCAGAACAGAATGTCGGGCTCGCACTGTACGCGTTTTTGAGGAGATTCTTCTCAAACGAACTTAGAGCTCTCAGTCTTTTTTCCGGTTATACCATGATTAATTTTTCGTCTCGTTTCCGACGCGAAATAAAAACGATGATTTTTTTTTTTTTTTTTCAATACATATTATATTTTCACTTCGTTGGAGAGTCAGTGTACAATTTTCGAAGCGAGTAACGAAAAATAGGGCTGTCCCGGAATATTAAAGATTCATAGAATTTTTTAAATAGTGTCATATTCTTAATTCGGGTACTTCTGCGATCTTGAAAAATATCATTTTTTCGTGTCTGTCCGGATTGTCGTTCGATCCGGTTCGCAGGCAGCGTCGAGAATTCGTCGGAGATTCACGAAAAAAAAAAAAATGATCCCACGCTTCTTTTGAGATGCGCAGCATCCTTTATTACGAGACTCTCGATTCAGTATCACGCCCGCCGGCTCGGCCGTCGATCCGGTCCCGCGCGTCACACACGTCCGCGCGCGTTGCGTGGAAACACAACCGCGAGACGTTCTTTCACGCGCGCGGAGCGCCCGGGAAGAATCCGACGACCCCGTTCGCCCCGGGTTGACGCGTTTAACATATGAAAAACGCGCTCGCGCGAAGAGCCGAGCAAAGACGCGCGAGGATGAATGGACGCCGCGAGTGACGCCTTTGTCGGAATTGCCACTTCTGCCTCCTTCGAGCTCGCTGCGGTCGCGCGCCCGGGCGACAGGTTAACATCACGGACCGTCGCGTGGGTGGGGTCACGCTCCAGACCCTCGCGGTCACCGAATAAATGAATCTTCATTGAGGCCCTCGCGTCCTTCCTGTCCGTTGAGATTTTTTTTTTATTTCGGACCCTTATTGCGGTCTTTTCGAGAGCGGACGAGGCTCGGATCGCTATAAGATATTCTGAAAAAAAAAAAAACTAAAAAAAAAATAGTGTCGACAAGAGATTTTGGTTTCTGTTTCATTTTTTTTGTTCAGTTCCTGAGTCGCATTTATTTATAAAGTGGCAAAGGAGTTATCAGTCAAATTAAATTCATCGAAAATTTCGCCAAGTCCTCTATTAAAAAATGCACGAGCAACGAGAGAGAGATATTATTTATTATTGTTTCGACGAAATTTTCACCTAGCTCTTGTGTTGGAACTAAACACAAGCAACTAAAGTGTGCAGAAAATCGAGGTCCCACTGTACGAGGTAACGAGCTACAAATCATTTTCGCGTTTTGCTCCGAGGACAATACGAGTCAACGTGTCAAGTGAGAATGAGTCGGAGGACGTTTAACGGGGGCGTTAGCGCCGATCGTTTTCACGGTGTATAAATAACCTTCGATCCGAGTTGGCAATTACACCGAGTTCCCACGTGCAATTCCCTCGCACACACTTTCTTCCCCTCGACGCTGCGCGCGTTGCCATCTTCTCGTCGAGAGAAAAGCAGAAACAATTTCGAGTCTAACCTATTCCAAATAATTGCATTAATTTGCCACACCTCGTCGCTCTCCGGCACGAATCCAATTTTGCGATTTTTTTTTCTTCGCACACTGCAACTTAGAGAGCGTTTCAGAGTGAGGACGGCGCCTCGCGTGTAACCGAAGGAAACGATGAAATTGACCAGCCCGCGAGTTACAGTCGGGCAAACGTCTACTAGTTAACACGCTTATCTATGTATAAAAAAAAAAAAAAAAAAAAAAAACCAAAGACTCAATGCGACCTAAATCGAAACCCATGTTTGTTTCAAACACTAATTCTTATTCGCAGTTACGAAAAATTAAAATTGAATAAAAAAATCCGCGTTAAATTACCGAAGGTCCATAGATTATATTTCACAGAAGGGGTGTTAATTATCCCCTAATAGAATTATCACGTTCAGAAAAACGCGAGCGGCTGTTTCTTTTGAATCGTCCGGTACCGACGACGAAAGATCCGTCGAAACGACGCGGGGACTCAGATGCAGAATTTCCGCGAACCGCGTGAAAACCGCGCAAAGAGGCGCGCTAACGCCTCTCGGGTCTCCGGAGGGGGCGGCTTCGCCGGGGTCAAATGTCCGCGTCCACCGGCGGCTGAGCTCGCCGCGCGCGTCGGTGTCGGACATAATGGCGACCATTAGACGAGTTTACCGTGGCAGCCCCGGGGGAAAGAGCCGCGCGAAGACGTGTGCAACACGTCGCGGCCTAACGCGAGCGGGGAAGCCTGCTCCCCTCTCGCTTTTCGCGCAGCTCGCTCGCTCTTTCCGCGGCGCCGAGCGGCGCGACTCCCGCGTCCGCTTTCCCCGTCTCGTCCCTGACACCTCGCGGCTTTTCTCTCACACTTAACCAGATCTGCGGTCGTTTTCGCAGCGACCGTTAGCCGCGGCCGCGGCGGCGGCGCCCGAGCCTGGGAATTTTCTTAATTCTTCCGGCTCGCTCCTGCCAAGTCGAGCGAGGAACTGTAGCAGGCGCAACATTTTTTAATTCTCGGATACGAATAAAAAATTGGGTGCGACTATTGAATTTCTGTACTGTGACATCCACCCCCCCCCCCCCCCCCCCCCCCCCGTCCCCCCTCCCTCTCTGAATGTACCACCGCCAGTCGAGTGACTGCATAATTTTCCCGAGGCGACAGCGACGTTTTTACGGTAACCGCAGAATCGCAGAAGTAACCGGGAAATAAATCACAGCAAGAATAACTGTTTGTACAGTGAAACCACACTATTCTGTATTCTGAATCCTTCACGGTAAATGCGGTGAATATGGTCCGGTCGATATATTTTATTAAATCACTAATTGGAGGCGGCTCGTATTCATGACATTTACTCTATGACACTAAATAACTCCACTTTTTTATTATCTTAGCATTTTCTGATAAAATCTCGGCTCATTGTGCACTGAGAAAACGGGGCTTGGGTGATAAATAATAAATACTATACTCACTTGAAATTTGCTATTAACTTGGAAATAAGTATTACAATTTTTCCTACGCGTACGCTAATAAATACTAAAAATATGATCAATTTTGCTATGTTACATTGTAATAATTGCGAAATAGTGTAATCAGTTTGTAAATTGCTATGCTGGCCAGTACTGAGCACTCAAATTCTGACACTAATCGCTAGACCCTAAGACCCTCCGTGTATCGAAGTGGGCCGAGCAAATTTATGCGGTAACAACGTCATTTTTGCATCAATGTTGCAACGTGGTGGCTGTATTTTTATTCTCGTGGAAATTCAGACGCAGTCGAGTACCTCGGAAGCTTCGGAGGCTTCGCAGAGGCGCAACGGAAGATCTCTCGCGAATGCTAGTGCAGTCTCTCGCGGGGATTACGAGCGACTGCGCGAGCGAGGAGCGGTAGCAGCGAGAGAGACTCTCGGTGGCCCCTGTTAGACGAGATTACAGGCCGGGACGCGCGGCCACCTCATCTGCTCGGGGTCACGAGTCCCGTACCTGCCCGGAAACGCATTTTCCATCACGATATATCGTGCGCCCCGGTCGCGCCGCTAATACACTGTATTATATACTGCACAGCGCGATTCGTCCCGCCCGATGGTCGTTGCTGCGACTCTTTACGACAATTCGCAAATTGTCGTAGAGTCGTAATTCATATTTGTATTTTTATTTTTTTTTGTCATTGTGTTTCTGTAACCAGCATAATAATGCGAATGTACCCATGAAAACAAAAAATAACTGGAATATAAAAAAAAAAAATTGGCCGAGAAACCAGAGGAATTTCTCGAGAAGCTACTCGACGATCCCAAGTGGCCCGAACGAGCGAAATTCTTCAGCTTAGCCGCTGCGCTCGTCTGCTGTTCGATTCTCGCGGCGAAGATTTCCCAATTTCGAAAGGATTTCGCGTCTGCGAAGGGGCGAGGCGCAGGGCGGTCGGGACGGACCGTCGACGATCGAGGCGTACGGCCCGCGAGTATCTCGGTGGATTTCACGGTGTATTCGCGTATGCAATGCGGTGCAGCTCGCGCGCACCGCTCACCCCGTGGAACAATTACAAGAGGGCCGAGCGCGCGCGCGCGCTCGGTAGTTGTTAGCCTATGCCCCCCGCGTTAGTGGTGCATTCCGTCACACCTGACTGATCTCCCCGGGACGTGGCGCTGCAGCGGCGGCGGACGCGAGCCGAGATTCTCGCAGGACTAACGATCTCCCGGCGAAATGTAAGTACACAGTCGGTGTCTTATTACGCCTGACGATCGTCGTTCGATTCGTTTCGCAAGCTGCAACATCCATCGTCGTGCAACTTCGAGCGGCCGGTCTCGAGCTACCATCGACCCGAGATTGAAGATGAATTTAACGCGGTGACCACGAGACTCGATAACAATGGAAAAAATTTCAACCGATGAAGCAAAATATTGCAATTATCTGTCATTTTTAATTATGAAAACCAACGACTTTGAATAAACGCTCCAATAGGACAAATATTCGTAAATTCTATAAAAAATATCTGTAATAGAGCTAAAGTGGTGAATATATGGTCGTCTTATGTAATTACGTATTAATCCGGCTGATCCATATTCAGCACTTTTACTTTATAAACCTTAGTTATTAAATTCCATGTCTCTTTCGCTCTTAAAATAATAGCGTATGATACTCGCGGGAAAAATTAGTTGTCGTTCATTAATTCGAAGCAAACAGGTGATCCGAACTCAAGGTGTTAACGAAACTGGAAACATTTTTCGAGACCGCGAATCGAAGATTCCTATTCGCAACGAAACAATCAATCTCGGACCGTGAACTTGAGCCCCTATTGTCTCGTAGGTCAATAACAACGACGCCGAGATGTACGAAGTCGTAAAGCCGCACTGGCGCGGTACTTGCGCTCTAATGCCAAGGTGCAGGTATCGGAGGAGCGAGTGGAATCTCGAGACACTCCGAGACATTGAAGTGCACGGTGTGTGTATCCCCGGAGCAGCACGTAGAGCCCGGGATGAGCGAACCCTGATGGTCGCAGGCTGACTTATGCAAAGCCAATATGGCGGGCGTGTCCGAGATGATTGAGTGAAGCAGCATCAACAGCAACAGCAGCAACAGCAACAGCAGCAGCGGCGACTCGATGGCCGACCTCGTATTTCGTATTCATAGAATTGCCTGGGAACCGGCGCGGAAGAGCCGAGATCGCGCGAGAAGCGTCGACCGGAGCGCCTCTCGTTGATCGCGCAAGCGCAACGTGTGCTTCGCTTCTTCCTCTCCTCCTCTTCTTCTTCTGCTTTGGGTCCGGCTCCGCGTCTCCCGAGAAACACAGAGATCCCAGCCGAGGGCTGCGCGCGCAACCGGGAAAGATATCCGGCGTGTCACGGCGCGGCCGCCGCGTCGCCGGGGTCCGCGTTTCGTGGGTACCCGAGGGCCTCGACCCTCGTCGTCGACTCGCGCAACTTCTTCGTCACCCGGGGGACATCGTCGCTGCTCTCCACGACGATACCCGAGCGACCCCGGCGAGCTCTCTGACCCCCGCGAGCTATCGCGTTTGCCATGGATTTTAATTCAACCGCCGATCGGTAAGAGACTCCGGGTCCGTCCGGAAAAAAATGAGCGATCGACTCGATCGGACGAGTATAATATGCAGCCTGAAGGTACGACAAAATGGTTTCGTCGTTGCGGTTGCAGCGATAAGGAGTTACGGAAGTGGTAAGAGTTTTCCCTTCAATAGCAATTCTAACAATATTGTGAATTTGATTCTGTTAATTTTTCACCATTATTACCGACCGTGGTTATCAGCAATCGGCTGTTATGATAATTCATAAGCCACTCTGAGCAAATACCGATATACCGATAATGCTATTACTAATAAAAATAAATAACGAAAATTGAGAAAATTAATAGATCACCGGATTGGTCGTTACCGATTTATCTTGAAAGCATCTTGAAATGTTTCCAAATATTAACAATTAATTTGGCAAAAATGTGTAAAACCAAAGCGCCGAAGTCAGGACAATAAATGTCGTCCGACTCGCATATAGCGCCGCAGCGGCGGCGCAGGTCGACGATGCGCACGTACGCGCGGCGCATTCGCGGATCGCCCTCCCCGTTACGGCAACTTCGCGGCGTCGATGCGACTCGGACCGCCCCGGCGCTGACCCACACGACTGGTAATAGTCGGCACGTATTAGTTACCGTAGCGCGGCGACGGCGGCGGCGGCGAGCTCGGAGCAGCGTGCGGCGAGCTCACCGGCGGCTGCGGCGGGGATCTACCCCGACGACGGTAAGTGGCCACGTCGTGATGCAAAACCGTGCCGGCAGCTCGCCGCCGACGCCGCCGCGATGGGAAAGTGCATTCGGTCACTCGCGCGCGAGCCCGAGTTCGCCGCTTCTCTCGCTCGCGCGTCCACGTACAGATTCGCCGCGGAACGGACGAGAGCCTCGTTGTTTGCCGGCAGTTTCACCGGACGATGACGGATTGCTCGATTGCTCGCCGGGAAGAATATTAGATCTGCTCGCATTATTTCCTTGTTTTCGTTTCATTTTCCCCGGCGCGCATCTCGCGGCTTTTATTCCGCGGCGAGTCGTGATCTTATATTCGATTGTGGTCAACGACGGACGATGAGTCGGTGAAACGAAATTTCGCCCTCAAAATATGTAACAACAATGATTAAAATAAATAAATAACGATGATAAATACGCGAGAATAAATCATGTAGCTAATTGCGTGTCAAATTTATATTTCGAATTTTGATTACATATTAAATTTCATGTTATTTCAAATACACAATGCGAACTGTTGTTGTCCAATCGTCGGAATTATTGGCTTATTGGCTTATTATATCATTTCATCCTCGCCGAGTTTTTCGTCGCCGCGGTATCGCCGCAAATTTGTAACGATATATCCCGGCGATCGTGGGCACGACAGAAGGCGCATAAGTTACGTTACTTTAACCGAGAGCGATTTGCTAATTTTGTCGTTCCTTTTACAGAATTTTTCTGCGAGCAGCGCCGAGTCGATTATTCAGGCTCGGGACGATAATAATATACACCGGACGCGGGGGCCGGTGCGCGCTTTCTCGGCTCTCTTTTTTCTGGTATCTCGCTCGCCTTCCAGAGTTATCGATGCTCTCGCGCGCGCGCGCCCCGCTCGATCCGCGAGCGCAGCGCGGCCGAGCGCCGGACCCGTTTTTGGTTTAAGTTACCGGTGATTTGTATGAAATTCGATCCTGCGACCCACGCGATATAGGTCTCGCGATATCGCAGCCTCCCTTCGCTGTATCTTTATCCCATTTCAGTTCGCCGCTCGTTCCCGCTCGTTCTTTTTGCCACGTTGCCGTCTTCTTCATCCCCCCCCCCCCCTCCCGTCCTCTTCCCCCTTGCCCCACCCCATCGCTGCTATCTCCACGGTACAACGAGCCCGCCACTGCGAACAACGTCGAAGACCAGTTCGACAGCTCTATTTATTTCTGTAATTCACGCTATTTGTCCGGCAGAGTCCACCGATGTCCGAGAAATAGAACAGCTGGCGAATACAAATTATTCGCTTCCTCGATTCGTTGCGTCATTTTTAACGTCCCCATTGTATATTATTTGTATATTATTTTGGACGAAAGATCTAGTATTGATTGGAACAATTCTTGGGCCAGCCTTTTTATTAGTTGTTGTAAAACATTGGTTCTACAACAAAACAAGACATTAATGGTATTTTTTTACGAAAATGAACAGGTCAATCTGTTTTGCTTTAATGTCGGAGAAACATACATTTCATAGGAAATTATAGGATAGGCTACATCATAATGACGTCACGATGACATTTGTACCTCCTTACAACAGTGGAACATCTAGCGGTAAACGATACGAAGTAACTTGACGAAAACGGCTAATTGGAATTGAGTTTTCCAACGGATATTTATGAAAACCTACTGTTACGACTTACAGCACGGAAAAAAAACTGGTAACATATATTTCTTTTTTTTCACGTTTTAGTAGACAATTATCCAATTACACTGTATGTAACGCATAGATACAACAGTTCTACTTATATGCACGTGCGCCGTAGATCGTAGGAGAGGTGCGCAGCTTCTGCGTGATAGAAACTCCCGGGAATGCCTGAAACCTGCTATTTTATCTCTTGGACTTTCGTTCGCCGTCACTTTCCGAGAAAGAAGCGGAGCCTTACACTGTCCGCGGCGGCGCGGGAAAGAGATCGTTAATGCGCCGTTAATTGACGCCAGGTAGTTCCGACAGTCTCACGGAGGCGACGAACGAGTAACGGGGGTCCGAGTGAAATGGAATACACGGGAGCGAAGGATACTCGAGATCCGGAAAGGCGATAACTCGATAGCTCTGTGTCGCCGAGACTTTAACGTGAGTCACGTCGACGCGATTGCATCGATTAACAAGTCTAAGCCGCGCGCACTCGCCGCGCGCGTTTGTTCGCTTATGGTTCACGAAGAATTTTCATTGCGACGGTCCTGATAATTATGTCGACGCGGTGTATTTTTAGTAGTGAACATCTTTAGTCGGATGACCCTGTCAACGTTGTTTTCGGAGAGACCTGTCTACAAATTGAGTGAAAAGTCTGAAGAGGGCGACGTATTTCGGTTTTTTCAACATATTTCGAGATTTCGGATTTATATATAAATAATATTGTATTACATTTCGAGGAAGTTTACAATCAATCGTGCGAACTCAGGTACCAAACACATAAAGATCAATCGATCACTGTTATCCATGTGACGTGTGTGCCAAGCCGCGCAAGGTACTTCAGAAGTCGAAACTTCCACCGTGGAAGTTACACCCGCTGCGTATTACAGGCATTATATACGAATACGTCTCTCGCGGTCGTCGGTACACACCAAACTCGTGCCCCATAACTAGGCGGGGCAGTAAATATCCCGTGGCCGACAATGTTGTGAATTACCGTGGTGCACCAACCCCCGCCATAAACGGTTCGGTTTTATGTTGGCAGCGGCGAGAAGCCGACCGCCACACAGGATGACGCTCCTTCGAGGTAACCCGTCTCTCTCACCCGCGAGTTAGCGGGCGCGTGCGCTGGCCACAGCCGTTCGCCGTGCGTCGCGAGTCGAAGGGTTCGCCGGGGACCACCGTGTACACCGAGTCACGTGATATTTTCGCCGCGCTTTCGCACCCGTTTTCCCTGTGACCCACAAAGCAGTCCTTCCGCTTCGAGTGTCAAATGACTTTTTACAAAATCTTCCCTCGTTACACAAACTTGGCCAACCATCCGACCCAATTCGTACTGAATAAGTGAACAAACTACAATTAAATATTACTTAAACATGAAACCTACAAAAAATCAATGGAAAATAAACTGTTTTCGATTCCGTCAAATATCGCTACAAAGATTCGTACACAAACCGATGAAAGTGATGGTAGAATTCGTGCGCACACGTAAATATGTAAATTTAACAATTCACTGTCAAATCATTCTTCTGTACTTTTTTTATTATTATTATTATCATTAATATAGAAGACTATTTTTTAGCACTGGTCAACAAAGTCGACTAATATTTTTGAACACTGCTCATTTAAAGCACGTGGGACAATATTCAGAGTCTAAATTTCAAGTCGTTTCGAACTCTGACCTCCACGGGGTACCAGCGCACAAGGTTCGTCCCGATTGGTTTCGCGCACGCCGCGAGTCTAATATATCTTCAGCGGGCACACGAGACTCCGATCGTCATCGTCGCAGTCAGACTTCGGTCGCGGACGGGATAAGTTTCAATATGGGGGTCGGAGACGACGAGAATAATAGTGGGACTTTCTACTATCAAATAGATTTATGGATATCCGACGAGCCGGGTACCGAGCGGTTATACGAGTGTGTGTGCAAGTCGCTCTACGTACTTGTAACGACTACACGCGGCGCGACGTAGTTCGGTTCCCTTTGTCTCCTCCACGCTGAGGCCCCTCGAGCCCGGGCACGGTTGTCGTTTTGTCGGTTATTGCTGTGTGATCGTTGCAGTTATAAGACCGTCCGTATCTGAAACCACTTTGGATACCGGTCTCGTTTCGATTTAGCTGCCAGGCCAGGCCGGCAGCACGACCGGCGTGTCAAGCCATTCAACAGCTGTGCACAACTCGTCTCCTGTATGCTCGGCGAAAAAAAAAAAAAAAAAAATAGATGACAAAAATCGGAACGTACTGCAGAAATGATTTTTTTTTCAAAGCAAACGAATCTGCTTTCTAATCCAGTAGAAATCGGTCTGCGATTTGTAAGTATATTTTGAAAATCAAAAAGTAGGGACATTTTATAGCTGTCAAATTCTTACAAATTTGGATACAATCGAATCTCAGAAATATTTTTAAATAAACGAACAAAAACGTCGAAACGCGTTGCGACACGTCGGATTGTGATCGTTTTCAGTTCGAAACATCAAAAACATACACATTCGCCTGTGTAAAATTGATCTCCACGATCTCTTTGCGTTTATCATTAATTATCGCATGAATATTATCAAGCGTCACGGGAGGATCGAGAGCGAAGCGAAGCCGACGCGTTTGCGCAGATACGAACGTGTCCAACGCGAACCGCACGGACAATCGATCGGTCGATCCGCTACGGCTGCTTGGGACCCATCTCGCCGTCGCGGAGATATCTCGCCGCGCATTAGATCCCCGATTCGCGTATCGATAAACGAATAAATGGAGCGTGCAAGTGCACGAAAAGAGAGAATCGCACTTGATTCCCGGTTACCGATCGCCCGCGCTAAGCTAGTTTTTCTCATCGTCGTTTTTCTTCGATCTCGCGGGCCGATCGATCCCTCGATCGATACTTAAGTCCCATGAGCCGCGACGTTGCCGGGTGTGCGTCCGGTCGTCCCGAATGGAAGCTATAAGTCACCTGTCCGGCTGACTCGGTTTCGCCCTGGCCACTTCTAACGGCGGGCTATTCGGTCTAACGATCTCGCGCCGGTCGTGTGATATAGGCAACCGAGACAATATTATCGCTGCGCAGGCGCATCAGAGGCTACGACGAAATCCGGACAAACCAGAATGCGATCGGCGACGCTTCTGCGATCCCGGCGCTCTGATGTTTTCCTTCCTCGCCACTTCTGATCTCCGGGTCGGTCGATCTCGTCCTTCTCGCTCGCTATTTCGTCCCTCGCGCATGCGCGTCTCGGCCGCACGATCCTCGCGTGGCTGACCGCGGTATGGCCCAAGTTCTCCTCGGAAGTTACGGGAGTCGGTGTCGATGCAGCAACGAAACAGATTGGACGGGTTTCTCGATATATACCTATATACCGATATATACCGATATATACCGATATACATATACAGCTTGTTTCTGCGTTTTCGCGCGGTGCCCTGCGAGGTGGTTGCTCCTCCTCCCCCCCTCCCCCCTCCTCCTCTCCCTCCTCGTCCTCGCCACAACTCTTTATTAATTAATCGGCGCAAGTTATGAGATCGGTAATCAATTCGATTATCACAAAACATCCCGGGAACGAGTTTGCCAACCGAGACTCGTTCTCGCGCGCTTTACGACGTCTCCCGTAACCGCAACGTTCGAACGGTGTGCTCGCGCGACGCACGGGCGAAATTCGCTCGTGGCCTTTCGCTCGCGCTCGTGCTGACCGTACGAAGGAGGCGCCGCCGCCGCCTTCTCGATCGAATTACAAAGTAACTCGCGATTGCTTGCGGACGCGTAATTTCTCGCGGGACGCCGCGCGGTGGAAGCTCAGCAAGCGGCGAATGCGCAGAGAGCGACGTAATTGCTCCATTACACGCGTCGCGATCGGAGAAATCGTCGTAGGCCTGGTGTAACTGTCAGGAGTGACAACTACTAATTTTGTTTACTCGAGCGACTATTTTTTGTTTTATTTGTTTTTATTTTTTCAATTACAGATATAGGAATAAATTAACGGGAGTACTGTATTGTATTATATCGACGCTGGTTTCGGCGCTGGTCAAACGATTCTCAGACAATTAACTTTCGCACCGAGAACCGAAGAGCGAGCAGACCGCAATTAGCGACGAGAAAGCCACGTGGCTCGAACGGTTTCTCGAGTGTCTCGCCAATATTTGTCCGTTTCGCGTTAAGTTTATTCACGAGTCAACGGGGAAGCCGGCGCCGCGGTGCCATTGGTCTCGCGCACGCGTGGCCGGCGCGTGTCACCTGTCTGTCACGGTTTCGCGGACACGGCCGACGCGTCCCGGCGACGAGCGCCACACTCGTATACTTAACGTGTCTTCTCGTCCGCCCTGCGCGAAGACACAGCTGGGCGACCCGTGTCTCCCGTTGATAAAATTGACATTCTGGCTTTCCGTAATCCTGCGTCTCTTAATTAAAGAATAATCATTTTTCGAAATACCAATTTCAAAATTAAGTATGGAAAAAACCTCGATACTTTTCATTACAAACGAGAATACGAACGACGGCGATTAATCAACTTTTGTCATTTTCGTAGCAACGATACCACAGAGTCATTACACAATATTTTATTAATTATCAAAAATCGAAAAGAAACATAAGATTGTACAGGATAAAAGTCGATATTCTATTAATAAAAATGTGACCTCGATTTGCAGAGTTTTTCGGCCCAGGGATCGGGTCTTTAATTTCCAACAGTCAAAACGGGCAAAAAAATATTTTTTTCAAATTCAACTAAAAAGCATTCTGGCAAAATCTCGAAAAAAAGAAAAAAAAAAACCTTTTTACGAAAACAAAGCTTCCTCTACGAGTCAGCATATATAAAGTCACTAGTCGTTGACTGCACTGCGACGTAGAACAAAAAGTTCCGAGAGAGGAAGAATCGCCAGGGTGGGGTCGCCCGTCGTGTGGGTGCCTGCAGACGTCACCTGCGGAGCACCTTGGAGGGCGCGCGTCACCTGCGACCACCAAGACGAGCGCGTGCGGACCCCTCGGAGCAGCAGGTACACGTGGGGTAGTAGTCGGTGGTCTCTCGTTCGCGAGAGCGTCGGACCGTGTCTCCTTGGCACATGTCGCGCTCGTTCTTCGCGCGCGGATGGCCCAGGGTGGCGACCAGGGGAACCACAGTCGTCGCCACCGCCGTTAATACCACCGGCTCGTTGTGACTGCGCGGCGGAACGCGCGCACGCGCCTGCGCCGAGACGCGGGCCAAAGTGGTTGCGGCGTGCGCCGACAACTTCGGCCGCGTCTCCCCGCACCTCCTCGCGAGCTCGCGGGGAGACCGTCGCGTAGCTCGGGCCGCGGGCAATCACGCAAGCATGAATCCGCCGGTGAAGGAGACGCCGACCTCCCTCGCCTGCGCGCGCACCTGCAACCCCCAAGACGGGGTTGCCACGGGGCGGCCGTCGTATATACAAATATACCGCGCGGAAGCCAACGGTGCGTGATTCCTCGACACATGCCGCGAGACTCGACGCATACACCCTGGCGCTCCATCCACCGAAACTTTCCTGGTCGAAATTTTTCAACCCCCTTCGCCGCGCACTTTCTCCGCCGGCGTCGTCGAGGAGCAGCGACGGTTAGCTAATTGCGTCTGGAATATATTCGCCAGTGCTGAGGAAATAAGTAGATAGATAAATAGCTTCAAATAGCTTCAAGGAGGCGATGAGGAGTAATGGGGGTCTCGTCACCCTCGCTTTTGCGATAATGGTAAATGCGTTCAACGACGAGAAAATGTCATATGGAAAATCATTTTCATCTATACTCTGCGTATAATTTTCTTGCTCACGATCGTACAAAGGTGTCTTGAAACTATTAAGAATTAGACACGATAATAAAATGTGGAGTACGCGTGCATCATAATTATTGCAAAATCATGCAAATTATCGTTTATGCGTAATAACTCATCGTAATTAATCGTAATTGGGTTCAAATATCATACGTGCATTTATGCATGAATGACGCCCTCATGAAAACACAAACCACCATGAAAATAGTCCGCGCTGAAATTCCACCCATTCATGGGACATTACAAAAAAAATTACCAACTCGTGTTTTCCAACAACCTGCACGTCTATTAATGTCCAACAACGAATTAAGCGATGCCGCTCGTTGAACCGAGAAAATTACCAGCCCGCATGATGCGGATTATCGAGCTACGAGTCTCGCCGCGCGATATTTATCGCGCTTCTACCGTCGATGTGTAAGTGCTACCTGCGCGGACGCGAGTCGCGTGGATCACGTGTGTAATCGTCTCGAACGAGACTCTCATTTAATTCCGATCGAAATTTCCTCACAGGTAAGTTAGTTTGATTTTTAATTATCAATACGAGACTCGTCGTGTGATATTCATATATGGTCGATGTGTAACCGCTACCTGACGCGAATCGCGCGGATCACGATGGACAAACGAGGACGAGTGATACACCCATTGACCCAGGAAGCGGCTGACGTTGCGAAGCAAACGCGCGTGGGATAAGCACACACGCCGAGAGTCAGAGACCCGGTCGTCCCGGGTCAAACAACGAAATTAATTTTCGGGCGCGGCGCCGGGAGCATCCGGCGTTATTATATTCAACGTCGACCGTGCCACTTGCCGTCCGGCCACTCGATCCGGTTGCTCGACGTTGGTAACGTGACTAACGAAGGGTCGCCCGGCTCCTCTTCCCGCGCGACTATCGGAAAGCTTTTCATTACGCTTAATCGCCGGGGGGCAAATATTTGTGCGCGCTCGTCCGGTGACCTCGGCGCTTCGGCATTTCGTCGCGGGCAACATGAGAAGCTCGGGTGACGGTCATTCTCAAGCTTTGATCCGGTCGGTAATTAATACACGGAGGAGCTTCGTTTACCATTGCGTCACTTTTTCATTCTGGAATAAGGTCTACGCTCTAATTCTAATAAAAATTATTTAGTCGAAAAGGTCCATAAAATATATTATAAAAATATAATAAGAACCTGACTGGTCGGTAATTAATACACGGAGCAGCTTCGTTACCATTGGGCGTCACTTTTTCATTCTGGAATAAGTTCAACGCTCTAATTCTAATAAAAATTATTTAGTCGAAAAGGCCCATAAAATATATTATTAATAATAAGAACCTGACTGGTCGGTAATTAATACACGGAGAAGCTTCGTTATTATTGGGCGTCACTTTTTCATTCTGGAATAATTTTTACGTTCTATAATTCTAATAAAAATTATTTAGTCGAAAAGGTCCATAAAATATATTATAAAAATATAAGAAGAACCTGACTGGTCGTCGAACAGCAACGCAACTGCATATATCAACGGCGGCTATGAAGGCAATATAACAATAATAATAATGACAATGCATACGCGCGGCTTATATCGCGATAATTATGCACGTAACTCGCGTTTATCTTTGGAATCGTGCGGGTAGGCGCGTTCGTGCGGCCGGGGTGCGACGGTCGTATGGCCGCGACGCGCACGAGCGAGGGCAACCAGCGTGCCCGGGCGCTGAGATACACCTGCTCGGGTGAATACGCGTGCCGACACACGCGCTCGTCGGCGCTCACCGTGACGACCGTGACTGCATACCCCGTTCCTCGATGCACATTTTTTTTTGTAAACCACGCTCAACGTCGAAGAACACCGCAAGCTGGTGCACCGAACGCTTTTCGTTTCCGCGTCCGCCGCTGGCCGGGTTTGTCGCCTATTGACGTTGCCATGGAAAAGAAAATGACAGCGTGCCTTATTTTTGCTGCTGCTACACTTTGTTACTGCGGCGCGTAACCTCAAAAAATAGTCCGTCACTCGAACAGATAGTCTGAAATAAATTTATAATTATTATTATTTTTACAAGATCACAATTCTCGAGAAATGGTTTTGTCACGATCGTAAAATGATCAGACACATTGTGGAGACTGCTTAAAATGTAGTTTACTCGAAATGTCTTCGGCTTCTTTTTAATCGTTAAAAATTCTGTCATCAGCATATGGGACAATATCGCAGACATTTTCCTGAGCCGAACCGTCGCGCCACGGGCCGTGCAATTATCGGGTGGCGCCGCGATCGTCCTATTAGAGTGTCGATTGGCCGTGAGTTGCCACTATTCCGTGTAACAACACGTCGGGTTTCCTTGCGCTGGACAGTGGCACTGCCGAGCGAGGGAGAAGATCGCGCGGGTCGCGTGGCCGACACGCGCGAGCCTCGGGTCGCGCGCGGAAGCGGCGACTTCCGCTACCAGACCGACCGGTAGTGCCCACCACCACCACCACCACTTCTCCTACTCTTGCATTTCAGCCACGCGCAAACACCACTAATTCTCCAGCTGGCATCCACGCCATCGGGGCGATAAAATTATTCACTCGCTCCCTCTGCACACAAAGTCATTGTATAATGTACAATCGATTTTTTGTTACTCCTGTTTTACATATCGTTTTGCTTTACGAGCTCATTTCGAACGTGCGCCGAGTCGCCACGAGAACGAGATAATAAAAATGGACGGATAATAAGAAATGGTAAATATCAAAATTCGGAATATTTTATTTTTGTGATTCCTCGAAAAATATTGATATAATTTAAAAAATAAAATAAAAAAAAAGGATGGCGAAAATTTGAGCTTATTGATGGTTGTTGAGACAAACAAGAGATTTTAATAGTAGCAAATGTTTTTGTACAAGGTGAACAGTCGCGTTTTCCGCGAGACGCGAGGCTGAATATGGCAAAGGACCAACGTCGAGGCAGACGACGACGCGGGGAGAGGACGGCACGGGCGGTAAAGTCGAATCGGCGACGTCGTGATTGCTCTCGCGGACCATTCGTGCAATTAACATTTGTGCAATGTCTCCATCGCGCTGCCTCGCGCTCATCGCCCGTGGACCTCTTTATATACGTGGAAACGTGAAAGTCAAAGCTTCCTACGGATTATCGAGAGTTCGCGAGTATCTCACGACACGAGGGACACCATCGTATTCGGATTTTCACGATTAATCGATTATTCCGTCGCTCGGCTTTTAATTGAGCGAGGACAGAGGCAGTTTGTCACGCTCTATTTTGTCAACGGGTTCCCACTTCATCGACTTGAATTTCCTCGCGTCGCTCGTCTGAATAAAAACAATAAAAAATTTCAATTTCAAATTTCTCAATAGAAAGAAAAAAATCTCTGTCGATCGTGCGATAATTCGACAAATTTACCGCAGTCGTTATTTTTTATTCAAAATTGCGCGTGTATCGATGATGTGAATAAATCGCAACTTTACCACGTGGCAAACGTTGCCGGTGTCGTCGAGTCGGTACATCTCGTACTTGAAGAGAAACGCGTGGGCGCCGCTATCGCCGACGTGGAACGTTCTGCCGCAAAGTTTAGCGGTGATTTCCATCTGGAATACGTCGCTCGCTACCACCTCGCTTATCAGGCCGATCCACTTGGCGTCCGTCAGGTCTGCGAGAGAGAATCAGTCGCGGGGTGTGTGGGGGGGGAGGGGGGGAGGGGGGAGAGGAACCATTGCGGATAAAAGCTACTTCGCGACTGCGTGCGATTAAACAAATCAAGTACCGCACCTTCGTGGGAGGATCGATCGATAGTGACGTTCCCCTCGGCTACCATGCTCTCCGGTTTTCTCAAGTGGTAGCAGTTGCTCGCTGTGAATACGACTCCGCGATTCTTGCCGCTGAGTTTTACCTAAAAATTCCAAAATAAGTAAAATCGATGAAAAGCTGAATTTCCAAAATTATGTTGTATTCCTTTAAAAAAAAACTATTCGATGTGAAACGAACACAATTTTTCACCTGCTTCAAGGTTTCGTTAGTGACAAAATTGGAATGTGTGGCTAAATGAAAAATAAATTAAATAAAAAAAAAATTAAATTGATTGATCGGTAATCAGAAGATTAAATTCAATCAACGTCATTTGTAACGTTATGATTACCTGCAATTTTTTGTGCTTCTGGCTACGGACGGTAGGAAAATTACCGTCGCGCCATCCGGGACCAGCGGTCGATTTGACGACGAAATTCCGGACAGGCCCGATGAGTCGAAATGCCGAGCTCGAGCCCAAGCAACCTGTCTGCGAATATATCGAGGGTATAACCGCAATGAAAAGATCTCGCGATCCGCGGCGTTCCGTTAACCGCGGGAGAGCGCAAGGTTAGGCGCAGCCGCGCGCGGCGTCGGCGGACGCGGAGTACGGATCGTCACCTTGGTCGTGACCGGCGAGAAAACGTGACCAATTCCGTAAGCGTCGGCGTCGAGGAGATAAGGCACCGGCAGAAATTCTGGGTCACCGAATCGCGATGCAACGAGGGGTCCCACAGACCCCCAGCCGTCCGCGAGGCTCAGGCGCTTCCGCATGCGGGGGCCATTTTTTTCCTCTAAGACGGGATATGTCACCTAACTGGTGACGCGTCAGCAAAAGAATACCGCATCGTTTTTTGCTTTGAACAAATTCTTATTTTGCATCCTTCGATTCTTATACGTTTTTCAAGGCTGATATTTCGGGGTTATGAATCATCGTCAGCCGCGTCGATTGCTTTTTTCTTTTGTTTTTGTTTTTTTTTTTCTTTTTCTTATCGAAGCATCGATCACGATGAACCGATCGACGAGGCGTTGTCAAATTTCGGCGAAGCCTCGACGCGCATTCGGGCTGCACGAGCGAACAGCATCGGAGCGTGAGCGAGTCTCCCGTCGATCGTGCGCACGCGGATCTGCGAGTGGATACAAACGAGAAAGGGACCCCCAGTCATTCGTTATCATTAGCGCCATGGTACTGTCGGGACCACCGACTCATTATGTCACTCGCGCGCGAGCGCGCGTTTTATTATGCGCGCGCGGGGAACGACGAGTTCCGCGTGCGCATTCGCGCGCGCCTGAGCGAACGTCGGGCTCCGCTGACGCATCGCCGGGTCCTCGTTTATTATCGACGACGGCTCAGCGCACAGCCACGAGCGACGAACGCCGACGATCGTGCGTTTGACGTCCGAGTGTATCGCGGATCACGATTTCTTCGAAATTCGACAGTTGACAATTGTGGAAAGTCAACATTTTGTAATATAATCTTATTTTTGGAGAATATATTCATTCTTCATTTATCATTTGCCGATAATTTTATTCCTCTACTAGGCTAATCACACGCGCTCGCGTGCCCGAGAAACTTTTGCACTGCTGCGCGCTTACAAAGCTTTAAAAGGGTAAATCGCAACAAAAGCAATTTTTTTTTTTTTTTTTTTTTTTTTTTTTCAAAATATCGACTTCTAACCTATGTCATCTTTCTCAAGTCGCATATTCTACCCCTGTAAACACTGGTTACAACCCTTTTTTAGCTGATTTTGAAAAAAAAAAAATTTGTTTAGACATTTTGTCAGAAATCGTAGATCTGGCCGCCGGGCCGAAAACCGCCCAAAAATCTTCGATTCTTGACGGAATTGTTTTTCGCTTTCGTATATCCGCAACCACCGTTCACCGAGATGCCGAAACGAAACGGAAGAAGTTTTCAAACCGTCGAAAACTAGTTCTCCCGATAAATCGGCCATTCGGGGTTACCGTCCCGTCTCGCGCCGTCGCGGTTGAAAGTCGGACGCGGAGTCGGTGGCGCGCGGCGCGGGTGCAGCTCGAGCGACCTTCGGGGCAAATTGAAATACGGAAAGGAGGATGAGCAGCCGCGGCGAGCGGTCGATCGCGGTTCCGCGGCGATGTTGCTCGAGGTACAAATTTAATAAGGCGCCCCCGCTGGGCCCCCAGTTACCATGCTAATATTCATTCAGCCGCGAGGCACGATGCGACGCGCGGGCCTGTCCGGTGGTGCATCTGGTATATTCCGCGGCACCTGACTCCGGTTGCGCGCTCGCAACCGGATTCAGGTCCCTCGAAGGCAACTCCGAGGCAACTCCGAGACAACTCGCACGAGAGAGGCAAGAGTCCCTCGGTGAAGGTGATGCGAGAAATTCTCCACTCGACGTGAGCCGAACCCGCGGCGAACGATATCACGGGCGAGGGAAGCGCGGAGGAACCGTGGAAAAAAACTTGAGTGATCGAGCGTCAGACGGAGGAGAGACCTGAGAGAATTAAGCGGATAAGAAAAAAAAGGGGGATTAGGAGGAGGTTGTACTCTTTGTCAGGCGGTGTATCCGGTTTGTTTCGCGGCACCTGACCCCAGTTGCGCGTGTGATAATCACTCGAAGGCAACTCTGCGAGGCAACTCGCGGTCACTGTTATATCACGGGGCCGAGGAATCGATGGGGTCACAGAAACGGAGAAGATAAGAACATATAGTTAATAATCAACAACGAGAACAAATGTATTTTCCATTGTATTATTTCACTGTGTCTTTTGCCGTAGCTTCGACTTTCGATGAATGGACGACTGCAGCGTGAAACGTTCGCTTTGGCTCGGACCGACGGTTTTGCCGACGAGCGACGTATTGCGTTAACCATCATCGGACGCGCACCTTGCTTGCCGCCGCCGCCGCCGCCTGGTCGACGGATACTCGCGCAACGACGAAACGATCGTCGCCTGCTATTTTACACCTGCGTAATACCTGCAGTCCATATACCTACGAGCTCATCTTCTACGCGCCCGCATCGCGGCCTCGTCGTTACGAACCGCGCGCGCGTCACCTTACACCTTTTTTTCCGTGAAACGAGCCCTCAGCCACGGATAGATCCTCGCTCGACGGGGGCCGAGCCCAGGAGACGCACGTCGCGCCTATAATATCGTATCGCCTGTAAACCCGTTGGTATATACCGAATCGTCGAACTAACAAATATTCCCGACCGGATTACTTTTCTGTCGCGTTTCTTCGTGCGAATTCGGGTGAAAAAATAATTCGTCAATCCCTGCCGGAACAATTATTTTTACAATTAAAAATCTCTGAGTCATACGCAATTTTGTTCGTGTATTAAAAATTATAGATATATAATTATGATTGCAATATCAGCTGGAGGAAAAAATATGAAAAGCCCGGTAAACACGTTGACCCTCAAAATCTATCCGTTCATAAGTGTCGCGTCCAACGAGACGCTGCGAGACTTACTCCTCTTTGCACTCCTGCAACTCCGGTCCAAGAGCTTTTCCGTCATTCTCGGTGCGCGCGAGGAGTGCGAGGTGCGCGCGGCGAGCGCTCGTCGACCACAGCGCGGAACGATTTAATTCGGTGCTCTCAGCGCGAGACCTCCGCTCGCGTGTTCGCCTCGCTCTCGGGAGTCCGGTCTCTCTCCCTTCATCCCTCTCGTTGCGCGCGCGTTCACCTCTTGTTCGCGTTCCGTCGTCTCGCTCGCGCCGCAAGGATGTCCCAGTGAATCGTACAAACGGAGAAAAGGAGAGAAGAGGAGGAGATGCCTCATCTCTTTCGCTCATCTCTCCTTTCCTCGCTCTCGCAAGAGCGAGTGAAGCGAGCAACGAGCGAGTCACCGTGTTGCCGGGGATGTATGTGTATTCGTGTTTGCCTCGCAAGAGGAAATTAGCATACGGCTGGAATCGAACGAGGTACCCCGATGTCTCCATCGCTCGTGAAATGGATACTCGAGGAGCTCACGGCGAGGCAAGGCGAGGCGAACGAAGCTGCAAGCAGCGCGCGCGTTCCCCTTTCAGGGATTGGTTTATGCCTGGGCGAGGACTTACGGCTCGGTCGTACCTCAATCGCGTTCAACTCCGCTCGCGCTCGCGCGCTCGCTCGCTCGCCCGCGCCGCAGTCCTTATCCTTACAAACCAGCGCCAGGCCAGCAGGGTTTCAACCCGGGAGGTTTCGCCGCTCCGACGACGGCGACTGCGCCTCTGTGTAGGAGTTACACCGTGTACTCGCGGACTCGATTCTAGGTACCCGGGCGCGCAAGCGCGTTTGAATATTACAGAAGACCGGCCGAGAGGAGATGGCGAAGGACATCGCGTGTCTTTGTGCTCGGGAAGAGGAGCGCGGAAAGAAGCATCCACGCCCTCGTCGATTCGGAACAGGATTTTGAGGTTAAGCAATTTCTAGTCGTTACGATATATGTCATGCATTTAGCTTTTGATTAGAATATGATATCAATTGTACGATTCGTTTGTAGAATATAGCTTGTGGAAAAAGTAAGGATGTCGTGAATCAAGGTGTCAAAGGAGGTCAAACGAAATGCGAGTCACACGGTTGACCTGCAAAATAGTTGAAGTTCGATCAGGATGAACCAAATCCGCTTTAACGTCAGTTCAATAATTGAGCTCGAGCGCCACTTGTAGCTTAACCTCGTCACTTCGCGCGTATTATCATCAACAACGCCCCACAGTCACTCGTACGACCACGAAACCTGGTCGTAAATCGTATCCAAATTAATTCGACCATCGGCCGTCAATTTATTAAGCGCCAGCGAGCAACCTCGCGTACCGCTGAGTATCATAACCGCGCCATAAACTATTTTAATCAACGTGAAGAAGCGTCGGATGACGAAAAAAATATGTTCTCTCGCTCGATCGATTCGCCGCTTCGCGCCCGCGGGCGGCTTAATTTATCCTCGCCGCGCGCGGCGGCGTCTGCGGGTTAAACTCTCCGTCCGTTCCGCGTGTTTCGCCGATCCTCGCGCGTTCCACCGAGATTGCAAATCATTCGTCGCTTTATTCGCGGCCGCGTCTCACAATTATTAGAGACGTGAGCGATTGCCCACCTCGTGGGCTCTCTGCGCGCCTCGTGCGTTCCGCGAAAAAGTATAGATCGAAAGTGAGAGCAAACACAACGTTGTGCGCTTGCGCGATGCCTCGAGAAATCTCGTGGGTGCGCGCAGGCGCGAATGCGCCGCGATATTATTTGAAGAAGCGAATAATACCGCGAGCGCATCGGCCTCGGTGTGCGTCTCGTTGCAATGCGCGCGAAGAGAGCGAATGTGCTGAGCATATTCGCGCGGGGTGTGTATTACACGGCGATGAAATAGAAATATGTGGATTGTAAATCGACAGCGTTGCCCCGTGTTCCCCGGGGGCACCGCGCGCGCGCGGAATCTCGTGCCTCCTCTAATTGAACGAAGATCGACGATCGCGACTCGGGATGCAACTCGAGAGAAAACAAGACACGAGAGTGTATAACCTCGCTGCTACGCAAATTTCCGCTCGGCGTCCTCGGCTAAATCGAACTGATCACCTCGACACTCGTCGGCCAATTATCGAACGCGTCAGTTTTCTGTCGTTTTTTCGTCGCTTTCGTCGATTTCGTCGCTGCGTCTTCACCATTTTTCAGTCTTTATATTTCTTTTTACGCATACGTCCGTCGGGTATAGTCGCAACTTCCACGAGTTGCAGATTTTGTAAAAATCCGCATTTACTCGCAGCGCATGCGACAATGAGTCGACGCGCTGCAGCTCTCGGCGCATGCGCCGATGGGTCGATGCGCGGTAGATCTGCGCGCGCACCGCGCCTGCGCACTACCTCGGCATCGCGGCGATTAGGGCGTAGAGTGAGCGCGCACAGCTCAGCGAGCTTCAACTGTATACGCTGCACCGGACTCTCCGCGCCGTCTTCTTTCCTCTCGGGATCTTTCGCTCGCGCTCGAATCCCACCCACCAGCGGAAAGTCCAATTAGAGTCGACTACCCGTCCGAGATAATTGGCGAACACTCGGGCGAGGACGTAACTCAATCGGTAGCGTCCCGCTTCTTCCCTTCGCTCTTCCTCTCTTTCCCTCTCGCCAGTCCCTCTCGTTCCCTCTCCCGCTTCTTGTCCGCTTTCTCTTCGTCCCGCGCGTGCGCCGTCGATCCCAGGCTACACTGGCCGAGTCCCATCAAGAGAGATTCCTTCCTTCCTTCTTCGTCGCGGCCGCGTCATCGCGGACAGTGCGCGCCGCACGCACCGCTCGGTCACTGGGTGCTCGAACACCCGCGGAAATCGCTCCCGGCGATTCTCCGCGGAGCCTCGCTATATGCCCACGGCCTGAGATGCGCATAGACACTGCGCAAAGTTCTGCGCAGAGTGCGCACGCAGTTTCTCGGATAGTCGGTAAGATGAGCCGCGCAGGCGCTATAAATCCGAGTGTACAGGATACTCTCCTCGTCCGACGGTTACACCCGGTACCCAGCGACTCGCGCGCACGCAACTCCGCCGGATAATTAGGAACGTGTCACGCCCCCGCTACCGCTGACGTTCGATCTTTTCCTCATCGTCTCTCATATCTCTCTCACTGTCTCTCTCGGTAATGCCGTGTGCACCACGCACGGCGAAGTAACCAATGAGTGATTAGACACCTTTATCTGATTAGGGATCTGTATCTGTGATCAAATATATTGAACAAATTAAGCGTATGAGTGTATTCCTTCTAGCTCTTCCTCTGATATTCATTATTTCGCGTGAGAGACTAACTCATATCATATTCTTGTGTGCATTTCTCGATTGTTTCGAAATCTTATGATTGTGGGAGTCTGAAGTAGAATAGAAATGCTGATTGTGGAGTGTTTTCGATATTGTGTTGAATTAATCATATAAATCGTATTTTTTTAAAGAAATGTTAGATTGCAGAATGTGTTGACTTCAATGATTTGTATACTTTCAGAGTACTCGTATTTTCTTTCCGTAATAAACAACCACGTACTTACGTACTTTGCACACAAATTTCGTATCCGGTACTTTCCGCATTTCCCAATATCGATAATTCAGGCTGGCCGGTCGGGCCAGAAGCAAGGCAAAAACAGTGCAAACACGAGCGTTCCGCGACTCGCTTATCCTCGCCGGAGTCCCGCATACATCTCGAGCTTTCCACCCCATCTTCTTCCTCCACTTCTTAGTGCCTCGCGCGTTTGCGAGCGGCAAAAGGCAAAGCGCCCGCGCAGTCACCTGGAATGAACGAACGGACATGGCGAAACGACGAGTGGCAAAAAGCTCGAGAAAATATAATAAATTCAAAGAGCTAGAGCAGAGAGGCGAGTGCGCGGATCCTATCTCGAGCAGGAGAGGAATGTTTTGCAATTTCGCGCTCGCCGGGTTCGCCGTTTCTGCGGTTTTAAATCCTCCCGCGCTCTTCGGTTCGGCGCACGTTTTCGCGACGCGTCCGCGCGGCCCCCCAAAAAAAAAGACGATATACGAGGGAGGACGCACCATAACCGCGGATACATTCGATGTGCGCCGGACGAGTTCTCGCTCTCGCCGCGCGCGTTAACGAGGCAGCGATTTAGTTGCGTTTTCCATCGCGCATCCTCTCTCGTTTTATATGCACCGCGCGGTGGTCGCGCATACTGCGCGCTGCGCTCACGCGAGGAGCGGCCGCGCAGTGTGCAGTGCGCAGTCGCAGTACGTTCGCGGTACTTAAGAACCCCCGAGCCAATTAACGCGCGAGTCCGCGGTGGCCCGGGCTAAATTATTAGCGTCCACCCCACGGGCGCCCACGGGCATGCGCGCGACTCTCCGCGACATATTTACCGGGCTGTCCCGGAGAACCAGCTCACCGCGCGCGCGCGCGCATGCGCGGACATTCGCAGCGCGAGCTGCGCGCGCAACCCTCGACGCAAGTATATATACACACCGAGAGCAGCAGCGCGGAGCAGCGCCGCGACGCTCTGTACACTTTGCACGAGTGATAAATATACTCAACTATTTTACTGGCGCTCACGACTCGGTAAATAATTGAGTAAAGCACGGGAAGGAGAATCGCACCGAGAAGCCCGAGAATTATTATTATTATTTACACGCGTTGCGGTGGATAAAAAACTTGCGGGAGTCAAGGAGCGAAGATTGGGGGAATCGGGCGGACTTGGAGACTAACACACAAAATGAGGAGGTAAAAGGTGAAAATGAATGGTCTCAGTTCTTCCACTTCCTGTTCGTTCGATTAAAAATTACAACGACCAACGTGAAATTAATGCATTTATTTTATATGGCGGAACATTTTTTTTCTGTTTGAAAAAAGAAAAAAATTAATCAACGGTAGCTCAAAATGACGAGTGTTTATTTTGCACGAGTCGGTTTCGAAGAAAAAAAAAACGATCGCCGAAGATGAGAACGGGGGGAAGGAGCGAGAGGAGAGAAAACGGAAGACACGGCGCGTGCGCGCGCGCGACTCGGTCCACCGCCTCCGGGTTGTCTCCTTAAACTTTATACCTCTCGCGGTTTTACGTTCGGCGCCCGCTTCTCCCGCGTAAGGGGATACCTAACGGTGACTCGACCTACTCGCGAGCGCGAGACCGGAAGTGATCGCCGGGCGCGTGCGAGCGACGCCGCGCAGCCGCCGTCGCCGTGAATCGCCCGGTGATCGATCGGCCGAAGAACTTCATCTCGCGGTCCGAGAGTCGCCCGAGTGCGGGAGGCCGAGTGTCACGACGCGTCGTCGTCGTCGTCGCCGCCGCCGCCGCGTCCGGACCTCCGTGCGAATTTCTCCTTCCTCCGAATCCGGACCGCGTTACCGATCGCCGCTTAAACTCGTAGCTAAAGCGATTTGTGAAATGAACAAGTGGAAAAACACGAAAACCAATTGCCTCATCGCGAGACAATTAGTCTCGGAAATCGCTTGGCGTCCGACGAGCAAGACGCGGTGTTTGCTCTCCGGGCGAATCGCGCGCGAATTTTCGAGCGATCGCGCGACAGGCACGAGAACGCGATCGCGATCTCTCGGCGATCTCGGCGATCTGTGCACAGTGCGCGCGCACGCATCGCCGCGACGCGCAGTTGTTTCTCGGGCGAAGGTGGAGCGAGCGAGAGAACTGGAAGCGCGTAATAAGAAAGAAACGACGACGAGAAAGGGGCGAGGGGGAGGGCGACGCGGGCGAGAGGGAGAAGGAGCGCCGATGGGATTATAAGTAATGCGCCGCAGCACGTGGTCCCGGTTGGTCCACCTTCCAGGTTGTCAAACCTGTTTCGTCCGCTTCCAACGTCTCTCGTCGTCTTCGTCGTCTTCGTCTTTGTCGTCTTCGTCGTCTTCGTGGTCTTCTTCGTCGTCCTCGGTTTCCTCGTCTTCGTCTTCGTCGTCCTCGGTTTCCTCGTCTTCGTCTTCGTCGTCCTCGGCTTCCTCATCTTCGTCTTCCTCGTCTTCGTCGTCTTCATCCTCCTCGTCGCCGTCGTCGTCTTCGTCTTCCTCTCCGTCTTCGTCCGACGAGGAAGACCTTGTCTTCGTCGTCTTCCTTGTCTCCGTTTTTCTCGTCTTCCTCGCCTTCGTCGTCCTCGTCGTCGTCGGATGTGCTCACGCACCGCCGCTCTTGTTGATGCAGAACTTGCGCGGGTGCGCACCGAAATGTCCGCTCGCTCGCACGTGCCCCGTCGACGCGGCCACGACCAAACCGATTTTAAGACTCCCCCCGCTTTAAATAGGATCGGCGATGTCGTACCTCGCTGCAATTCCAGACAACTTTTTTTTCGGGCTGCTGGAACTTGGGCCCCAGGAATTCGATTCAACTGAATATATATATATATATTTAAACAAGTCTGCAAAGTAGAACCTTGCAAATTGCTTCCTCTAAATTTTGCACTTTTAACGAAGCTACATCTATGAGGAAGTATGTTGATTGGTTTTGGCTTCCTCATAGAGGAAGCTTCGTTAAAAGTGCAAAATTTAGAGGAAGCAATTTGCAAGGTTCTACTTTGCAGACTTGTTTGAGCTTAATATATTTTACAGTTTTGTAAATATAATTAGCAACAAAGCGTTCGCTTCGCTCATGCTATTAGAACCCGTAACCTCGTAATTTGCACGATCCAGCGCGTGAACGAGATTTTTCAAAATATTCAAAATGCCATAAAATTTTAACGGCTGGACCGATCCGTGTCAAATTTCGACTCAAAACGTAGTCTATGGTTGTCCATATGTGAACCAAATTTGAGGTAGTTCTGCGAAAATTTTTTCCGCATTTTTTTTGTTCGTGTCGGTTTTTTTTAGTTTCTCATTCCGCAAAATCGAAATCTACCGATATAATTACCGTTTCATTGACGAAACTCTTGATTAATAATCAATAAACGTAATGACACGTTCGAAATTGCAATCGGATGTCTTATTATTTACAGGAGCTAAATCTACTTCCAGAGATTCGAAAAAAATTGAAATTGCAATAACATGGGAACTGCTTTACCGATTTTCTCCAAATTTGGTACAGATCATGGTTTGATGGTGGTCGATTAACGGACAAAATTTCATCCCTATATCTCTCAATTTACGGAAGTTACATCGTGAAAACAATTTTTGCCAAATTTTCAAAATGCTGCGAAATCTGAATTTATGAACCGATTCGCGTCAACTACAATCCCAAACAGTGTTGCATGATAGCCCACTCACATGCCAAATTTGAAGAAGATTCATCTAAAATTGCGACAGTTATCGTGTAAACAACGAAACGTGCACATACACACACACACACATACATACATACATACATTTCGCACAAACCACTTTTCTCGACGTTTTGGACCATTCTGAGTCTACTGACATCAAAATCTCGAAAAAAATTTTTTTCACGAAAACAAAGCTTCCTCTATGAGGAAGCAAAAAGCGAGGTGCATAATCCGAAGCGATGCGAAACGTGTGTGTCACCTGGCCGAACTTGTGTATAGTCCGGCCAGGTCGGAGACCGAATGCAACATTCGCAAACGTCGACCTTTAAAAGAAAAACAAACAAAAAATCAATCAGCGAAGGACACGATGTTAACGATGCATTTTTCGTCGAAAAAAGGACATTGACAATCGTCCGAGTAAAATCACTCTCAGTCGCGACGAAAATGTATATTATTTCCGCGTGTCATGACGTCGCGGGAAGAGCTTCGATGTATCTTCTGCGAGGATCTGAGGGGTCGCGAGAAATATCAACAAATGGACGACCAGGTCGTGTGCTATTTTTCGTCTCGCAATCGGAACGAGCAGCGATGTTTCGGGGACCTCAATCCGTACGTCGCGTCGTCGTCATCGCTCGCGAGAGACACTTCTGAGTGCGTTGTGACACGATTGACACGGGGAGAGCCAGCGAAAAAGGGCCAACGCGGTATCATCGGGGTCTTAAGACGATAACGGTGATCTCATGTGGCGCAGATGACTCTGTCGTTTGGCTTCTCGTTCCTGTTCGCTCGTGCGCGCGATGCCGCCGAGAGGACTCTTGCGGGAGAGAAGGCGAGAGGACGAAGACGAAGGATGAGGAAGACGAAGATCAGAAGAAATCTTCGCTGTCGAAATACTGTCAGCCGATCGGCCGGAGCGTGTTACACGGAGTTCCCGCAAGCGGCAAGCGGTAGTCGTGTGCCATTAGGCGGCCGACCTGCGCCTTAATGGAAAAATTGAAGATAACCGCGGGGCTTGGCCGCGAAGCCGCGGCGAGGAAGGGCGAGAGGGCAACGACGAATACGACGACGGCCACTCAACCGATTCTGTCGCTTGTCTCAGATCCTCCGATGGAAGCACTTTTTCCACCTCCTCCTTCTCCTCCTTTATCCCGCACGTGTCGTTCCGACAACGCTCCTGTCTTACGTCGTTCGCGCGACCGCGGTTCGAAAAGTATCTGACTTTCGACCCGAATGAGCAGTCCTCCCCGTGGCTGAGCTCACCAATCGCAACAAAGACAGCATCACAAATGACCGGGAAAGTGGAAATAGATCTGTTTAAAAAAAATGTCCAGACAAGCCTAAACAACTTTTCAGTGCTAAACTGTCTTTGGTCGTCCATGGGACAAATTTTCCACGACCGTAACTATCTTTACCGTCACCAATTAACGTCGGTTAGCGAAACGTATATTATAGCCAGTCGAACGGGAGCTAAATTTAATATCCATCCCTCGACATAGTTACTCCGGGTCTCTGTCGCGAATTCGCCGGTTGCGCTTGTTCGTTTAGAGCCGCGTTACCGCGGTAAAAAGGCGTTAAGTAGTCTCCGGCAGCCGCGGGGTCTTCAGGCTCAAGGTAGTTCTGGCGCAGGTACCGTGTATTTATACCCGTAAGAACTAGGTGGCTCTCGCTGTACGCCGCTTCGCTGCTTTACATAATGCACCGGGTGGCTATATCGCGCTTGTTAGAGAGAAAGATAGAGCCGAGGTTGGAGTGTGTATCCCGCCCCAGGGTTAACGGCGCGGAGACTCGGGGATTATGTGCACAAGGCGGTGCGCGCGCGCACAGGCCGTGAGCCTACTCGCGCGCGCATGCACCGAGAGGCCCAACCGCGCGAGAGCTGGTGTATCATTATTGGGTATGACCCCACCCGCGGGCTGATCTTTCCGAAACTGGAGCACTCCGCATTTCACATGTGAAAGGATCACTCTTTCTCTCTCCCGAGCGTCGAGAGCTGCTGCTGCTGCAGCGGCTGCCGTTGTTGCCGTTGTAGTTGCGTCACGGCACAATTATTGTCGTAATTTACGAGGCACCCGAGAGTTCGCGAAACGGACAATAGTTTAACCTCGCCGTGCGCGCAACCGATCGCCGAGTCTTTCTGCCCAAGAGCGCGATACTCCGAGAGCTCCGAGTGAAACGTTTCGAGCTCGAAGTTTCCGGACCTGACTCACGATTACGCCGGCGGAGAGCTGAGCAGGGATATTCCGCGCGGACGATCCACGACGTCTCGTTCGTGGACTTGAAGCCAATGCGATATGGTTTACTGATGAGAAAATATTGTTATAGAAAAGAATTAATCCTTGTATGAGTTAAGAATGACGAACTGATAAGCGAGATGCAACGACTGCACCGGCTGCAAAAACAGCGAGGACTGCAAGGGTTGCAAGGACTGCTGGAACTGCATCGCTGCACGAACAGTTCCAATCTCAGGAACATTGCCAGCTGCGATAATTGTCACAAATGATATACAAATGACTACTTCCGCTTACCTACAACGGTATTTTTAATGTCACTGATTATAAATAAAGCATCGCGTCTCTGTTGATCTTTCGTGTAAATACGATAATTTTCAAAGACAATTCCGTACTCGTTGAAGAGTGAATCCACGATAGTATCAAGGAAAGATCTATAGATCCTCTAAATCGTATCAGGACTGAACGCCAGTGGAGATTTTGCTGATTTTGCAGGCAAAGCCCGGGATTGAAAAAAAAAGCTTTTTCCCACATCTTCCAGTAAGGCGAAGCCGTAAAGTTCTCACTGCGAAGCATGAGTTTCTATATATAGTGCAGTCGTGCTCCCGTGGCTGTTCGCTTTCTTCGCCGGGTAAAAAGGCAGAACCATCGCACACCGCCGCCGCCGCCGCAACCGTCGCTGGTGTTGTGGTGATCGCGTTACCGCTGCGCGCGGTGTGTTCGCTTATGCCACCACAGCTGCTCTCGTGCGAACCGGTGCTCGCGCGGTGCCACAATTTATTCGCCTATTCTCCGTCGCCGTGGTACCTGTTCCTCTCCCGCGAAGGACCGCGCCGCCGCCGCGCGGCTCTCGGCTCGCGGATCCGCGACGCATGGGAGCCCATAGGGTAATCCATCGGTTAGACGCGCTTCTGAACTGCTCGGGCGAGAACACGTCGGCTCCGCGCGCCGAGAGCGACTTAGCTTTTCGCCGAGTTTCTGTGTACCGCGTTATTACGCTATAAATCGATTGGACGACCGTGTATATCGCATATATTCCCGCTAGTTGCGCGCGGATCTCACTCTTATCCCGGAATCATTCGCGCAGTTTGCCCAACTATGCATAACGGGTGCGACGAACTTTTAGCCTTCGCTCCCTCGACTCGGAGACTCGGGACTCTTGTAACCTCGCCCGAGAAACTCGTTGGTACAGTGAAAACCGTGTTTTCATGCGGAAAAATAAATGTCGGTATAAAATAATCATTTTTGATTTAACGTAATTCAAAAATAGTAATTTTGATCAGTAATATCGTGACGAACACTTTGCCATATTCAAATAATACGACTTCTTTTAAATGTCGAAACACTTTTCAAAAGTTTGGTACTAAAAAGTCACGAGAGACTCTACTGTAGCATTCGAACGAACGGGTGATTAGCAAATTTCGTTAACGAAGTCGACGGATCTGAGCGTCGATAGGTCAACGGTGAGGCGCATGTGTCGATCGCGAAGGGACATAATATGGCATAGATCGAGCGTCTGTGTACGTGAATTAGATCGAGAGTCGATTGATATACACCGTCGAATCGATGAACGTCGATGATAGAGAGATCGAGGGTATTCGAAAGAGACCGCGCGCTGTTACGGTAGCTGTTTAGTACTCTCTGCTATTATTGGCCACGCCAATCGATCTCGTTTGCTCGGTCGTCTCGTTCTGCTCGGGGACCGCGCGGCGCGCGTGCAGATTAATTTAACTCGCCGAGTCCCTATTAGGCACACTCGCGTTACATACACACTCGGCGCCCTCGACGGAGCGCCACTCAATTTTTAATGAATCTTAATTTACAAGCGACGTTGTAATTAGACTGATCCGTCTCGATGTCGTCTGGCAGCCGAAGCATTGCCGGACTGAATTAAATCGTATTGGAGCCAGCGACGGATCGATCTGTCGGTACACGAGACGAGGAAACAGTTCGACCTATCTGGACCGCGGTTAAACGTCTCGGGCGCGGACGTAAACAAGTATGCGCATTGTACAGCTTGAGACTTTCAAATGAAAATTAAATTGACGCTTTTTAGACGCAACATTAAAATATGTGATCACATTCTGTATTCTCTAAACATTTTGTATAATTCGTATGTACAGAATTTTCGTAGTATTTTGATTTGAACAGTGAAAAATGACATAATTGTATTTTTTTACACACTTAAAGTATCTTTAGCCCTAGAGAAAAAAGTGGAAACCGGAATATCCAGAATTGGAAGAATCAGGGACCGAGGTTCATAGACCGAAACGGAAGTCCATTTCTTTCTTGCGATGGTTGGGTACAATTTACCACAAAGATTATCCCCGAGACGCGCATCTGTCTCGGTGACGATCCTCTCGCCCTCCAAGAGTATAGGAAGCGTGCCGAGAGAACATGTTCCATGCACGCGTGCGCGCTTTATCTATTTTTGAAACCAGCATCCACACGTGCCGCCGTAGACACCAGCAGCTTCGACGTGTTCCCCTCTTCGGGGCTGTCACCCTCCTTGAAACTGCCGAAGAATCCTCGCGGGCCGACTGCATCTGTCCTCCGGGAGCGTCGGGACTTCCAGATTCCAAGCGTCTTCGGCCTCTCCTAGGAAATGAAATCTCTTCCGCCATCTTCGTACTATTTTTGACTGAGAGACAGGCTGACAGCTTTTAAACATTTCTCGGGCGTTCACCTTCTTCCTGCACTGTTTTCGTGAAGTGGACTGTCAGCACGACGAATCATTCCTCACCTGACATATTTACTGAATTATGCTAAATTAAACGACTGTATGTAACGCGAAACCAATAAATTCATTACACCAACTGAACATCGATTCGGTGGACCTGGTCTGCCGGATTGAAAGAATGAAACAATTTCAGTCCATATGAACTTTTCTAAGTTTCAATCAAGATTGGCTGCAACAGTTCTCAAAACTGACTGCATATTGCATTTCGGTTGGTGGACATCTGTCTCACACTCGTTGAAGGTATCAGGACGACTATATTTCGCAGCGATCGCGACAAGTGGGTCTCGGGGCGCTTTGGAGCACATTGAAAGCCGGATTTTCGGGTGGATCCGGTGTTCCCGGCTCCTTCGAACAACCCGTAAATGCCGGACCGTAGTCCGGGCGAACAGTGCGCGACGTTCGAGAACGGAAAAATCGAGCCAGCGGAGCCGGGAGTGATTTACGGCCGCGGATGAATCATGCGCGCCCGGCGCGCGGTCCAAGAAGGAAGGCCCTGTGTGTCGATGCCGGGAGATTACGAAGATCCGCGCCTGATACGCGCGAGCAGCGCGTGCGCGCGCTGCACTCACCTGTGTGTAGGTGTATGTGGGTGCTTATGCCTCTGCAACAACCGGGCGAAGGTGGATTGGGACGCCTCGTATTTTTTTCTTTCTTCCTCTTCTCTTCTCTCATTTCGAGGCACGGAGAAAGCAGAGACCGCAGCAGACGTGAAAGCGCGGCGCTCGAGTCCCGTTCCTGCCGGCGAGGACCCGAGGACTACTCCGCCGGGCACCGCGAATGACCCTCGCGGACGCTGTTCACCCGCGCCCCATTATGACCGCGAGGAAGAGGACCGCGAACGATCCTCGTCATAGCCCCGAACGGTACACTCGCAGAAAAACCCATGTTTCGCGGGGCGCTTATGTCACGTCGGAATCCGCGCGAGACACCGCCTTGCAGTACTTTCGGTACATCCTTCATTTGCGCGCGCATTAAATTATCGAGCACACGCGTATTCGTATTTTTTATCGAAGGAAAAAAAAATGGGGAATGTAAATTACGAGTTTCGTCGCTTTAACCTGTGCAAAAGTGTCATATTTCATGCATTTTATTCGTTCGTTTGTTGACTCATTCGCTGTGCATCCTTTTTTCTTTACGAATTTATAGTGATATTAATTTTTTGTTAAAATTACTTTGGATACTAATTCTCCGTTCAGAAATGTTTAATTTATGTTTTTAATTTGCGTGTGGATTCTGGATCATGTTAAATCTATAGTAAGTGAGGTTAATCTATCGGTGCGTGTGTTTCGACTTGAATGATCCTCCCGGCGGCACCTGGCGTCGAGTCCTTGAAACTCGAAAGGGGTAAAGACATCCTCACGCCTCGCAGGTACAGCGCGATGCTGCACCCACACGTGTATGGGAGCTGCGCGAGAGACACTCGGGTTCGTTCGTCGTATATACGTGGTGCACGTCTCCCCCGCACTTGGCCGCTGCTGCTGCGGCACCGGTGCCGCACTCGCCGATAGAGTCTAACGGCAGTGGCGTAGCCGGTATGTTAATCGGGTTCGATGTCTTCTCGCCGCGCACGTGAGTTCGGTCCGTTGAACGAAAAACGAAGAAACGAAAATCGAAACCAACCAGATAATATTGGATGCTGGAAAATGACTTTTGTCCCGACGTGCGACAAGAATAAAATTGCGTAAATATCATTTGCGGATCCTAGTTCCGTCTTCTAAATTAATTAAATACACGATGCGAAAATGAAGCCTTGGAATGACTGTGGAAATTCCCTCGGTTACTCGAATTTTAGGGTCCGACCTAAATTACACTGAAACGTAGGGTAGATGCACCGATTGTGGCCACAGTACCATTTGTGGCCATTTTCACTATCATTTATTTCAAATTATTGTTTTGCTGTATTTTTATGTTGAAATTTGGGAAGTATCTATACAAATTAAGAAGATTATCTATACAATATTGTTTCTTTTCAAGCTTCTTTTCAATGCAAATAATTCTGTCCTTTCGAAGTCGGTGGCCACAATCGGACCAAAGGTGGCCAAAACCAGTATACTTCTACCCTATTTATTTCGTTTCGTCTCCTTCTGTCTCAGCCCTTCGCGACTCACAGTCGTGAGTCTCGATTCCTCGCATCCGGCGCCACGTATACTCCGCGTGTGTCCCATCGGGCCTCGCGGCTGAACGCCGGTCGAGAGGGCGAGACAATTTATTGCGCACCGGAGGGTTGACTGAAGGGCCCCCAGAGCACCGGGAGAGGCGAGGGCGAGAGGCGATCTCAAGTGCGCCCTTGCGGTAAGAGTTCTAATCCTCGAAAAAGATAATCTCGCTTCTCTCGGAAAGGGACGTTTCATCACGTGTTTATTTTTTTATTTTTCACTCGAGTTCACATATTTTTATGTGTATTTATGTATACAAGTTTTATCATTTTTTTCTTCGCTCACACATTGTCCCTCATTCTTTTATGCATTTCTCGAGTTTTTCATCCATGATTCTTTTATTCATTTTCCCTCTTTTTTCCGCTTCATGCCCAGTTTCCCTCTTTCCCATCCGCGCATCTCGGGCGCTCCAGGACGAGGCTGATCCCCCGTCGCCCGGCGCAAACGAGCACGCGTCGCCGTCGAGCGGACGCGAATCTCAGGGCATGTCGCGTGCCCACGCTCCGGATTCCCAATCCACTACATCACCCTGCGCGCCGCCGCCTTCGCCGCTGCGGCGTCCGAGTGTCATTGTCGCCCCGAAAAACCGGAGACTCAGGCCTCGGCCGGAGGATTCGAACGGGAGGGCCCCGGGAGCGCGAGAGCCCTGCAGACGAGAGTCCCGGGTTTTCAGTACACGCGACGTAAACCCCGAAAGTACACGAGAGATATTGCGAACGTTTCGCTCGGTACACAGCGTCCGATCGGCTCTCCTTCGCCGAGTAAATCGACACCTTCGTCGATGTTTCGCTTTTGGCGACGCTCTCGCGCCTCTCGACACTCGCCGCGCGATGACGTCGTTACGACGCAACACGAGAGATCGAGACGGACGGTCGATCGTCGATCTTCGTTCGACCCGGTATAGTTTCACCCGCGGTGGAGTACATTCGAGGTTGAAAGAGATGCAAATGCGGGGCACGGATGAGGCTGAACATCGCAGCGGTTCAATTGAGAAATTCACCCACGCCTGCGATGAAGAACATTTCGTTGTTGTCGTTGTTTATTTTCTTTCTCTTCTTACACAGGGAAAACGAGGGTCTTAGTGTGTAGTAATTAGTACCATAATTTGTGTGCTCAGTAATGGCCAGCGTAGAAATTTAGAACCTGTTTGGACATTTTCGCAATTATTACAATGTCGCATAGTAAAATCTATCATATTTTCAGTACTTATTGGCATACACGTAGGCAAAAAATTGTCTTTTTATTTCAATAGTTATTTCTAAAATATAATAGCATGTTTAAAATGCTTCCAATTTTTAATAATAATAATTGTTTGTCACCCGAGCTCCGTTTTCTCATTGTACATTTGTTAATTCTCTTCTTTCTTCTCCGGACCGTCAATTGTCTCGAACCTGACGCGGCGCGTCCTGGTTTCCGTGTAAACTGTCGCAATTTGTAATTATAATACCGCAATCAGGGAGTCCCGTCGTGATCCCGTATAAAAAATACGCAACCGGCCCCGCGCGGCGCGGATGTCGTCGCGGATGGCGCGCCCCAAGGGCCTCGTTTATCCGTCGATCGATTAGGATCTCCGGTCTACTTCTCGGGGCGTCCTCGACGATCGAGATCTAAGCTTCATCTAAAATGTTAAAATCTTCCGACCCTGTTCGACCCCTATCGTCTCGAGGGTCCTGGGAAGCGACGAAAGTTTCTCGTTGCGAGTTTCTCGAACGACGAGATGACGAAAATTCTTCTCTTTTTTCTCGGCTATTCGACATTGAAATACGATTCGATTTTAGGCGATATAAACTTTACAACGAATATCACGAATATCATTATGTCTTTGGATTCTTTCGTTAATATTACCATACCTGGAAAACTAGACTAGATATAGTTTGGTAACCTAATGAAACTTACTACACAATCGTCTCACGAAATGATTAATTTTTCCCAATTTCAGCATCCGTCCACTGTTTCGCATATTCAACGTTTTGTTAGTTTTGAATCCTGGAATAATGTTACCAACGGCAAGTATCTCAGCCTTTTAAAAAAAATATGTTTCACTCGCCGAAACATATTTCCGATGCAAAATCTTCGGCGCTTCAGATATATCTTCATTTCGCTGCCTCGGCGCTTCGGAGACTCGGGCAGGATGTATAAAGTACCGCGGGGAAGCAGATTATAATATTCGCTTCCTCGAGTTAATTCGCGGCTCTCGCGGTGTAGACTTTCCGAGAGTTCTCGCGCGGGTACCACAGCGACGACGATACAAGGCGCGCCTCGCGAATCATGCTAGATTACACGCCCTCTACGTTAAACGCATTATTGCCATATTGCTCGATGCACCGAACGGGCGTATAATGCGCGGAGCTCGAGTTTCCGCGAACGCGCCGGGCCCGGCCTTCGAATTCACCCGGGCAATTAATTTGCCCGGCGCGACTCGGAAATTTATCCGTCGTTCCTGGATGCGTAAACTCTAAGACGGCGAATTGATGCGAGGCTCGCGAGCGTCTGACGCGCGTGCGCGAGGATTATCCTTTGATTAAGCCAGCGAACGCAGAGCGAGAGAGAGAAAGTGAGAGAAACGCGACGAGCCGTCGCCGTGTACACGTATCTCGCCCTCTCGGCCTCGCTGCTCGCGTGCGAGCCGAGTAAAACCGATAAACGCGCGTGGAATACGACAACGCACGGTATAAGCGGCTCGGCGAAGATTATACCTCGCGCATGCGCATGCGCTTCGCGCGTGCGCACGCGCGCACCGCGCACTTTGCGATACTCCGGGTTGACAGTGCGTTACACTTGACTCGTGTTTATGGCCGATTGTGCGCGACCAATTGGACGCGACGGTTATTGGCCGTCTGTCGATAAACCCGCGCGGCTGTGAACTCGACGCTGCGGACAAAACGAGACAAAATGTCTGCGTGGTGAACTGATTGAGGATCTGCTTGTAAATTGAACAAAAAATATTTCAGTGTAAATTTACGCTGCGATAGACTTCTTTGTGGAAATTAATATACCCTCTTCGCGAGTTTTTATGCGCGAATAGGTAAATTAAATTCAATGCACAACGACGCTGTGAAATTGTGAAATACGAATCTTCAAACACTTGACCATTTTTTATACACTTGCAAATTTTATACACGGGTTTTGTCCATTATTACCTTCGATATGCGATGTATATTAATTTTTGGAACATTATTAACAGTGCTGAATTATCTGTCAGGCATCCCAATGATCTATCCTCTTATCGGCCATATTTCCATTTCTCTTCCATTTACCTTTTCTTTTAAACTTCAAACAGCGGACTTATTGTCGAAAATAATGATTTAAAAATCGTAGGTAAAAAACAATAAATCATGTTTTTTCCAATCACGCGAAAACTGCTTCACGGGCGAGCAAAAGAGTCTCACGCGTGACGCGACTCGATGTTAACACTTGCGCCAGCCGAAGTTCCGCACTCGTCGGCGGGACGAGCCGCGGGGTCTCGATCGTCGCGTCGTGCGCACGCGCGCGAGCGAGCGAGCTGCGCGCGTCTCCTCGCAGCGCGCGAGCGCGCGCGCAGTGCGAACCTCGTTGCGAACGACTGCACAGGCGTTCCCGGCTGTACAGTCAGCAAGTGGACAAGGAGAGGAGCGCGCGCGCGAGCGATCAACGACGCCGGGGCGACTCGGGAATCGCGCGCGCAGCACGGCGAAGGCACGCAACAGTGGGTTTATGTAAAACGGCATTCCACGTTGTGTGTCTACTCAATCCTTATCTAAAGCAGTTATATAGAGTCGTCGGGAGTCGCGCCTTCTTCAGAAGGTAATGCACGCCGCTCGTCCGTGGTACATACACGTATACATAAAAACATGCACGTATGTATAAACATATATACCTCGAATATAGGTATACGTGTATATGTATATATTGCTGCAGAACCACACAGCGATATATGCACAGGGCTACAGAGTACCTGGTAGGTACTCTGTAGTCCTACTTCATGTCCTTTTTCTTATTTCTCCTCCCTCCTCCATATCCTCATTCGCCGCGCTGGTACTCGTTTCTCTTCGTATCTATCGCAGTGATCGCGAGTCTCGCGCCCCTCTTTTTCGCCTCCCTTCCTCATCCCTTACTTCTTGCCTCCCCCGCTTTGCGCTTTCCTCATTTCACTCGGGCGTGATAAATTGACCATTTGAAACGCCAAATGCGAAGTGCTTATCGGCTATCTCTGAGACTACTACGGAGATGGATGCAATGAAATTTCAGCTGCTGGATTCGAATGTAGTGTTATTTTCGTTATTTTACGTGAAATACGTGTGTCATATTCTTTTTTTTTTTTAATGAAGAAAATTGTTCAAAAATGTTCTCCGCAAGGTGTGAACAAAAATAACTATCTGAACACCGCACTGACATTTGAAATCTGAAACTATTCTTTGCATCGAAGATCAATTTGCCTGTTTTTCCAACCGCAATTTCGACCTTCGTCGAAGCAGCGGAAGACTTCGTCTTCGTCCCGTTTATCCTCGCGTCGATTTGTCTCGGCGCTCGGAGCGTCGAATCCCGTGCGCCGCTCGCTGCCGCTCCTCGTCTGCTGTTTATCGAAACGCGGCGAAACGTTTCGCGACTCTTACTTACCTGTTACTCGGGCTCCGGAGTCGGGAGATCCGAGGCTCTGCACCGGCGGTGCGCGCGCTCGACGTGGTTTTCGCGTTACCACCGCGCCGGTGCAACTTCGAGATAAAGATATCCGCGCGCTTGTTTCTCGGTGCTCCGACTACGGCAAATGGAGCGCGTTTCAGGCCTATCCCGCGCCATCCTCGACGTGCAACGAGCTCGCTTTAAATACCGCCGAGAGAAGCGAGAAAGGTCTGCGGAGCTGTGGAAGGAAAGATTTCATGGCTGGAATTAGACGCAATTTGAAATATACCCACGAGGCGCGATAAATCAGAAAAAATTCAGTGGTAAAAAAACCTTAGACAATTCAATTTATCATTTTTTACCGACAATTACAATTTTTTTCTACAGCCGCTGTTTCTGTTTTCTTTCCCCGCTGAAACGATTCCGCATTTTGCTTTTCCAAGTGGCCCGCGCGCTAAAATTACGAACCCCTCGCGATGAGTTGATTGGCCTTCGGGTGTTGAACGCGAATCCGCGAGAAACGGGACGGGCTTTTATTCAGCCAAAGGCTTCCGGGGGAAGGGGGGCGAGGTATATTCCCCTGGCACACGCAGCCGTGACCGCTTTCGGCCATAATGGCAGAAGTGCATACGTGTATATACAGTACGGTAAAGCGAGGCTCCGGCTATCCGGCCGGTGGCGCAAATAGGCAGAGCCTCGCGCCGCTCGTGGCGCAGTCAGATGGAAAAGAAAAAAAAAAAAAAAAAAAGAAAACGCGCCAGATTACTCGGAGAGCGCGTAGCGCAACTTTAGTGGCCGTCGTAAACCGGTATGTATCTCTAACCGCTCCGGCAACACCCACGCTCGACGAGCGAGCGCGAGCGCGCGCGGCCGCCACGGCTGCGCGTTGCTATCCTAGAGCGATCTGCCTATCAACGGGCGTGAAAAATCGTTTCTGCCAACACTCTCGAGCGCTCTGCTCGCGCGGTTCGCCTCGCTTCGCGCGCGCCTCGAGCTCGCGCGTGCTCCTCTCCCGCTGATGAAGACTCTTTCAGTCCGGTGCAACTATTTCGCGGCGTGCAGTCTTTGGCTATGAGAGCGACGATTGGCAGTGTTTGCACGTCGAGGCACAGTCATTGGCTGGTTGACTGTGACGATTGGCAGTCTCCTCGCGGCACGGCACAGTCATTGGCCGGGCGACCCCGACGATTGGGAATCTCTTCGCCGCACGGCACAGTCGTTGGCCGAACGACCGCGACGATTTGCAGTCTCCTTACAGCGCGGCTCAGTCATTGGCCAGGCAACCGCAACGATTGGCAGTCTCCTCGCGGGACTGCAGTGCAGTTACGGTCTCGTCCAAGACGGAAGGAGACGACCGCGCGTGCGCCGACATGACTCCGCGTTTCCCAGACGCGATAGCGGCCAATCGCTGTGCCTCGAAGCCTCGCGCCCGATATCTGCCCGCTGCAACGCTCCGCCGGCTCGCAGCGCGCGCGATTAAAACTTTAAACCCGACTCGATAAACGCCGAGAGTTCGCTGTATATATGCACGCGGCGCGTCGAGAGCGAACGAGCGAGAGCGCTACGTCCGCGGGCTAACAGCGCGGATACGGCCACCATAGCCGCGTGCAATCTTTACGATTCAATTGCAATAATTTGTAAGGATGTATCTTTAGCCTCTCGGCTTCTCGCGCTTTTCTCGGGACTTTGCGGCCACGTCGACGTTTATAGATGGGAAAATAAATAGAAAAATAAAAATGTTTGACACGCAGCTCTCGCGGTGAGTGTCGACTCCGAGGGAAATAGAGGCGTTTCGGTGTCAAGCTGGCGGGGACCGTTTGCCAAAAAATTAACGCGCCCTTTTCCGGCCTGAATACGCAGTGTTACATTGTGCATTATGTAAGATCGAAAAAAGGAGCTTCCCTTTCACTGACCAATGTCAGTGAAGTAAACACGAAACTCAGGGTTCACAGGAATTCGCCACCTGTGCAAGTACTAAGTCTGCATTCTTGAAGGACGCGCCGGATGTAGCGTCAACCATTGTCGGGGAATAAGGGGTGCTTTTGTCGCCACGCCGAGGAGCCCCCGGGTCAACGAGAATTTAAATGGAACTCGGTCGCCATTTAAATGGAACGACGTTTGAGCAAACCCACCAGCCTCGAGGCCTTGAAGCTGCGGGAACTAAAAATTGTCGCCGCTGAAAGCAACAGGCACAGTGATTGGCTACCGAAATAGATGAAATTCGCAGTTACCGTCTCGGCCAAGGCGCTTTTCGTGCGGTTGGTGAGATCCGGGCGGAAGCGATCGATCACCGAAGGGTGGCCAACGACCGGACCCTCGCTTGAGGCACACCGGACGATCGTCGATGCGGGTGCAACTCGCGCGAAGGAAAAAGTGCGCGAAGCCGTCGAAAGGACCCGGCGAGAGGTTTCAATCCTGTAATAGGGTTTCCATGAAATCCGCTTCCCATTCCTTTGACACTTTTTCCTCATTGTGTTTACGTCCCGAACCACCGCACGACGGATTCCGTGTCGAGACTATTTTCGCGTGGGAGTTCGGAGAGCCGGAGGCGAGCGGGAAGAATCGCTTTCTTCGACCAGCGACGACGTTCCTCGAAAATCTTTCCGAGAAATCGGGTTTTGAGGAAGTACAAATCAACCTGTGCCTTCGACGGGATTTCAGGGATTCGACCCAAAAGGTTCGATTTTTTTTCGGACCTCGAAAGATGCAACAAGACGCAGTGCAGAAATTGACACTGCAGTAAAAAAATGTACTCATTGAAATGAGAACCAAACGTCCCGACCAATGTAATCAAAAAGATGCAACGAAATATTAATTACAAACAAATACGTCTGAAATTCACTGCATAAAAAAGATGCCACGGAAGAATAATTTTAAACAAATGAAATTCTCATTGCCCAGGTTTCTGATGTAAATAAAACAGACACCGACGGTGCTGCGAAGCCGTAAATAAAAGTGGAGCGCACATGGCTGTCCACTAATTTCGGACACGGTGAATTATTGCATTAGTTCTACCGCGGAAAGGGCGCGGGTCGCGCGTTGCAGCGCGGCACGTGGACCGTCTGTCGTGGAGGTGGCATCGACCATCGACCACGAAGAAACGCGCGCGCCGTGCACCTCCCCCACCCCCCTGATGCCCGGAGAGGCGCGTGGTCGATATTTCACGGTTTGCCGAACGAATTAGCCATTAATTTACTCCGGAGCACGACGCGCGCGGCTAGAAACGAAAATCCTGAAGGATGCAGAACCGTAACGGGAGTCCGCGGGTCGTGAACGCCGAGCAGCGCCATAAGGCTGCACGCACACCTAACGCACTCGAGCGATCGGTAACGTGTCGTACGAAACAGCTTCGTGGGTGTGTTCGCCGTGGTAATGAATAGCAGACCCCGGTGGCGCGATGAGCGGCCCCGAGGAAAAGACCACATGGCGCGCACTGCCCTGTTTTTCGGATAATACTCCCCCACTCTCCCCCTCACCCTCCCACCTGGTCCCTGGAGGTGAACGATATAACTGCGAACAGGGCGGTTCGGGAAAGCATGTTTTTCTTCCAGATCTTCTTCATCGTGAGGCTCGGCCGTCTTCGCTACAAAAAATTGAGAAAATGTGGGCACCAAGAAAATAATGATTATTAAATAATCATTGTGATTATCAAATATATCTGAATCGATTCGATTGAAATAAATTTGAATCGATTATAATCATTAAGGTAATGATTATTAAATAATCATTATGATTATCAAATGTATTTGAATTGATTCGATTGAAATACATTTGAATCGATTGAAATGATAATGTTTATTAGGTAAGTATTCATTATTATTTTAATCGAATTATTATGTGATCGAATAACTTAGTCATGCCTACCAATTTTATTTTTTAATATTTCTAAACAAGTTTTTGGTAATCCTAACCAAGGCTTTTTGTACGTGCGGAGACTGCGGTGCTCGTCGTTTACGACGCGATACTCCGGCCGGCCTCGGGGGTGACGAGCGGCGCTGAAAAACATAGAAAGAAGCCGGGAAGACGCTGTGCGCGCGGACTCGGCGCTGTACCCGCGGCTCGTCGCAGTTTCCGCGCGAGCTGCGGCTCGCGCACGGTGCCGACGATCGCATCCGACCGCTCGTATAAGTTTCCTCGTAATTATTGATTTTTACGAGGCGTCCGCGGAGCCGCGCGGTTCGTACGCAGGTGCGATAGAGATCTTCCGGCGCTCGCGCGAGCTCCTCGCGGACCACCAACGTGAATAACGTTGCGAGTGGCGCGCGGGAAGCCCAGAAAACGATACAGCGAGTTTCATTATGCCGAAGCTTTTACATGTGCAGTGAATAGATGCACGGACACTGTACGTGTGTGCATCATATATATATATTTATGTATGTATGTTTACATGTATATAACTATATACACGAAGGAGGCGTATAACTATATTACTCGCAGCATTCCACGAACGGTAACGCGTTTCGAGTCCCGTAATTCTTCGCCCGAGTTCAGCGCAAAATGACGTTCCGCGATGCCCTCTTCTCGTTCCCACTTTGCCGACACCCGCGCGCAAAGAGGGAACGAAGAAACGCATCGGCACGGCTGCTGACGATGCGCGAGACTCGGGTAGTCGAGTTTTTCGAATATAACCTTGGAACCCAATTTCGATTTTTTTTAATTTTTTATTTTGTTGTTTTACGATCTTTCCTCGCACTTTGCGAATGGTTTGCCGATGCCGCGCGTCGATAGGACCGCTGCTTCGCACCCGGTTCGACGCGTCGGTTTGTCCAGCAAACAAAATCGAAAATTGTGACATGTTTTTTTTTTTTTTTCATAAAGTGCGAGTTTACCGAGTCGATAAAAAAATTCTTCCGACAGATTAAAATGTTTGATTCTTGTGTTGAGCAAACAATAATAAAATTGTAATATTTATTTTTTCAGGAAAAAAAAAACGTGCATATTTATCAAATGGATAAAAAAATAACCGCTCTTCTTCAGGCGTCTCGGTGGTCGGTCCATCTTGCGGTCATCGACGGACTGAGATGCCAAGTGGCCCGAGAGTCGCGAATCCGTCGGTCGTCGATGATTACGGCGACGGAGATGCGCGCTAGCGGCGGCGGAGAGCCGCAGAACCGGCGGAGGAGGAGAAGGCGGAGGAGTACGGCGAGAGAGGAGGAAGCGCGAGTGGCGAAGGTGCTGCGCGTCGGATCCGCGAGAGTCCCTCGCGGTGGCCCCGCGTGTGAGAAAACAATACCCCCCGGTACTCGTGGCCGAACAGGATATGGAACTTGAGAAGTGGCTGCCGCTGGTTGCGCTTTCGTTGATGCTGCTGCTGCTCCTGCCGCCGCCGCTGGAAGAAGAGGCGTCGCGGCCGGAGCGTTACGCCAAGCGAGTGGAAGACATACGCGAAGCGTCAGACACGGTGCTGTCGGTAATCTCGGAGGGTCCGGCGCTTTCGCGCTCAGCGCCGGGAGACGAGCGCCGCCGCACCGACTCCTCGGCTCATTCGCTTTATTTCTCTCTCTCTCATTCCTCGCTCGCGCCTCCCGCTCGCACCGCTCTCTCGACCCGTGGAGATCGCCGATAAGATCCCCGGAGGCGCCGTGGGTGGCCGACGGTCATACGCGCGCGCGCGCGCCACTTAAGAGACACACGGAGGCGGCGTGTCCGTCGCGCGCAGCGAGCGCGCAGGCGCGAAGAATAACGCGGACTTAACGAAGATCATAATACTGAAACGTAAGCGCGAGATCCCGATTATGAGTTTTTGCGACTCGATCGTTGGTACACGTCTCCTCGTCCAGTGCTGCGCGGCGTTCTGTTTATCGGGCGAGGAAAATTGTCATTTTCTCACGATTTTTTGTGGCGTTGAATAAATGTTTAAAATTCGTCACTTGGATTATTATTAATTATTAACGTGTTGTTATCGTCTGTTGTGAATAAACAATTGCGCCGGATATAGTCAGGAAAGTGCAGCGTACACACTCGGATGGACCTCAGATGGAGTCCAAGACGAAAATTCGCTTGATAAGCGACAGAATGAAACCTAAGGATATCTGAGATTCGAGCGGCAGGTCAATCGGGACTGCTCGAATGCAGGCTAAATAGCGAGAAATAATTTGGTAAAATGTTCCGTGTCTCGCGAGAGCGAAAGAGACGGAGAGATATTGAAAGCCGAGGATATCTGAGATTCGAGCGGCAGGTCAATCGGAAGACCTGTTCCACCGCAGGTTAAATAGCGAGAAATAATTTTGTAAGATGTTGGGCAGTGTGTCTCGCGAGAGCGAAAGAGACGGAGGGTATCTTGAAACCCGAGGATATCTGAGATTCGAGCGGCAGGTTAAATGGGACCTGCTCGGCGTATAATTATGCGATATTTAGTGGGCACTCGAGGGGTGCGCACCTGTGCAGAAGGATCCTCCGGTGGCTATATCCACCCTCTCGACCTTCCGCGCGCCACCGTCTCACCGTCTCCGTTCATTCACCGTCGCCGCCGCCGGGTGCCGCACCGACGGCCGAGGGCTGCGAAGGGCGATCCCTTCGCGGTGTACGAGACGCAACGAACGAAACGGCCGAACGTGGGCCGAGTGTCCGGTTGCCCTTTGTGTCTGCTACCTGTCTTGAGACATCCTCCTCGCCTTTTCCTCGCTCCTCGTTTCGCTTCTCTTTCTCCGGGCTCAGACAAAATCCCTCTTCACCCCCTCCCCCCCTCTGTTATTCAGCAATGCTTAGGGCGCTCCGCCGAATGGGCGTCAGATATATGCGATAGGAGAATAATCGTGTTTGTGTATTTTGTCTGTGTGAGATTAAAAACCAATCGCGTGGAATATTCGTGGTCCTCGCTCGAAGACGGGAAAATGCAGATAACACGGGCGTGAGGAGATGCGTGAAGAGGATAATGACGCGATGGAGAAAGAGAGAGCGAAGGGTAGAGAGAGTGAGAGTGGAGAGGGAGAGTGAGAGAGAAAGTGAAGTGAATATTGCGTATCTGGCTTCTCTCTCGCCGGATCTTTTAACAGCTCGGCATTCCTCGCCATTCGTCAGACATTTGATAGCTTCACGTGGGAGCCGCGAGCGCGGAATTCTTCATGCGCGTTTCTCATCACTTCTTTTTTTTTTCTCGTCGTCTCCGTCTCTCTCGCGGGTTTTGTCCGGGCGACGTGCGCGACCCTCCGAAGATGCCTCGTCGATGTCTGGTGCCGCGATAATTTTTTTTTTTCTTCTCTTTTTTAAATTCGATATTTCATGCAACTCGCGAGCGTCGAAGCTGCGGAAAAGTTGCCGCTCGATAGAAAGCGAGAAAGAGTCGGATCGTTCGGGTCGCCGGGTGCGCGACTCCGCTCGCTCGACAATTCGGGATACTCTTCGTTATTCTTCGATTCTCCACATTTGAACTTTCACCGAACGCAACGCAGACGTGTTGTTTTTTTTTTCGCCTGGCTCTGTGGCGCTGTGCGGTCAACGCGGGCTGGGCCGGATACACGTCGGTCGCGCGGGTGCGTTACCGAACGCGACACCGCGAAACCGGTGCCGATAAATTTGTACTTCGCGCTCGAACCGGCTGTGCGAAATGACCAGATTGCACGCCCGAGCTCTTTGTGATCGTTAAATATTAACAGATCCGTGGCGCAAGAAGTCGACCCAAAGTGCTTCAAGGGGCAATGCTATATATGCCGAGGTGTAATTGCCACTAAAGTGTAAGTTGTACCTTCCATCCTTGTTTTATAAAATATGTTGGTCGTGCCTTCAGAATTCTCAGTTCATTAGGAGAATTTTTTCCGACAATATACGCGCCAGCATTTCCAGGCGAAAAACAATGAATCAAAAAAAAAAAAAAAAAAAAAAGTAAAAAATATTTAACTCCTGTAATTTTTTAAACGTAAGAAAAATACAAAACAACTACACATATTCCGTATTATTGTTCGAATTTATTCAACACTCGCATCACATATGCTCGTATCTACTACACAAGTCAACAATTAATAGAATTGTACGAGCGTCTGTGGCGCGCGTCACGCGGTCTGTCGGGTAATTTATTTGCAGATCGCGCGGATAAGTAACGCACGGTTTTCCTCTCCGTCCCCGCCGCGCAGCGTCGGTGAACCGCGATGTCGGTGGTGGGTGAACTGCGAGGACGACTGCGATGTGGCCATGGTCGTCGTAGTGCTAACCCGGCGCCCGCTGCACGCGCAAGCGAAAGTCACGTCACTAACGAACGCGCGTGCGGACGCATTGCGTTCGGTAATATCGTCGCGCGAGGCCGTATAGCCGCCGGCGGGGAGCTCCGCGGTGTCCGCCATGTGGTCGAGCGCCAGGCGCGGCATATGGGCACGCGCCCGAGATCTGATAAGCCGGTCGCTTCAATTGACTGCAATCATGCCCGGGGTTAGATGTTAACTCGCGGGCTGCGGGCCGCAACGTGTTGATTCCCTCGCCTGCTGCTTTTTGTTCGCTCTCAGTCTTTTTTCTTTTTCGTACGTAAGCCGCTGACTCCGAATTTCGACTCTGCCGACAGTTTTGTCGGGTAATTCAAATAACGAGCGACACCCGATTTAACGCAGATACAGAATCGTGGAAACGAGAGTCTGGAATCGACAGGCTTTATCCCCGCGATCTCTGAAATTTTAGGCAATGGGTTAGGTCTAAGTTTTTAGGTGATTCTAGATATAATAATGAAATGACTAAAGATTTTCGTGGTAACGAGAGCCTGCAAATGACAGCCTTATGCCACATTTTCCTCTTTTCCCGACAGTTCATTAGTAACATTGATTAAGTGTCAAGATTTTCTGTGTAGTCAAAATAATTTTAAGAAATGTTCGGTGTAAGCAAACATTTCACCTTCGTTTATATATTTTTTATATTGTAAAAAAAAAATCACAGAGAAACGCAACCCTTAAGGTAACGCGACACAATAGCGGACACATTATTGTTGTGTACCTGTCATGCAGCGAGGCATTTTCCGGTGTATTGACCGAATGTTTGGCTGAGAAAAAAAAATTCTTCCTGCGTCTAGGAAAAGTTGATATAAAGGAGCATAATATAGACCCGAGTTTGGCAACACTCGCGACGCTCCGGGAGTTTCTTCTCACTCTACGGTTCTCTCGCTCGCTTTCTCACCGCTTCTCGATCTCTATTTTCGTCAGCTCCGACAGATCTTCGTTCCGCGATCTTCATTGTCGGTTCGTTCGCGCATTATTCTCAATGGCTCAACGCCTACAATAATCTCGTTACGATTCGTGTCGTCCGGTGCGACCCTCGAGGGAAAACCCCCGGGGGTTTTGACAGGGCCGCACAATGCAAGGTGCTTTGTGTCTCCCTCCGTGTTTCCTCCTTTTTCACCTCAGTCCAAGACGATCCCGAACTGCGGGATTTCGGTTCGTCCGCCTCGCGTCGACGAAACGTTCGCGCGACCTCGACGCGATCGGCGATGCAACGCGTGGCGAACGAACGAAAAGCGACGCAACCTCGTCCTATACGATTCCCATTCCCAGCACCGGGGGTTTATTTTTTCAATACCCCTGCGCTTGACGACTTGTTTGAACGTATTTTGGCCTGTGTTGGAAAAATATGGAGATGTCTCGCTCGGAACGGTTGGTCGTCCGGAGAATGAAATTCCGGAGGTTACGAAAAATTCTTGCAAAGTGCCTGCGGGCAGTGGTCGAGTATACTCGTTTTTTTCTTCATTACAAGCTCGAGGTTCGTGTTTCCAGGTAGCGCGCGAAGATGAAGAAGAAAATCAACGTCCCGCCGGGACGGGAAACGTAAACACATCTGAAAACATAATAGTGTGGTTTAAAGAAAAAACAGCATATGTATTTTGTTTTTATATAAATATTTATTATTACTATTTGTGCTTGAAAAAAGTTGCATAATAAAACAACATTTTTGGGGTCGTAACAGGCAAGATTAGAAAAAAAAAATAGTGTGACAGAAGGCGAACTCGTTCAGTTTGTTTGTAAACCGACTTAATTTCGTAAAGGCTGTCGTGGCAACGAGAAATTAAAAGTTTAAGCTGCCAAGCCGACTGTCGACTCGACAGCCTAAACAAGGCAGCATGTCGAGACACGTCGCGTGCCCGGCTCGTGCCATCTGACTCCAATGTTGGTCGTCCGGAACAGAAAAAAAACATACGAGCATTGTCCCTCTTCGAATATGGCTAGATACGGGCTAATACGGCGAGTGGCCGCTCGATTAATTTGTGAAAACAAAAACCTGAGCAGACGGCCGAAACTGCGCACTTTAGACGCGGCGTAAAGAGGCCCAGGCGGTATTATAGCTCGTTTCACGTTGACCCCATAAAACAAATTGATTAGAACGAGAATAACGATGACGATTATCCAATTGCTTGGACCTACTATTAAATTGAGAATGCATCGGAAGAACCCCAATAAAAAAGGCAAAAAAGGATTTTCAAGTAGCGTTAAATTTCGTCAATCATTAGTTCCTGCTAATTTACAAAAGAAACATCAAGCACGATGCTTAATCTGTATTTTTGTATATTTTTACCGTCTTTATATCAACAATTTCAATAAGTCAAAATACATTGCTCATTCATGCTTATTTATATTTGAAAACTATATTATTGTTTTTTAAGGATTAACAGACGCATCTCTCGAAATCAATTCCTTACGACCTGACGACGATGAAACATCGGATTAGCTGATAGAAAGAAAAAAGTGTGCTGACTTTGTGCTCTCCAAGCCAGATCTCTGGGTCAGTGCTCCCGCGGAGCGCATCATCCAATTAATTCAATGAGTGAATCAACCAAGCGCCACGAACGCCCCCCTCCCCCCCCTTCACCCCCGGCCACTGCATTTTGACCTCAGCGCGGTCGTGTGTATCATATACGCAACGTTTTAACGATGAGCACTCCCCGGCTCGCGCCAGATGACCCCCTCGATGGCTATCTACCCTCTCGCCACCAGCAGGCGCGCACCCCCGACGACGACGACGCGGGGCGGCCTCCCTCCTGCGTCGAGGTCCGCCGACTGATACGGGGCATGTGCCAAACACCGATGCGCATACGTATATACACGTGTACAGAGCTTGTGGTACGGAAAGGGCGTCCCTTTCCGAGCTATAAACGCCGAGGGCACATGTGGTGGACATATACAGGCGGTGCACACGATAGGTCATCGTTGCGGCTCGGTGCTGTGCACCGCACCGCCCCTGCGTTTGTCCCTCCAACAGGTCTGTCATCCGGCGCGGGAGTTTCCACGTGTTACGACGCCGAGGTATCTTCCCCATATCTCGGATGGATATCTGGACAACCTGACGGCCCGGCCGTTCCACTCGCGCTAATGAAGTAATACGCTCGCGCCACGCGAACCACGGAGAGATATAAGTGGAGAGAAATAAGTGGTTGCCCTAGCCAGGCAAACCGCACTTTCTCTGTCTCCGATCGACGAAACATAGGGTAGACGTACCGTTTTTGGCCACTTTAGGGCCGGTTGTGGCCATCACATTCAAAGGAATAAAACAACACATGTAATGGCATAAAAAAAAACATCGAGTAGGTCAATCGGTGAATTTATATGAATTTGTTCGAAACGTCGACAAGTTTTTATGGGGAAAAAAATAATTTCAAGGATAAAGTAATAAAAATGGCCACAATAGGTACAGTGGCCACTAACGGTACATCTACCCTATACCCCGCAACGAGCGACTGACTGAGACATCGGATCGTCGGATCGAAGTGGCGAGAGTCACTAGACCCCGACAGATGCGTTGTGTCTTTCTCTTTCTGGAGAAAATGCACCTGGTGGAAAGCACGTGGAGCACTTATCTCGAATCTACACTTTACACGGAGAGAAGGGTCTGATAAATTTTACCATATATCTAGTAAAAAGTACCATTATTTTCTGGCACAGGGGAGTCACGACGCCATCTATCAAGAAGTACGAGAACTTTGAGAATTTTTACCACGAAATTGAGAATTTTTACCACGAAATATGGTAAAAATGTTCATATATATGGTAAAAATTCTCGTAGTTCTCGTACTTAACGTTAGATGGCGGCTATGGCGGCCAATTACCAGGCGCATTGGTAATTTTTACTAGATCCATTGGTAAATTTTATCAGATCCTTCTCTCCGTGTAGTAGTATCCGAGATACCGCACGTAGCTGTATAGCTACACGCTACAGTTTTCGAGCATTTATGGTACGAATGAATCATCGGCGGCGCGGCGTCGAGTGTCTTTCGCACTTCGTCGGCGTCTTTCACTCGAAGACTCTTTTCTCTTCTCTCTCATCTCTCGTCTCTGTCTTGAACAAGCATCTGTATCGAGCCGACCGCGTGCCACGTGGCGCACGCCGGTCCATCCGATTAACCGGGCGCATAGTCCGGAGATACAACTTAGGGAACCCGCCTAGACCCCCACTTGCTCTGCCAGGGAGAGCAAGTGGGGGTCTAGGAGGGTTTTGTCGTTGGCGATAATTGAGAATGACGAACGCGCGCCGTTGCCGTACAAGCGGAACCGCAGCAGCAGCGGCGGCGTCGATGTCTGTGGTAGTGCGAGTCGGCGCATCGGTGTAAAACGAACGTCCGTCCGTCCGAACGCCTGTCCGTGCCGCCTTGATCTTTCCTAGTTAGTCTCACCCGCGGCGGCTCCGTTTCCTGCAACACGACTGTACGAATCGACTGTGGGCGTCGCGACAATCCATACGACAGACGCGTTGAGACTGTGCCTCGCGCTCGTTGGCGAACCCGAGAGATGGGAGAGAGAGAAAGACATTGCTGTTTATTTCGTATTCTAGGTCTGAGAAAGAGAGAGAAAGAGAGAGCTGTTTATTTCGTGCTTCGGGTCCGAGAGATAAAGAGAGAGACGTTTATTTCAGGTTCCAGAAAGAGAAAAAGAGAGAGACGTTTATTTCAGGTCCCAGAGAGAGAAAGATACATCTGTTTATTTTGTACTCCGGGTTCTCGAGAGAAAGAGTGCGAGAAGGAGAAACATAACGCGAAGCGCACGGCTCGAGGGTGTCGGGCGGTGTTACTGCGACTGCGCCGTGGGCCGTGTGGACGTTGCGTCTGTGCGAACTAAACGCGCGCCGCGAGAGCCGCAAATGGGACAGGTTGCCGCGCCGCCAGCGCCTTTTCCGTCGAGTTTCCGCTCGATGCACAATCGCCCGGTACATCCGCGTGCGCGCGCCGCAAGGCAAAGAGCGCGTTTGTCGAGCGAGTCGATAAATCGACGGAAATTAAATCGAATCCATCGAACTGTCGATAAACACCGGGCGGTATGTACATGCATACCGCCCCCCCCCCCTCTCTCGTAATTACGCGTGTATCTCGTGTACCGAGAGCGGTGGGTATTATTCCGTCGAGTTAGTCTCATATCGTCTTCGAATGAATGAAATGAATGAAACAGAACCGAGGATACGCTCACAGGGCAAATGCTGCGGCCAGTTCATTGCCAAGCTGTTATATTCTTGGAGAGAACTCTGTGTACTTAGAGAGGGGTGGGGGGGGGGCGAGTGTATAGAGCCCCCCCCCCACTCCCCAGCACTGTACACTCGCAGGCACCGAGGATCGAGGAGGTGTGCGGTACGCGGTTGTCGAGTGCCCACGCACGTTTGTACCGTCGTCGCGATTTCTATGCCTCCTCGTGTGTTTTACAGTCGCGGACTCTTGGCTCTCTATTGCTTTAGTCCAATTTATGAACGGATTTCTCGCCGCAAAGCGCGCGCGGCTCGACGGAGCTTGAAACGTCGGCCATGCGAATTACAAACGAGATATCTATTTCCGATCTCGGTGTAATTAGGTAAGTGACCACGATATATCATAATTACGGCGCCGACTCGCGCGACCGGGAGTCTTGTCGAACAAGCTGTTCGTAGCTTTGCGCGTTGCTCGGTGATGTGGAGACGGAATACGCGTGAGAATGGCGCTAAACGCGCGACGCGATTAGGGAACCGAAGTGCAGTTGCGAGTGTCTGAGCTTCTTGAGTATACCGAGCGATTAATTCGAGATATTTATATTTTTTTTTTAGTTTTGAGAAAAACGAAGATAGAGGGAATTTATTTGATTTTGCTTCATCACAGAGAAAGCTTTGTTTACACTCCAAGTGACCTGAAACATCGAGAAAAATGGTTCCAGCCAATCCATCAACGGACATGGATGAAAAGTGGTTATTTGCATAAAGCGAATACTACTTTGCAACATTTTTCATTGCCAATGTACTTTTTTGTTCACGCAGTTCCGTGAACCCGAGAATTACATTTGCACGTGCGATTGTCGTCGCATTGAGCCTGAATACGCAAAATTCCGGCTCAACGCCGCATCCCATAGATTTCCCGCGTCTCCCGTCCCCCCCTGCCTCTCGAACGTCCACATTTCTTCACGCGCCTCGCGTGCGATTTCCCAATTCGCAGTTACAGCAGCTCCCGCATCCGAGTGCAACGTCCCGTCGAGTCGTGCAAAAGCTACATGCACGGATTAGCCGCAGTCGTAAGCACGGTCGAACTCGCGCGGTCGCGAGTCTCGTGTCGTCGTCGCAAACGTTCTAATCTGCGGCCGGTGCTACGTGTGGCGGATGCGGTCGAACGGGGCGCTCGTCGCGCGGGTAGAGAGAAATGCGCGGGGAAACAGTGTTGCTCGTGCCGGCTCGATCCACAAATTATTCCTCATGTAGCCGGGCGTGTAGAACGAGAGAGAGAGAGCCTTCTCTCTTTCTCTCCTCCCGCCCGTGCGACTCTTCACTCCGGGGCTGGTGCATCGCGCGCGCGCGAAATGCACCAGCAGCCTCGGCTCGTTCCGAGAACGCCGCTCGGGGTGCGCGCAGCGCGCGCTAGAGGACAACAACGCTCGCGGCGGACTCTCCGTCGCGGTATCTCCGCGCCGTCTTTCGAACGTCGCCTCGCGCGCGCCGCGTCCGACACGAGGGAGCCGTGTGAGCCACGATTCAGCAGAGACGAGCGAGCGAGAAATCGGAACGAGAGGAAGAGCAGGCGAGGAGGAGGATGAAGAGGTGGCGGGGGGGGGGGGGGGGGGGGAGTGGAGGTATAACGTCGAGGGACGAGGACGGCGACTGTCGTCGTCTCCCACCTCATTCTGGGTTCCAGCGCGCACTGGGGTCGCGCGAGGCCTCGGTTAAGGTGCTCTCGTTTGTTCCTCGTTTCCGAGTCGCGAATACCCCGCGACGCTGCTGCGCTGTGGTCTCTGCGCCGCGCCTCCCTCTCTCCCCACCCTCGTCCCGCGCTCCTCTTGCCGAACGAGCCGGCGTACGAAGCGACGAAACGGCGGAGCCGAAGGGAGAAGCCGAGGTTGAGCCACCTTCGCGCTTATTCGCCTCTGGAGCTTCGGACTTGGTATCTACGATCGTTTCGTCCACCTGTGTTCCTCGTATTGTCAGGAACGAGGGAGACACCCGAGACACCGAGCGAAGAGGAGCGAGCGAGACGGTGGAAAAGCAAAGCAGCGAGCTCTCGCGCGCTTGCTACGGCCTCGCGGGAATCCCGTGAGAATTAACGATTCCGACCTCGAGCGCCCGGCAGCAGCACCGGGAGCTCTCTCGGCGAGCTCTCTCGGCGAGCAAAAAAGAGAGAAGCGCGGGAGGAGGACGAGAGAAAACACAGCCAGGACTCGAGAGAAATGCTCCGCTGCGGGTTCTCTCTTCGGTCTTGTCGTTTTATATGTCCGCGGAGAGGCTGAAGCGCTTTTGCGCATCGCGGATTGAGGTACGAACTTGGGCTTGGTCGTTCATCCCTGGTAAATAGAGGACACAGAAGGCCTATGAGGCAGCAGGTTGAAGACAGATTCACGATAGATCTCGTGGTCTCTTCTGAAAGGGCCGAAGTCACTACCGAGTTCAACTCGGTTGACGTTGATTCGACCCTCGAGAGGTTAAGAATGATGCAAGGAATATTATTACATGGTTCAGACATTTTCAGACGTCTTACAGATCCAGTCGCTACAGCATTGGACCTGCTCGAAGTTGTCGGTCCGGCTTCGTCGTGGGAGTCAGCGGAAACCGCGCTAAAGTGACTCCTTATCGCAAAAAGCCTTTACCCTTATCGCGCACGAAGGGTTTCTCATCGACTCTCGATGCGTATACACGATGCAAAGACCGCGACGGAAGAAACGAGAAGACACAAAGTGCGGAACGAACGAGGCTCGGCGAGAGGTTGTAAAACTGGTACGTAACGCGTAGACGACGAGTCGCGTAGTCAACGTTACGTTCGATCGGATTGACCGTACCGCGAGGGGGCCGAGGGGATCGAGAGGCTCGAAAAATCACTGGACGGACGCGCAAGTCGCTTGGAATGGGTTTACGAGCGTCTTTCGGTGTCAAGAGTCCAACGGGACACGAGGGACACGAGACTTCCTGGTTCTTCGTCGTCGAGGACACCCGAGAGCGATAGATCTCGTACTTCGCGCAAGAGTCCTCTCCCGTCGAGACAGTTATGACCGCGAATGTTGTGCGCCGCGACGGACATTAGTGTCATATAATGGAGTCGCCCGTTGGAACAGGATAATAAGATCATCCCGAGATCCTTCTTCAGTGTTTCTCCCGTTTGTTCTTCCTTTGTGCATTCCAGGCGACGGAGCATCGTCGTCTCGTGTGCATTTTCTTCGACGTGTGAATTTAAGACCCGTGGATTCGACCGCGAGATACATTCGCGCACTGAATTCGCCGCACTTCACCGGCGCAACGTCGCGTCCCCAGTATCTAACAGGTCTATCTCGCAAATCCAGGACTGTCGAGGTTTCGCGTGTGACGAGGAATCCACCATTGCAGCTACTCTCTAACACAGACCACGTCAAACTACAACGGAACGAGGGGAGTGCCGTCACGTCGTTGGTGAACAGCCTCAGTCCCATAATGTCGTCGAGCAGGTCGGACCCCTCAGAGAAGTCTCAGCGAAGTCAGGAACGAGTAGCATCTCACGAAATCAGAATTGTAGCAACGTGCTTTTTCCCAGCATTTTTCTTCCGTTTTAGTCTCTTAGAGATGCACTCAAATTCATCGATAAGGTGTGTTTCATAACAACCTCGCTTATCATAGCAACCGCTTCGCTTGTTTCACAGCAAACATAGCGCAGCAGTTCATTCCAGTAGCTTGGAGAGCACGCTTAGGGCCACAGCTCGATGCGCACTTTCAATCGCCAACGTTTTGCTCCTGTTCAAGATTTCACAACCCTGAAAACAGGAACCCAGCCCGCGTGTCTCTGTGACAGCCTGTTAAAGCCCACGGTGCGGTGAGATATCATCGCGGCCGATGCAAAACACAAGGATCGAAGGATCGAACGATCGCTTGTGCCTATTCGGCCATCTGCTTCACTGCGGAACGAACGGTAACTATGCTAAACGTGCGCACACGGAGAGGATTATGGTGGCTCTCGTCCGAGTCATCGAGGGACCTCTCACCGGGCTTCTCGGTCGGTATTATCGCGCACTATATTACGTTATTGCGCACTCAAACGTTATACCCTCCCCCTTCGCCCTCCCCCTCTGCCGAGATCTCCGCTCGCCGTACTTCGGATCGATTGAGATAGCGTTCGCTGACGGTGCTTCTGCCTCGACGGCTTCTGGGGCCAGGAAGTCAGCCTGGATTTATGACGCGCCCGATTCGCTCGACGATCCCGAGGAGCACGTGGGCACGTGTGGGCTGGCTCCTTCGCTTCGTCTCAGTGATCTGATTATTCGAGGAACTGGCTGACGTCCTATGTCTTTCAAACGATTCCAAGTACTTGAACCTAAATTACCAAAAATTCTACGTCGCGATTCTGTCATTGAACATCGGGATTACCATTAGAACTTATGATTGGGGTCCGGCGAGACCCCAGATGACCCATAATGTGCATACACTGTAAAAATAGGTCATGAGCTTTAGGGCTAAAATGTCGTGAGCCTACAAGTTCCACATCCACCAGTTCTAAGCATTCGACGAGACGATTTAGCTTCGATCGTCCTCTACTCTCGTTGAAACAGCTAAAAGCGTAACGATCATCCCAACATGAAAATCTTTGAAGCCAGTTGACAGTAGAATAATCTGTGGTTCCCAAACCATACGTATTGACTGCATCGCACCAACTCCAACTCAATCGCTTTTAACTTATCCAAGCGAGAGAACTTATCGTTCTTTTTGGGAGTGTTGAAAAAAAAAAGTTTAGTATAAATCGAGTGTCAGGCGAGGGCACGAGGTGCCGATTGGTGTCCTCGACAGTTTCAGCGAGGCTTCGCGCCACCTGCGCGACGCTATTTTTGCGTGCCACGTGGGTGTGGAACAGGGAAAGAAATGCGCCTGTCTTTGCCGAGGGGACGAGACTCCGAGACCGGCGTTAATACTGTATACGCAACGAATATACAGGTACACAACGCTGCGAGGCTCGCAACGCGCGCTGTATGGCGTCGTCGCTCGTAGGCGGTGGCGCAGGTCGCGCGAGCGCAGCGAGAAAGGATCGCGCGGAGCTGTAACGGGGGCGAGAGCACGCGGATGTTTTATCGTCCTCCGAATAATAATGCAAACATAAACGTTGCTCTCGCGCGCGGTTTCAGAGACCGCGCCAGTCAGCCGCGAGACACACCCCGATTGGGCAAAACCGCATCGAGATCTCCGACCACGTATATAATACAACGCGTTATGAATATTCTCGCCTGAATGCGAAATCAGGGTGTCTCGGTTATTCACCGAAAGTCAAGAACTCTTTTTTTTTTACCGAAAATGGATCCTCGTATTGATCACAATCTCGCATCTATCATTGACCTCGCAGCAGACATTTTTGATTTTTATTTTAAATCGTATTTTTTAACTTTGATAAATATCAATCATCTTGTTCGGTAAGTGTGACGAAGTGGAAAACTGTGTATCGCGTAGCCACGACGGATACACACAGTCACCTTGTCCTTCCGATCACGGCCGACTCGAGGCAATCTCGGATGCGCGAAGCGACACCAGCTCTCTCTATGCTTCTCTGTCTCTCGTGCACCGCTTGCATCGCAGGTACCAGCGCACGTTACACTCGTGATCGCGCGCGGTTCAGCGCGGGCGAGTCAGGAAACGGGGGCAGCGGAGTATAAGAAAAAAAAATACATATACACACGCACACCCGGTTGCCCGCACCGATCATCGCATCGGGTTTTATTAATAGGCAGGACACAATCGAGCGTCCGTCACGCCGCGACGACCGTCGGCTGCGCCCAGAATTTCGTCGTTTCAGGCGCCCGCGCTCCGCTGCTCTTCATTTCCATGAAACAAGTCGACGTTTATAATCGGTCTTATTTATACATCATAAGTGCTCAACCATCTTCGCGCATATGTTCACCCAGAAAAAAAATTTCATTGATTCAGTAAAATGATATTAAAATCCCAGCCTATGAAATTTACCTCTTTGATGTTCATTGGAAACAACGCAAAAAATTCGATCCACTTATTTTATTGAATCAATCGAAACTTTTTCTCTCGGTGTACACAAAAATACGGCGATCAACGCAAACGAACACAATTGCCAATGCCTCGGGCCGTGCGTTTTCCTCCGCTAAACGCACGCACGTGCCAAGACGCATATGATCTTCATCGCCGTGTTCACTTCTCTTTCCTCCTTCCTCCTCCTCCTCCTCCTCCTCGTTGTCGTCGAGTTCTGCACCAGCTCACCGGGTGCGCACCGGGCGTGCAATCGCGTTTATCCCCCATTCACCGGCCGGTCGCTCGATCATTCCCTCTTATTTTCCCGCTTCCTCCTCCTCCACCTCCTCCTTCTCCTCCTTGCTCCGAATTCTTTATAGCGCAGGGCGCGACGACGACGACGACGAAGAGACAACGGACGAGCGTCGCGCTCGTGCCGCGCCGGCCATGACGGCACTCCCGTATGTTATATGCACGAAGGATGTACGCCTGCTTGCGGTTAATCTGCTCCACTCCTCTCGTTCCTCTTTTTCGTTCCTTCTTCTCGGGAAGCGAAACGGTGGCTGCAATATATATACCGCCGACACCGCCGCCGACGAGGACGACGACGACGACGAGGCGCTGCGCCTCACTATACATATTTAGCGACCTCCTCGAGCGCGATAAATGTTCCCGATCTTGCGCGAGGTCACGCCGCGGTCCTTCCTCCCTGCTGCTCGGCCGCCTCTCGTCGTCGCGGCGCGCGAACCGAACGCCGTGACGATTAAACTCGAGCATGACTCCTGCTCGGCCGAAGCCCGGGATGGCTGCTTCCTGCTTCTGGTTCTTCGCTTCGCCTCGGCCCGCAGATACTTTTGATCGAACTCAGGTATAGAGGTGCCGCGGAATTTACATGCGGGATATATATCGCTTCCTCGCCTAGTCGAGGAGGCACTACGCGCCGACGCCCGAGCGCGTCTTGGCCGGAAGTCAACGTTTTGGGGCCACCGGGCGTTCGATGTCGCGGGCATCAAAGTCATCCGGTGCGAGAACACGACTGAGGAAAATTACTGCGAGTAATCATTTGGTAACGAATTTCACGACCTGTCGGCTCGGTGTTGGAATCATTTTTTTTTTATGCAGACATTGTATTATTTTTTAAATAGTGCAGAGAGAGAAATCAATGATTATATACAATGAAAATATTATTGGTTCTATTGACTAATACGTTGGTCCAACCAATCGCAACGCCTAGAAGCCTGTTCAACCAATTATTCGCCCCTTCAAGGTTCGAGCAACTTTTCAATGCAGCATTGAAAAGAAAAAATAATAATAACAAACAGTTTTCTCTCCGCTCAGTAAAACAAGCCGCAGCTGACCAAATCAGCAAGCTCACCCGATTGGGCGGTTACCAACCGATTGATTTGTCGTCCGCACATCGCTCCGAGCCCAACCGCTCATATCTCTCTCCATGCGGCACTTGCCCCGAAGCAGCAAAAATTCGAGAGTCTCCCGATGTCCGGCTTCGTGCCGCGCGTGCGCACCAAGGACCGCAGCAGGTTGCTCGTAACGTATATACGTATAATGATGATATTTGTGGCGAGCAGGAAGCGCACCGGGGATATATTTTCGTGCGGTAGATGAGATATATATTTCGGACTGGAAAGGGAAAGGGAGGACGCCGATAAGTCGCGAGGATGGACGATTGGACGAGGGAGTCCGGTGTGTAGGGTATCATTCAAGTGATTTCGGGCTGATGTTGCCCGACGACACTGATGAGCGCGCGCACGGGGTGGGTTTGTTATATTCGCTTCTCGGCGCGCGGTTTATCAGTCTCCACCGATGCGCGATCGTCGTGGTCGTCGTCGTCGTTGTCGTCGTCGTTTCGCCCCGATATACCGCGCTCGGAGGCTCGCCGCTGCGATTCGCCGGGCGAACCGATCGTTTTTATCGCGGTGACACGCCTATAAAGATCTTCTCTCCGGGTCGCTGTGTGCGAGAGCGCCTATGTGGACCACTCCATCGGTCGGGACGGACGGCCGGGGCATCGCGACGAGAGCGCGGGCCCCGCGGTTATCCCAACAGCTCCGAGAGATGAGTCTCTCTCTCTCTCTCTCTCTCTCTCTCTCTCTCTCTCTTTCTCTCTTTCTCTCTCTGTCGCTCTCTCCTTGTTGGATTTTCGCCTCGCTCGCGCTCACTGAATCGTCGTTCCCTCGCCGACCGGCGGTGCATGGCTCATGTCGCGGCATCTTTGTCGGCTCAGCCGGTTCTTCATCATCTCTGCTGCCGATACCGAGGAGGCACGAGGAGGAGAGAGAGATAGACAAAGACGGAGAGGGGAGAGAGAACGAGAAAAGGGGAGAGGGAGAGAGAGAGGGAGAGAGACACACACACATCGCGGACTATACGAGAGTGAAAACCGAGGTGGAGCCACAGCCGGAGAGAAAAAGTAGAAGAAGAAAAAAAAAAGTCATCCTGAGATATGAAGGAAGAGGAGGAAAGAAGACGAAATGATGATAGCGGCCGCGAGGACAAACGATGGACGAGAAATTGAGAACCTGCTGCTATTTTCTTGCCATTTTTCAAAATATAAATATAGATTTTTTTCCTTCGCCGTTTGTTTTCATCCGCACCGACGATGCGGCGATCATATATTAATTAGCGCGAGGACAGCGGCGGTTAATATGGCAAGCTGGCGGATGTATGTGGGTACCGGGAGGTCGGAGTTATCGCTGGCTCTCGGCGAATTAATAGATCTTTCCGCTTATTAATCTCGCCGATTTACAGGGGATATATATATATATCGTCGATATATTGTTTGGTTCCCGGAGGCCGCAATCGGTCTGCAGAGGTGGATCATTTTTTCGAGAAAATCTGGTCTATTTTTTTTGTTGCGAACATTCGGGCGAAAATATTGAAAAGATCTCAGCCCACGAGACGAAACGTTTTTCAAGCTTTCTTTTTAATTTCTCCTCCGAACTTTTTTCCAGATTGCACAAATTTTCTCAATTGTGCACAATTTTTACGCTTTTCGTTGAAACGAGTGAATAAAATCGCAATTGAATTTGCCGCACAGTCAGGTAGGCGGAATCCGCGCGTGAGCGCTTCTCCTCGTCGTGCGACCCGCTTCTCCTCAACCCTCCCCCCGCGCGCAAAATCCCCCGCGTGCAGAGGGCACGAGCGTGCGCGGCGGAATCGTCGAGGAAACAGACGGTTTCAGGGTGGTCCCGTCGGCATTTGCGGCGCGAGGCGGCTGCTAGCCCCGGACGAGAGCAAGAAGAAACGGCGAAACGATAGAAAGATGAAAAAAGGAGGAACGAAAACAGAAAGACCGAGGATCCGGCGGCGGCGGCGGCGGCAGCCGCAACAGCGGCAGCGGGAGCACGCGCGGGCCGGACAAACGGCAGGAGACGCGGTGGTGCAGAGAGCGCAGACGCCGCGGCGCGCGCGCGGCGCGGCGTGCCGCTCGTAACGTGCGCTCGCTTCGCATCGCGGCAGTCGTCCGTCTCCGTTACCGACCTGCATGTACTCGTGCCTCGTGGGCCTTACGGCTCTCGCCCCCGGAGCCAACGTGGCAGGAGAAACGGCAGAGACAATGACACGACGCTACGTCATAACTGGCTTAACAAATGGTCGACAGATTAGAACTAGAAACGGTGCGCTCGCGCGCGCGCGCGCATGCGCCGAGCGTTCGTCCTTCCCTCTCGCGGCGGTTGCGGGCAACGGAGTCGCCGCGATCGCGCTCGCGCGCGCATCGCGGCGACTCGAGCGCGCAGCGCGGCGTTTCCTGCACGCCGCGCGGAGGAACTGTCGGTCGCGCAATGTGTGTCCGCGCAGCTAACTACGAGACGTGGCGCGCGTGCGCGGTCTCTTTCATGACACCGGATCCCTGTTTCGCTATACGGTTGTCTGCCGATAGGCCACCTCACCCACCCAGTCGATGGGGCCTGCAAGACGAAAGAGCAGCGGCAGAAGAGAGAAAGAGAGAGAGGGAGATAACGCGGCAATAATTCATGAACTTCACGATACGGAGACGACTCCCTCGTGTACTTCGCTCTCCCTCGTATACCGAGATTAGTCACGGCGTCTCGCGAGCCTCGGGAATTTTGCGCATTTGCCGATGCAGCTTTCCTGATTTGCCCATGGATTTATTTTTTCAAAATATCGACTTTTTACCTATACCATCGTTCTCAAGTCACATATTCTACCCCTGAAAACACTGGTTACAACCCTTTTTTAGTTGATTTTGAAAAAAAAAAAATTTGGCCGAACAGTTTGTCAGAAATCGTAGATCTGGCCGCCGGGCCGAAAACCGCCCAAATCGGGGTCACGAAATTTATTTTTTCAAAATATCGACTTTTAACCTATACCATCGTTGTCAAGTCGCATATTCTACCCCTGAAAACACTGGTTAAAACCCTTTTTTAGTTGATTTTGAAAAAAAAAAATTTTGGCCGAACAGTTTGTCAGAAATCGTAGATCTGGCCGCCGGGCCGAAAACCGCCCAAATCGGGGTCACGAAATTTATTTTTTCAAAATATCGACTTTTAACCCATACCATCGTTCTCAAGTCGCATATTCTACCCCTGAAAACACTGGTTAAAATCCTTTTTTAGTTGATTTTGAAAAAAAAAAATTTTGGCCGAACAGTTTGTCAGAAATCGTAGATCTGGCCGCCGGGCCGAAAACCGCCCAAATCGGGGTCACGAAATTTATTTTTTCAAAATATCGACTTTTAACCTATACCATCGTTCTCAAGTCGCATATTCTACCCCTGAAAACAGTCGTTAAAACCCTTTTTTAGTTGATTTTGAAAAAAAAAATTTTTGGCCGAACAGTTTGTCAGAAATCGTAGATCTGGCCGCCGGGCCGAAAACCGCCCAAATCGGGGTCACGAAATTTATTTTTTCAAAATATCGACTTTTAACCTATACCATCGTTCTCAAGTCGCATATTCTACCCCTGAAAACAGTCGTTAAAACCCTTTTTTAGTTGATTTTGAAAAAAAAAAATTTTGGCCGAACAGTTTGTCAGAAATCGTAGATCTGGCCGCCGGGCCGAAAACCGCCCAAATCGGGGTCGAAATTTATTTTTTCAAAATATCGACTTTTAACCTATACCATCGTTCTCAAGTCGCATATTCTACCCCTGAAAACACTGGTTACAACCTTTTTTTAGTGGATTAAAAAAAAAATACCATATTTGACAGAACTGTCAAAGTTATCAAGGACAAATGAACCTGGACTCGGTCTGAGAGTCCCAGCCAATCACAGCTCGAATAGTTTGCTAACGATGTTTTGCGTTACTCATGAACTTTTTAAAAGAGGGAACCTCCTGTTTATATTTTTCTCCACTGCAAACATTGATACGTAGAATTGAATCGATGCGGGATTCCGTGCGCCTCGTCGCGGTCCACCGATGTGTGGAACGGAGAATCGAGGTAACTCGCGGCGCCGAGTTAGCTGGATACTTCGCAGAGACGAAGAGAGTATAGTATCGACGGACCACCCTGAGTCAAGATCCGACTCGAGATCGACCAGGGGGTAATTAAGTGTTGCCAAGCGCCGCCTGAGTGAAACCGAGATAGATGTGGAGAAAGATGGAAAGAAGCAGTATAGACGATATATATTACACATATATATTTTGTTTTTTTCCTCACATATAGATACCGATAGTTAGTGAATGGGAAGAGATACAAGATCGAGACGGCGCGCGGTTGCTGGCGTGACTGACGATCATATAACGCCATGAAAGAACCTTCGTGCGCGCGGGATTCTCTATACCGTCCTCCGTGTATTGCCTGATCGAAATGATCGGCGACTCCTGGGTTCCCGTTGATCGCCGACTCGCGCTCACTGCTGATGGCTCCTTCGTCTAAACTTTAATCCTTTTTAGTCGTAGGGCGCCTATGTCCTGCGGATACATCGTAACACGAACGTAACGTAAATTACCGTGGTGCGTGTAATAAATCGAAGCGCATAAGGAATTTCTTGAGTGAGCTTTGTGCCATGTACCGCGTGAAATAAGCTTCGTGCTATGTGTTGCGTGAAGTGAGCTTCGTGCCATGTACCGCGTGAAGTAAGCTTCGTGTTACGTGCCGTGTGAAGTAAGCTTCGTGTTACGTACCGCGTGAAGTAAGCTTTGCCATATGTATCGCTCAAAAAAATTCGTGATCCTGGTTTGGGACGTCACCGCTTTATAGCGCCTTCACAAACGTCCCAATGGTACCCCTAACGCTGCGGAGAAGCACCGCCAAGAACATAATGGAAATGTTTGCTTCGTATTAATCGGCAATTTTTTCGCGCCTGAATTATCCGGTTCGTACGGTATACGGTCCGTAAGGTCGCCCAGGGCGAAGGGATCACGCAAGGCTAAGCCGACTCTTTGCCGGGAACTGGTGTGATGGACGAAGTTGCACCGAAGAAATACCCGCGGCAGTAAACCTCGGGTACCGTCGATTCTACGCCGCGCGCCGAGTGTATTAGATTCCACGAAGATCGGTCGTGCGCGCGCGCGCCGCCGCCGCCGCCAGGAGTCTCTCCTCTATCTCGCGCCCGCGAGTCGCGCTGCTTTCCATGCGACACGGCGCCGGTTTTACGCGATCGCCGCGACGATACCGAGGCATAGTAGCCGCGTGTCTTGCGCGCGCGTTGCCTCGCCGTTCGCAGCTCGCCGTCTAATTCGCGCTCTCGTTTCCCGCCTTATCAACGGTCCGCACGATTACCGGAATGTCGGAGCGCGCGGGACTCTCGAAAACATAAATCAGGTCGCCGGGGATCTTCTTTATACGGCTCGGCTGGAGTCGAGGAGGACGAAGACGACGAATAAAAAGAAGTCCCTGAAAGATAGGGAAAAGAAGAGCGCCCGTAGGAAATCGATACTCGTACCGCGAACGAGTTCTCCCTCGCTTATTTACTGGTTTAAATCCCAGATCACGAGTCTTCGGTCTTCCGTACGTGCGAGAGCGCTCGTGTCGGACGGGAAAACGACCAGAAAACCAATTCCCATTTAAATACGTATGGGGAATTCCGTGCTACATAGTTCAACGAGTTTGTAAAGAAAAAATTGGTTATCAGTTGTGAAGTACGAAGAATAAAAGAACTGGAACAGAACAAAGGCTTATAAACTTAGCGTATTTCTGTATACAGTTGAACTGATATTTTACATTCTTGTAGATGGAATCACTTCTAATTTTACACGGATCACCCTGTATGCAGTGTCTCTAGAACTCTGCTTCTGATTCGATTTTCTGTATCGACCAATAAAACGCAAGCACCTGAACGATATCTCGATCCCAGTTTTCCACTATTTAAAAAATATAAAGATTTTATTTTTCTACATACACAGGACTAGTACGTAAATGGTACGTAATCTGACGTATTTGATAATTTCCAGACGACCAATGTATCTCGTGACTTCACCGTGCAGACTGATTATGTAATGCTGTCCGTATACAATGACAACAGGTTTACACGGATATTTCCGTGCAATTTATTAGTGGCGCCACCTTTGAGAGTGTGTATCGTTGGGAAACCGGCAGCAGTTTGATGTTTAATATCGTGAAATTTTTGTTTCTCCTCGAATTTTCGTTGGCCAGAGGTACCAATATTTTAGTAACTGCAACCAATATTTTGGTACATCCAACCAATGATAGATAATCGCAACTACTAATTTTTCTCGTTGTCTCAATAAAAAGTAAAATAAGATCGATCATTCGAGCGTGTCAAAAAATGTGTATATAATCTTGTAGAAATGTCGTGAAAATCGCGAGATAAAGAAATCAAATTTACTCGATATGATCATCAGTGACGGTATCACAGATGATCATCAAGGCATGCGCCCGGTGTAACATTTCCCTTATCAATAATATAACGACCAATCATTCGAACATCTTCTTTTGTTCCAATATTCTTTCGCCTTCCGTTCGTCCTCTCGACTCTTTATCACGCTACTCGGAAGATCGCGACTGAGAGAGCCCAGAGCGCCGAAGTGCGGCGGAGGGATTCCCTCATGAATATTCAGCGTACTAGTTGTCCGCAGCGGCAGCGCGACCCCGGAGTGCAGAGGAGAAGATGCTCCGGGCCCTCTCACCCTCTCTTCGCACGCCTCGCTACGTATATAGCACCTATGCCGGCTGGGTGACGTATACCCTTGTTGATCATAAGTGGGTTTGTTTCGCTGATTGTTGTCGCATCGGTGACGGCGAACGGCGCCCATACCGCGACCGCGGGCCCGGGGGGTCCGTTGCATATTCAATGTACGCCCTCGACGCGCTCGTGGCCCCCGGCACCGGAGCATTTGACGCCGCCTTCCCGTGATATAGCGACCTAACACGGTCATCCTAAAATACGACACAGAAGAGTAACATTTGATTTAATTTAATTTATATTCTCTATTCGTTTATCATCATTTCGATTTCGAGAAATAAAATAATCGTTCTAAGACCCTCACTTTGACTCGGAGAAGAAAGTCTCGAAAAAAACTTTTTGCAAAACCGCACTAAAAATATTTGTAGCCAGTGTGTTTTGTGCGAGGCAATTCTCTCTTGATTTGCGGACCGATGCTGATGAAAGATAACTCGTATCAAGAAACTCCAAGAGCTTCCAGCCACAAGCGATGAAATCGCAGTCAGACAAAGGTAACTCTGCGCGCGTGTACCGACCCTTAAGAGCGCCAGAAGCGCCAGCAAATTAATTTGTAAGCCGATGTCGAGCGCCTCCGCCGACCCCAACGCAAAGAAGTTCTGCGGAACGAGAGATGCTTGTCTGATTCTCGGCGAAACTCGTGGCAACGGCGTCGAACAGTTGGTCGGAGGAAAGTGGCGACCGTGATATCTCATATACAGACCGCGCTCCGGGGGAACATCTTCGGGAATAACCGGGCGGTCAGCGCGCGAGGCTTCACGCACGGGAAAACACACACAACGCGTCGAGAAGTGGCTACGAGATTGGAGATTCACGCCCCTAGCTGCCGGGGGGATTATCGATTCCGCTCACGCGACTCGTATTAAGACGAGAATATTGTGCCGCGGCGCGGAGAGATTAAAATTTGCAGATTCGCCGAGCAGCTCGATGGCAAATATTAAATACAGTGGCGCCTCGCTTACTTCGAGCCTCTATCAGTAAAAACAACAAACAATTCGTCAAAGCAGAATTCACATTGGTCGTACAAATTGAATCGTGGGAGACGTGAAACATCGTACAGCAAGATAAATTCATTTTAAACTCCTGGTAAACGTGTCCAAACAACAACATTCTCAGTGACAGCTTCGAGCTTATGGAATTGACAAATCAAAAGCTCGACTGTATCGCCGTACATTCCGGATAAGCCGCGAGCTTGTGAATTATAATTCAGACCGAAAAAAAAAAAAAAAAAAACAAGCGGGATCGTTGCTTCGATCTACGAACGCAAAGCGAAGTGGCTTCGCGTTTGGCTCGTGGGTCCATTGATGCAATATCCAGAGAGATCCAAACAAGATGCACGCAACTGGAAGTTTCCTGTATACGCCCGGAGTGTCTCGTGCGTCGCCCTCGACGTGCGAGACTGTAAGTGCACGCTGAGGTGCTGGCTACGGAGCAGCGCCGAGGCCCCCTCGTTGATCGTGGCTCGCACGTCCGCGAGGAGGATTGATTTATCACACGCCAGAAGACAGATTGCACGGCTCGGGCGCGCTGGTGCACGAGTTGCGCGGCTCGAACGCGCGCGCCGGGCGTTCGTTGACGACTCTCGGGGGTCCAGAGGGAAAGGCGCGAGAGGAGGCGTACTTCAGTTACCGGGAGGGACTGACTCTACGCGCGGACTGCGAGCATGCGGAGCGTGGAGAACGGATAGCGCAAATCCAATGGGCCTCTCGGCTCTTTCCGTTTCTTTTTTTTTTCGCTTATCTACTTTGCATGGCCCCTTGTGTGTTTCCTTTTTGGTCTATTTGTGTTTCTTGCACGGGGAAAGGCAGCGCTTGCCGAACGCATGGTTTCTCGGGGCAACGAGAACCTCCGGCTCGATGTCAACTTCGCGAAGCGTTCGGAAGCGATAAAACTGAATGTGATCCTGATTCAGTGATTATCCACCGTGAAGTTTTCGTCTGAAGTTCCGTCTCGTTTTCGGATATTCGTCAGCCTCGTCGAATGAAAACCCACTAATCGCACACGTATCAACGTTCGCATCGCACAATTTGTAAGGATACGTGTAATGCTGGTCAACATATTCAATTGCGTTCAAGTCCGCTAAGCTGCGAATGCGAACCTCGTGGCATGACATCAGCCGCAGGGACATTGTCGTATGTATCGCGGAACGAACTATCGCCATGACTCAGGCACGCAGTGCACTAACTTCGTGTATTTATCCGACTCTCCTGGCGCTGCCTTGAAAATAGCACACAGCCGACGACGACGAGTACAATGCGCAGAAACAGAGAAACAGGTTGCCCGGTGTGTTGAACCCCGTGTCAAGGACCAGGTCCTGTTTCCATCTCGAGGACTTTCCGTCTCGTTCCTCCGCAACGCGAACTCCGCGAGAGGAGCGAGGTGGAGAGATAAGCGCAGAAAATTCAACCGACGAGAAACCCTAGCGACGACAGCGGCGTCGGTGGCGGCAGGTTCGACCGGACATGTTGGAACTCACCCACACCGCCTCGAATATGATTCTGCTCGGTGTTGTTCGGTGGATTCCAGTTGGCGCAGTCGCCGCGCGGAAGCCGCGCGCACGAGGGGATTGGGAGTACATAGAAACGCGAGAGCAAGGTGTAGAGGCGAGGAGAACGGAGGGGGGAGACGAAGAGGAGTCTCCGTGTCCGGGACTTTTCGAACGGCAGAGATAACAACTTGATAATGAATCCGTTGACCCGAGTCCCCGCAACGGTCTCGCTCGTTCTCTCCTGGCCTCTCCGCGCCAGCGTCGAGACGCGGACCTCGCTGCCGATGTTTGCTGTTCAGCTCTCGGGTGTCTCTCTCTCTCGCGGAGCTGCCGTGTTCTGACGCCGGTGACGCCGCGTCGCCGGCGGCGAACGTGCCGCTGGCTCGCGCGGCGTCTACCCGAGGCGGTGTATTTGGATCCTTGTCGCGGGGTTGACCGCGGACGCGGGGATCATTATAGTGATTAATGCCGATGGAGCCGGGCGATAGCGCTGATTTATCGATGTCACCGGCCGCAACGGGTAATCCTCGGGGATCATGCGCGCGCGCGCGCGCGCGGCGGTGACGAGATAAATTGCGGAGACGCGCGCGACGGACTCCGCGCGGTGTCTATCGGTATCCTTCAACCCTCTTGTGTATCGCGCGTGTGGAAGCGTCGGAGTGACTTGGGACTCCGCGAATGTCGAGACTTCAATGTTTTGAGAAGCCGCGACGGTGGTTTCGTAGCCACGGAACTGCGTTGGTGCTGTGGGTGTATTCGAATATTCGCGGATGCGGACCAACAAGTTCGTCCTTCAACGTCGGCAAGATTGAGGCTCGTCATGTTGACGATTCCCTGAATTATTCGACGAAAACACCAGCGAGATTAATCGAATAAAGAGGAGCATTGTTCATCTGCAAACTGATAAGTCGAGTCACCTTGCGTCAGAAGCTCATCATCTTAACATACCACATTGAATCTGTTTTTTCATTCATCACACCGCACCAATGTTGGGTGCAACCTGTCGTTATTCATTTAAAACTTCCACGTCGCTTCATCTCCCTTTTATTTACATAGTCCGGGGAGTTCATTCTATCGCCCGCCGAGGTTCTTCAGACATCAGCAGAATCATATCAACAGCAGCAGTAGAAGCAAAGACCGGACGGCGTTACACTTGGGAGTATCCGTAAGACCTTACGCGGCGTGGGCTAATGTATTCTATTCGATTAAACAAACACGGTAACTCATAGAGGGAAGAGTGGCGCTGGTAGCCGCGAGCGGAAAAAGCCAGCGGTAGTCCAACGGCCCGGGATTCCAGCGCGCGATGCTGCCTGCTACCGAGCCCGAGTGCTGCCGGTGCTCATTGAGAAGCGAGCACACCAAAGCCCAGGGCCCTCCCACCTCGATATCTCGCGCTCGGTCTCGCGCTGTAATAATCCAAGTAAGAGATTGGATAGACCATGCGCCTGATTTGATTATAATTTTTCTCGGGATCTTCCACAAACATCTCGAACCCGCTGACTTATGAGACATTTCACGGCAATTTCGACGCACGACGAATGCTCGTATTAAGCTCTGCTGCGCGAACAGGTTGCGGTGTGGTATTATGCAAAAAATATACCTATACACGGGTATACAGCGCCGTATCGTACACACGCGCGTATAGATCCGAGGGGCACGCTCCTTGCGTGTCTTCGAGCGAGACTCCAAAAACCCATAATAATACTACACGTTGGGAAATGACCGAAGAGTCGTTTCACTATCTGCGCGGCGCGTCCCCTGCCAGTTGGATTCTCGCGCCGAGAGAGCCGTGGAGCCCAGAGCCCGGATGATCCCGCGCGAATGAAAATGTCCGACGTACGATTTTATATCCGATCGTAAAAGTGCCTCGCGGGACCTCCGAGGCGACTCGGCAACTCGATCGCCTCGTCCGCGCTTATATCGCCGGTGGTGCGTCTCGCCTGGGATCTTCGATTTTTCGTTTTTCTCCTCATTGACGTTCGTTTTTTTTTTCTCTTCCTGTCCTCTCTTCCTCCTCCGTCGGGTTTTCCCTCAGGTGTGCCTTCCTCGATTCTCAGCAGAGACTCCCGCGTTGTGTCGCACGAGAAGGAGCATTCGAAGACTCGGGGAATTCAGATATATCCCTCGCGGGCAATGAACGATTCTCGATCCTCCCCCCTCGGGGCAATTGGTACCTTGTAAAAGCGGTGAACGACAGGTCGGCACGACCCACGCGTCTATGGTAACGAGGAAGATATCCAAGATCTCGCGTTCGCGTGGGCGGAATAAAAGGCTCTCACTCTGTGTTACATCTCGGCTCGATAAAATATTTGGGAAGCTGGTACAATACTGAGATCCTCTCGGAGCGCGGACGATAGAGACCTCTCGTCCGGCGACGCCGCACGAGGCCCGAGGTCTCGCGTTTCCAGAGAGCTTGTAGCTCGCGAAGAAGTATTGCAACAACTTCGGCTCGGCACGAGAAATAGATCGACCGCGGTATAACTGAGTCAGTGAATCCGAGAGACTCTCGGTGATCAAGGATAGAGAAGACGATCTTGACCAACAACAACGGCGCAAAGAAACACGAGAAGATCGAGTGCGATGCAAATGATCGAGTTAAAAAAAACCAAAAAGACAGTAGATCGTCAATACGATCCATCGTGTCTGCTATCTCGCGTTGCAAAAAAAAACGTCTTAAACCTTACTGTAAAAGATAAAAATCAGAAATTTATTTATAGGTTTAAATTACCTCCCAATTACTCCGCTAAGTTGAAATAAAATAAAACTTGAGAATTCGTGTAGAGTACTAAAAAGAACCGATTTTATAGACTGCAGTTTCAATTAACCCGAGATTGCGTTCGAATATTCGTGTATCTGAAACTTCGACAGTAATCGACTCGACTCAATCGTCCACCGATATATCCCAATGGACTCCAAGTCGTGGCCGAAGTCGGGATATTCGGGTACATCGCCACGGTCAAAGGTCAGCCCGGAGATGCGCATAAACATCGCTCGGTCCCTCGGGGATATCCTTCGACAGTTATTGGATACTTTCTCGGGGAAAATAAATGTGGCGCTTAAAGAAGAAGGGCAGGCGGAAAAGAAGTTCCGATATTATCTTTCTCGTATATGTGTACGTAAACCTCACACCTCCGGATCGTCACGCGCGCGCGCGCGCAGAGAGATTACGGGTCGCGCGTATAAGTAAGATCTTGGGACTTTATGTCGTTACCTCACACGAAGTTTTGATGTCGTTTGACATCGGCGCGACGCGAGGAGGCGCAGCGCACGGTGCGAGGCGAAAGTGAGTATTGTCGAAGCCATTAAAATCGCTTCGAGTCGGAGTCGAAAGACCTCTCGAGAGACTCGAGGATGAGTGTGCACGTCTCGGTTCTTGCGTATATATCCCAACTATCCGGGACTCTCGCGAGCGCTGAATACTGGTGGGATATACATACCGGCACGGATACGCGTAGGAAACCGTGTAGTGTGTCTGATTGTGGGTGGCGCTGGATGCTGGAGCTGTAAACAGGTGTATATGCGTGCCGCTGCTGCGCTCGGGGCACACCGGACGCGCGAGCCTCTGGCGAGACGACGACGAGCGGCATTACCGAGACGATGATTCATAATTCATGTAAAGTCGCGTGTGTGCAACGCCTCTATCGATACACCTACGTGCCATTGGTGGTGCGATGTTGAGGGAAAAGTAAGCGAGACGTATATTACCCACGCATATGGAGAGAAAAAAAGCACTGAATTCCTGCGTTTATGGAGGGATGGTTGAATCAAACCTTTTTACTGTAATTTAGCGGCGTATCGATTCTTATCCTGTTTGCTGCTTGACTTGCCATTAATTAAGTTATTTTTCGTTATTGCACTTCGACATGGAAGGTTGCGTATAAGGAAGAAATAATAAGAAATGTTATCAGAACAATATTATTGGTTATCGCACGAACTTCGCGACAGGCAATTACTTCCGTCGGTGGATATGGCGGAAAATTACTAGAGTCGTCACACTGGAATGTCACGATTATATTAATGCTCCAGGAACAGGAATTGCGTATTGACATAATTTAAAATTTAACAAGTGAAGTGCCGTCCTTGAAGTTAATTATTTTTAAGTAGAACGAAAGATAAGCAAAAAGATTGCCCCTTTATTTCCATTTTCAGAAAACTTTCTCCATGATAATTCAAAAATTGATAAACAAGCTTCCTCGTTATCAATTAACTTTCAGTGTAGGTAATTCAGAAATTCTTAAAATAAGCACAATGGAGATTGCATTCACACTGAATTAATCCAACTGTTTAACCGTTCGCTCGGCATTAAGTGCAATTATAGAAAACGGGTGACGGCTTTGGCGACAACGAAGGAACGGTGAAATCGCGTGCATTTGTGGACCGCGCGGGAGTATAATACTTTCGAAAAAGGAGACCAAGATCTAGGCGCACGTGTACGACGCACTGGCAACGCATTCGAAGCCAATTTTATCGTTGAACGCTGCTGGCTGGCTTTTGTATGCCTGCGTTGGTAGTTAGCGTTACCTACTTATTATTTGTCGTTACTTGTGATTGCCGCAGCCCCACAGCGTTAAAAAGTAAACAGGTAGCTTATTTTATTTTTGCATAGATAATCAGAGTCAGATACGTAAGAAATATATAGTAGAATAACGCGCGTAGCAACGAACGAAGCAAAAACGAGAGATATTGTGGGTGGAGCGGGCGCGCATATGCTTCAGTCACATGTGATTAAGCGATGTTATCCGTGACGCTCTCTCTGGTTTTCCTCTCCTCGTATTGCTTTCTTTTTTTCTTTTCATTCTCGTTCCCGATGTATGCCAAAGCACCTGTAGCCGTGGAACACGCCCACGCCTGCCCCTTTCTTCGCCCCGCTGTGTAGCGACGTATGCGTGCATTCTCGTTTTGCATCTTGTTGTCCTTATTCTTTATCGCGCATCATTCGTATAAGCCCCTCGGGCATTTTGATGACTCACGACGTCGCCTTTTTGATGCCAATATATTGATGGATATCGGCGTGGCTGCTCGTTGCCCTGGGGTTTATGCTCCTGATACTCGTGTCACGCGAAACATTTTCGATTGCGTTTATGTCGCGGGTCTGAACGTCAAATTCACTGTCACTTACGAGTCCTAATTTTGTTGACGATGCGTGTGAAGCAGGACAGCACACCTTCTTGACGAATAAACTCTTCACAGATCATTCCTGGTCATAAAGCAGATCCTGAATAGACTTAGCTTTCGTGCTCCCTTGTTTTTCACGGCAGAGCTGATCACGTGACTACAATACAAAATGACCACTGTATGATGATCGCAATACGCGTTATTTTTACTATTTTTGCCATTTTACAGTGCCTTATTTTACCGTGTTAGATATAGACGTCCAAGGCAGCGGCGAGTCTTGAAGTCGTGCGACAACCATTTACCATTGTTACGCGTTGCGTTCTTTGTGCTTTCCATGGAAAGCGCGAACTTTACACGCTCGCTTTCAACGTGCGTAGACGGCTAAGCCGCTAAATCTTAGCTCTGTCCGGACCGTGCACTGCCGCGCGGTCTGCGCTATACATACAATGGCGGTTGTGGGTTGCGCGACATTGTTCCTCTCCGTTTAGAGTTAACACTGCGCGCGGAATGAAGGAGCTATGCCCTTTTGCTGCTGCGCACAGTGGTCCGTCCAGTGTTTTCAGTTACCTCCACTCGAGCAAGCAAGATAAACTAAAACTGTACTCATGATCTTGATACCATTCCAGTGGTTTTATTTAGTCTTATGTGATTGGATGAAGTACAATTACAAAATTGTAAAGGTGGCCTATATAGTGCCACTTAAGATGTTTTCGCGATTTTAGTAGACGAGATACACGAGACTAACTCTTATCATCCATGCAATAATCAAAGAGTTCATTAGATCCTGCTAAAAACACATCGAGAACATATACTACCATTTTATCACATTTTGGTGCGTTGACCGAACATACAGGTGAACCAGTGCATTTTCTTCACACTGTCGATTCATTACATCGTGTCTCTAATAACTAAAAACTTTTCGGTAGCGGCGAAATTGGTAGTTATATCTGAACTAAACAGACCAATTGGTTGGCCAAGTGCGCGTGAAATTTCTCACTAACGGGGGTATAACTTCTCGTTCCAGGTGATCGCACGTTACGTCGACGACTGTACATTAAACTATTATTATATTATCCTAAGCTACCGTTGCCCGATTGACCGTAGCGGGGAGAGAAAAGCCACGCGGCGGCGTGAGACTTAACCACTTGGCTAAGTTATAATAGTGGTAGGTTCGAGAATCGAGTAGCTGGGCGGGTTTTATTCTCGTCGAAGCGTGCACCGACTTGGCTCTAGTGCGTGGTGGCACCGCGTATTTATAATTGCACTTTCTGTCCTAGGCTCGATAGCGGCTCCATACAGAGAATATATACAGCGTAAGACGTATGCCCCGACGATGCATAGAACCGGGGAGCGTACATACGCAGCAACCGCGGAACATACGTGACTCAGCGCCGTACATGCATGCACTCGCAGCTATGGTTTTCTGCAGCCACTTCGTTTGTCGTTATACCACATGATACAGACAATACGCCTACAACGCTTTGCTCGTGTATTATCTGTAATTCTGTAATAGGCTATAATAGGAAGAGGTGCCGGAAAATTAGTAACTAACGATCGAAGTGAAGATTTTTATTGTGATTGAGAATACCCAAAAGCATGAAAACTCAGAATAAGTATCGTTCTTCGAGCATGACTCTTTTGACTGGTACACCAACAAAAATCTTGGTCGTCGCAAACTTTCGAAAATATCATTCATCAGGCGAATAAACGCATCGAAGGAAAACGCTTGTTCGACCAGGAAGGAAATAAAGGGAGGCAAAGACAGAAATGGTGCATCAAGTGGGAGGCAAAACACGAACGCCGCATTCCCCGGCTAAGTGAATTCCGTGTGCGTCGTCTTTTTCCGCCAGGGTGTCGAAAACAGACTAAAGGCACTGCCAGACCACGGGAGCCACGCATGTGCGCAGCGGCAGGAGCAGCAACAGCAGCTTCCTTCTTGATCGAAAAAGCAGCCGGGTGTGCTTTCGTGTTATTCGCGTATGCAGTACTCACCTCTAGATCTGGTGGCAGTGCGCACCGTCTGGTCATTCCATTGACGCGGGACATAACTCCCTCGCCGAGAGAGCAGCCGGTGGCTGGTACAGCGAACCCCACTTAGGATATAACCGCTTCAAAGTAAACGAAGAAGAGAAAAAGAGAGAGAAGAAGCGAGGGTGCAAGGTGCGACGCACAAACGTTTCAGCACACGTGTGTACGTACCAAACCAACCTACGAAGGAGACATTGTCAATTGAGTCTGTTGATTTTCCAGAAACCGAATTATGTGTGAGTCGGCGCAAAACGGATTTGGTTGTTTTGACAGTCTCCTGATAATTCCCATAGCGAAAAATAGCATACCTGTTGGCTGTTCTTAGGCATCGTTAAAATTACTGCTTTACATACTGCAAAAATATTAAATATATCGATTTTGCAATTTTCAAAAAAATGTTACGACGCTGAACCACAGGGTCAATCAGTCCAATCGATAATCTTGCTGCGGACTTAGGATTCCGCGCGAGTTTTCTTTGCCGAGTAATTCTGGACTGCTCGCTCAGCTATCGCTTATAAGAAAATAACGAGATCTCACGAAGCATTTCTATCTATTTATACGGCTAGAAGACTCGTAATTAAGGACCTCGCGCTTGGCCGGCGAGTCGAGACGATCGATAGTCCGAACCTACCTGAGACATTTATTCCTCTCGCGGCCGAGGTATCGTGCCGGCAACGTCCACCACACCATACACAGATAAGATGAATCTCGCTCGCGCGAGCGCCTCGTGCACAGACATGCCGCACGGAATCCTTAAGTACCTATTTATAATAAGCTATCGAGCGCGCGAGGGCGCGCCACCGATGGAGCTACTCGTCCCGATGCACCGCACTCTCGGAACCACCGATGTTGTTGCCACGTTCCAGCACCCCATTGCGGCTCGTCACCGGCGATCCATTAGTCAATCGTTGACACACACGTGGCTACCGTATACCACACCGGAATGATCGCTTGCAGAACCTCATCATCCCGAGCTATGCATCAGCAGCGAGCGCTTCTTTCTCCTTCCTGGTTCACTTTTATTCACAGCAAATAAATTATTTTCAGAAATTTCTCTAATATTTTTTATTTATTGCTTTATTTACCCTCCAATTGGTCCAGAAAAAGAACGTGAATTCTAGTATAAGACATTATTTAAGTTTCTCTACGTAATAACATTTGCGAAGATATCTCAATTTGCTACTTCTACCCTGTGACTGATGGCGGTTCATTATCTACTCACAGACACTTACGTCGGTAAATATTTGGAGTATGATTTTACTCGAATATTGCCCTTACTCGTTTAGTTTATTCGACTTGACCTTGAACGATGTACGTAACTCTATTTCTGCGCGAACTCTGATGCAGGGAAAAATGAGAAATGCAAGAGAGGCGAGAGCAAATTTGCGAGGAATCGCATTATCGTTATTATCGTGCGTAGGTGAATAAATAGAGAAAGAGAATAAGCGAAGGCGAAGAGAAAGATACGGGCACGCACCTTTCAGGCGCCGGGATAGCCTCCGGCCACGCGGTCCAAGACCATCGAGAGTTATGTTACCCGTTGTTCATAGTTGCCGGTATCGCGATATTGTGGCGGAGTTTAGTTGCAGTTCTCGGGCCACACCGACTCAGCATCAAACCCTGTATAATGCTGTATACTGCGCACTCCGTCAAATTTATAATGGCGAGCTTAATTGTTGTTCGTAGATCAGCCAAGTATCGTAACTTTGCGAGATATACCCGCGTTGCATCGCCCACGTATCGAAAATGAGAGAATGTACCTTGTCCGAATAGGATAACCTGGAAAAAGTCTCGCATGCGTATAGGTAAATGTATTACACACGAAATAACCAATGTGACTGTCACTTTGTGTTGTGACGGACGCGCTTTATTCCAAGAAGGGGGAGGGGATCGTCGTCTTCGTCAACGAAAAGTTACAAACTAAATTCATGATAGTTACAAATTAATAATAATATATTTGACTTCCCTTGCAGGCTCGCTTAAAATACGTGTGCTTACAATCGATGGTCTAACTAGAAGAGGGGGGGGGGGGGGGGGACTGTCAATAGGTCTCCGATAATCAACCAGAAATAATTAACAAACCCACAAGGGTGGAGGTATTAAGTTTGACCGTAACTTTATATCGGCTAAGTCGAAATAGTTGAACTTAACCTTACCTTTCAAGTAGACATAGGATCACGTCCAATACATCCGGCTGAATTTACTGCTAGCTCGTTGCACACCTTTGTGTGGAAATAATTCCCCCCGGTTATACCTCATCGGCACATTTACCGCACGTGCGATGTTTTTACCACAGTGGCTATGTTCCGCAAACGGCAGTATGTTTTCCGGGAGGCGATAACAACGAAATGGAAGCGTCGTAGTTTGGACTAACCAAAATATGTAACGTGCCATGGGACGCAATAAGGATATGACTACAACCTTTCATTTACTTTTAGAGTAATGATACAATTATTTTCTTACCATCCACTTATTATAATTAATTACGTATATTTAATTTTGTATTCATATGTTGAAGTTCTGTATAAAATGGGTAACATTCTACTAGAATGTCACATACACACGGCCTGACCGTCAGCCTGATAGTACAAAGTTGAAGCAGTTTAATTCAAACGTAAAAAATGAAGTACCTCTTTGCTCTTGTGGCATTGTTCGTGGTCGTCTTCGGCGCAATCGAGGCTGAAGCCGAATACGCTGAGGAACCGAAGTTACGAGATGAAAGATCGCCAGGTTTGATGAAAATGCTGAAAGAAGCCATTATGAAGAAATTGAAGGATTGACAACTTACTTCCTCTGTGATGTCAGCTGGTTGGCCGCAATGTGCAATTGCAAAAATGTATAATGTGAATAAAAGTTGAAAACTTTATACTTATTTTTTTATTATCCGATCCAACTTTCAGTTACCGTAGGCCCTTAACGTTATTTCGGGATGACAACGCTCAAATTACTAAGGAATCATCAATAAAATGAATAACAACCGGAAAAACGAATTCTTGATTCTCATGACCTGACTTTGAATAAAAACATAAAGCGTCAGATGTTCATAAAAAAAGCTATAAACATGTTCGGATCGACAGTCGCAAACTTCTATATCAGATCAATAAATTGTCATCTTATAAATTTATCGATACGTAGAAAAAAAAAAAAACTTCTGTCAAGACTCGCTCCGAAAAAAGTCCAGCTATCGATTTTACGTTAAAATCTTAACGGTTTATTAGAAAATTCTTTGTCTTGTAGTATATGTAAAAGGCTACATGATTCTACGTATCCTGCAAGTTACAGTGTCTTTATGTGATACCGAGAAACTTTAAAAAGAAAGATAAAGATAATGTTTTTTTCTTACGGACACGAAGTACATAAAACGACTCTAAAAGTCACAAAATATTGGTCGTAACGTAAAATACATTATTCTCAAGTGCGCATTTTTTCCTTCAAAAAGAAGTTGGATATTTAAACGTTTAGTCGTAGCTCATCATTTCTCGTTACACGTCAAACCTCTCGGAAAAAGTCGTACAAAATGAACCGTGTCATTCTACTGGTTGTGTTGCTAACAGTTTTTATCGTAGTGGCTAAATCTGATCTCCTGGCTGGCACTATGGATGACGCCGAAAATATTCGGATTGAACGTGATATTCCAGAAGCCAAATTAGGAGTATATTCTATACCAGCTAGAGCGGCAAGAGACACATTCAAGCAGATGTACTCTAAATATATGTCGGAGAAGAAGGAGTCTGAATAATGCCACAGAAATTGAACGTTGTATATGCTACGAGAAGCACATCAAAATACAATATATTTAAAAAATCATAATGCGTCTTTTCAATGTTCTTCATCTTCAACCAACCCCGTAAGCGGCAGAATGTCATCTCTGCCTTTAACGCCATTATCCACTGAAGATCCGATTTGATAATCATAATTGTTCGTCTTAATTTAGGAAGTGGCAAAAAAAAGTGTAACGATGTACAAAATTTTACATTATTTCTTTTTATTATATCAAGGTGAATGCTCAATTTTACATTGATAACACATAATTCGCTCAATTAAGATAGAATTATAGGTGCGCGGTACTAATGCCAGACCTAGTAAATAAAATCACAGCAGGTCTACTTGATATGATAAGCCGCAGTGTCATATTACATATTTTTCACCCTTTATTTAACTGAGCTACGAACGCCAGCGCGGCTGGATCGTCCCCGGGTATAACGTCGTCCTCAAAGCTCATAGACCAGCTCTGGTCTTGCCCTGCACATGTGGCAAGAAAAACAGCTAATAATGTCGTCAGTAGAACGAAGTACTTCATCTTCTTGATATATGTTCGATTTAGTGAACGAATAACAACTGGTGACTCTTAAAAATGAAAACCGCTTTTTATAGCCAAATATACTACTCTCCCCTTACTCTCAAATTAACAAATACGGATATCTATTGTCAAATTAATTTTAAATGGTTTATGTGAATAACAATTTCCTTATGGTTTCTGCTGGTACGCCACGTTTCTCAACAGGTCTAATTTGCAGTACAGATAACATTTCTTAGGCATTCGTACGCTGATGAATGCAAGAGCTTATGCAAGCTTCCTTATTTTCGGCATTAAATTATTAGTGTTCTTCGTGTAACTTATAATTGCTTCCTCATTACTTCGTAGAGCTTCGACGTAACGTCGCGCAATTTCATTTTTGAATCCAGAAATGATCACTAAGTACTAAGATAATAAAGTCAACATCTTACACATTTATTCAAGAGTATTAACGCGTAGGAGGAGTAATTACAATATCATTACGTCCGAGGACTGTATGCGCCTCCTCATCTTTCTCAGTATATAAAAACGTATTCATCGTTCCACTGAGCGCGTTTTATCCTGCGACGGTGCCCAACAAGATGGTCGTAAAGTCATCGTCGGAAGCATTGAGTACGAAGCTCGGTTCCTCAATATATGATACCTCCACGTGGAAGGCGGCGTCGTTTTGCATCGTGTCGGCTCGTTTAATTCGCACCCACGCTACGATCATTAGCTGGTCGATTCACCCGGACCTGCCTCAACACCTCGCATTTTGCGTTCTCGATCATGCGTTCGCTCTGCTTGGCTAACCCGACTCTTCCAAGACCGCTTCTTCCACTTATTCTTCTTCTACTTCTTTTGCGCCCCTAGAGGGTACACTTGACGTCTCTTATCTTCCATTCCCCCTGCATTTTCCCACCCGGCGGTTCTTCTCTATGATACATACAGCTATGTCCATTTTGCTTGCCATTGCATCGTAAATTACGAATATTCCCAGTAATTGTATTAGATGAGGGCCTATCGTTTGGTGCAAGTATCATTAGCGCTGCGAAAAATGGGAAAAGGGGTAAGGAGGCGAGACACAGAGCAGAGAATAAATCAAATATGAAGCTCGAGGGTTCGCCGAATGTGGGAGTGGTAATATTCATGAGAAGGTATCGCGAGAGACTGAATTATCGATTATTATGCTAGTACGCATCAGGTGGACGCGATACAACCGCCTACACGAAAATATCTCCCTTCGTCTTACATTCTGGTTTATCGCTCATTCTGATAAATAAATATCAGAATAAGTAATGAACCTTACGATGTTCTGGCCTCCAATAAAATATATAACGTTTATGACCTATATTTTTCCGTTTTATCACCATCATAGAAGATGTTTATCCGTACGTCCGGTTATCCTAGATAATCGAATACTCTGTTCGTCCGTTGAAAAATTGTCATAGTGTTTTTATTCATTATTATATACGGAGCTAGATCTGTGACAAAGTGTTTCGCGAGCTGCTGGTATTCGATGGCTCGTTGCGTCGAAGCTGCGAGAGCATTGACGAGGTGCGGGCGTCGGCAATGACGCGTGCTGTCCGTTGTGTCTTTAAGAGTCGCTGCTATTGCCTTGCATTCATAAATCATAAAATGCCGAAACGCTCACTGAGCTCACAGGCGGACCGGCCTCTCATGAAGCAGTGGCAGCAGCAGCAACAGTAACAGCAGCTCGTTTCGAATACCGTAATTTGTGCTCCGATTCCTTCTCGTCTCTCGTAACGGGACGACGGCCCAACGAACTCTCATGTCACGACGTTTCGGATGTCAGTGGCGTGACTCGCAAGCCCGGACACGACCACGACGACAACAACGAAGACCACGAATACTCGTCGACGATATAGATACCGTGCCGCTACCATACATATTCCGAAGGAATATATATAACTAACACACAGAAACAAAATACATGATACGAAAAGATCGAGCAAACAAAAAATATAGCGAGCGCCTATGACAGAATCATAGAGATTCGATCTGGCAACGAATAAATATCTCCAAACCGATCCTAATTAATTATCCAACGTACCCGGACGTACCGTGACAATTTAATTTATCTTTGAGACTCATTCTCATGAACGTGGACTCGGAAAAAAGTTGGCAATTCCGTGAACATGATATCAGGATTTTTTTAAGGCTAATTTACCAGAAGGGAGGAGAAATTTCGAAAAAGTTGATAAGATTCCTAAACATATTTACCTTAATATCAATTTTTATGAATATTTCCAAAATCAGCCTCAAAATATTTATATATGCTTACAAAGTAGTCCGAAACTAAGTTGACAATGCCGTAGGCATGGGACCTGAGATATTTTGCAAGTCCATTGGCCAGCAACGTAGCAAAATAACACGAGACCGATGATTCGAAAACAGCTCGTTCTTGAGGGTACATTTTTATTCGAATGTACGTGTTAAATTAGTTTTGTGATACCCCTGAATACTTACAAAATGCCGTGCCACCCGGCGTGTCACCGGTACGCGCCACCCATCATGAAAACACTTAATTAGAAGCGTGTGTTGGGCGCGATCGGAGGCTCAACGTGTTCGCGAAACGGCGAACACGTTGTCGCGCTTGGCGGACGGTGTTTCTGACCACCGCCTCCGGTCGATCCCGTGTATGCGATTGCCCCCGCGAGAGTCCCTCGCAAGGCGGGGTTCACTGTCGCCCACATATACACCGTATATATATCGTCGCTTGCACAGTTGTCAGGCGCATATTCGTTCGTATAAATACTTACGGCCCGGTACAGTTCGGAGCAGGAGCTTCGTCGTCAGGATCCCGTCGACGAGTTTCGTCCTTGCAGTCCACGCAGCAATGCACTCTGATGCATCAGCGGCAGCAGCAGCAGCAGCAGCAGCAGCGGTGAGCGAGCCAGTCGCTGCCTTATGCAAATTCACAGGTGCAGGCGAGCTTCGTTGTCGTGGTAGTGAACCTTTTTCGCCTCGACGAACCAGCTTCGCATCGTGAAGCGAACTCGCTTGCTACATTTATATATGGTTAACGCCTGAGGTGGAATTGTTGTGGAAGTCTAGTTAAATCTGCGCTGACTGAATTTGGTTGTAAAAGTTGATAAATGTTGTGATCTTATAATGATCCTTAACAATACTGTCGTAAATTACAAAAAATCAATATAAAAAATGTGTGTTAACTGAAACAAGGGTCTCGAAGGGAAGGAATGAATGGAATTAGGGAACATCGAACCTGGTCCAAATATGAGAATACTTCCGCAAGCGGATATACTGCAAACAGTGAGCAAGGCGCGCAAGGTGTGTTGCACTGCGGGCTTTGCCTTGCTTCGAAGTGCAACACACCTTCCTCTCATTCTCATTTCAAACCGTATGTCCTCATTCGCCCTCCCTTTCCTACAGTCTCGATCAGGTGGTCCACGCGACTGTCAGAGTGAGTCGACCGTTCCCGTCGCGCATAGTGTCGATATAGCCTAATTGAGTGTCCTCGCCCTGGGTGTCCGATGTTGTCCAGCGTTGTCGCCGCGGCTACCTGAGGGCGTGGGCGCCTCTATATGAGTTACTGGTCCGTCGCGTTGCAACGCGGGGACCACCGTGCCACCCCGGTGGTCCCGACCGTCTCGTCGTATCATTGACCATTTATACACACCATACGCCGCGTGTTGATGCTTCTTGTGCTTCATCCAACGCTACCGGTGAACCTTTCACGGCGCTGCTACGTTCGTTTACCTACTTCAACCTGTCCGATACGATGGAAGCCAATGTCATCCAGAGATAAACCTGACGACGGTACAGTGGACCGTCTCATAGGAATATCCATACACGCCGCTACGTTCACGATATCTCAGCACTTCTCCTCTTGAGTCATCGCTAACTTGTTTGGCCTGGTTGGGCACCGATATGGGCTCTTCTTGGGTGTATGTAAGTAGCCACTCAGACGGAGTCTATCTTCTTCAAAACTGTGAAGATCCTCTCGCTTCGAGTTTTCCTTCCCGAATAAACGAGAGATTATACGCTCCTTGATTCGTTAAGATTGGGCTTACAGCGATTTTTTATGGCTCGTTCGTCCTGACATAATCGCCGGTTTCGACGATACAGTGATGAATCAGGATTAATGTACGCCGTTATAATGCCTTGTAACGAGACACTGCTGGACGCGACGGAGGATGATGCCCGTATCGAGAGTAGATAATCCGATTGTTCTTCGGACGGCGCATTCCGCGGAATGTTCGCCACTTTTTTTCCACTTCCGCCGGGAACTATAAAGTGGTCCACCGCACGTGCGTTGTATGCACAAGGGAAAACGGATCGACTGCGTGCACTTAATAACCAATAATTTATTAATACTGTCCGGTCGGCATTAACCCGACGAGTAAATCAAGGGGTCCTTGTTTTATGGCGTGCATTCATTACGAGGCAGGTTGTGCGCATTCGCTCGTATATCTCCCAGTGCACTGGACTCCGGAGCTTCAAGCGGGGCTCTCTCAGGAAGAAAAGTGGAGGAGGTGCATCACAGAGAGCTCAGCATGTGTCTCTCCTTTTCGTTCGGAGAATGAGGCAGCGTTAAGAATAAGGATTAAAAAAATACGGCAAGACGAGAGAATAATGCCCCGCCGTGGTATATAGGTACGATAATAAGAAAGCGAGGGGGACACGAGTGAAAAAGTGTCCTGTCTGAAAAGTGTCTCTTCGCAGTCTCTCGGTACTCGGCTATCCTTTATTTCGTCCTTGTCTCTTTCACCCCATTCGCATTTAAAGAGTCCACGGGAAACGACCGGTGTATTGCGAAGTGCACACTGGAAGGGAACTCAAGAGCTCGTGCGCTCGCGCTGTGCGCACATTGTTAGTCCGTTTTATGAGGCACGAGGATCTCGGGGTTTACGCCTCTACGTCGCCGCAGCGTTTACGATCGTATAAGCTTGCGCAGCGCGTTCATGCACTCTGGCTCGTCGGTTGCACGGATACCCCAGGGGCCTCGCGACATCCCGACGTTCCACGTACCCTGGGTGCTCCGTTCGCTGGCTTTCGGTGAACCGTCGAGGCGAAGAAAATGAGGAAGATAGGAGAGCTGTGACAGGGATCACCGCGGGCACGTCTCACGAAGAGTTGCAGGGGTTGGATAACGCCCAATCCTCCCCCGAGGGAATTCGGAGCTCCAGCGACGAAGCACGGAACCGGGCCTCGGTGACCTTTGTTGTCGATCAAGATCCACCTCGCGTCGGGATCACTGAATCTTTGAAAATCCCTCGCCTGGAGCTGATATCTTGATGATTCCTGCTTAGCTCCTGCATAGATGAAAATTATTAGTAGCTTGTGCTAGTCTGATATTTTTAAAATATTTGATGCGATATAGATAATATTGGAACATGTTTTGGAGTATTTGTTTTGTGAGAAAGTCTGAGAAAGATTGATGATTTTTTTCATCCACGCCACTCAAATCAGAACATGCAACCTTCTCCAGGTTCTGGGGAGAAAAGTCATTAAAGCATCATAAAAAATATTGGAACCCGTCCCATCAGATCTCTGGTTTACGAGTGAACATCAATGGACATTCGAAGGGCTGATAAATATAACCTGCAAAAAGGAAGCAGAAAAAAGTCACGAACACTCTTGACCCTCTTTTGCTCCTTCTTCTCGTGCTGCTCGTTCAACAGGTATTAACGAGCTTCCGTGAATGTTTCACGCGCGGTATGTGGTAAGTACGTGAATATTCCGCGATTTAGTGAACGTCCAGCGGGACGTCTCTCGTAAGGTACGCGCGCCACCGACATGCCGTAACGTTAATGTCACCGGGAGCGGTTGACCAGCACTACAGCAGCCGGACACGATTCATCCGGCGAGACGACGGGCATCTTTCGCGACCACGTCGACGTGGCGCATTTTTTTTCGTCGCAAATTGTTAAACATGCAAAGACCATGCACGCGAGAAACCGGTACGTAAATTAATCGCGGGAAAATATGCAGTACGTTGAGTGTTTATCGTTGTCGAGGGTGTTCAGCACTAGAGTTCAGATTCGAGTCAATGAATTTCCTGGGAGAATTGTACGGTAAAACTTTGCAGATTTTTTCCAGATAATTTTCCGGATAATTTTTCACAAAACTCAGTCCACGAGGGCCAAAATTGACCGACTAATTTCGTAACGAAGAAAATTACGTTAAAAATTGAAATTAATGAGAAAGCAACGTTCAAAGGTTTTACTTTGCAACGTTTTTTTCCTTGTGCCATCAGAGACAAGGCAGAGTCAGTGAATACGGCAAGTTGAATGTATTCAGAAGGTCTAGTAGTAGTCATACTAAAATGTTAAGGAGCGACTCGTGGCTGCAGAACGAAAGTATGGCATCACGCACATCGCATATGGTAGTACTATGTTATAGCTGCGGCAAGTTGTGTTACCTGTATCGAAAGGAACACGACGTATACGACTCTTTCGCGTTCTCAACGAAGCAGCGGCGTCGCGACAAAAGGACACCGCAGGTCTCGGCGAGCCAGGCTCACGGGGATCTTCTTCATGTGTGACGTGGCCGCACATAGAGGAAGAGGAACGACAGAGGGAGAGAGATAAAGAGAGGAGGACAACGCGGGACTGAGACGCGATCAACGCTTATACGCACGAGAGTAAGACGAAGTGCCGCGAGGTGGACGACTCGCGGACTCCGAGAAGCAGAGCCGAGTTAATTAAGAGGATCCAGGCTTGACTGACGTGGGCATTGTGCGCGAGCGCGCGGGGCCACCCTCTCCTTCTGCCTTTTCTACCTACTTATACAACTGTACATACTCGTTCTCGTCGTATGTACCAACGTGTACTATTTTGCTTTCTTCTCCGTCCAGTCGGCTTGAACATGCGTTCTGAATTCGCAGGAATCACCTGACGCCATTTAAGGGACGAAACTGGAATCCACGAGATAGAGCTGTGCGATTGCATATCTATAGCCAGGTGTACAACGAACACAGGTCTCAAGCATTCGCGATGGACAGCACTTTGGGCGTCTTCTAGTCGTGCGGACGCTTTTACACTGAAAGCTTTCGATCTCAGGTCGGTAAGACACTGCAATTGAAACAAATGCAACAACACTGGGTTATGTGAAATCCATACGAGGTGACGCAAAACGCACTGAAAGGTCGACTGTTTGTCTTTTAGAAGGAAGATGACTTTGGCACTGGTAGCATCTTATCGATTAACCAACAATCACGAACATTAATATTTATCATCCGTTCAATCGAATTTACCAATCGAAATGTGGAACTACGATTTCTCTATAAACGTAGTAAATGCAGACTCTATTTTTTTATCGTTGCGGCGAACAATCCCAGATGTCGCGACGCCACGTGTGAGTCGAAAGCGTCGACACTGCGCCTCTATTCAATGCTCGTTGCGCGTAGATCTGGCTATACGAACTCAATCATGTATCCGAGCGCTTAAATGCGTCTCTCTATTATTTATTCTTCGGCTTTACGTACGTTCCGGTGTACGTGCAACTTGTAAGGAGTTCGGTTACACGTGGGATAGTCACTGCAAAGGCCTGCTGGCACTAGAAGTGGTTCGTTCGTTCGTTCGTGCGTGCGAATAGATAGCAGTGTTCTTTCGCGGCGGCATGAAAGACGCGCGCGCCGACGAACGCGGGAATAAAGTCGACGGGGGCGTCCTCGCGACAATTAACAACCGCTCTTGGCCACAAATCACTCCGCGATAGAGAAGGAAAGCGCGATAGAGGAGAATCGCGGCGGCGAGGTCTAATCACGCGCTGCGGAGCGCGAGCTCCGCGATGGCCGGTACAACTCGTGCGTTTCCTTCTATACACTTCGTCCACTTCGATCTTTCTGCATGCGCTACGTGCGCACCTTCCATTTCCATTCTCACTTCGCTGTGCGTCCTGCCGCGAGTCCAGTTTCGCTGGATTCATGGCTTCCTCGTCGTTGCATCGTTGCTTTATTACTCCTGTTCGTTGACCCCGGCCAGTTACGTATCGTCAGATTCGTCACAGAGCGGACGTATCGAGTGATCGTTGTGTTCAGGACAATTGAGCACATCGCACGTATAGTTTGATTTAGTCTGCGGTCAATGAACGATGAATATTTCCATATTCTAGATTCCGCTGCACCAAATTACAAAAACGAAAAATTCTCAACTGCAAATGGGTTTCAATAATAACCAAGAAAATTGTGTTGACCATTTTTAAGCTCTCAACCCGGTTTCCCCTAACCATTTTTCTCCCTCTCGGCAATAATCATTTTTACCGCCGACCGCGACTCCAACGACGTCGGATATTCCAAAACAAGATTGCCGATGCACTTGACTCTCGTGTGCCAATAAAAAAAAACCTGCGCGGCACTTTGCGCTCGTCCGCCTGCGAAGTGAGCCCGGCGGCGAGCGCGACGAATATTTCGACTCTTTCGGGGCTCTCGCGGCGCGCCGGAGGCGAACGAAGAGAGAAAGAATCCCCAGGGAGATTGCTATGCTAATTTCGTTAATGTCGCATGAGTTATGGCGTCGAGATACATATTCCTCGCTTTCCGTAGGCGAGCGAGAGGGAGCAGACGACGACCATGCGGATGGAGCGGAAGAACACGCTCCGAAGTATAGTAAACGCCGCCGCCAACGCACCGGCTCCATAATAACAATAATAATAATATTATAATAATGATAATAATATTCCAGTGTGGAAGCGCACGCCTCTCGCCTTGGCTGCTCCTGTTAGTGCCGATGCTGCCGGCGGTGGCGGTGGTGGTGCTGCTGCTGTTGCTGCGACTGCTGGTAGTCCGTCGCATATCTTAAGTCCCGATAAATCGAATGCGCCCGCGCGCGGCGGTAAACCCCGCGCGCCCAGGCGTAAGCGCCTTATCGCTCGGACGAACGCGACGGGTACGCGCGGCGGCGGCGGCGACGGCGACGCGGCGACGGCACGGGTGCACATTCTCCGCGCTGTCCCCCGACACTATACGACGGCGCAGTAGATATAGCACGAATAAAAGGGACATTAGGAGGCGGCATAAGAAGCAGCGGAATACATAAGAGGCGAGCTGGGCATAGCGGTTCGATTTTTTTTTTTTTTTTTTTTCTCGTAAAAATCGTAATCTTCGGTAATTGAGATTCGATACCAATTAGAGAGGCGAACACGTGCTGCCCCCCCTTCCTCACCTCCACCGCCACCGCCGATCGATTCTTGGAGTTTATACATTTATTTTAATTTTTGTCGACTTTTTGTCACGACGCGTTTCAGGCGCGCGGCAGGTACTCGCGGAGATTCCGGCGTTAGATACGAACGTTTCAACGGTATTGCAGAATCCGCGGCACCTATTATTGTTTTATCAGTATTGCGCGTGACTTTTTGCTCATTTAATATACCGTTTACGTCGATACGCTTGTCACAGGTTTTTTAACTGTGTTTTCGTTACCAATTGCCTATGTCATTCTATGATGTTTTTTGCGATGCATCGCAAAAAAAAACTTGGTTAGGACGACCAAAAACTTGGTTAAAAATGTTACTAAGAAAAATTGGCAGTAACAAATAATTTATTGGTTAACACAACCAAGGATTTGGTAAGACAACCATAAGTATTTCGTAGACCTAACCAATAACTTGATCGCGCCTACCAAGTATCTCTTGGTAGCGTTTTCAACCAACATCTTTGTAAGCCCAACCAAGCCTTTTTCTCAGTGTGAATTAAATGAAATCGTTAAAAAAAAACAGTCGGGCCTAACTCATCAACCGACATCTCCATTGGGGCCGAATTCCACCCGCTTAAACTGTCTCTCCTCGGGGTAGCTGTATCGCCCTCTCGATCGACAACGAAGACGACGACGACGAGAGAATAGCACCGGGAGATCGGGGTCTCGTATCGTCGATCGGGACACACGCCGAACGTTCAATCGACGTGATATGAGGCGTGTCTAATTACGCGATCGGTATATGCCCGGCGGTGCGTCCAATCAAACCACCTTCCTGTCTCGCCGTCGTCGACGTCGTCGTCATCATCGTCTTCGTCGTTCGCGACGGTGACCGGTGCGGCGTCCCCCATTATCGCGATCGCCACGCAGGAATCACCGTACCCATCCGCCTGTTGTGTGTCCGCTCTCGTCGTCGCTTCCTTGCACCGTGCGATAGCCGAAGAGCCGCACCGAGCGCGCGGACGGCGACGATTTAACGAATTGCCGAAGCGAGAAAGACGTTTAGCGTTGCGACGGCGATCTCGTCATCGCCCAGGCTTCACGGTTATGTATCACAATATTATTTTATTATCGGTGGATGTGCTTTGTGTGTGGGTACAGTGCAACGGTGTGTGCACAGCCTTCCGATTAATCGTACAAATTGAGTTCGACCTATCCGGGGGTCAGCAATAAAGGATGTTCGATATATCGAAGGGATCTTATCTAAGACGGTGAACAGTGTTTTTTCGGCGCTTCGTTCGGCAGACTGGAATGATGAATTTTTCCCATGGGAAAACTTATTCGGCACTTATTTTGCAACGGGTGCTTCACCGTCAAAAATGAAGTAAAGGCAGATGTCGCGATTGTCAAATTACAAGTTATTTTCGTTTTTCCGTCGTACAGTGCCGTTTAGACACGCAGGATCATCTGCATCAGTTACAGATCCACGATGGCTAATACCTCGAGACTTATTATTAATATCCGTTGGGGAATTCGTGATTTAAAGTGCGTGCGGATTTGCGCGTCGAAACGCGCGACGACATCGCGCTCTCGTCGTCGTCGCTCACGCGGCCGAATGAATAATCTATATTCGCGTCATATATGCATTCGATCGCTCGCAGTTCGCATCTCTCCGACTCTCTCGCTCCCGGGTAATGATGTTAGGATCGTCTCGGTTTATAACCAGAAATAGAACCAGTTTATCTACCGTAAATCGCACTCGTCTTTCGCCCGGTACACACTGCGGAGCTGCTCGCGCGGACCTCTCGGACTGCGCGCGCCCCCCTCGCGCTTTCTTTGCCGGTGTATATTGCCCATTATAAATCGTGGGATTCGTTGTAAACCGCGGCTAATTATTAATCTGTGATTCGTATAACCTGTTCCCGAGGTGTATGCAATTTTTTTGCGTATCCGTACGCGCGTACGAGGCATTCCGTGTCAAGTAGACTATTTTTACGTAAGATACAACTTTTTGAACAATGTGAACTCGTATCTTACGAGTTTTCCTTTATCCAATCTATTTACTATAATTTATGATGGATACATCCCGAATAAAGAAAGAACACACGCGGCGCTAGTCAGGCCTGTCACAACTATAACGTAGAACATAGATGACCCACTTGACGCGAAACGTCGCGTACATGCGAGATATATGGTGGATGTATCCGAGGTACGAATACTGTAATAATACTAATATGGTCTCGTCTGCCAGATCGCAAATCGCCACTCGTGTGAGTTACCGCGATATGGTCTCCGCGTGTACTCTTGAGGCTCGTACAGCGAGCTATAGATACGTATTAGTATTACATATTAATACGTGCACCTATCGTGTGGTATCGGGACTGGTCTTACATTAGCCGGGATTTTCAATCGACTTCCACGCGGATGAATGTTAAATTCGTACTCATTGATTGCCTGCCATATACACTCTAATAACGGAGAGAAGCGTGCATTAGGCGAGAGAGAAACAAATTGTCGGCTATACGAAGCAACTAATGAATGTATCCTACGTGCTCCTATACATATATTTTTTTTTCGAGTCCCGGATAGCCCAAGCGAATGCCAATTCATTTATCCCTTCAGTCGAGAACTCATTTCGCAGGGCTAAACTTATATCATTTTTACAAGATGCGAAATAATATTTTTAAAAATAAGGAAATAGCTGTATCATTAATTACTAATTAATTCTGTCTTCAGAAACTTAAAAATTATTCAACAGTATAATATTAAATTTGCTACTTAATGAGCGATTTTTTCATCACACGTTGTGCCCTACGTTGACAAAATAATTTGTTGACAAACGATATTTTTTTAACTGGAAAATTGGAAAACAATCTGTAAACAAGAGTTATTAATGTCGCTATATTTGTTGCACTACTGGAATCATATCTGCTACGCTGTCATTGCTACTGCTCTCCTACTGTTCACCGAGCATTTTATCATCGAGTTTCATAGGTCGATCTCCCCTGGATATCCAGTTGCCGCCGATGCTGCCGCTTCCCCCTTCGCGCGAGATCTGTTGAATCGTGCGAGAGATCTCGAATCTCGAACATATCGCCCGTCTCGTTCTCGTTGCTCGCTGCACACGTCTCGCGGTGTTGAAGGATCGCGCGCGCGCGCTCGCGTTTCGCCTCGTGTGTCGGTTTATCAGCGCGCGCGGGACCCTTTTCTCGCGAACGACGTGACTCCGGCTTCTTCCCTTCCTCCTCTTTCACGACGATTCGAACTCGTTTCGCGATAAAGATCGCACACGGGCGACCAACGTCGTACGTAGTTACTTACCGCACGTACCAATGCGATGCAATGCTCAACGTCCACTCGCTGTATCCCAGTGGCTGCAGCACTACTCGAATGTACAGATTTTCGTTGTTTCAGTGCACGTGCAACGCGCGCCTTGAGGTATTATCGAAACACTGGCTGCTCGAAAGAAAACTTTCGTTGAATTGTCCACCGATCAATTGAAATATCAGTTAGGCTTTCGTTTTTCGAAAAATAAAACAATATCAAAAATAAAATATTATTTTTGGGCTGTCAACAAAAGATGTTTTTTCACAGACTGTGATATAACAACGTTAATCTTTTAAATGCAGGTAAAAGTTACGCGTTTGTCCATTAAAACCACGATTTACGTCAACTCGAATATCGAATTACAAAATTAATAAAGCAATAACATTTGTCGAAATAAAAAATAAATCATGAATTAGCATCCAAATGCAAAAACCGTTTTGTCGTTTCGCGGTCTGACCGTTTTGAGCCTTCTTAATATATAATATTAAGTGTGCGGGGTCTTAAATGGCGGCGCGTTGTCGTAAAGGAAGCGAAAGAGGGTATGCAGAGACGGTGAGTCCGCCTACCGTGATCGGCAACGGGTCGTTAACGTCCGGTGCTCGTTGCTCGATGTGAAATCGTCGGTAGCAAAAGCGCGCGGAGTGGCGTTCCGTGGCTCCGGACCCGACGCACGGAACACCGGGGGGAGACCTGGACCCACGGGGCGCATAACTCGTGAGCAAACTTGTCCGTATCCAGGGTGGAATCCCGGGCTATCGTCCTGGGTGGTATTATATCGTAAGAGTCACACCAGCGCCACTTCTCGGTAATTCCCGTGGCCGAGCGCGAAGACCTGCGCATTTATAAATTAATAATATCCAGCGGCGATTAATTAATAGCTTATATCGACGCAGTTATTAATTAGAGAAATATCCGCGATCTTCTCCGTACGAATTATAATTAAAGCGATCGGCTCGCATCATTTTTTTAATACTCTATTTCGCAACATCAGGTATTACATTTTTGTAACGCAAAATGATGATTCGAAAGCATTGCAATCTGCTGCAAAAATATTCAGAGACGACGCCATTTATTTTTCAATGCATTCATCTAATAAATAATAATGATGATATTTATACCAATAATATTATTCTGTGAGTTTTTTTTATATTTGTTTTGCACGTGTTATTATTTCATCTTGTGTGGGACGAATATAACATTTACAAATATTCGTTCGTTGCGGCCGAATTAAAAAAATGTTGAACTGAGTTAACGGAATGTTACCGCACATCGAAACAGGTGCAACTCTCGTCGTTAACGGCGTAAATAATCACGGAAGCCGGCAAAAAAACGTGAGCGATCACCGTGCACCGTGCTCACCCTGTAGCACCGCTTAAAAGATACAATGTTCAGCGTATTGCGGGTCTACGTCCGTCGGCGGCCTCTCGCTTTTATATACCGCGTTCGGGTCCAGGCTTACCGATCAATTAAGTTAACGATCGCTGCGTCGGCGTCCGGACTCGCGGTTCGCTCTTTCGCTTCGTCCATCTCGCGGCTCAACATCGTCGGTCGAGAGGCGAAAGTCTATGACCAAGTTCTCTCGAAACGCGAGTTCTCGACAATTTTGCCGGGAGGATTCAGCCCTCGAAGTAAGAGAGCGGAGTGGGAGAAGACAGCAGCTCGGAGCTCCGGTTGTGCATAAAATTCCATGAGCTTTATTAACACCGACGATTACGTCTAGCCCCTGGCTAGACGTGATTTACAGGACGAGCGTTTTGACCGTTCCGCGCTGCCGGTCTCAATTTTCGACCGCGCGGATAGCACGAAACCTCTTTTTACGCGCGCGCGGCGCTCTGCCCCGGATCCCCTGGCTCATTCCTTCGTTCCTTTCCTACTATTTTTCCGCGTCGACTCGCTCTCCGGTCTTTTTGCCCTTGAAGCCATAAAACTAATTCGCAGGTACGCCGCATAACGTTCCCCAGACACCGTTCGACGCTTCGACGTAACTATAACGAGATACCGGACACTAAGCACCGGCTGGATGGTCACGGGACGCGCGATAAATTTACAAAACGAGGTGTTAAATAACGTACGAGGGGTCGTGTATGTATACAGTTGGACCTCGGCGAATCGACTGCTCGTGACCGAATGATCTACAGAGATTATCCGAGTTTGGGGTCGCACAGTTGCACTGAGAAAAATTAGTAGTTGCGATTACCAATCATTAGTTCGACCTACCAAAATATTGGCTGCAGTTACTAAAATATTGGTAGCTCTGACCAACGATTGGTAATCACAACTATTAATTTTTTTCAGTGTGTACGTGATTACCGGTAATGACGGTAACTGACATAATCGACGCTGCTTCTAATCTGGATCGACAAAATGTCATTCACGCAACAACTTTTAGAGATCATCAACAAAACTTAAAAAAAACAAGTCACAACAGCCTGCTCTTTTGAGTCTGCTGAGAATTTAAAATTATCCAGCGCAGGTACCTGCTCCGCATTCTCTGAAAGCGCGCAGTCACACTGTCGCTGGAAGACGACGACGACGACGACAACGACGCGTAACAGTTAAAAGAATGTGGTTCCCTGGCTGAAACGTCGTCCGAGAGTCAGACTCGGCGCAGGACGAGTGCATCGGGAGTTCCGTGGAAATGAGCCAAGTGGACTTGAACCCTGTGGACCCTGACGTAACGTACCCCTGGCCAGGACCAGCTCCGTACGACTCGTGTCGTATCCTCTTCTCGCTGGTTTCGCTGGCCTCGCCGGCAGCAACGATAGCCCTAATTTGTTTGAGTGGAACAATATCGAGTTACGGACGATGCTATCGTCGAAACACGCACGTGCTGCCCGAGTTAGCTCGTCCCTCTTATCCTCGTTCCTCTCCCGTCTTGCACGGCCTTCTTCGCTCGTCCTCGGCTTCCACCTCTCGCCGATCCGTGCGCGGTTCGTTCGTCGCGCACTCCGGCGCGCTCCCGACCGCTGAAAGGCTACTGTGTCGAGACTATCTTCAAGAATCTTGTTAGTCACGTCGGGAGGAACGAGACGAGCTCGAGGGTCGCATCCTCGGTAGCAAATTCTAGAATTATTTTTTTTCTCACAGTCAAATCAGAATGGAATGTCTTCTGAATTGATGAAACGAAAAATGCACTGCTGAACCAATTTTCAACGAATTACTCGATACGATTTTGCCTGCGAATTTTCGGATCTACAATGAACTCACTGTGTTTGATTTGTGAATTTCAGTGATAGGCGCCAAGGAGTGAAAATATTTAAAAAAAAATCGCATGTTGAAAGAATACATTTTGCAGAATGTCGCCAGGTAGCTGCGCGAAAACAGAACGCATCAGGTTCTTCGGTCTTCGCTCTCGCTCGCGTTCCCTCTCGCCGGACTCTCTCGATTCGGACTCCGGAGAGCCTTTGACAAGCCGACGCGCCACCCAGTGCGCGAAATTAGGAGCGTATATATCCGAGCAAAAAGGGGACCGAAATCGCGCGTAGGCCTCGGCTTCGATTCGCCTCCGGGACGCGCGCGCGCGCGCGCCGTGCCGGTGGTGGACAAGATGTACCTGCTTAAAATTCCAGTTGAGCGAGGGCCGGTAGAACCCGCGCGCGCGACGTGGCATCAATGATGGATCCACCTCCTCGGCGTTTGAGCTCCGTGGAAGGAGAGGCTTCGGGTCTCGGTTTCTTTTGCCCTCGCGCGTTTTATATCTGTACCGCGGTCCTCGTTCTTTCTCCCTTCGACCGACGGCGGGTTTCCTTATCTCGCTGCCGCTCGCGTGTGCGTCAGGCCCGAAGGATAAGCCAACTGGGAGAACTCGGTTCGCGACGGTGGAGAACGAGCAGCAAGAGGAACAAGACGAAGGAAACGATCCCTGGCGAACGCCGTCGGATCGATCGATATTCGAGATAGGCCAGTTAGGAGACACGAGACACTGTCAAGCGGCGTCTCCGAGCGTCACTCAATGAGGTGTCAAAATATCGACGTGTCCACCTTGCTGCTGCCCTTCTCGCTTTGCTCGCCGTCTCCAGGATCGAGACCCTCGTGTCTCTCCCGAGCGCCGAGCTCGGACCTCAGGCTCCGCGACTTTGTCTTTATCTTCGTTTTCTTCCGTCTCTCAGTGCCCCCTTCGTCTTCTTCAGTCTGTCGATCGGGAGTTCTTGAAATAATACGTCCTTCTCTCCGCGTCCTTCGAAGACTCCCATCGCGGTCCAAATATCCACTTGCTCTTGCCGGCCCCAGTTGCCTCGTTAACCGATGCGTTTCCTCGAGATTCCCTTAATCACCCACTGTTTCCTGGGGTCTTGGATCGCATCGACAGATAACGATACGGCCTAGCGAATGCACGTTCAACAGGCATTTTGAATGTTTCTCGTGACACGATACGAATACGAAACGAATCATCGATCCTGGACTTGCATCCAGTGGTTTCAACAATTGCTAGAATCGTGCACTAAGTTTTCAGCGCGTATTCACTTTTATCATCGTTCTCTAGAAAATGTGTAATTAAAAAAATAAAAATGATTCTTTTAACCTGCTGATATTTTTAAAGGTTATTTACGACAATAACAGTTTTTTTTAGATTTTGCGTCCACTAAACCGGACTAGAATTCCGGTCAACGTGGGCAAAAGCGAACGAATATCTTTGCCCCGGACGGGTGAGAAGAAATCGCCGAGCTACCAAAGCAAGGATAACGCGCGCAGCGCTCATTCTCCTTGAAAGGCACAGCTCCATCCTTGTGTTCGGCTGCCGAGAACCGGATGCGTTTCGTGCGTAATCCAGTTTACAGCGAGTGCACGATGGATCTGGACAGAGTTAAAAAACGCACGGAGATCCGTGTGCACAGGCGGTCACAAGGCGAGACGAGAGCAAAACGTTCGCGCACGACGAATGGACAGGAAGTGGCCCCGGACGCTGAATACTGAAATTGGATTAAGGCTTCTCCCCTCCACCGCTTTACGGATCGGGTCGAGCGAGCCGAGAGCGGAAGCTGACCCTGGGACCGAGACCAGAATTGAGAAGATATATCCTGCGGCCGGTGCCGCGTTCTTCGCGTTTCGTCATGATCCCGGCTCTCTTTCAAAACATCCATCCAACATGGTACACGTGGTACCTGCGACGCGAAACGCTCTGCGTTGTGAATCGAAAGGAAACGAACGAGAGGATATCGACCTGCAAATTCGATTCTCGAGGATTTCGGATGATCCTGTGCGGGATTAGCCGAGTGAATTTATATTTATCCACACCTTCCTGCTCCACGTTGAGGAAGTCGAAGGTGACGTATAATTGTGTGGCATCTGAAAAACTATTTCTTCCGTCTTAGGGATCATCGAAGAAACGCAGTATCACGAATGTTTCAGTTTACCGAAATTAAGTCACCACAATGAAAAATTCATTTAGCCAACTGCGTGCAATTAGTCGAAAGACGTCTCAGTCGGTCTCATCCTGGAAGTCTTCTCCGACCGTGCAAACCATCTTTTATTTTTACCTTCACTTTATTTCGCGCACATACTACGCAGTGTTTACAAAAACAGGTAGATATCCGTAACACGGCGACAAAACCAGATTTGCGCAACTCAATGCGCTCTCGGTAAAACGTGAGATTGAAATACGAGTTTTACCCTCGACCCCCTCTACCCTTTCCCCTCACCCCCCTCCCGCAGCAAGCTCGGAGATAAAAATCTCCGCCGGGAGTATATGGAAAGCGTAGACGCGTGTAACTTCATACCACATTGCACGGTGCTGGGACATTGCGTACGAAAAAGGGACAAAACGGTACAAGATGGTTTCTCGCGTTCTCGCGGGTGGAGAAGATGAGGAAGAAGGATGCGGCAGAGGTGAACGAGGAGGACGAGAGAGTAGCTGGAGGAGGACAGAGAGGAAACAAGAAAAATCGGGGAGCACGGTAAAGCGGAAGGTGGGACAGCGAACCGCTAATTAGGCGCCGCTCGCGCGTGAACTCGACTGCTCTGGACTCCTACGGCGAGGCTGCTGTGGCCCCGGCGGGTCTTTCGTACCATCGGAGCCTCAGGCACTGAGGTACACAGCGGAGACACATATATACCGAGTATCGTGGTATCGTGATTATGGACCAAGGCGAGGGCTCGACGGTCCAGAACAGTAGTAGGTTTTTATTCCGCCGCGCGAAGCCCGAGAGTGAGTGAGCACCACCATCACCACCACCACCGTCGCCACCGTCACCACCAGCCGTTCGCCACCGCAGTTTCAACAGAGCGAGCGAAACGAGTCATACGCCGGGCTTCATTACCGAGCCGTGTTAATTAGTCGGCGATAGCCGATCGAGCCGCGCGTTCGAGTGTGCGCAGAGCAAACCCGTTGTTGTCGCTCGCGCGCTCTCGTAATCCCCCCCCCCCCCCTGCGGAACAAGGCGACGCGGCGGACGAAGATGTGCGATCCCAGCCGCGAGCTGCAGCCCTTGTTAACCGCTTAGCCCGCGAGGAGCTCGGCGCCCGCGGGAGGATCGACGAAAATAGATAGCGGGAAGGAAGAGAGTCAACGACTCTCGTGATCGTTGGGGCTGTTCGTGCGCCGAAAGTTGACGCTCTCTGAAGGCGAGTCGAAATGGACCATATTTTTGAATCGATATCGACGATGACTATCGTACTTCGAAATTTTGCGAAATTTCGAAGAGACCCATAAGAAGTGTTACTTTCTCACGGGTTACATCGAGAGAAAAATATTGTATTGCACGATAAAAAAATAAAACAAGAAGCACACGCGGACCTTTTTGTTCTCAAACTTTCCCCACGCAATAATCAACACGAAACATCCTTAATTCGCCCTGTTTATCGTACTTCCGCGAAATTTCGCTAATAATCCCGCGTTGTTTATTAATCGTAAACCACGGGACACGGGCCGAGAAGGCGTGGTCGTCATCCTCCGGGTTTCAGCCTTTAGCTTCGGAGTTATTCACTTAAATTCATTAAAGCCCCGCGCCGCCGCAATTCGCGTTCGAGATTACTATGTAAAGTAGCAAAAAGCGGCATTCGGAATCGTCGGCCGACGCCGAATGGGATATAAACGAACGCGGAGCCCGAGCGTCGAGTCCGCCGTGTGTAACAAACGACAGCGCTGACTCGTGCGCGTATACACGGATATACTTAACAGTATTACTACGGTGTATATAAAATACACGGCGAGGCAGCGGCAGCAGCAGCAGCAGCAGCCGTGGTTACACGGGCGGCGGGAGCGGCCGCTCCCGAAGGGAATCGACGCGCGGCGGCGGCGGCGCGCGCGGCATTAACAGCACGTGGGAGACACGCCTACCGACAACCTGCCCCGGGTTGGCCAACCCCGGTTTGCAATTAACATCGCGCGACGAGGCTCGCTGACTCGGTGCGCAACGCGCGCGGCGGCAACGCGAGAGAGTTCAACGTTAATTAACGAAACGAAACGATTCCAGAGCGTCGACGAGCGTCGACGAGCGTCGACGAGCGCCTACGAGGGACCAATCGAGACGGACGAGGAGAGGACGTCGAACGACTCGGGAGAACGAAACTGCGCAGTGTGTTTCGCTCTCCGAGTCGTTCGACGGCGGCGGCGCCTTTCGTCTTTCCGCCACTGCGATCTCCCGCTTCCTCGTTCGTCGATGCTTCCCTCGCGCGACTTTCTAGTCCTGCGCGATCCGGGCCACGGGGCGACTCCCTCCCGCGTTGTTGCTCGTATACATCGCGCACTGTGGTAACCGACGCGACGACAATGTCATCTCTCCTCGCGCAGAGATCATGTCCGAGGATGTCATGGTGTGACATCCTCGACGGGATCATTTCGTCGTTTGCGCGCTGCGAAGGCCGATTCGCACGCCAACAGGTAGCCACGGGGAGTAACAGGTAACGCGGACAGTCGGAGAGAGACGGAGTCAACGAAGAGTATCGTTGAAGCGGGTGTCAGGTAGTCGTCTGCCGAGCTTGCGCTCCCGATGGAAAAGAGAACCCAGCAATTGCACGGCAAAATGAACCCCCGCCCCCTTACGGTAGGTTCATTTGTAGCGTTGGTAGCGGCAGTGGTAATAATAGTTACAAGCAGAAGCAGCAGCACCGGCATCAACAGCAATGACTATTGAGGAGACTGCTCTGCCAGTGAGAGACACCAGGGCCATGAGAAGGGGAGGGGGGATTGCGCGTAGTCGCGCAGCGTGTCTCGCTCCTCGGGTGTATATAGGACATACAATAAAAGCCGAGTCCTGTCGAGGCTACATCGGACGGCCAACGAGCCGAATGAATGCTACACCGCCCCTGTTGGTCCTTCGCTGCGCTTCGTAGAGAACGAGCGAGGGTATTACGAGGCGAGAGAGCAAAAGAGAGACTGAGACTGAGAGTTCGGACTGAGCGGAATTTCTCACTCGCACCGATTCGCACTGGCGCGGAGTCGCCGCGGCCACCCGGGATCGCCCTGACTCAATGGGCATAGTGGGCGATCCTCGGGGCCGCGCCGCGTGAATGGGGGGTCATTTACTCGGCATTCACGCCGCCGCCCGAGACCAGCTCGAGGTTCCAGTCTACCCGACGACGAGTATACACACGCCACTTGCGTAGGTACGCGGACACGCAGCTCGACGTCGATCCGCCATTGTGGTGGCGTCCGGTGCGTCGGAACGACGATGAGCGCACGGTATCCTCTCCTCGAGTGTCGCCCGGGACCAGAAGTTTAAAGAGATACGTAAGGACAATGGTGCGGAGTGCGTCGAGCGACAGGTACGACTTGACGGCCGAATTGTGACCTCGGCTTCATAGGTCCAATCCCTTCGGCCGACTCTCGACTTCTCGCTCGTCGTGGGTGAGAACGGGATGAATGGTTTTTTAGACATCTCTATCTTTTTTACCTCCAGACTTGTTCCTTTGGGGCAAAAGACAGGAATTGTGCGTTTGACAGCGATCAGCTGATTTGAGACATTTTTCTCACTTCGGAATTGTCGTCTTTCTGGAAGAAGTCAACTGTGCAGCTTAGTCGCTGGATTGAAAATTATCATTTAATACGACTGTGCATGTGTGAAAGTAAACTTCTCGCGCAACAAACTTGCGTAGGTTAATAATTAATTAACCGGCGATTTTTATATTTAATAGTCGCGAACCTGGAGCCTGGGTCCAACCAATTACTTTTTCCACGTGTGGCTAACGAGGATACTCAGCGACGCCTCGCCGGGTGCTAGGAAAAAAAATTACAAGATCGGTAGCGCGATCGTGGAAAACATTTTATGTTTTAATTGTCACCTTGGCACGTGATTTGCGCGCCGGACGAGCGCAATTAGCGATACACCCGCGTGGCTAATCCGAAAATGACGTTGCACACGTGCGAAACCACCGCGAGTCGGTCGTTCCGTCGCCGATTCTATTATGCAGACGCGACAGCGCGGCCACTTCGCGACACCGGAGGCCTCGCGGGGTGCCGGCTGACCCTGTTGAACCTGTGGAAAAACTTCTCTTCGCGAGCCACGGCCAAAGCCGTAGGTAATGATGCCAACTGGGTCCGCGCCACTTGGGACGCTGCGGAGGCGCGTAATGGTCGTAATGCACGCGACATTATGCACGTGACGAGGTCTCCGCGCGAGAGTCTGCGATGGTTTATACATCCCGGTGCGGAAAGTGCAGTATTATATGCATTTATGCATAATACTGCACTTTCTTCGAGGTGCGTAAGCTCTCGTGCCTTAATACGAACCCGAAGTATTTATCCATTCACCTGTGTGACCATTTTCTTATTAATTTTTACACTTTTTTTTCAGGCAACACACCGAGAGGTGACATATGCCAGGCACGTGGCTTTCTTCTTCAGGGCCAACTCATCTTCCGCCGGAGACTCTGCTCCTAATCGGCTTCCGATGAATTCGTATATTTTCTTTGTCGCTTGTATCCCGAAGATTCGTCCGTTCACCTGTGTGTGACCATTTTCTTATTAATTTTTACACTTTTTTTTTTCAGGCAACACCCTGAGAAGTGACATATGCCTAGCACGTGGCTTTCTTCAGCGCCGATGCGTCATCCGCATGGACACTTTGCTCCCGAGCCGCCTGTTTATTGCATTAGTTTCGGTAGCTTCGGCCACGAGTGAAAGGAACTTGCCGCTTCACGGTGCACCAGTTACCATCTCGAGGGTCGTAGCTTGAACCACGAGACCCATTCGTCTCGGTACCAATAAACCTGCTGTCGTAATTCAACCCCTGGGAGTTCGTAAAAAACATTGAGTGTGGCCGTCGGATCGCGCGCGATGCCAACGTTTTCGGAGAAATTAATCAACAAAATTTGAGAAAATCCATAGAAAACGCATCGCGGTGGAATTTTGTTTCGAATTCTTGGGGATAATATTTGATTCATTGTCAGCCGAGGTGAATTCGTCCAGGCTGAGACTACGCCTAGCCAATTCTGGGCTAAGACAAAAGAGAGACGTCGCCTCGCGGGTATTGTGAAAGCCTGCTATTAAGTGGTCATTAGTTAAAAGGCCCTTTTCCGAGCCAGGTAATTTCGCGTTTTGGGGAAAAACAGTGGTGAACATTTGGTGGGTCCTCGAGGGTCGGAAAACGACAAGTGGTCCACGAGCCACCGACCAGACGGGAGGACCTATCGATGTCGGCTCGATCAGGCGGTTCCTGCTCACGAGAAATTGAACCTTCGCTTCTGGCGAGACATTCTCCGGCTTGGAAGACCCAAATGTTTTACAGGCTGGATGACGCAGTGTCGGTCCGAGCGGCGAAGGCGTTTTCGTCCCGAGGGGGTAGCAGTCGACGGCGACGGAAGATCGTGGAACATACACCGACCGATGACTTCCGACGCCGACTCGGGGCGCGTGGGCCAATCGACTCCCCCGAATCGTTAAGAGCTCCACCGGGGTTCGATTTATTTTCCAGCAAGGTGGCGAGCACGCCGTTCGTTTGGTTCCACCGAAGACTCCGTCTTACGGGGGTCTCGCCGCCCTCTGGCGCCCGGCGCACGTCATGTGTTCCTCGACACCCCCGCGCGATGATGAATCGCGCGTGGAAAAACAGCGAAACGAGGTCGAGAGAGTCATCGCCCCACAGCAGGAGGCAAATACGTTGTGCCCGGCGAGGGATGCGGTAACCCTAAGTCTGGGGTTGAACCACACACGACCTAAGGCGACCCAGCGGACACTGCGCGTATCGACCGTGAAATAGCTCGGGATATACCTGCGAAGATGATAAGTCACCCGGGACTTATATACGAGTAGGCGGACGGAAATGAAAATAATTGAAGTGGGAATATGATGGAAATTGGTGATACGAAATGAGAAACGAAACGAGCCGAAATTAATAAATAAGCTGCCTCCACATGTGGAGGCAAATTCGTACGAAAAATTAAAATTGAAAAAGAAACAATGTCTTTTCTATTTTTTTACATTTATTTTAGTCTTCCGATATATACTTTTTCGGGATTGCGAGAACCCAATCACTGCATAATTTTAGCTCTTACTGATCGAAAAAGCCAGCTCACAACCAACCGAAGTAATCACCTGCGGCGGCGGAACCGAGAACAAAGTGAGATAGGCCACGTCCATGCCGGTGAACTCGACAGTTGCGCCTCTGGAGATGAGCAGACGTGCGTGCCGACCTGGTCTGGTCCGTTCCTCGCAGACCGCGCGTAGGTGCACAGCGCCTTTCCACCATCCGACACGGAAAGTCTACGAGACTCGCCGCATGGCGCAATTAAAAGTAAAAATAAAAGCGGGCGCCGTTCTCTTCGAGCCACGCGCGCGCCGCTCCGGATGAGCCATATGGCTTCGACGAAGTGAGCTACGGCTCTCTGCCAATGAGGCGGCTCTTCGCGCACCGCGTTGGCGTAGGCTTTGGTCGCGGTCAGCGAGAGACAGGGCGAAGCTGAAAATTGATGATGGTCTTAACGGTCGAAGCGTTGATTCGAAACAAGTAGCTTGTTGCGATTGCTAGGAACATTCACATATTGAATGCCATTCGCATGGCGTCACTTTTCCATACAAGGATTGCCTAGCGGTCAGGACAGGTCTGACATTAACCGACCAATGCCAGCCACAGTTGATAAAACTCGGAGACATCGCTGGCCGAAACAGGTCCCCTATAGTCTATTGTGCCTATTGTGCAATCCTACAGAGGAAATGTTACCATTTCTCTCTAAAACTCCTTGAATCGTGGGAAATCATGACTAACCCGGAGTGCACCATCGGTGAGTACACGTAGAATCTCAGCGAAGATCTCAAAGGATTGCGGAGGACTTAGCTTTCGACGCCGCGACGATCTGGATGACTGGATGTGTTCGACAATGATCGCGACAATCTCGCCGACAAGAGATTCGCCCCTCTTGATGGGACGAATGGAGTCGCGCGTACACGTAACCGAGGAAAATAGGTTTGTCACTCTTCGAGTCCGACGAGAATCCAAGACAACGGCGTTGAGCGACAATAGTATGACTCCGTGCTGGCCTGGAAGAGGGAAGGGAAAAAAAGTCGTGCAGACGTGGAATATGGGTGGTTCCCATGAAAACGAGAGCGAGTGCTGTCCGCGTCCGCTCGACCGAAGTAACCTGCAGACTGTAATGCGGTCTGCGCCGACCGGGAGACCCGGGGAAAAGATGAAAAAACACACGACAGAATGGAAGAAAGAGGTTTTTCGAAGATTCGGGAAAACTCGCACGATGCGAGTTACCTCAGCTGTGGGAAACGGACAGAACGAGGGAGAAGGAAGCCCGGAGGACACAAGTGCTACCTGCGGTGTCCCGCGGCGCTGCAGTATTATTCGTGGACGACAAAGGGACCTCCGTCCGCTCTCGCGTTGCTCTCGAGGACCCAGACTGTTTTCCCGCATTCTGTGTGTGTATCGCCGCAGGAAATGTGTAACGAAACACAGCGAATCGAAAAACCGAGGAAAACGATTGAGTCGAAGAGACGAGATTTCACCTTAATCCTTCCGATGCTTTTAACCCGTCGTCTAACCTGGTCCTGACCCGTCGACGAACAAAGTGTATCGAGAAAACCGGGAATTGACAAAGTGTATCGAGAAAACGATTGTAGTTCAGCCTCATTCACATCGTAATTTATCAAACATCAGTCATTTCAAGTTAGAAAAAATAATTTTGTCAAAATTGGATTGGACGAGCACTGTCATCAAAATGAATCTCTTTGTACCATATTTTACATTGCTCGGCGCTGCTTTCATCGCGGAGTGCAACGAGACGAAGAAACAAACAACCCGCGTTCTCGCAGTTTTGGCTCCGGAACGAGGACGATTTAAAATTCCTCACGACCGCAGACCCGAGTTCCCCGGGTGCGTCAAGTGTCGGGGCCCGCGCGCGGTTTATGTAGTACATGCATACGTTCAGACGTTTCCTTTGGTCGCACCGGTGTCACGGACTTTTTTTTTTGCCGAGAGCCGCTGCCCCCCTCCTCTCGCCGGAGGCGGAACATAAGAGAGCGAAGTCGCGCGTGACAAAGGACCCGAATCCGCGTAAAGCGAAACTTGTCGCCCCGATAGACGTGCCACTCGCCGGCGCGGCAGAACTTCAGAGAGAAACTCCGCGGAGAGAGAGAGACCCGCGCGAAACAAGAGGGAACCGTAGGACGAAAAGGATCCCGGCACAGGTTGATACAGGCGCTGGTCCAGCTTTCTTCCCGCCCGCCTCAACGATTCTCTTCCCTGCGAACGCGCGAGCGAGGCCCCAAGACGCGGGGACCATCCGCGCCTTCACCTTCCAGACACGCGGGAGGCTTTAAAAAAAACTTGTCGACAAGACGCGAGAAAAAGCGCATTGTACGTGTGGTGAGACGCGCCGAAAGATTAGCGACAGAGCACCTCGGAGATAGACGGAGGCAGCAGCCTTCTTCGCGGTTCGATGTAAAAAGCGGTCGAACGGCGGTGAATTGATGCGACTACAAATCGTCGGAGACTGTCGACGCCGGAGATCCGATCGAGAGTGCGCGCGTTTTCTGCAGCAGAGAGGTCTGATGTGTCTGCTGCTGTCTGTGGACAGTCTGGCCGCGGACTAAGTATCACGGGATCTGCTGGAGTTTCGTCGACTTTTTGCGGGTTTTCGAGGGTGACCTCGAGCTCAATAGGGCGGCGAATGAATTAAGTTGAAACACGATGCGTTTACTGGATGCGCACTTCGTAAGCGATTGATGTGCATCGAAAATGGTTTACACCATGATAAGGGCTTTTTGTACGGCCTTATCAAGGTATATACCTTCTCTTGAAGACTTATATTTGTCTGACCCGGAGAGGTGTCACCGAGTGCAACTCTGTAGCCTCGGAAGAATTTCGTGTTTCATTTTTTTCACTTGCGATTATTTCAGAGGTAAACCTGTCTTTCTCATCGCGAGAGGGACAATCCTCAGAGCACTTTCCCATCAGTGCACTCGCGTCCGAGCTCAGCGACATCGACGAGAGGACGGTGAAAGGAATGCACGTTGAAAGCGCCCATTCTGCGCAAAGTACACATCGATAAAATCAACAAGTGAAATAGAAGTGCCTGGTGGATGCGGTGGAGAAATGAAGTCGCCGCCGGTGTTGGGTGCAGCGGTGGCGAGATAATTTCTCGATACCGTGACAACACGAGCATTGAGACGTGGGGTGTTTTTTTTTTCTTCTCTCCGTTCGTCTTCTCCAATGGGCGATCAATAGATTTACGGAGACGGAGTGGATGAAAGGAAAATGGCGAGGGAGAGGATCCGCCTGAGGCGACAGTAGACTCCTCGATCGTATACGGTGCATGTGTCGCAGGTCTATACTCTTGCCCTTTGAAACCGTCTGCGTATCTGTGTGTGTCTATGTGCAAAAGTGTGCGTGCGGTAACGTAAGGTGGCATTGTCGTTGGATCAAGGGCATGAATGAACCGGGGAATGGCCGGGCGGACAAGTGTACCTGCGGGTAGGAACGTCCCGACAATGCCAGGAATTTTAGGAATTTCCGCAGTGATTTACAGAGTCGGTCCGGTCTCGACGTATCGACAACGTTTCGCCTGACGCTTGTCACCAATCAACTAGCACTTTGCGCATGTCTTCGCGAAGAAAACGAGATGTCCGAGTTGTAATGCGAATATGAAATCATTGACTCAGTATCACTTATCACAATATTGTTACTATTATTTACAATAACTAGGCTAATCACATGCGCTGGTGCGCGTGCCCGAGATACCTTTGCGCTACTGCGCTCTTATAAAGCTTTAAAAGGGTAAATCGCAACTAAAAAAACCCTTGTTTAGTTCTAGCCACCCGGCCGAAAACCGCCCAAATCGGGGTCACGAATTTTATTTTTTCAAAATATCGACTTTTAACCTATACCATCGTTCTCAAGTCGCATATTCTACCCCTGAAAACACTGGTTACAACCCTTTTTTAGTTGATTTTGAAAAAAAAAATTTTTGGCCGAACAGTTTATCAGAAATCGTAGATCTGACCGCCGGGCCGAAAACCGCCCAAATCGGGGTCACGAATTTTATTTTTTCAAAATATAGACTTTTAACCTATACCATCGTTCTCAAGTCGCATATTCTACCCCTGAAAACACTGGTTACAACCCTTTTTTAGTTGATTTTGAAAAAAAAAATTTTTGGCCGAACAGTTTGTCAGAAATCGTAGATCTGGCCGCCGGGCCGAAAACCGCCCAAATCGGGGTCACGAAATTTTTTTTTCAAAATATCGACTTTTAACCTATACCATCGTTCTCAAGTCGCATATTCTACCCCTGAAAACACTGGTTACAACCCTTTTTTAGTTGATTTTGAAAAAAAAAATTTTTGGCCGAACAGTTTGTCAGAAATCGTAGATCTGGCCGCCGGGCCGAAAACCGCCCAAATCGGGGTCACGAATTTTATTTTTTCAAAATATCGACTTTTAACCTATACCATCGTTCTCAAGTCGCATATTCTACCCCTGAAAACACTGGTTACAACCCTTTTTTAGTTGATTTTGAAAAAAAAAATTTTTGGCCGAACAGTTTGTCAGAAATCGTAGATCTGGCCGCCGGGCCGAAAACCGCCCAAATCGGGGTCACGAATTTTATTTTTTCAAAATATCGACTTTTAACCTATACCATCGTTCTCAAGTCGCATATTCTACCCCTGAAAACACTGGTTACAACCCTTTTTTAGTTGATTTTGAAAAAAAAAATTTTTGGCCGAACAGTTTGTCAGAAATCGTAGATCTGGCCGCCGGGCCGAAAACCGCCCAAATCGGGGTCACGAAATTTATTTTTTCAAAATATCGACTTTTAACCTATACCATCGTTCTCAAGTCGCATATTCTACCCCTGAAAACACTGGTTACAACCCTTTTTTAGTTGATTTTGAAAAAAAAAATTTTTGGCCGAACAGTTTGTCAGAAATCGTAGATCTGGCCGCCGGGCCGAAAACCGCCCAAATCGGGGTCACGAAATTTATTTTTTCAAAATATCGACTTTTAACCTATACCATCGTTCTCAAGTCGCATATTCTACCCCTGAAAACACTGGTTACAACCCTTTTTTAGTTGATTTTGAAAAAAAAAAAATGTTGGCCGAACAGTTTGTCAGAAATCGTAAATCTGGCCGCCGGGCCGAAAACCACCCAAATCGGGGTCATGAAATTTATTTTTTCAAAATATCGACTTTTAACCTATACCATCGTTCTCAAGTCGCATATTCTACCCCTGAAAACAATGGTTACGACCCTTTTTTAGTTGATTTTGAAAAAAAAAAAAATATATTTGGCTGAACAGTTAACGATTTTTTTTTCTGACAAACTGCCAAATTTCGCGATATTAAACATCAAACTGCTGCCGGTTTCCCATCGACCAATCAGATGCTGAATAAAGCAACAACGGTTGTTCCCGAACTTTTTAATAGAGGACAAAATATTATAGAATTTAGACATGACCAGAGCCACGTCGGATCTCATTTTTATCATTGTCAAACGCTCACGATTTGTTTCAAAAGCCAACGGCGTGAATACAGTCTGTCAAATTTCTTGAAAACTCGAAAAAAAAATCCGGAACGGCTACAACACTTTGAGAGTCCAAACTGCGTAAATTACAGCGCACGAGAGCGACTTATCATGAGAAAAATGAGTGGGAGTGGTAAGAGCGATGTCTCGCCGTGGATAAAAGCGGAATAATAATACACAGCGCGAGGATCTGGAGTGTCGCGAACAAAGGGACGTCGCACGGGATCGTCGTTGCCGCCACGTGCGTGGCCGTTTCTGATTCTCTATTTTTATTAAATACTCCCCGTGTCGTTGAAGCCAGGAGCCGGTGGTCCCGACGCTGATGTACACCACACAGACACACAAAACGCAGCACCCGCGAGTTTCGAGGTTCCTTATTTCACTGGCAGCGCCCAGAAAGCCCGGACCCAGCGCCCGATAAATCTCCCTCGTCTCGGCGTTTCACCTACGGCTGGAAAGAAAGGTCCTGTTTTCGTCAGGCACTCGAGCGCGACCGACTAAATCTCCGCTTGCACAATGGTCTTCATAAAGCGGGGTGGGAAAACTCATGAAGTGACCTTTTACGACTGTCGCCCATTTTACGTATGGCGCCCATTGACACGCGTGAAAGAACTGGATCTACTTGTCGCGATTCCTCGATTCACATCCTTCTGCCCTTCCTTCAGGCTTCTCCAGATCCAGCGGGAGACTGAGTCTCCCTCAAATAGGACAACGAGCGACTCTGGAGTCTCTGGACTGCCCTCGGGTCTCCCATGAATGGAAATCGGATCGCCCCGCAGAAATGGGATCATCGTTCGGTCAATGAAAACCATTCTAACATCCCAATTTCTGAGATACACTGCACGCACCACTCACCAAGCATACTCACTGCAACATGATGCACAAAAGTGTTATAGCCAGATAAATTTCGGTCAACGCCCTCCCTTTGGACGTTTATTAATTTTTTCTCACGTTTCCATCAGGGCTGGAAAACGACCAGCAATGCTCGTGTATTCTCCGTGTTACGTCGACGGATCGTTTTCTTTTTCCTTCTATCCGTGTCGATATTTTTTTATTCGTCAATATTACAGTGCACGCACCATGCACTCACCAGGCTTTACACTGATGCACAAAAGTGTTTTAGTCAGATAAATGTCGGTCAACGCCCTATTTTTCGGACATTTATTAATTTTTTCTCACGTTTCAAAGGCTGGGCAACAACCTAATCGCTCGTACTCTCTGTGTTACGTGGACGGACCGATTTTTTATTCGTGTCTATATTTCGAGAGACACCCGAGGAGGCAATCTCGAGTGGAGACAGCGAATGAGAGCTCGCGGATCGGTATATAAGATGGGTGTACCTATTATTACGACTCTAACTAGGCGCGGGCCTCATGACAGACGGGCGAAGGCATCGGAAGAGTGGCAGAGACGGCAGGGGAGGGTCATCGATCGTTCGAGCGAGATATCTGACCTCCGGACGGTGGGACATGGCGTGAGAATCGAATGATCATCACGATCGATGCCGCAGGTGCATAGTGCCAGTCTCGGGCGCTAGGCGCCCGCGCGATCGATCGCGATCATGCGATCGTGAAGGAAGCGGCCACGGGTCGGATTCATTCTTTCTCATTCCCCGACGGATCGGGCAACGAGGAGTCTTTGGTGCGTCTTTCACGGTGAGACAGAATCCTAGTCCAGGCCTACAGTCCGCCTTGTATAACGGTTACGGAAAGACATAGACGTAGTCGGCGAACGCTGCGAGCGCCTGCCGATCCAATGACATATCTCTACGACGCCGCACGTACGGTACACAATCCGAGTGACACGACCCCTCGGAGGCCTCTTTGCCGCGGGTTTTCCGCGCCGCACGGACGAACCGACTTGACCCCTGAGAATTCCGCCGCTCATCCGCGCGGCGAACGCGCCGATCATTTTATCCCGGCTTCGCCCCGCGGCGAAGTCGAGTCTAAGGAAGAAGGAAGGAGGCGAAGACACTTATGATCGGCGTTCGGTCGAGTTCGGGTCAATGAGGACTCGTCGCTTCATAGATCCGGACTAATGGATGATGGATGAACATCGAGAGTATCGGGCCTTGCCTTTTGCGATGAGTAGCAAAGGCCATTTCATTTTTTTTTTTTTATTCCATTGCCAGGAATCCAGGGTCAAAGCTGAATTTACCAACGAAACCAGAGTTTCGTGATAAATTCTGTACCACGCGTCCCTGCTCGACAGTCGGACCCAGGCCAATGGTAATGACACCTGATACTCGGGGGATCAAAGAGCTCGAACTGGTTGAACGTCCCGCGAGTCGCGAGCGCCTGACCCGGAAACCGAACCTCCGTGATTTTTCTCCTCGCTCGTCGTCGTCGCTCGACGAGCGGTGGTATATACCTGCTGCTTCGGTCTCCCGCGCGCGAACGCCCGCGGGGGGGAAGCGTCGAGAAAGATGTGGCGAATGAGAGATCCAGATGGGTCGTTGTCTCGCCTCGATCGCCTCGGTCTCCTCTTCTCGCCTGCTTTTCCGCGCTCTTTGCGCCTCTCGCTCTGTATAACGAGAGTCGCCACTCGCACAGGCGAGACGCGGATAAGGAGAAAAAGAGAGAGGGGGAGCAAAGTGGAGGAGGAAAAGACGAGGGAGATTAGAGAGACGATCCTCTCGAGACTCGGCAGTAGGCGTCCGTTGGACTGGACTGGTCGCAGAGCGCTCTCGAGGTCAACTCGCTTTGGGGCATCGTGTGCATCGTGCTAACCCACCTCGGTTGCACTCCACTCGGACGCGGCTCTTTCGTTCGATTTTTCTCTCTCTCTTTCTCTTTCTCTCTCACCTTCTCCTCTCTGCACTCGTTCACCGTTCGTCCGTTCTCTTTTCCTCAGTCTACCCGGAAACGCGATACTCCGCAGCCCTCACCCCTCCCCCTCCCTCTTCAGCCCCCCTCCACCCCCGCGAGCTACGGCGCTCTCATCTCGTTCTCGTCTGAGGCGCTGTGTGTTTTCCGTTAGACCCTGGTACCGCTGTCGCGATTACTCGGACGCTGCTGTAGGTCGACGTTGGAATTCACGAAATTGCCGGAATTTTTTTTTTTTCCGCCAAGGCATTTTTTTTTATGGCGATGCGAAGGGCGGGACATGCGGCTCTTCCTGGGGGATCAAATGACTCTCAGTTGTTCCCTTTTTTTCTGCCGTATTAGTCTACTCAAAAACGTTCATTTAAACTAGACATTTTTCTGCTTCATTTGAATTCTGAAGGAACAGTTTTTTTTTCTTCGTATCTTCAGGAGGCAAATCACGTCACGTGGCCTCAGAGGCAAGTGCTTCGAGTCGCAGGATTTATTTCATTCCCCTGCACTATTTTTCGTTGGTTTAACGCGATAATTAGTCTCGCAGTCGCGGAGGACATGAAAAGATATCTCAAGTGTCTTTTACCGATGTAGGAGTTTCACTATATAATGAAAAGGGGGGAAAAGAGGAGAAAAGGAAGCTGCCAGTGGTCGCATCTTGGCGTTACGGACGCACTAGCCGTCCGGGATTATCGCTTAATTAGCCGGTTAGGTATCTCCTTTATGAAATCGTTAAGCCCGCTAGGCGTCTCGGTTGCGCGTTCGCCAGCGCGCGTGCGTCTTATCCGATGTTTCGTGGCTCGAGAGCGAGAACGAGAAGAAGCTCCCTCCGAGCTATCTCATATCCACGCCGCACTTCGGGCCTCGCGCGATGCTACTTATATACCGACTGCTCGTGTACTTTTCCTCGATTAAAAGACTCGGGAGAACCGCGCCAGGTGAATCACCCGGCGGATCCGTGAATACCGTCGAGAACTTAATCCGTTATTAACGATATTATGGAACTCGCGCCTGGTCGATAGAGCGGAAAGTGCGCGGCAGTTACAGAGTAAAGATACGCACCGATAAATCGGATAAGAAAATAGTAGCCGGCGCGCACGCTCTCCCGGTATCACGAATTTGATCCTCCCTCGGCGTCTCAGAAGCGACCAAACTGCTTCATGAAAATCATTAATGGGACTCGGGTTTGATAAGCGACAATTTATGCGAATTCCAGCGGTGGAGGATTTTTTTTATTTTTTTTATTTAACACGTGCACAAATATGTTGACTCTCTTTTTCGTGCTTGTGCAGCGTGGTGGAAGTGTCACTTTTCAGAGGGGTGTGGAAAAAAGTACTACACATGCGAAAAATACACAAGTTACATTTTCATGTAATATCAAACGTTTATTTGCGACATTTCAAGGACGAAATCCTTACTCACGTACGCAACCCCGATTCTCGGGGACTCGATATTCGCACCGAGAGAACACCTCGACGCCTCGATCCTCCGCGCGATGACTCTGACGATTCTCACCCGAGGCCCGAGAATGCAGGGCAGCAACTCTGTAATAATAATGATATTCAATATCGACGATAATATCGGAATGCAGCTGTAGATCGCGTTTGGTGAAGAGAAATTGCGCGCGACATCGTGCGCGTATACCAACTGTCTCACGCTTTGCATCGTTGCTATCGGGTCAAAAGGATCCAACGATCTATCATCGCAGGTTCGGCTGCGCGTTTACCTGCGGGTGTATATACGTTATTTCAATCTCGTCCATAGCGCACGCAACGACGAGGCACAAATCGCTTGTCAGCGACGGTGACTGCACGGCAATATCAATACCAGGATCAATACATTTCGCAGCAGCGATGACACGTGACCCAGTCACGTGTTTTACGGAAAGGTCGAATTGACTGTTGCAAATTAAAAAATCTGGATTAAATTGTCGTGCAATTTTTCGAGCACTTCCGATACGCGTCGCCGGTTTTTCCACAAAGACAAAGTGACGTCGATTTCAAGGGTGGCGTGTGTGTCGCTATTTCCAAGCTGCGACTCCGGCGTCGCAGCCACGGCGACCCAGATGCAGGGAGAGCAGACATTAATTTGTCCACCATCGAACGCCGATCGCAGTCACCGGGGGAGTGAAACCGGCTATGGCAACCTGTCGTGTCGCAGTTAGTCAACGCTGAGGCCGGGACCACCCCGATATGAAATGCATATGCGCCGCGAATGTGTTGTGCATTATATACACACACGCTTCGCGGCTGTGTTACGTCCGCGCTGCTGATCTGTCCGACACGTCGCGACGCGAGACCCTCGCCGTTGGTCATCGTTCGATCCACACGCTGCGATCCTGAATTACCCGTACTTTGCGTCGGACGTGTCGCGAGATATATTAGTATCGGGACCTTAACGATCCCATTACTTAAGACCTCTCTCCGTGTGTTCAGTCTATAATAAATGATTTCCACATTGATTCGTCATTTATAATATTCTGCACCATTAATCAGAAAGTGTTCAAGCAAAAAAGGGATTTTCCATTTATAAGCGGGGACTGTTTACATCATTATTTCTCCCATTGCTTTTTTGGCATATGATTACCAAACCAATTTCAGTCGAAAGGCATTTTTAGTATATGTTATTTCATAGTGGTTATGAAAAAAAAATAAGTAGAAATTGTAACGTCGAAGGTGACAGAAGGATTATTACTCAGATTAACAACTCCGCGACCTCGAGCAGATGTAACGTGACGTTGACGATGTGAATATGTCACGTCGGTACATTCCGACTGACCGAGAAATGCACATATTACCAACAAGAGCATTTCTCATTATTTTCCGGTGAACCCTTTTTTCCCAACCTGACGCGACACGTAACAATAGGCCGAACAACACAAGCAACGCGCGTTTGTTTCGCGCGTGTATCCGTCGTTGTCCCTGTTCGTCTTGCGTCACGCTGGGACGGCCGCGCGAGTACAGCGAGGATAATGTCGAGAATTGGTCCCGTGCGCGAGCGCAACAAAACATTTGCGTGCCCCGTTGTGCGGTTGCGGGCGGAACATGATAAACGAGGGTGATCGGAAGAAAAAAAAAATAATGAAGGATAAATGGATACTCGTTCGTTATTCCTGCGGTATATTATCGTAACGTAAGTCGCGAGTCTATAAAATAGTCTGGACACCGGTTATGCTCCGTTTAATTCGAGCTAAACCGCTTATAACAATCTCGCACCGCGTCTCCCCCCGCTGATTATATTTGTACACGGTTTCCGCTGCTTTCTCGCAGCACTCGCGAGCTCTCGATCATTCCCTATCTCGAATCAATCCTCGGCCTCGGTGCGCACGCTTCACGCTCCCGTTCCCCCCGCCCTCCCCCTCGATACGTCTCTCCCTCGAAATCTGTCGATCGAACGACGAGATCGTTCGGACTTCTTCCTTCCTCGCTCGCCCCCTGCGCATCTCGCTCGATCGGTACAATAACGCGCCGTGACTGTTGTCGACCTGTCTTCCTCCCGCTTTCTCCGTTTTTTTTCTTTTTTTTTTTTTCATCGTGCCCCCAGACGATAATTATGAATCGAATAGTACGGGCAACAGGTTACCGCGCACGTCGAGGATAACGCCGTGTTTTCCGCACCGCGCCTCGCGCGCCGGGTGATCGGATAAATCGCCGCGGTGCAGAGGTCGCCCGAGCAGAGACACAATCTATAATTACCATCGCCTCCGACAGAGTTATATTCCGTCGGTGTTCCATGTTCGGCTTCGACGGATATCAACGTTGAATCGCAGATCTACGATCATAGGAGACTGAGGCAAAAGAATTATGATTTCTGGGGATTTCCAATGTCTTGGGGTGAATACATACCGTTTGCGCCTGGTCGATATCCGGAATTCAGATACGTTTTCAAAATTGAAGGCCTCGAATTGACATTTTATGAAAAGTGCAGACATAGAGCGAGGTCCCTTATGACACTGGAGGATGTTCATTTGGATTCGTATGGATTTGGGTAACTTCATCGAGCTTTGATGAACCTCTTTGTCGACATTTTAATAAGAGGCTTAATAGTTGTCTAAAACGCTCAGAAGTCAACTGAAAAAATAACACCAAATTGATCGTGTCTTCGAGAATTAAAAAAAGGTAGATCCACTACAGGATCAACTTGTTTTCATCACCTGTGAACGATCCGGGCGCGCCGACGTCAATTTCTTCACCTGTTAATCGTCCAAAGCGTTGCCACCTTCAACGAGAACGTTCTCCATCGGATCAGTCGCAGAAGCGAATAGTCTCGAAACTCACATTGCTCGTCGTACAAACTTCCATCTCCGTTTGTCCGCGAGCAAAATCTAAAGAGCCGCCCGCGAGCTGTTCGCATTGCCGCTGAATATCCGCTGCTGCTCTCGATGGCGTAGAGCAAGAGGCGTCAGGGGAGCTCGGGACGGGAATAGGCGAGAGAAGGCGAGACCAGAGACTGAAACAGAAACACAAGTCGGCGTATAAACTCGCCGGTTCACGAGCCGATCGCACCTGCACGATTCCGGCTAAATGGATTCCGCAACGCGTCGGCGTAGCGTGGTTTCTCCCTCGCAACGGCGATACAGACTGAACCGGCGTATCCACGATTGCGCTCGATAGCGCAACGCGCAAGCGAGTGTCGCGTGGAAAATGGCTACGAGAGAGCTCCGACAGGGACCGACGCACCTGACGATATTACCCACTCTCTGGACACCATTATAATCCGAATTGATCGCGCGTCTCTCGTCGCAGGTATTACAATATATATACCTACGAGCGTCTCGATTATGTGGTACGTGTGCGGTACGAACCACTTGTGCGCTACGTGTTAGAGACGGTTAACCTCCGGACTCTCTCGTTGCTGATTTCGAGCGAAGTCATAAACCTGATCGGATAGAAGGATTCTGCAACCTAACGTCAACATTTGTTTCGTAAAAGTCCTATGTACCTGAGCGAACGTTTGTATCGAAATACACTCTGAACAGTGGGTCGATTGATACACGTGCATTGGCAATATAGACACGTGTCAATAGATAAGTGTTTATCGCTAATAACTGCCGCTTCAAACGGTGGGACGAGCGATTTTTTAATGCACGCTTCAAAGTCGATAGATTATAACGAAGTTCGAACACTTTGAAGTACTTCGAACACCTTGCATAGAACATTTTGAGAAGTAACGATTGGCCATATTGGCCAATGACATTCATTGACACGTTCATTCGACTCGTTTCATTCGCCGCGATAACGAACATCACGATTTCCATAATGGCTCGAAATATTCCCCCCAGCTTCACCGCAATTAATTGGCAAACGCTAACGAGCCGCGCGCCGCGGCCGATTGGCCTCGGCATCGCGAGAATCGCCGACATTGATCATTTATTAATTAAGCTATTTGTCCACGGCAAAGTGCGCGCGCGCGGAGATCCGTGGAAGCCTCGGCGTACATCCAGTCCGTGTAAAAAAAAAAGGAAACAGCTATCGCAAAACCAACCTTGGGTGAGTAGAACCAGCCTAGCGGAACCCGTGGCGCCGGCGTTGCCGACGCGCTCGGTCGGTAATCGGTATTGCGAGTGAAAACGAACAGAACGCGCGCCGCATAACGGTTATCGGACATAATCCTTTCGGGAAAATGTAATTTCTTCTTGATTCGCGCTTTCCGCAAGACGTATTATATCTACTTACGGCGGTATCGCTATCTCTACGGCCAGATTTATGTTACCGGCTGTTGCGCGCGCGTGTGTGTGCCGTAGTGCGCATGCGCGAGTATATGCTCAAAGTGCGACTGAAACGAGAAACCTGATCTGGCGCAATGGCGCCCGCAGTGGAGCAGTTTGGTATCAAGAGCCAAGATCGAAACAAAGTATTTCATCGCTGCCCATGGGTGGTAGCTTAGACCCCCCCCCCCCCCCTCCCCCACCCCCTTCCCCTTCTTGGTTATAAGCGTCGCGGGGTTTTCCTTTCTGTGTAATACACGTCGCACGTGGCGCGTGTAAGCCGCTGGTCGCCGCATTGTCAGTGCGATTTTGCGCGTAGGTCGTCAGCGTCGTCGGTTTCGCCGGACGACGACCGGACTGAGAAGGCTGAGAAGGCTTGAGAAGTGGAAGCGCGGCGGCTGCTGAAGAAACATCGAGACACGCGCGCGACGGTGGCGCCACGTCGACGGGACAATTGGCCGTTGTTACACGCTACTTACCCGCGCGCGTTATCCAATAACGCGTCGGTTAGTCGCGCAAAATGGTCACGTTTTTTTTTTATCGCCCGCCCGTGTGGCAACTATTATCGCGCGAGTTTATCTCACCGCTGCGCGCGCGACGTAAATCAAACGCGAGAAGGCGAGTCCGCTGACTGTCGGGTGTCTCCTCTGTTTCTTCGTCGACGGCGTTTTTCTTGAGCGGCAGCGTTATTTCCCACTCAACTGTGCAAATTTTCGAAATCTATTCGTATCTATATTTTTATTTATTTGAAGCCTGCTCTTATTTCTTTAATTTTTTGAAATTTTTTTTTATTTTTTGAAACCTATTTTTATGTTTGAAATATTACTCCACACTGAGAAAAAAATGGCTGAATCCAACAAAAATAAGAGAGATAAATATTTTGCACATTAGACAAAATATTTGATTGATCGAAGCAACTGGTGATAGAATTAAAAAAATCTCGATTAGCATTGCCGAATATTTTGTCCAATCAGCAAAATATTTATTTCGCCGCCCGCAACCGCACGTTTCGTTGGATTTAGCAATTTTTTTCTCAGTGCACATACTGAGCTCAAACTTCGAGAAAAGGTTGGTGAAAAATTGTAGAACTGAAAGACCCAAACTAATTTTATGGATGCGTAAGAAACAGAGACAGTCCTGATGCAGGCTATTAGCGTTGAAAGCGTCGAATGCGTCGCCACTTCCGCGCTGCAGTTCCGCAGCTTTATACCGTTCGAGACGAAACCAACGGGGCCTTCGGCCCGATTGGACCGCGCTCCGCCGAGGGGATCGAACGACGTTCGCGCGCGCGGGAAGGTTTCTCCTGGCGAGGAGCAGCGGCGGCGTTGCGCGGGGAGCGCGAGGGTGACGGAATCGTGATCGATGCAAATCGTTGCTCCGATCTATCGCGGCGACGCCGCCGAGCGGCCGAGTGTCCTCGGCCGCAGTTTCGCGAGGTTCGTCGGACGGGGCCGAGGCAGATCGGCGCGCGCGCGCGCGGAGCGACGCGACTATCGCTTCTCTCTCATTTCCGGGTCACGCCACGACGCGCGGCAGGTTGACGCCGAGGTATCGCGCGAGTTCGAGCTCCGCGGATTATGACCGACCGCCGTGCACGGCGCAACGACGCCGCCGCTGCGGACTCTCGGGTAACACACACAAAACTGCGCGCGCGCATTGTCCCGCGGGCCGTCTCGATCTCGCCGATCTCCGTCGATCTCCTTGCATCGATTAGCATTGATTTGTGGATCATCGTGAGTCGCTCGAGGTCGGCTCGCTATGCTCCTTCGAAGCCCGGGAACCGCTCCGACGGATAATGTGTAATCGCTCTCGGTGCTTCGAACTTTGCGAGCGTGATTTTTCCCGGCGTCGAGCACGCTCGACTTCCTCGAACCCCGCTGACTGGCTCGGTGGGATTTTTGTTGTGGCCAATGCTCGGACTTTGTAAAAATTATTTGGCCAGACGTATCTTGATTGTTACCTAAGTTTTGTTAGATTTTGTTGGGTTGTTATTTTTTATTATTTTTATAATTCGTACAATTATACGAATTTTACAGGTTGGGTTGTTGGGGTTCAGTTCGACTGACGGCGATTCAACGCGCGCATCCGTTGACATTTCGTTGCGTCTGATTTGCATACAGGGTGCGTTTGTGGGCGTATCACGAGTAACTTGCGTCGATTTTCTCACCGTGATGTCTGGGATCGTGAGCTCGCGTGCATAGTCAGGTATAGTCGGGTAGTTGCGTAAGAGACGCTGGTGAAGAGTAACGGACGTTTTATTTTCATTGCGGAGGGTACGAGATGGAAAAGCGACGGAAGTCATCAGTTATTGCTGATTCTTCGCGACGATAAACCCGTAGTTGCCGAGGAATTCCGTCGTTCGACGGAAAATACGGAATAATACTTATCCGTGCGGTGAACAGGCCCCTTTGTGTTATCTACTGTTGCCAACGTCAACGCTTTGCGCCGAGCTAACAATATCTTAACCAGAAACTTGGTAGATAACAAATCAATGGAAAAAAACAGATTAAGTTAAAAACGTTGATATTGATATATTTTATTGTTTTAAAAGATCATTGATTTCATATAGATTTTCCCCTATCCTGTCATGATGCTCCATCTGTGTGAAACCGGTTCAACTTTGTCCTCTAGTTTCTGATTGCTGAACCCTGAATCTCAAAAACCAGCGTCTATATCGGCGCAGGATCAGTTCACGGAACGTTGGTAATCTTATTAATTAGGTCTCTACTTTACCTACAGTTCCTATTGTACCTATATCTTTTCTACTGTTCCTACAGTCAGTAACATTCAAATAGATAATCTACAGAACTATCTACTATTCTAATATAGATCTATAAATGATCTGCATTATTCGGACTATGTTTACTTCTTCATGGCAATTGCGAATTTTTTGCGTCGTCAGTCAACGTCTCGCAACATCAAAAATGTATTTTGATTTTCTTATCGTGTCAATCGTTATGTAACGTATTTTCACATAATACAACCGATTTATTCATGACGATACATTTGTTTTGCGATAAGCAGCGATAAGAAATTCCCTCTCCTTTCATATAAGCATGATAACTACGACCAAGTATAGCAAGATTATACCAACCGTGGGGTCGCATGAGCGAACGTCAAAGTGTTTATTTTAGTCTTAAATCCGACTCTTCGCGTGCGGTGTTTTTGAATGTGCCACGCCATCGTTAATAAATAATTTCTATTATACGGCAACATTTTATATTGGACACTGATTTAATTTAATATTTCTTAGACTTTGATTTTTTTTTTAATAAAATCGCGGAGGCTGGTTGTTAGGCATAGTTTTAAAGTGATTTAATTAGCATTTATTTAATCGACACATACGGGCCATCGGGTTCACCTCAAGTTCAGTCCCATCGTAACATCCAACGATGACTGTGTTTGCTGTTTTCCGTCGATCATGCACGAGCTATACAAGTGAGTAGCTGTTTTATAACGAGAAATACTTTTTTTTTCTATAAAATATTATTTTACCAGAATGTTCAAAATAAAACGTGTTTAATTTTTTTTTTAATTAAGGTCGCCGATACTTCTCAAAGGTCGGTTTTGTCGGCTTAGGAAACATGGGCAACAACATGGCTAGAAATCTTATTAAAAAGGTAGCAATCTTTCACTATTTTCCTTAAATTTAATTGACCGACGCTCATCGGTGATTTTTGTCGAGACTACAGGGTTACGACCTGACCGTTTACGATGTAAACAAGTCCGCGGTATCGGGTTTGGTGGAAGCCGGAGCCAAAGGTGCTTCGAATCTTCAGGAGGTCTCGAGGAACGCGGAGGTGATTGTATCTATGCTACCGTCGAATCAGCATGTTCTCGATTGCTATACCAGCGAAAATGGACTACTAAGGTACCGATCAACGCGACGATATTTTTCAACTTCCTCTGTTGACAAGACAGGATCGATAAGCATCGCCAATTTTTGCTTTACGCAGCTCTGCACGTGAGAATGCGCTGCTGATCGACAGCAGTACGATCGACCCGTCCGTATCTCAAACCGTATCGAACGAGGCTTCCAATAAGAAAGCTAGATTTGTCGATGCACCAGTTTCGGGAGGTAAGAAATTACGACTGGATGACACAGCGATTAATGACACATCAGTGATCGATAAAACGATCAGTCTTTTAATAATTCGTCGTTATATACCGAAACCATGTCCTAGGAATAAATGCGGCTCACGATGGTACCTTGACCTTCATGGTCGGAGGTTTGGAGTCGAATTTCGCGTTAGCCAAACCAGTTCTGGAAGCGATGGGCTCGAGAATCGTTCACTGCGGTGACGTCGGTATGGGCCAGGCAGCCAAATTGTGCAACAATATGCTTTTGGCTATCAGCATGATCGGCACGTCGGAGGCTTTCAACTTGGGCTCGAAGTAAGATTTGCATATGAGAAAATAAAATAGAAAAGGATAATTTTTTAACATGTTTGCATCGTTTCCAGACTCGGACTAGATCTAAAAGTCCTGGCGAGTATAGTAAACTCCAGTTCTGGAAAATGTTGGTCGTCGGAATTGTACAATCCCGTTCCTGGGATACTCGACAACGTTCCTAGCTCCAAAGATTACAAGGTACGTCGCAAACACATTAATTTTACTGCATTATCAAGAATTGCAAAAAGAAATTAAGTCTAGATAAATTAATTTTGGTTAGTTTTAACGAATATCTAATTGCGAATGATTAATTGTTTCACAATAGGGAGGATTTGGTACAGCATTGATGACCAAAGATCTAGGTCTGGCTCAAGCTGCTGCGTCCCGTGCGGGCGCTCCAATCCCGTTGGGTTCGTTGGCTCATCAATTGTACAGAACTCTCATGTCGACTGATAAATATTCCGAAAAAGATTTCAGTGTCGTTTATCAATTTTTGAAGGGTAGCAAATAAATGAGATCTTCTTTTACATTCGTACAATTTCAATATTTGTTCTTCCTTACCGCAAGAGCTATCCGCGAACTCATCGACCGGGAGACTAATATAAAGAAATCTCTCTTATCGTCGACGGCATTGAACTCAACTGAAAACGACGAAAGCGATACATTTTTTAACGTGAATCCCTGCCATACCTACCGCCACTGATGCCTCGACCAATACCGACGCAGCACAATTCCCTGCCATACCGACCGCCGCCCAAAAGTTCCGCATTTCGTCGCCGCGGCGCTGGCCTGAAAATACATCTCGCTTCGACAGAGGGAACGCTCGCGGTAACCGAACCGGCCCCCATTGTATCGCCTGGTAAATAAGGATGCAACGATAATCGCGTAGTTCGTTCCGGCGTGCCAGTACATCGCAACAATTAACCTACCGCACTGACCGTGCATCCTCGGCATGGCTCATCTCCTCAACAAGGGTAAGTCACGCTTTTCCTCCGCTCTTGCGAAACCGTGTCCCGTCCGCGTTACATCGCCTGGCTCGAAACAAAAACTCACGTTGTCGTCGTCGTTCCTCACGCTCGGCAATTCCCACCGTGCACCGTCGGCGTGCTCGGCGTCGATCGCAGCGCCTCTACCGTCGGCTCGCCGCCATCGCCCGCGTTCCGCGTTCCGCTGCGTTCCCAACGTCCGCTGCGTTCCCCCAACGCGCACGGGTAAACCGACAAACGTCGTAATGGCGTTGTGCGTCCTGTCGCGCACATATTTGTGATAATATCAACGAAACGACGGGGGCGTTTCGTGCCTGCGCTTCGGCCGTTCGTCAACGACTCGCGCGCGCGCGCGCGCACAAGTGTCACAAACGCGATAAGCGTATCGCGTCGCGCTTCATCCGCCGCCTTCGCACTGCGCTACACAGTTGTCCCTTGAGTCGCGGGGGCCCCCCGATAACGCTTGACGACCGACGAATTTTCCACGCGTTTCGCGTGTCACGCACACACACCGAAGCTTTTCATCGCCGCGGCGCAGCAGGTGCGAGAGCGAGCGCTGCGCGGCTGCCGCGAGCGACAGACGGACGCCCAGTGTCAGGTGTGATTCATTCTCCCCGGGACTGGGACAGTATGCGACCACCGATTGTCAGGGCCAACGACACCGACGACGTTCGCAGCACCAGCAAGCGAGGAAAATAACGCGCGACGCGCTTCGTGTCTCGAGTGAACGCGAGTCCTGCGTCGAGAAAACACGTACGTGCCTCGAATCCGCCGATTTTACTGTCACTCGGCCTCCGCAGGTGCGCGCCAACATTCTTGCTAACTGCCTTTTTGCCTGCGATTCACGTACGCTCTGCGCAACGACACCAGCTCCTCGACTCACGTGAGTTTGGAGCGAGAGGAAAAATAATAAAAAAAAGTGTCGAAACGAGACTCAATGCCGGGAGGCGAATGAAGACAAAAAGAGAGACGCGAATTTTTGGATCGACGCTTTGGCTTCTGTCGTCGCTGTTACCGACGCGTGTTTTTGGTTAACTCGTCGAGGACGAGTCGCGAGATTTTGAGCGACAAAGGAAAGTCGCGATTCCGCCTCCCGACGCCAAATCGCGTCGTTTGAGGGGAGGCTGAGGGGTCGAGCGATTGTGACAATAGTTGCAGAGTCGGTGGATACGAGTAGAGTGGCATAATATGATCTCGGCCGGAGAATGAAGGTAACGGTGTGCTTCGACAACGTCAGGGTGGTGGTACCCTGCGGAGATGGCACACTGCTCGTCAGGGACCTCATGCACGAGGCGATACTGCGGTATCGCAAGGCGACTGGCAAGAGCGACGCCGGTCCCACCATAAACAGCCTCTCGTCGCTGACAGAGGGCGGACTGCTGGATCCCGACGACAGACTGTGCGATGTGGCGGACGATAGGGAGCAGATCGTTGCTCACTTCACGGATGCCAGCCACGCAGGAGGAGACGGAGCAAGTTCGGTGGGCACCAACTCGCCAGACTTTTTTCATCCCGAAGCCAAGGAGCGAGTTCGTCGTTACGGGACGGATGTGCGTGGCAGGATCTCTGGAGGAAATATCAAGAGGGAGAGCGTCAAGAGGCTGTCGATGCACGCTCTGTCCACCAGGGAGCCCCATCTCACAGCCTATTCGGCTCTGTCGCTGCCCAGGGAGTCCAGAAGGCGCGAGCCTCTCGGTCAGGACGCCAAAGCAGCCTACGAATTCACAGCCTCTAAGTCCAGCGTCGAGCAGGGCGAGATAAGGGAAATATCGATAAAGAATGAAGCCGGTCCGTTGGGTCTGCACGTCGTGCCGTGCTACGATCTTCTGGGTAACGACCAGGGTCTCAGGGTCGAGGGCATCGAGCCCAACGGCAGAATCGCCAGGGACGGACAGATAGACCTGCACGACAAGATAATTATGATAAACGGTCACAATCTGCTTCGTATACCGTTCGCCAAGGTGCAGGAAATATTTCGCACGTGCATGAGCGACCCGTGTCTGCGAATTTCAGTGCTCAAGCACGAGAAATCGCGCGCAGAGAGGAGTCTCCAGAGGAACGTCGCCGACAACAACAACGCCGAGGACAAAGCGCCACCCGTCGACGCTGATGACAACGTGAAGAAGCTGCAGAGCAACTACAATCTCCTGCAGAGCGCGAACACCCGGAAGATCGGTCGGATGATCGACATCGAGCTGACGAAGGGTGGCAACGGTCTCGGCTTCAGCGTCACCACCAGGGACAATCCGGCCGGCGGTCATTGTCCGATCTACATCAAGAATATATTGCCGAAGGGCGCGGCCGTGGAGGACGGAAGGTTGCGACCGGGCGATCGTCTGCTCGAGGTCAACGGGGTCGAAATGACGGGCAAGAGTCAGGCGGAGGTCGTGTCGCTGCTGAGAAGCATTCCACCAGGCGGAAAGGTTCGAATGACGGTGTCGAGACAGGAGGAGATATCGGCGAACACGTCGTCGGAGAGCAATCAGGCGCCGGGCACGACGAATCGCGAGACTTCGCCGGACAACTCGCGCACCTGGAGCAGCGTGACGCCGCAACGTTCGCCGACGAAGACGAGCTTCGAGACTCCGACTGACATCAAGTCCGACACTCGCAGCAGCGAAAAGTCCGTCTACAGGACGGACGAAGTGGTTCTGTCGCCGCGAAAGAATCGCATGATCCTCACGCTCGACATTCCGGTGCACGACTCGGAAAAAGCCGGTCTCGGGGTCAGCGTCAAGGGCAAGACCAGCAGCGCCGACGAGAACACGAATATGGATCTGGGGATCTTCATAAAGAGCGTGTTGCACGGCGGTGCCGCCTCTCGAGACGGCCGACTGAGGACCAACGATCAATTGCTCAACGTGAACGGCGTGTCGCTCCTGGGTCTGTCGAATTCGGACGCGATGGAGACGCTTCGACGCGCCATGCTCAACACCAACAGCTCGGTGACGGGCGTGATAACGCTGACGATAGCGAGGCGCGTGTCGTCGTACGAGGCGAGCGAGAAGAGCTTCATGGACGTCGCGCCGTCGAGCTGCAAGCTCGAGTCCGCCAACAGTATTTACATATCGGACGCCGCGAAGCCGTGCGAGGGTCGCGTGAAGGAGAAGAACGGGCTGAATTCGCAGACGGATATTCTCGACAACGGCGGCGTCGGCAGCAGCGCGCTCTTGTCGCCCTCGTCCTCGGCGTCGCCGTGGAATCCCGTTATAGACAGACTCACCGAGCAGTACAACAAGAATAGCCTGAGAAACGAGAGTTACTGTCTCGCGACCAACAAAACGTGGCTGGATTCCGTCGGTAACGTGAAGAAACTGATGCTCGGCGCGCGCGACGATAATATCGATAGCGCGCTCCTCGAGGAATCCGGTGGCAATGATAATTCCCACGGAGCGGAGACGAAGAAGAGTCCGGAGGACCGGGACGAGAGTCAGTATTCCGGGGATCCTGCGTACGACAGCCAATTGTCGTTGGAGGAGCTCAACGCGTCGGGCAACAAGTTCTCGAGGGACGCCCTCGGACGGCAGAGCATGTCGGAGAAGAGGCACGCGGCTCTGGACGCCAAGAACACGGACACCTACAAGAGGAACAAAAAACTGCGCGAAGGCCGCGATGGGAAAAGCGCAGACGCCGCGGATCGCGCCGACGACGTCGAGGATTCGTCGAAGCGCGGCGGCAAGCTCGAGGACTCGGAGAAGATCGCGGGCAAAGGGACTTCCGGCGAGAGTTCGTCGTTCGAGAACAATCGGAAGAGCGGCAATAAAAAGCAACAAGATCCCGCGCAATCGGAGTACGTCTACACGATTCCCGGATGCAACAACAAGTACCTGTCGCCGAGGAAGCACTGGCTCGTCGACGACGATCACGCGGACATGCCGAACAGCGCGAGTCACAAGGAGGAGCGCGAGGGTTTCTCCAACAGCCGAGGGGACGTCAAGCAGGCGTCGCTCAATTCGGCGCTCGACGACAGATACAAACGGTCGCGAAAGAAGGGCGGCATTCGTTCGATGCTGCGATTGGGTAAAAATCGCAAGTCGCTCAATTTCGGTGATAATATCGAGAACAGACACGAGAGTAGCAATTACTGCAGCGGCACCATCAACTACATTGCATAGTACACCGGCGATATATCGATCACGATGGTAATAAGTAATAATTAACGATAACGAAAATCGAGACGGCAGACTAAACGTGTAGCTTAACGTACGATACGAGAATTCGAGAAAAACAAAATAACGAAACGCGAATTAATTACATATTCATATACATTTACACATGATGAAAAAAAAAAGGAAAAAAAGTAACGATGAAGTTTTATATATATAGAGGGAGAGAGAGATAATATTCTGTATGTATGATTTATTCCAAAGTGCCTTGTATCTGCGAGCGAAGTAGAGAAGCGAAAAAAACACGATTTAACAAGAAGATTTAAAGAAAAAACTAGGGAGAAAGAGATGAAAACGAAAATCGTAGAGCGTTAATGAAATTCTGTATATATATAATTTTTTGTACTCGTCTTTACCCGGACTACCCAGCGATCATGTACCTATTCCAAAAATAAATCTTTTCTTTTTTTTTGCACAAAGCGTCTCGACATTTGGCAACTGGAAAATTTAGCCTACGGAAGATTCATTCGAAATCATTTGGTCTTCCATATTCTTGTCACACTTTCTGGAGACTAATTTTTTCCGTTACCAATTTCTTACTTTTTTCACCGATCCATTAATTATACTAACACCAATTGAAGACGATCCATTGCTACCACAATAGATATAAAACGAATTTGGGGCTTTTCTATATTTAGTTTTCATGATTTTTGCTGTGAGTCTTGAATATTTTTCACAGCAAAATTGTCAACCTTGCCTTTAAAAAATCATTCGAGCAGGTCCTTGGTATTTCTGCTGTAAAATCTGTAAATCATACGGCGCACAGATTTAATGCACACGTACCGAGGATAAATGCACTCGAATAATGCACAACGCGACGGATGAGTTGGCGCGATTGCGATTCTCGCGTGGATCGTTCGCACGCGTCATTCGACGTATTCCGTATCACGTGCACCAGCGCAACGATTGTACGAGCCACGCGATGTAGTTTCGAGATGAGTACATTTTCTCGTAGGAAATCAATATTTTTTTTTTTTCGTCACGAGACTCGACGCCCTCGGGCATTTTTTTCTTCGTATTTTTGCAGTTGCACGTGCGGTGACGGCGCCCAGGAGGCTCGTGTTGGAGCAGAGGCGCCATCGGGGCAAGATGGACATCAAGAGACCGCAAAAATTGTTCTACGAGCGAGCTCTGGTGACCGAGTTCGTCACGCCGTTCTATCCGCTCGAAAAGGAACCCGTGCCCATATGGGAAGCGTGCAGAAAGGCCGCCAGAACCACCATGGAAACCGTCGACACTCCTCATCCTTATCAACGCATCCTCGCTCGCGAGTTCCTCCAACGATTCGACAACGCGAAGATGATAGGCTTTCTTCACAGGAATTCCATGAAGCAAGAGGAGGAATTCGACTTGAAAGTCGAATTAAAAAAGGCGAATATGACCATGACGACCACTGGGAAGCGAACTGTGCGCCTCGCTCTCGAGGGCACTAAATACGAGGCGGTGCTTCCTCTATTTTGTGCGCCTGGATTTGTAGTCTTCAGTCCCGAGGTGAAGACGGAGGCTCTTCGAAAAATTGTCAAGAAGACGCCGCAAGTGATACTCTTAGGTGAGTGTGCAGAGATTTCGCAATGGCGCTTATATAATAGTAAATTCATTTTTTAGTTTAATATCAATTCCAAGGTTGAATTACGTGTTCTCATCTGTTTTATTTACTTCTTACCGCAGCCGGAATCATCCACGATCAATTACTGAGTGCGGCCGACTTCTTGAAGTACGGAAATATGGATATTACCGCGGCTCGCGCGCAGCTGGTTCATACACTCCGAACAGCCGGCGGTGTGAATCTCAATCGTCAGCTGACCCAACACCAGACGACTCTGGTGTCGCGATTGGGACAGATCGGTAATATCGGCGGAGGAGCAACCGAGGCGAAGGAATGCGACGCGCAGGAAGCGAAGAGCGAGGAAGCCAAGCCCGAGTGATTTCAACACGATGTACATATAATTTATTTCAAGTTACAAATTTAAAACCTTTATTGTAGAAAAAAAACAACAACGGAGGAAACAAAACCGCACGCTTCGCCGATAAATATCTCTGCGTAAATATCATTTTCTATTAATCACTGTCGCGTCTTGTTAATTCGTCAGGGATGATCGTCGAGCCGCTGCTACGTGGATCAGTGGCAATAGTTGCATCGCGGATGGCACTTGACGCCGTTTTCGCCGCATCGGCAGCCCCCGGATGTGTCACCCTTTCCCTGAAACACAGAGAATATTTCAAGGATCGTTTCTATCGATTTTTCTCCACGTTTACTTCGGTTTTGTCCGTGAATGAAGATCGTTGCGAATTTTTTGCAAACAGATAGTACTCACTCCCGGACCCCAGCGAGGACCCCGGGTGACCCAACAAATTTCGGTTTTGCACATGGAACAGCGAAGCCAATCGCATCCCCACTTTTTCATCAGTACGACCGCACAGGTTGGACACGGAAGCGCCTCTCCCCGGTCGACCATTTCCTCGAGCATGGCCGCCGTCCTCTTGGACTCTTGATCCGTTTCCTTCGAGAATCTCAGCTCCTGCTGATATTGCCGGCAATTCTTTCCTGTGTGCACGACCTGGGAAAGAGAAGAAGAAAAAAAAAAATATATACCACCGAGAAACATCGCTAAATAACGATTAACCGATCTCGAGTTCTTACCTGACAAGTGAGACAATTATTGACGCCGCATACAGGACACAAAAAATTGTTAACATTGTCGTCGTAGATGCACCAACCGGGGCAGTCGGGTGTCTTGCAGTGAAACGCATTATTTCCAGCGTTGTTTTCCGCCTGGGCTATCGACTTTGCGAGATGCTGCTGATAAACTTCTGTCTCGACCAACTGCACGAAAGAATTAATGTGAATGCATTTGCTGCGTGTTCGACGAGGGTCGTTGAACCCTGTGGTAAACATTGATAACACCACAGGTGCAATATCGCTATCATTATCAGTGAATTCGGTAGTTTTCTCCAGGTTCTGATAAGATATCGAACCACTGTAGTAATCTCTTTACTTTAACGTGAATCTATCATAAAGCATTTTTCCCGTAAACTACAAATATTATATATTATTTCGAGTAGATCGAGCAGCGATTTCACTATCGTTTTATTCTATTTATATCTTTTTTCAATACCCAATTATCGGACGTTACAATAATTAATTTCGTCGTGTCTCGATTAAACGGTACCAATGGTCCACACTCACAGATTTGATCTCCCGTTCTTGAAGCGTCGATTCGCACGTGTATTCGGTATCTCTGTACGGACACTTCACCTCAGCTTCTTCGCAGTATCGAATTGTATTCGCGATACAAGGCCTTAAAAAAATCATGGATATACCGTTGGATATCGAGGCTCGAAATAACTTGTGACTTGATTCAAATACCTGCAGAACATGTGCAAACAATCCCTGAGAATGACACCTTCCTGAGGCCCGTAAGTGACAAAACAAATGGGACACTCGATGGGCTCGGAATTCGGTATAACGTCGCAATTTTCTAAGGATATCAGCGCCTCGTATCCCTTCATTCTCGCTTCTTCGGAAATACTCTCGTCCTCCTCCTCCTCATCCTTCGCGATCTGCGAGTCAGGATTTTCGTCGTTAGTTCACAAATTGAGATAACGGACAATAATCACAGACAATCGACGATCGTGCCAAACACCTCAGGTTCAGCTTGCTCTTCTTCTTGCTCCTCCTCCTCGTCCTCATCTTCCTCGTCTTTCTCAGGCACCGCGAGAGTCGCGATTTCGTTCACTGGCTTTGGTTCGGGTTCCTTCTGTCGAATCTCCTCCTTTTGCTCCACTCGCTCCGGTGGTTCTTCGACTTTTATTTCTGCAAATCAATACAGTGTAATCGTTATTTAAAGTACCAAACGATGTACTCGAAATGTAAGCAAATGCTTGCATTATGTTTATTTGTATTTTCGGTGAAAATTTCTAGGAAAAATTCGATTGTCTTGTGAAATTGTTGACTTTAATAGGAGTCACTGATGGATTTTCTTTACCATTTTAAAATCGTTTGTTCCAGAGATAATTCGTGTATTACCTGGCGCTACGAGGTACAGAAACACCGTAGACCCTTCGACAGCCTGCAACTCCTCGAGGGTCGTCGCGTCGTCGTCCGCCAAATTCTTTCCGACGATCCAACGCTGCACATTCGTCGGTATTTCGAATTCCGTGAATACCTTCGTCTTGAGCTGCGCGACGGTCATGCTCGGCGCAAGCTGCGTGCATTTTGCAATTAAGAGAAATTTCTCACGACTTTGGCACCAAGTTGGACAATATTATTCTCGCGACTTCGGAGTACAATGTTCGTCGAGTTCACCTACCCTGAGAGGTATCGGGCCCTGATGAGCCAGTTTGTCCTCGATGTACAGATTGACGTTGATGACGTCCTTCGCCCTGGTTCTCTGTCGAACGACCGAGCAGTGAATCTTCAGTCTGGCCAATTCCTTCGCGAGTCCGGCGGCTTGCTGATGATGTCCGGACGCGATGGCAGCCTCTAATTTTCGGAGCAATCGATTCACAGCCAGAGTATTCATGTTCTGCTGGTCCACCGCAGATCTTGGTTCCTGTGCCTCATCTTTACAAAAATAAAATTACTGAGCGTCATTTTTGGAAAAATAAAATCATTTTCAATTCAATTTCAATAAAATAGGACAAAATCCACGTTAATCGGGAAACAATAAATTTCCATTTGATTCATCGCTAAGAATGCTCGAGATTACAAATCACACAACACCGAAGTTTAAAAAAAGGTATTTAACTTTCGTTCTAAATACTCCAAATAGAGTCGAAAAGTAATAATAATCAAGTCCGTACGTCACTGTTTACTATCCGACGTGGCGCGTGCTTCGACTCGAGATGCATTCACGGGTTTAGCGGCTGATTCACAAGATTTATAAATAGCCTGCTGGGACGGGGATGAATCACAAAACGGGGGATAATGAACTTGAAGCCGGTTCTTCGACTCGACGTTGTCTTACCGTTCGATTCCGCGGATGCGACGGACACTTTGTCGCTGCTTCTTCTCCTGTCTCCCATCAAGGGCGAAGCTTTTATATCCCTCGTTTCTTCCCTTTTTGGTGCAATCGGCAGACCCGGCGAAATTTTCTTTGGCGCCGTGACTGGCGCATTCGCGTACAGCGATTCGCGCTCCACGACGTTTGCATAAGTATTTTCGCCTCGCAGGTTCCTCGTCGTCTTGACTGCCTCGATCTGCGCGAACTCGCGCGGTCTTATCAGCTGAAACGTGTTCTTCACCAGACCGGAAGTGCCCGGCGCGGCGAAACCCTTTCCGCTCGTTCTGTAAACCACGTCGTCCTTTTTCCACTTCGGCGACTCAGTCGCGGCTGCCGAGGGTCGTGCGGTGACCCACCTGACATTGCCGCAGGTTTGCGCTGCTGACGAGACCTTTGCTTTCTCGTAATCGCGTTCCTCATTCGCCGTTTTCAGTTCCGTCTGCGGATTCGTTTTCAGTTCCGCCGGCGGATTCGTCTTCAGTTCCGTTGGCCGATTCGTTTTCAGTTCCACCGGCGGACTTGTCTTCAGTTCCGTTGGCCGATTCGTCTTCAGTTCCGTTAACCGATTCGTCTTTAGTTCCATCAGTGGATTCGTCTTCAGACCAATCGTCGGATTCGTTTTAAGTTCCGTCGTCTGATTCGTTCTCAGTTCCGTCGACGGATTCGTTCTCAGTTCCATCGGCGAATTAGTTTTCAATTCCTTCGACAGATTCGTCTTCAGTTCCATCAGCGGATTCGTTTTCACTTCCGCCGGCGGACCGATTCGTATCGGCGGCGGATAAATCACGGTCACCGAGTTCATCGGATAAGACGGATTGCGTTTCGTTTCCACCGGCTTTGCGTCCGGCTTCGTCTCGTCGGGTCGCATTTTCTCACTGTCAGGCTCGCGATCGGCGGCGGGTTTCTTCAGCTTCGGTCGCTTCGGCAACGAGTGCTTCATCTCCTTCAGCATCTCCCTGAGATCCGTCGTCGCGGGATTTTCCTCCGACGTCAAAACCGAGTTTCTCGATTTTCCCGGTTTATCCGGAATCTCGGCGAACGCTGAGGTCGTCACTTCGGTCACCCGGGACTTCGCCTGATTGGACCTGAGCCTGTCGCCCTTCTCGGCCTCCACAAGAATGTCCAAAACTTTGCTCACCCGACTTGACGTTCCGGTGTCCTGTCTTTTTTCCGCTCTTTCCTTGAAGTCACTTTGAAATTCCTTCGACGCCAGTTGCTCGTCGATCTTGCTGAATATACTGGCAAATTCTTTCCGCGCGATCTCGACGTTTCTCCTCGTCGCCGCGTCCTCGACGACATCGACCCTGGTGCCTTTCCTCGCCTCGTCGACGTCACCTCGACTCGCGGCTTCGCCGTTGGCGACGCGAACCCGCAGCCTCGACAATTTCGGCGAATTCTCGTGACTGTCGTTTCTCTTATCCTCGTCGCCGGGCGCAATGACCTTCTCGTCGGACCTCGAAGACGAAACGGCGCCCTGAAGAAACGACAACCTGGTCGATATTTGAGCAGCAGCTCGCGACGTCTTCGGTGACTCGGTCGCCGCGGCTTTTCCTTCGATCACTGCGGTGGTTCCGGTCTTCGGGCTGCTCTGCCGGGGCAAAAAGTACCTCGACAGGTCCTTATCGACCCTGACTTCTCGTGACCTTTCATTACCCTCGAATTTCGTTGCCTCCTTTCTGTCGTCCCGCCGCAAGAATCCCGAATTCCTCGCGGCACCCTCCGCCCTCTCGTCCTTCTGATCCCTGGCGTAGGAACTTTTCGCAAAAAAACTACTGTTCACGGTGACCTTGGTGACATTACCGATGGCATTGAACTTGGATATCAGTGCTCGAGTTCCCCGTCGCGGTGAACTTTCCCCCGCAGACATCGCCGAGGTCACGAGGTCCTGTACGACCTCCTCGTTGCCCTGATCGCTTCGCCTCTCTTCGTCGTCAAGCCTCGACGCCCTGAGGAGCATCGACGCCGCTCGCGTTCTCGCCTGTTCCTCCTGGACAATGGCGGCCGCTTCCTTGTCGAGTTCGCTGATGTTCGTGAGAATCGATAGTCCGGACTTTCGCTTGTTCTCCTTTCTGCGTTCCTCCGCCGTCTTCTCGCTGCGATGGAAGAAGTTCAACCTCGACAAGGTCGAATTTTTTTCACCACCCTCGTTGCCGTGACTCTTCTCGGCGCGACGAGACCGCGGCGACGACGACGACGATGACGACCCGGGCGCCGAACTCTGGGAACCGACGACCCCGAGCGTTCCCGTGTCCTTGGTGTCCGCGGGATTTCGCAGTACGTCGCCGCGCCGAGCAGCGCCGGAGTCGCGCGAGTGCTCGAACACACTTCGCTTGTACCAGGGTCGAGGCATCGCCGACGATGTTTGGGAACCCGTGGTGATCGCCTGTCTCGTCGACACTGTCGTATCCCTCCCGCTGCTCGTCGCGCCGGGAACATTCGTCGTTCCGCTCGTCAGCGTCGTCGACCGAGCCTCTCGTTTCGAGTGGAGAACGCCACCCTGAAGAACGAGCGTGTCGTTGCTTATCGACTGCAACGATTCCTTGGATTCCACGCTCTCGTTGTCAACTCCGCTCGACGCTTCCGCCGACAGATTCACCGTCGCTTGGTCGTCCTTGCTCGTGACACCCTGAGGAGCTGCACTTTCAGCCTCCGTTCTACGAGTCTCTCTCTTCGAGTGGAGAACGCCACCCTGAAGAACGAGCGTGTCGTTGCTTATCGACTGCGACGATTCCCCGGATCCTTCGCCCTGATCGTTGTCACCTTTGCTCGACACTTCGGCGGACGGATTCGTTCTCACTTCGTCGGTCTTTGTGCACGTGACACCCTGAAGAGCTCCCGCACTTTCAGCTTCCGTCGCTGTTTTGTCATCAGGTTCAGCCGAACGCGTCGATTTCGGATCCGGAGTCACCAAGGTTGCCAAGGTCAATTTTTCTCGAGTCTGAATTTCCACCGATCCTGATTTCACCGCATCGACCTTTTCCTTTCCATCGTCGTCACCGCTCGGTACATCAGCATCCGGTCGCCTCGCTTCAGCGTCTCTATTTTCCGCGCGGATGTCCGGAACTCCGGAGTTTCTCTCCGGCGGCTTCGGCGCCGGCCTCCGCTTTTTCCTGCTGCTGCCGCCGCCGCCTCTCAACGACTTCGTCTCCTCGGTCTTCGATCTGACAGCCGGTCCCGGCGGATTGGGCGCCCTTCGCTTGCCCCTCACGTGAACCCGTCCCCCGGTCCCGCGGTCGTCCGACCTTCTCGGCGAGGTGGTCGCGAGGCCGCGAAAATTTCCGCACGACCCGAATCCCGCGCACGGTTGAAGCGAGTATCGCGCGGTGATGTCGCGTCGCCGGGCGAGCGCGTTCGACGGCAGTGTCCTCGCGACGTCCGCAAGGTCACGCGACGACCTCTGACTCTCCGGCTTCGCGACGATTTTCACCGCGCCCGCGCCGAACGGACCGACTTTCCGTTGCGTGTGATCGAGAAGATCGAGCGACGTCGGTCCGCGCTGCTCGTTCGTCGGGTCGTCGTTGCCGCTCCTCAGGGTCCCCGAGTGAAAGTCGAAGCTCCTGACGGTCGCGGTGCTGTGAACGGTGTCGACGCTCTCGGTGCTCGAGGCGCCGCTGAACCTGATGACCTCGACGTCCACGTCCTCCTCCTCCTCCTCCTCGCCGTGACCTTCGACGGCAGCGCCGTTGGCTCGTTTCCGTCGGCGAAACGTCGACGACGACGACGACGACGTCGAGTCACGGCTTCCGCGCTTGAACCACTTGAACAGGGAGAATCTACCCGTCGCGCTGGAACCACCGCTGGAAACACTGGAACCACCACCACCACCACCGACGACACCACCGACGCCGCTGCCGGAGCTTCCGCGATTGAAGGACGAATCAAGCCTCGACGACTCGAGGCTCGTCGCTCTCACTTCGGGCTCCAAGACGAGGCGATAGCCGCGCGTTCGTCGCTCGTTCTCGGCGTTCCCGGTGCCGAGCAGCACGAATCCGTCATCGCGGGCGGACGTCACGACGCCGCCGACGCTCGAGCTTTTCACGCTGCTGCTGCCGCCGCCTGTCGCGCTGGTCTCGTCGCTACTGCAAACGATGCGTTCTACCATTCTCGCTTTCTTTATCGCTCGCTCCGCTTGCTCTTCTTCTTCTTCTCCTACTTTCGCGTCGTCTTCGTCTTTGTCTTATTTTTCGTCACTTCTTCTTTCTTCCTCCTCCTCTTCTTTCAACGATCCTTCCGTCTCGCTTCGCCGCGCACTTTCACCGCACTCTTCTCGCTTCTTATGGCTTATTTCTCACTCCCACAACCCCCACGCTCCCCGCACGTGTCCTCGGGAAGACTCGAAACACCCCTCCTCGCCTTTTTACCTTCTCTCTCTCACTCTATGGCGCTCTCGATCCCTGCTGCACACAGCCGCGGGCGCAGTTCTTTATTTAGATTCTCATTTTTCAAACGCGTTCGGCGAATCCGTCTCACTCGTGTTTCCTCGGCGAGTACAACGAACGATTCGCGGGCGACGTCGAGTGCGCCAGGAGGCGCCGTGGCGATTCGGCTGGTCTTCAGCCCAGTCGCGAGCCTCACGACTTTGGTCGCTCGACGAAGCTCCGCGCGAGCGCGACGACGACGACGACTGTCGCACCGCCGACGCCCTTCCGCCGATTCGGCTGCTTCAGCTCTCGCATGCCGAAGACACGTCTGCTGCGGCGTTTTTTTTTACTCGCTTTCGACTTTTCACTTCCTCTCGCGTAAATTCCTCCCTCTTCGCGCTCCGGACGATCAATGAGCGAACGGGCTACATCGAGGGCTTCGTTTTTTTTGGTTGAGCTTTTTTTTTTTTTTGCGAAGCTTAAACACTTATCAGCGCGTCGAGGATTAAGGCAATTTATGTAGCGCGTGTTATAAGTGGTCCAAGTTGCACTTTTATCCGTCGGGTTATTCGGTTCTCCGGTATTAAGCCGCCTGCTGAACTCGCTATTCCGACAAAGACACTGGTCCCTCGCGAGTGTGTTCGCCGCAGCCGCGAGAGAAACCCGAATTATTATTAGACGACGACGACGACGACGACGAAGACGACGAAGACGACGACGCGTTCTCACGTAGATCGCGTCGTCTCTTCTTCCCTTGCCGCGGGTTATTTTGAAGTCCACGGCGCGGCTCGCGTGCACGCTGCTCGCGCGCGGGTCTCGCGAGCGCAGAGCCATCGGCGCCGATACGGACAATCGCGACTGATACAACGCGACGAATGACCGAGCGAGGAACAAAATAAAACTTGAAAAACTCAGAAGTTTTAACAGCGTTTCGATTTCTGGATTTCTGGTATTTTCGAAAAAAAATTAGTTACTGAAAAAATTTCATCGTTTAATATTTTTTACTTTTTTTGGATAGTTGATATTTTCGTGCGAGACCCAAATTTGAAATTTATATATTTACAGTGGATTTAACGCGCAAATAAAAAATTGTAAAAATATGAATATGGCAAAACGTTAAAAAATGACTATTTATAAAAATGAAACAGATTTGACGAATGAGTCTCGAGTTCAGTAATCTGGGAAGGAGGCGTCGTCGATAAGACAGAATATAATCGATACCTTCCCAATCGGCCGGCTACCGTCCGATGGTAGCTCGAAAAAATTGAAAATTCTCTTACGGACTAAATGTGTTAAAATGTACATTTATTTCCTGCGATCCGACGAGAGACAGGAATTTCCTAGCGATATATATATATTTTTTTAATGAGTTTTTACAATTTTACTGTCACTGGAAACGAACCGTGAGTCGATACACGGGGTTCTTCACCCCGTCCCGAGATGTCACCAGTTCCACAAATCCGCGACGTTCCCGGGGAAGCGAGCAGAAAAAAAAACGTCGCTCGAGCTGTCGGCGAATAATTTCTCCTTCGCAGTTGACGCAGTTGCCAATGAGGAGCTTCGGCTTTTTACTCCGTTGCTGTTTTTTTTTTTCGTCAGCGTCTTCGGTGCATTTTTTAGGCATCTGGAAACTCTTGAGGCATCTTCGGAGCAAGCGACGCGGCGCACTTTACGTCTACCCCAGAATCCCGAATGGGCGACGTCGACCCTCTCGCTCGGCCGCCTCGTCGTCGTGTCACGTCCTTCGCTGGAATTAGCGGGACCCGATGAATCCGATGAACCGGCGCGTTGCCTCCTCCTCTCCCCTTTTCCTCCCTCGTCGTCGCTGTCCGACCCCGAGGAGGGCGAAAGGCTCTTCGCTTATACATCCAGGAATAGCTCCGGTTCTTCTTCGCGTATCTCGCGTGTTTTCGACTGTCTAGACCAGACGAGAGACGAGTAACGAGATGTCTCGTGAATTCTCGATTTAAATGACTGGCTCGCCGAGCAATCGGCAATTTTCACATCGGCAGTTTTTGTCGGGGTAAACGGAATTTCGCGCGACGTCGACCCGAGCCGAGCTAACGAAAAAACATTTTCACGCGCTTTCGCACGTAATTTTCGATATTCACGCTCCGCCGTGTACCCGATGACAGAACCAATCTTCGCTAAATATTGAATAATCCATTTTTGCAGAAAGCTTTTTTCCAAATGCGTTAAATTCCGCGACTGAATTATTAAAATTATCGAGAGCATCGAGCGAGGTTCCGAAATGAACAAAAAGAAAAAACGCTGCGAAATAATTCACGAGGCCTTCGTGAAATTTGCAGCAACGCTATTTGCGCGTTTGACAATTCGCAGGGTCGGCTGGATCCTAAAATGAATTTTTTTTTTCTCCAAATAACTCACATCATTGTAATACCTGAAAGTATTTCATCAATATGCACGCTCGCACCTAATATCGACAGAGCCGAAATTACACGAGGCATAATTAATTCAATACAGAGCTGCACAAATTCTCGACTCCGGAGCGACAATTGAGCGTCGGAGAATTCGTCGAGCCCGAAAACTGTATTCTCGCGCCGGGGGAAAATTTAGCGAAATTTTCTTCGCCGATACGAACAGTGTTCGTAGGCTGCACTCTCGATCACGCTTCTTGCGGGATATTCGAGGGAATATTCCGCAAGAAGCTCTCGCTCGAGCCTCGCGTACGTTTTGCCGGCAGCGAGTTGTTCGCCCTCGTCGCTTCTCGCGGGAAGAACTCGCGAGCGGTTCGTCGAGGAGTCGAGTTTCGCTTCGGGTATTATATGCCGCACATACGGTGAGTAAAACGGCGTGCGAGCTCGTACGTGGGATTCGCCGTTGGGTCTGGCGCTCGACGCGGTGAGCTCGAGGGGCCTCTGGGTTCCCAGCAGACTCGGCTTCGGGTTCGGTGAGCGAAAGCGAGAGACGAAGAGAGAGAAAGAGAATAAGCGAGAGGGAGAAAGAGGAACGAACGAGCAGTAGCAGCAGCAGCAGCAGCAGCCTCACGAGTTTCCTACGCCTCGTTTTGTCTTTCCCCTTGCCCCCCCCCCCCCCCTTTTTCTCTTTCACTCTCTCTCTCTCGCACTCGAGCTCGCCCGCTCGGTGCCCGCTTCACTTCCTCGTACCAATCACGCGCGCTCCCCCGGAAAACGGAACAACAGCCCGGCGGGACCATTTCCGGAATTAAAAATGAAATATGCATCGCGACCTTACTCTCCCCTGCCCCTCCCCCCCCAGCCACCCTCGTCCCCCGTACGCCCCGCGCTCCCCGCGACACTACCTTATTACTTCGTAGGTACCTGAGCAGAGTCACTCTCTCTGGCTCTCTCTCTCCTCTCGGTGAGCGCTGAGAAGCAGCCTCGGCGCTTTCCTCACACTCGCCTCGTCGTTTCCGCGCCGTGCGCGCATTTTTTATCTCGCCGCCGTCGTTCCCGTTCGCGCAGCTACGACCCGCGTGCGGTGGTTGCATCGGGAGTATTGCACGGACGACGCCGGACGATCGTGGGGTGCTGGCATCTTGGTGCTGGAATTAGTTCGAAAAAGAAATTTGTCGTTTTGCTTGTCAGAAATCGTAGATCTGGCCGCCGGGCCGAAAACCGCCCAAATCGGGGTCACGAAATTTATTTTTTCAAAATATCGAGTTTTAACCTATACCATCGTTCTCAAGTCGCATATTCTACCCCTGAAAACACTGGTTACAAACCTTTTTTAGTTAATTTTGAAAAAAAAAAAAAAATTGGTCGAACAGTTTGTCAGAAATCGTAGATCTGACCGCCGGGCCAAAGACCGCCCAAATCAGATTAGCCTAGTGCACAAAATAATAGCTCGAGTAAATGTTTGACTCAAAATCCTTGAGCTTTAAAACCCGCTTCACATTCGTTAAACTACAAATACGCGTAACACAATTTCGATATTTATATCCTCTATAGCGAAAAAAAAGAGACCCGCATACACCGAGATGAGCCGCAGCACACGGGGGAACGGAAAACTTCGACATGCCGCGCGGCGACGGAAGCGCAAAATAAATACCAGAAGCGACGTTAGCCGAGTGCACACACACCGTGTGCACCCACCCCGGCGCTTCTGGTCGCCTGTGTGTCTTATCTCCGTCGTTGAATGCTTCAGATTCAATTTGCCTACCCCCGGCGCTAAAACCGTCTGTGACGGTGAAAATTTGGTTTTAAGAGATGAGGTGAATCTACTCGGGTGCATAAACGAGACAGGGGGTGGAGGGGGCTCGACGCACACAGCGCTCGGCGCCGCTAGCGAAGTAGAGGGTGGAGGGGAGGGGTTGTTCGGGGGTTGCCGAGAGGTGCGCTCGGGTAACCGGCGCACAGTCTTCCGAATATTGCATCTGACCCCGGTACGTTCCTCTATCACTTCGCGCCTCGTACGCCTCCTTCTCTCACCCCCTTCCACCCCCTCACCCCCACCTCCTCCCTTCCCACCCTCAACTGCCTCTCGTATCGTACATACGTTGCCAGACTGGTGGTGTGTGCACCACTAGAGTTTATTTCGCGCACATGACCCCTCAACCCCTTCCCTCCCCCTTCCACCGGTTCCCCGTGTCGTCTTTCCTGGCGTTTCCCCGAGACTTCGGCTGCTGCGCTGCGCTGCTGCCGCGCCGCATCCGCCTTCTTGAATACAAATCATCGTGTTTCCGTCTTCGCCTCGCGCGCAGCAGCAGGTAGAAGAAAATAGTCGGAGTCGCAGGGAGGCCGGACGGCCTAGTAGGAAGAGAGGGGGGGGGGGGGAGTCTAGGAGCGAAGGGAAGGGAAACTCCCCCTCGTCGCGAGTAGCTGAGGGGTAGCGACTTACGGAGTTGCGCAAGATTCGAGACTCGATCATAATCATTAACGAGACGAGGCCGCACACGTTTCCGCCCGCGCGCGACGTGCATGCGCATTTGCCGTACGCGCGGCCCGGTATTTATAGCGAATGTGTACATGCATATAGTATTATCCTCCGGGTAGGAGTTTCCGGCCCCCGCACGCGCGCGCGAGCGAGCGCGCTCGCGCCCTCACGGTCTCCCGGCGTTATGAATAATCCAGGGCTTAGCGGAGTTTCCGAGGCCCCCGGAGCTCGTAACGCACGTTTAGAACTGCTACTGGCTGCTGCCGCTGCCGCTGTTGCCCGCCGCTTGCGCTTCGCTCCCCGCGTCTCTCGGGCTCGCCGCGCGCTCGTCGCTCCGGCGGCCCCGGAGTCCCGGAGTCGAGTCGAGTCTTCGGAGACTCCGGGAACCCTCGCGCCCGATGCATAAATGTTTCACTTCATTCTTCGCTTTCTTGCGCCTTCCACTCCGCTTCGTGCCTCGTCTCGACTCCCCCACCTCTCGTGCCCCATGCCTTCTTTCCTCATCCCCGCTTCTCCCCCACATATTCTTGTTCCACTTGCTCGGAGCAAGTGACGAAGCGGCTGTGTGTGCTGCAGGAACAAACTGCGAAAATTCGTGAATTATATTCTCGGATCTCTCCGGGGGTTGCCGGGGGATTCCCGCGCGAGGTAAAATAATTGAAAGGTCGTCACCGGGGTTCGCACCGCGCGCTCGACCCCCACGACGTCGTCGACCGCGGGCCACGACCTCGTTAATGGGTCTCGTTAAACTGTTTTTTTTTTCTTTCTCTTTTCGTTCGTACTCGGAGACCTCGCGGATCGTCTCTGATAATAACCGTTGAGTGACGCGTATTAAAACGCTACTCCGGGCGACTTATTTCTTACACGCTACGCTGATTTTAGGCGAGAGTAATTTTTATTATTATTATGATTTATTGTTCATAATGAAGATGATATGATACATTTTGAGTAACAAAGTACCCAGATCTTAATGTAATAAATTAAAGAAGGATCATTTTCGTAATACAATTATTTTCATATTATGCACGATCTAACCAACGATCCAATAATTTTTTCAGCCCGCGACTTTTTCACCCGATCCGAAAATATTCCCGCGAAAAATCTATCTCCTCGATTTTCTCATCACGACTCTGCTCACCGATAAAAACAAATGGTATCTATGTTTTTTTTTCTTCGCCCCGGCGAAATCGTCGTCGTATTCCCCCGCGGCTGATAAATCTTCGCGTCGGTCGCGCGGGAAGGTAAATCGAAATCTTGGTTTATAGTCTCGGCATTCCTTGGCTCCTCGAGCGTCGCCCCGAAAACACACACACAGTGCGGGAAAGCTCGAGGACCCGAATCCATCGTGGTCGTAAACACTGTGTCGATACCGGCGGACACGATAATCGAGGAGCGAGCCTTCGACGCGCCGCGCACAAACAACACAGGGCGCACGGCGAAGGGTCCCGCGGAGTTAGGTAGTCCCGGGGGACTCGCTAAATGCATATGTCCCGGGCTCCGGGGCATCTGGCTCTCGGCGCGCGTGGTCCTTTCGGTCCTTTCGCCGCGAAAACTATGTTTAATTCATTAATCCACTGCCGGGCAACGTGGGGTTCGATCCCAGGCGGAAGGAATCCGCGGCTGGGATCGAACGTTGGTATACATATATATACACATATATTGGAACCCTCCGTTGGTATGTATATTTATATGTATAATACAATATATACTCGCGCTCCCTATGTCGGTCATGTATAGGGTGTACATGACCGACGTTCGCCAGGAATCCGCTGTGTTCTTCATGGTGAAGTATATATTCTCGTTCATCGGCAGTCGCCTCGCCGAGTGTACATCGTGTACTATTAGCGCGCCACCGGATATCCTTGTGTCTCGCGAGCCCGAACGAGAAAACCGAGCTCCTCGTGTATCCGATTTCCTTCTCAATCTGCTGCCGCCGCGCGCGCATCGCGCACTGAGAATCCCCGCTCGCGCCTCTCTCGGACGAACCGACAAATTGCGAACAAGGTTTGCGTCACTTTCCGAAAGCATCCAATTCGCGCGCATCGCGCTTCTCGATAGCTCGAATAATTTCCACCGTTGCGACGACGTAACACGGCGAACGTGTGTAACGTGGTACACTTGTATTGTTTCGCTATTCAAAGCTCACGTTACCGTTTTGGGTTGGCGGGTACTGAGATGTAATTTTCATTTTATTTGACACGTATAAATTTCGCTTTAAATTCTTGTTGCACGGCGGATTTTCCGGACATGTAATTTGGAAATGTGATGTAAAAGTTTCGCTGGTTTACTTGTACCCAATTAATCACTTTATCGTTGGATTGATATGTTTTCCATGATTGATATTTTACATCATCGCAGTCGAACAGATTCGCGGTTCATTATTACGAGTTCCTATTGTGCAAGGCTTGTTTTTCAGTTACGTAGTATCAAATATTATGTCAACCCTGGGTTATTATTATCTAATTAATCATTTTGCCATTAGTTTGATATTGTTTGCGCGAATCAATGTTTTCCATGATTAATATTTAACATCACTTCGGTCATTCGGACCCAGTTAATTATTACAAGTTCTCGTTGCTGTGTTTTTTTTTTTCTTTCAATATCAATTATTACGTATACACTATTCCCTGTGTTATCGTTATCTGATTAGTCATTTAGTCATTGGTTCGATAGTGTTTGCGCGAATAAATGTTTTCCACGATCAATAATACGCGGGAGCGCGAAACCGAGTCAGTGACAGCGAAACGTCCGCGCATCGACGGCGTTAATGAAAGTCATTTAACATATCGGCCGATTAATATCACCGTCGTTGACCAGGACTCGGTCGACTGTTGTACACGCGAGAATCCACCGTTCCCCGCAACGCTGTTGTATATTCCCGCGGAAACGCAAACGCCAATCTCCGCGCAAATATTGCACCGCCGAGTGAATAATTCCCGTACTAAAAGGACAATGCGCCGTTTGTGATTCCGCCTTCTATCGCGGCACCCGGCATATCCACCGCGCGCGATTGTGTTTTGCATATGAAGCGCGCGCGGGCCACGGTGAATGATTATTAGATGCGCTTTCCGATAGGCGACACCCGCGTCCGGGTATTAAATAATTGTGGCGCACGCACGCGCAACGCCCAGCGAGAGAGCGCTCGAAACCGACGCTGCTGGTGCGCCGGAGCCACTCGAGTGACGTTCCGTCAAACGGAATCGATTAATTCGATGGGTAATCCAAACAGACCTAATTGAACCCGCATTTCCAATCTCTTCTGCTGCCCCGCTGCCCGTCGCGCGCGGCCGCAGCCGCGTAGCGTGCGCCGAGAGCACACACTTTTTCCGGTTTTTCAATTAAACGCTTGTACGCACCGTTGAAAATTAATTGACGATTTAATTCTGTCGTCTCTTTCGCCACTGTGGATTCTGAGGGGACGGGACGGTCTTGATTGGAAAAATTGAACGTCAAACGACAGTGTTTCTTTATTTTGGGTTTTTCGAATCGATAAATTGTGACAAATGTTGTTGCTTTAGTGCTAATTGTTTGCTTGCCAATTTATAATCAAATTTATCTGGTTTCCAGGTATCGTTGTATAGCACCTGAAAAATTTATGTGGATACCATGTGGATGCCAATGTATGGATTGGTTGGGCCTTTGACACACGCGCTGGGTCTCAAATTGTTTATTCAAAAGCACCTCCTGTGTAGCAAACTCTCAACCCAATTGCATTCGCCTGGAACGCAGGGAAATTGCGAAAAAAACCATAGACAGCGACGGGGTCAAAGCTTACAAAAAGGCGTGCACAATACGTAACGACGGAATCCTGAGCTTCGAGTTGCAGCGTCAACGGTGTTGTCGCAGTTGTTGTGTAACGCGTGATTTTCCGCGTCACTATTTCAGCGTCCGACCTGCAGCGACGACGCTTGTTACTACTGCGTCGTGTTACCGTCATCTTCGTTCTCCCGTACCGACGCAGCCGGCGCTCACCTGAGCGCCTAGATGGTAACTTGAGTAATCTCCGGCTCGACTGCGAAGGATGAAAGGCGCGTCGGAGACCGAAAAATATATATACCAGTACGGCAGAGCAAAATGTATTAAATTAATATTACAAGTTTTTTTTTCCCGGTGGATACCGCATTTTTAGTTAAATTGAATATACATAGGCATTGCCAAAAAATGTCGAAATATTTGATAATTACACTGCAAACGCACCTTTCGCAAGAATTGTTCAGTATTCCGTTATATCAATATTCGAAGAAAATTTTCCAGCAGTGTCTGACTATTACTCGTAGTTCTACTTCACTGGATACAATTCAATATCGCAGACTCTAAACAGTTGTGCAGATAAAGCATTTTTCACGCCACTTAACATACAGATATGTCGTCAATTTGATAATCACATTACAAACACGCCTTTTACAAAGTGTCCAGTATTCCGTACATCGATATTCGAAGAATATATTGCCTGCAGTCTGACTATAACTCGCAGTACCACTTCAGTCGATACTACTCAATAATACAGTCTACTTAGCGTAAGCTGCTTATCGCCGGCCCCCATGGAAATTGTGTGCCGCGCCAATAAGTGGTTACCGATCTCCATTGTGGAAAGTGGCCGCTGCTGCGTCGGAAGGTTTTACGCGGAAGGCTCCGCAAGTATTTACGCGTTACGCGTAAGTAATTCCCGGTCAAATATCTCTACACACGTAAGAATATTACATACCCTTCACATATATACGTCGACGCTGCAGCGCGGCGAATTATCGCTGGGTCATCGGAGTTTCCGAGAAGTCGTCGCGGCTCGATACGTCGGGCAGATACAGCGAGTCACCTGGAAATCGTTCGATATTTACGGCATTCCGCACGACGCGCGCCGTGCAGTTCGTGTACTGTGCAGTTCGAGGAAAAGCCTTTCCACCTGTACACCCGGCAGTTTTGCAGTTACGGGCCTCGACTAGCACTGTTCGCGAGTGCGCGTTACGCCAATCCGCACGTGTGACCCAACCTTTCGGCAGTTCACCTTCACAGACTCGGCCACACTTTCATCCCTTACGACAATATGTGTATATATATATATTCGTTGGGGGCTCTTACGAAAATGAAATGTCGTATGTGTACGTGTTTATCCTCCCCCCACCCCTCGGGTTAGGGTTGGGAGGGGCTCCCCAACCCCACAGGACTTGCGAGCTCGTGATTAGCCCCCCGTGACCCCGCGACCCCTCAGGACTTGTGAGCTCGCGATTAGCGACCCGGAATATGGTCGCACTCGTTCGTTTGTAAAAGTACAAAACATATCGCATATATTTTCGCTCCGTACGCCATCGCACAACGTATTTATTTTACTATCGCCGTGTCGCGGGGTTTTACCGGGTCGCGCGCACTCCCCCCCGCGATGCACCCGGCAGTGCGGTTATTAAGCACACGTACCGCGCGACATATAAATTTTCACGCATGTCGTAATGTTCAGGTGGTAAACACACGAATGCGCAGGCGTAATGCGAGTCGCGCGGTGAAATATTCGTGTATTTACGCGTGTAAAACTTCTTTACTAATGAGCAACTGGGAAAACGTGCTGCGAAAATTGTCTCCACGTGGCGGTATTGGTATTGCCATTTTTTCCCGAGACCCGAGTGTCGCATATCTGAAAGAAAATGAATTTACTGTCCGGTAGAAAAAGATACTAATGCAAAACAAATGCCACGGGTTAAAAAAATGTTCTGCGGTTTCTAAAAAATGATTGCATTCAGCTGATCATTTTTTTGGCAACGCAAAAAAAAAGTTTTGCGATGACAGAAAATAATTCGCAAAAACGGCAATCGACTCGTCACTGCACCCCGATTATTTTTTCCCGCGCGCGTTTGATGCGTAACGCGCCTCGAATTGCCGCTCGAATGCAACGCGCGCCACGTATTTAATTGTTCGTCGTCGTAATTCGCGGTAAATAATCCGCGGTTGGCTGTGCAACGTTCGCGTTCGCGAGCATCGAAGCGACTTCGATGTGCGAGGGACAAAGTGCCGCCGATCACATCGAGGGCAAGTGAGAGGAAAATGTCGCACGCATATTGAGAGCGAGCGAGAGGCAAAATGCCGCGCGCACATTGAAGACAAGTGCGAGGGGATGCGAACGAACGGGGCGGGAGGGGGGAGGAAGACGCGGATGCGCATCCACACAAGCGCGATGGGCCACACGAGCGGTCTGGAGTTTGCAGCTGGCATTTTTATGCTAGATTTTACGTCGGTAGCATTTGTTTTGCCGGAGGTGGATTTTATACTGCCACCCCCTGCCCCCCCCCCCCCCTCCCTCTCTTCCGCCGCCCCTTGTGCATATCCGCAATCCCGGTATTACGCGAGTAGCCGCCACCCCGCGCCTTAGACCCGAGATACGTAGGCTGCGCGGATTGTGTGTCTGCGGCAAAAGTGTATTCCGCGTACACCCGGCCCGCCGCGGTATCGCCGGGACGTCGTGCATAAATCTATAAATACATACACACGCCCGCTCGCGTATACGTCGCTCATAATATCACGGTTTTTACGGCCCGGTGTACACTCAAAATGCTTTCACTCCACTTTGAGTTCGAGTTTACGTCAAATTCAGCGTCGGGGCTTCCAGCAGTGTTTCCCTTAACATTCTGACGAAACGTCTTCGAAGACAGCGTGTAACAAAATTGTTGGCTCGAAATGTCGACTGCGAATTCTGTCACAAAAAAAATACCATTTGTGTTGGTACGAAGTATTTTCCCATGGTCATACCGATTTTTTGCCATGCACCTGCGTTGCAGTTTTGCACTGTAATGGATATAATCAAGCCTGAGATTTAAATAAGAATAATAAAAAATTAATCCTGGGGAAGAATTTTGTGTGAGCAATTTTCTTTTGGTAGAAAAGAATATAGATCAGACTGGTCCTCGTGGGCCAGAGGCAAATCCTTATCGGGTCTCGTTGCGCGATAACGACTAACCGCACGGACGTTGCAGTCTCTTGTGTGCTCCATGGGGACCCTCGCGTGCTCTACGTGGGAGGGTGGTAGCCCCTTTCCCCGTTGAGGGTATGGAGAGAGGTTGCGGAGCTGCAAAGGGAAGTCTCGATGTAAGCTCACGTCGGGCCGTCTGCCACTCCTACGTATACTGTTCATGCTGCTGCTCCTGCTGCTTCTGCTGTTGCTGCTGCTGCTGTTGCTGCTGCCGGTTGTGGCACGAGGGACGCAGTTGTCTCGAATATGCGCACCGGGACAACAAGGGAAATGCAAGGCAAGTAGCGCTCGCCAGCCCCACAATCGCGGATATACCTGTATCGTCTTTACAGAGGAGGCGTCTAGTCTTGCGCGCAGTCGCTACCGGCACAGACTTCGAAGTGGTAATACCCGACCGGTAGAAAGAAACGAAAGTGCGCTGTGTACAGGACTGTTCATTTATTATTTAGCTGCCTGGTATTTCGATCAACTCAATTTCGACGTCGTTGACGGCAATGTTTTCCCCATACACACATAAGAGAGGAAAAGAATGTAGAATACTTAAAAATAGTCTTTGTAGTGTGTCTACTAATAGTCTTTTTACTGTGTTCTGGCAATTGGTAATCAATAATTAATTGGCAGATATTGCAAAAATTAATCTTATCACCCACAAGGTTTTAGTTAATTTAATTATTTTTATTTAATCTCATATTTGGGTTCATTAGTAGTTCATTTCTCAGAAGCAGTCAACTTTGTTAAGAAGGCATGTCACGGTTATTTTTTTTTTATCTTAAAATTGTCTGACGAGTAGAACTTAATTTATTCTGAATAGTCCTGTATGTTTATACAAAGGTTGTACAAAGGTGCAATGTATTAATGTGGAATACCTAATTCTGCGGAGAACCCGCGGTGGTATTACCGCGCCGCTCCGGGTGCGTCTGTTGGGTTACGTACACTATCTACTGAATTAAGTAGTCGGAGAATCACACGTACGGCATTGTGCGCGCTCGACGTTGTTGCCTTTCTTGCGGTGTAGCGCGCGGGAAATGCATGGCCCACGGAGGTTTCGTTGAGGGAGGGCAAAGTCGAAAAGTTTCGACGAGATATTGCGGTTTGTAAGTGCGCCACGTACTTTAAGCGTACCTACCGCGCGCCGCCCGCTGTTAACTCGGCCGCGGCGAACCTCGAAGTACCGCGAGCGCGCGGGACGATCTGTTCCGTCTCCCGCGTCCTTTCGCGTTCGTCCTCCGGAGAGAAATAAGACGACGGAAGATGCACGTCCGTTTCAGAAAAGGAGAGCGAAGGACCTTTCGACGTTTTTGAGGAGAAAGAAGTAACTCCATTCCGGTAAAGCTGTAAAAAAATACAAACTTTTCTCACATTCAACCTCTCGTTCGGCTACTTCACAATATAGTGATAAAAAAAATCATCAATATTTCAATTCAATTTTCAAGTAAATTGACTCGGAGATATGAATTATTCCTAAAATTGCGAGTCTAAAAAGTCACCCTGATGGAGTGGCGTATTAAGGGGGTGGACTCTAGGGGCTCGCCCCTCCACCTCCGCCGCTCCCCTCCCAAAGCAACCCTCGCTACGCCACTATCCAGAAGCTTTGCGAGCTAATATGATTTTACAGTTCCTCCAAGGAAAAATAAAGAGCACAGACCGCGCAAGGAAAACAGTCGACGGTAATGACCTCACCGGCGAAAAGTGAGACGACGAAGTGGGAAATGGCTATGGAAGGGATAAAGCTTGACGGATCCGTGTATTCCAAGGGGGGATAAAGGTGCGGGCAGGATGTCCGGGATATGAGGCGCCTCGGCCACTAATCTTTGAATGTTTGGATTCGAGATTGAGAGACGGATACGAGGAAGCGTCGCGTGGATTCGCGACGATGTAACGAAGATCCGCCGAGAGCCAGGACGGTCGTGGGAAGCGGTTGGCACGAAGTTGAAGATTTCCTCTTCCGGTCTCGACTCCGAGCCGCATGTAGTCTCGGGGTGCATCTGCGACACATGCGCACGCCGAGTGTCAATACCCACGCGTGTATTCACCGTCTGCCTGCAGACGGTAACACATACAGTGGATTGAGCGAAACAGCGAGAGAGCTTGAACCGCGACTCTGCCGTCGCTTCCAATAACGCAATCACCGAGAATCGATTTCCAATCCAATTATCAGAGAATGTAACGTGTAAACCGGTAGTCGCGGAAAATGCAATATACTTTCATGAGTAGCGACCGAGTCGTTCGCGAGAAATATAAGGGTTGACGGCAAAGGCGAAAAGGGGTGCGAAGCTAGACGTGAAGAGAGAAAGAGAGAGAAAGGGGGATGAAGGGGGAGCGAGTGAGAGGGTTGGTTGCGGATAAGGGACACAACTGCAGCAGGATGAAAACAGAGGCTTTGCGAAGTGGATAGTTTCGGGTTAGGAGGGGTGGGGGGAGGGTTGAAGCACCCGTTCGGTCCAAAATCGAATAGCCCGAGCCGAACTGAAAATAGTTAGGTCCCCGACCTGTCTCTCTCGCTCGGGAAGCTCGAGGCTAACCGCGGAAATCCGGTAAAAACTCATAATCCACCTTCGTCTCCTTCACCTACCCTCTTCCCCTGACTCTACCCCCTTCGATTTTCGTTTCGTTTGTTTTTTCGACACTCGAGTCTTCGTCCCATATTTTTCTTCGCCGAAGTCGCCGGCTTGAGCTCCTCGAGGACGTCCGTCGGGCCATCGGACCATCGGACTGGCGACGGAAACGTCGATGCAGCGGGGAAAATAAATAAGTAAATAAATAAATAAAATGCGGTTTCAACTCAACGATAGATTTCCATTGTCAGTGATTCTCACGGCACCGCAGGAAGCTTCCCAACGCTAAGAGACCCAGTCGTACATTACGGTTTTGGACACCATCTTAAAAAAAAAATCGAATAATCGAAATATCGCGTTCCGCCTAGCGGAATTATTTTCGTTGAAGAGTTTTCTTTCGAACGCAAAAAGAAAATCCAGATTATATTGATCCAAAGAAAAATTACGACGATGTTAGTAAAGTGCCAAAATTGGGGAAAAATGAAAAACTGTTTTTCGCGCTTTTCTCCTCAATTTTTTATTTTTCGGGAAAAAAACCTGTCACCTTTGGAATCAGCGGGAAATTTCCCATTGGAAAGGGTTTTAAAACTTCGTTAAATCGAAAATTGTTTTTTCACCGAAAATCGTAAGGATCTTCCCTACGCTGGCTAACCTCCGACCGCGCGCGGAAGCGTACGTATTTGTTTCCTAGTAATTATTGTAAAAATCAAATACAAAAATAAAAATACTGTTCCAAGTTAACACGAAATTTCCATCCTCACTGTATTCTCCCACCTCCGCACGAAGCTTCCCAACGTCGGGAGACGCACTATACCCACACACAGTCCAAATTCCCACATACCCTGAAATGCCCCAGCATCGTCCGTGCACTCAGACAATGAAGTCAATGGCAGCTGCAGTTGCGGCATCCACCTCAGCCGAACATTGTCTATCCCCGCGTACACACGCAACACTGCCGCGCACACGGACAATAAAGCAGAAAGCGGCAGCGCGGTAGTCGCGGCATCCCAGCGGCAAGCTAACACCGACCGTGGACACACCCCACGTGGGATAGAAAGAGCCGGCAGTAGCAGCAGCAGCAGCAGCAGGAAGCAGTCGCGCTTCCGTGGATGGAGAGTGGCCAACTCTTCGGGCCTCGGGGTTCGCGGTGCGGGGCAAGGGGGGAGGGGGGGAAGGGACGCCAGGGCACGAAGAGTTATGGGTCTGCCGCCTGGCGGCTGGATCAGAGGATCACTTACCCGTTGCGCACGTTGTGCCGGCCCGAAAGCCGCGTCCCACGGCAGCGGCGCTGCTGCCGGGACGAGAGGCAGAGAGGCAGCGCCGCCGAGCTTCGCGTAGCCTCTCTCGCAGCGTCGGCGCGCGCGCTCTGCACCCAAAAGGATTCTTCTCCTCTATGTCTCGCTATGTCTCGCTCGATATACAGCAAAGCCCATCCGCGATTCGTATCGCGTATGGTAGTTTGGCTCGAGGACGCGGGACTGTACCGTCGAATTAACTCTCGATCCCGGGGATAAACCGACGCGATCGGGGGGCTCCACGATTTACGCCCGCGCGACGCGCAGATTTTTCCGCGGTTGTTCGAACGGAAATAATAATAATAATGGCAGTAATACACGGAGAGAAAAATCTGGGGCTCAGACCTCGACTTGTTTATCAATCGGAGGGATAGATGGAATTCCGGGGCTCGGGTCTGAACTTTATTGGAGTAGTAGAATATATATGTTATTCGAATGTTTCAAAAAATTTCAGCACTGAGTACCAGATTTTTTTCGTCGTTCACAAATGAATCGAGAAAGACGAAGGAAATAAGTATCAGCTTTCAGCGTGAATATCCCGCGTCGTCGTCTTGTCGTCGACCAACGGGATTGACCGGCGCGAGTGACGAGACTGTGACACTGGATGGCGGACAAAAGAATTCGCAAATTCCCGCGGGTCGATGAGCGAAGGACGATGAAAAAAAAAGAGCCACTCGGTGCAATTCTGTCCGGGTCGAAGGTTCCCTGTCGTCGAACTCCGGCGCCACAAAGAGCGCCCCGACGCCACCGATTGTCCGGAAGACGTCCCGCGAACCGCGAGTGTCCAATCGCGAGAATGACGAATGGTCGCTTCTTCTTCTCTATTCTCAATCGCGGACGATTGAGTCGCTCCGAGCGCGAACCTCGTAGCGCGTGCGCATTTGAATTACGAATTATGAATGACGAGCAGTACATTGGCCGGCAAGTTTATTGGTTATTCGAGAGGCAACCGCGATGAGAATGGACGTCCAGGTGTTCGTAATGTGTGGAACGCAGAGACGTGGATTAAGGGGGTGGACTCGGGGGCCTGTCCCCCCCCCCCCCCACCCTCTCCTGAATGCATTAAATTTCAGTATATATAGAAATACTCCCTCCCTTTGCGACATGTAGCAAACCCCCTTCCTCCTTCTGAATACATGAAATTTCAGTATATATATAGTAATAGCCCCTCTCTTTGCGACATGTAGCAACACCCCCCTCCCTAAACAAACAAAATCGTCGATACGCCACTGGTGGAACGCGAACCTCGAGTAGAAACCATCGGTATCGCAATACGCAGCGCCGGAATCACCGACGAAAGCTCGTGCAAACGTTTGCGGCCTCCCGCGCGACCCCCGCGTATATCGTTCGCGACGAGAAGGACCCCCGCGATGCACGTATATACAGAGCGCGCTCCGCACGCTGCATGACAAATTGATGGGCGTGCGAGGATCCTCTTTGAATTATCGACGATACTCGAGCGCCGCGCGCCGGCGCTCGAGTATCGTCGGGCACTTCGATTTATCGCCGCCGAATCGATTTTGATAACGACCCGAGTCCCGGGTTCTCGCGGTTTATCGCTGAAAAATTAGACCGACATTCGGGAACCAACAGCACCGGATTGACTCCACAGGTGCGGAAGATGACGATTTTTCGTGTTTCGAGCAATCGAAGGCTACGAGAGAAATATTCCAATGAGTTTTTTTTTTAGCTTTGATGAAAAAGCGAATTTGCCACTTCGAGGTAAGTGACGAATGGCGGATGATAAATATCGTATTAATAGCGGATCGCGAATGGCGACGAGCCGCGTGGTAAGTGATTGATTGATGAAGGCGGCTGCGAGTCCGCCAACGTCGGGAATTTGTTCTTACAAGTGACGTTTCGGAACGATTTGTTTGGATCTGTGGTACGCGATGGAAAAGGAAAAATAAATTGCAAAGTAGAAACTTGGAAAATTTTTTGATCTCGATTTGGGTGGTTTTTGGCCTGGAGGCGGGTCTTACACATATTACACATTTACATGAAGAGTTGTAAATTGCAACGGGTAAAGCAAATAAGCCTTCAGAATTTCGCTCACAGAACGCGCCGCGTCTCCGTATATAGCGCGCAAAAGTCTAAAGGACAAAACACAAGCGTCGTGCCGAGCGGACTGTAAGTAGTTAGCGCTCGCTACGGTCAGACCGGCGAGCGCAGTCGGGAGCGAGCGAACCAGCGAACCAGCGACGCGCACCTGAGGGGGCGAACCTCGAGTCGAGGCGACAGAAAATTAGTAGTACTCGCCGCGTTGGTCGTGTACACCCTCTCGACTCTCGAAAGTCTTCGCTTCTCGCCCGCGGGACATTAATATTTCACCTTCAACCCCGTCGGTCGGGATGTATATTTCCTCCTAGGGAAAACTACCAACGATTTTTCGAGAATGAACTTTGAGCGGTTGCAAAAAAAAAAGAAAACGCTGCGAAGCATAAAAATAGAGAAAGCCAAGGGGAGAGTCAGAGAGACGAGAGAAAAACGACAAAGGGGTCATCCGCACGTGGCTCCGGTTATACACGATTGAAATGTCTATAAGTCAACTGACGGCGGTGGATCGAAAAGACGCGATGACGGCTCGAGACGAATACATTCTCACCTACCTTGTCGACGACGACGAGGAAAGGGCTAACATTCCATTGTTTTTTTCTTCCTAAAAAAGGTATAGTACACATATACCAGCGAGTTAGCAAAATAAAGTTAATTAATTCGTTTTCAAATATTCATATCAGCATAAACACTCAGCGAATACAAAACTATCGTTTCCTTAAATCAACTCGAATAATTGATCCGCTAATTTCATTTCGATGTCTGCAGTTCGTAATTTTAACTTCAAATTCGAAATATTCATTTATTATTTCATTACTTTTTTTTTAGTGATTTTTCGGGAATATTTGTTTAAGTCATAATGAATATAGCTACGTTTATTAAAGGCAGCGTTATTAAAATGCAGCAAATATTTAAAGTTTATTTCATTACTTTATGTACGCAAAAAAAATACATCGCACAAGCTTTTTTCACCCCCCGTGGGTTTTGGGACGTGTTCACGTAAATAGACATTTCTCAAATGTTTTTCCGTGGGTCGCACAATATTTCTCGTTGTGTGTACGGTACACGAAGATATGCGGCCGACGTCGTGGAAAGAAAGAGTCGAGGCGAGAGGAGAAATACCAGGCGAACGGACTCAGCGAAAGAGGAGCGTCACTTTCTTGTTCTCGTAACCGACGACCGCGTTAATATTCGATGCGCATACATGAGTAATCTAGCCTCGTTACGAACGCGCGTTTGCGCCGGAGACGAGAGCTCGGGGCGTTCGAAGCCGAGGCGGAGGGTTTCAGTTCGAGCAAAACTGTGCAAAATACGTTGACGTAGCTCTATACGACTGCGTCGTAGGTGCAGCTGCACAGCCCCGTTGTAAAGTACTCGCGTTATACACGACGTCTCTCGAAACGATCGCTCGCATTTGGCACAGTTTTGTAGCGGAAAAGCCGCGGCAAACGTTATACGGAGAAAACGTAACTCTACGGCGCGTTAATAAATGATACAAGAAAACGAAACACCGGTTAGAGCTAAGTCACTGCTGACGGAAACCGCGGAATAAAGCGCCGCGGAATTATGTGGCATTACCTGCTATACTATTATTTCATGGAAATGTGAAATGGGAATATTCGATGAATTCCGATTTTACGCTCCAAATAATAAAGGCATAATTTTGGTTAATTACGTACATAAATTCGTCGATGGTGAATTTATTACAAATGTAGCCGACATATTTATGTAATGAATAACTTTGTAAGTAATTAAAATATTCGCGGCTATCGTATTTTCGGAATGTCCAGCAACATGTAATGTATAATACATTACACGGTCGGTCCGTTCAAATCAGTTCGATCAAAGCAATTGGGATGAGCATAATTAATTCGAGCTTTGACATAATTATCTCGATAAAAAGTTACTCACAAAAAAATACACATATATTAAACAGCTTACAAAAACCAACTTTTTTCAAGTTGCAACATTTTCATCTCGTGAGAATACAATGTAAAAGCGTTACGAGGCGAGTTAATTCTTCATTTCATTACAAATCACGTCGACGGATTTAAAGCCCCATGAATGCATATTATTAACGAACGAAACTATCGAAAACTATACAATCCCCAACGAGGTCGAAGTTAAGGGCGACGCGGGTTGTTATCGCCGTTGAAAATTTCAATTATCCATCGACGTTCCGTGTGAGCGCCGGTACACACACACACCAATCGCGGCATTATGACGCGGCAGTGGTGACGGCAGTGGTGGCGGCGGTGGTGGTGGTGGTGGTGGTTCGGCCGGTGGTGAACAATGCGTGAGAGGCAACGGTGTGTTACGGAAGCGTTTGACCGTGCTGGAACCGCATCTGGTGAGCCTCGCTGCGCCAGACAACTAAGCGACTGGCCGACTCGATACGGTTAACATTCACTCGATGTTCGCCCGCGCGCGCACACCTGTGACTGGCCGCGAAGCCGAGCCAGCAGCAGCAGCGTCGTCCTCCTCCTCGCGACGACAGTGGCCGAGAGTCTAAGGGCACGTTCACAATGCTTTTGTGCCGGGCACTCACCGCCGCGCGTATATCCTGCTCTCGGTATTCAGTCAAGTTTCGTTGTACCCGCGGCAGCGGCGGCGACGGCCGCGGCATCCACTGGATGTGACCTCAACGTCGCCGCTGACTACATAGACCGGAGTTTCTCCATTGATACTAACCGAGTTTGCAGAAATAGCATCGTCAACTCTACGGGGCCTCGGAGTTTGATCGGAGATTGGATTTCTCTGTTCACCCCGCGGCCCATGAACCAGCCATACGTAAGCCACATGGTTCAACTCCCCCGCGTGATCCACCAGTTGTGTATGCATATATATATATTTTTATTTGCAACTATGTCAACTATATGCATATATGTATGTGTTTACTTTTCACTTTATATACCCAACGGCTATCTCCTATTTTCCCAAGCACCGACGTATCCCACGTTATAAAGTAATTATAAATAATTATATCCCAGCGCAAGCTCGTCCTGCCGAACGCGGTCTCGCCCTCTCACGCTCCCATTTCTCTTTCTCCCGCGTCCTGGTCGCGCGGCTCTCGCACCCTCCGTCGCTTCTCGTTTCGCGCACTCTTCGCCGGCTGCGCACTCCGTCACCGCGCTCAGCCGCTCACGCCCCTCGCGCCCCGGTGAAACAAACTTTTCCGCGGGCTCGCGCGCGCGCGCCACGTTCGCGAGACTGTCAGCCTCGATTATTCAACCGAGCCGCGTGTCGGGTCACCCGTTTTATCCCCGGATCCTCGTCCGGGTCCGGGGATAAAATGCGACCTGTGTGCGTGCGGGCTCTCCGGCGTACCGAATAATTTTCAAACCTCTCTCGTCGCCTCCCACCGAGGGCTGACTCCGTCGGTCTCGCGGCGCGAACTCAGAATCCGAGGAATTAGGATTTTTTTCATTGGGACACTATTGGTGTGGCGCATTTTTCGTTGAGGTTGTTTGTTTATTTTTTGGAGCTGGGAATTTTTTTGTCGTAATAGTGGCTCACGATGTATATAATTCTGACTGAATTGCAAGTGATGTTGCGACTTGCAGAAATTAATTAGGAAATGGTATTTTTTTTTTACCAGGGCTCAAATTTTCCGACCTTCCTCCCGAATTCCACCCGCATTTTCCTCATTGTCGACGAAGAATGGACGCCAAACAGAAGGCAGAACAATTGGTTGATGAGTGCTCGTCTCTTTTCATTATTTCATGACGTTTTCCCGCTCGAACTGAAATACACCCGTAGAGCGGATTGTTGTGTCTGTAGGGCATTCCGCACCAAGCGGGCAATCCTAATTTGCCGCGTGTAAAAATGCCTGAAAATTCATTCAAGTTATTTTAGAAAAATATATTACCAAAAATGAAATGCTACATTTTGCATCGAAAAAAATTATGAACCCTTTTTACATGCCGAATTAGTAGTTGCCCGCTTGATGCAAAACGCCTCGAGTGTCAAAATAAAATCAGTCTCGAGGCCGGCAGTTGTGATATAGAACGAATTCGACGAGTGAATTCGCGGATTTGGAAGCGCGGAGCGGTGAGACTGAGCCGCCGGCTCAAACCCTTTTCGCGTCGTCCTCGGGAAGGGATGCGGTAGCGAACATGTCCGGCACAAAACGTGAGGCATGCGGGGAGCGCGGAGGCGCGTGCACGCCGACAATGCGCGCGTCACGGGGGGTCGGAGCGGAATGCACCGGTTCTGTCTTTAGCCCTTACACAATTACAGCGAATCCTCTCGCGCGCTCGTGGCTCTTCACAACGAGTCTCGCGGCGAATCCCAGTCAGCGAGCAAGTTTTTAGCTCGTACGAATTTTCTCCCGCTCGACGGTCCGCGCGGTTCCGTTCGCGCGCACACGAACAAAGTGTCGCGGGTTGCGGTCTGTATCGGTGCGCAAACGCGAACACGAATTCTGCATGTGGCCGCTAAAATTATTTCCATATTCTCGTTGTCAAATTATCGGCTCTGAATGAGAGTTTCCTCGAAATGTCCTAATAATTCGTGGGAACCGAGGAAGTTGGGTATAATAAAATATGTAACGGTCGGTTATGCATTTTAATGAAGGGAATATGGTTTAGGGAAAATTATTCGTGTGGATGTATAATTTGTTGCTGCTGCTGGATATATTTATTATATTTATAATTATTAATTATTAATTATTATTTTTGATAATTAATAAATTATGCTAACTTCCTTACAAGTCGGCCTTGTGAGTGCTAAAAATAATTGGGAGTTACTCAAAAGAAGCTAATAAAAAGAAAACGAGATGCTGACTGTTAGTGAAAACGTAGCTGGGACAGCCGAATCGGAGCCAAGAGAAGATATGTATTTTTGAACAAACGACATCCACGACTTAAGGATCCATCCCGCGGGTACGCGAAATATTGATTCGCAGTGTAGATTTGCCTGCAGAAACACAGAAATAGCGAGAGCACCGTCTGAATATTTAAAGCGTTTGTTTTTGACGTGGAATTCCCCGTATGCCGTGTGCATTCATACGGCAGAGAGAAGTCCACGCGGCTTTGACGTTCGACGAATTTTCATTGTGTTTTAGCGCAAAGCATTGTGCATTCTCTCGCGCGGTGTTTTTTACATCTTCTATTTAACATTGAACGTCGAAACACGCGCTGCGAGCTTTCTGGCCATATCTCCCGAGCTTTGTCCATTTGCGTGATATATCGAGCTTCGACCCAGCGCGCGCAGAGCCGGCACCAATGGACTGTTATTATTTACACGTCAAACGTACGTTCAGCTCGGCAGTTACCAGCGGGATGGAAAAGCCCGGTGGGCGGCGATCTCGCGAGCTTTTATATACGCCGCGAATTTCACAGGCGCGCTCGATGATTATTAATATTGCAGATTCGGTGTATTATACCTGATTTTGAAAACTTCAGTCAAATTTCCGGCGAATAATGGAATGTACGAATAATCACGTGTTAAACAAACTCTCCCTTTATTTTCCGTATAAAAGAAGCCTTTCGTCGTTTTTCGATCAAACCGACACGTTTCCCTCGACGCTCGAGGGAACTTGTTGTTTATAATCGTGATTCGGTAATTTCAATGTAACGGAACGAATTTTCGGAAGTCCGCACATAAGCGGAACGAATATTTTATACGCGGGGGGAAAAAGTTTAACACTCGGGTGATAATTGTGTTCATTCCGGCAAAGTGGGCATCGCCCGTGGATATTTTCCCGCGTGAATCGTCATTTTCACACGCCGCGCGGATTTTTTACGAACGCACAAAAGTAACGGTGCGTCAGGGCTGAAAACGGCTTGCGTGTTCGGTCATTTTTATTTGATTACGTACTCTTGTATACGCGGGGCCTTTAAATATGTAGCGCCGTTCCATTCTTTTTTATTCGCAAAATCGAAATGTTTCCATCTCGTTGTTAGCCCACCGAAGGCCGGAGCGCATAAAAAATGTGCAAATAAAATATGTATTGAAACCAATTTTTACCTTTTAATCATTTTTTTTTTACAGTGACGGAAGACACGTGACCTTTTTTCGAGACACGAAGTGGGTCATACACAGAAAAAAATCCTCGCAATAATTACCAAACTTGATAAACTGGACATATTCTGCACTTTTGTAAATGCTGGTGCTACAAATTGGCCCAAAAGAAGTTAATTATGATGGGTCATCGATTCCCGGAGCCTCGAGCTGGAATGGAGCAGCGTATGGTAGGTGTACATATAACCGCTGTGCTTGGATGCAACTGTAGTACATAGCGAAAGGGACAAACGAAGACGTCCGAAAACTGATTACGGTCTGGAGGCTCGCCAGCCGGAAGTTGTCGGTCTTTGATTGTCGTGGAGATCGGAGACCAACTCGGCTACGTATAGTCCGAGAGTGAAGGCGCAAGGGAGTGAGAAAATTCGAAAGAGAGAGAGAGGGAAGGAGAGTTGGCCGGGATCGAGGATCGCAAAGAAGCGAGAGAGCGTCACACAGGCCAAGTGGGTTCGAGTGAGCTAATATACGGCTAGAGAATTACGTATAAAGCTCTACACACGCCGAGGCAGCGGAAGACCCTGAAGTCCGACGTGCGAGTGTTGGCGATCGTGCACGAAGGAAGAAACGAGTGCGAGTGAATGAAGGGTAGCAAAAAAGGCGTACGAGCGCTAGGGGTGAGGGGAGGGTTGAAGCGAGAGAGGGTTGAGAGAACCTCGCGGCGGTAAATTGCCTCGAATCTAAGTCCCGGGTAGCGAAAACGTATATAGCTCTCGTGGAACATTTGCTGCACGGGAAAAGAAAAATGTCTGGAACTGCCTCGCCATGACGAACGCGAGAGGAAGGGAAAAAATAAAAGAAATAAATATATAAACGAAGATTAAAAGTACAAAACGAAAATAAAGCGATGCGATCGGGGAACATAGCGCGTGGAAAATTGCATACTTGAAAAAAAAAAAAAAAAAAAAAAAAAAAAAAAAATGATAGGATTGACTGTATACTTTTTTTGTTAATTATATTGAACCAACGGTTAAATGAATTTACGGTAACTGCGACAAAATTGACGAAACTATAAGAATAGCTAAATCACTGCTCAAATTGTTGCAAAGACCGACTCGCAGTTTCGTCTTCGTCTCAGCCTCTGTCACCCGGATTGCTTCGATTTATCGCAGTGCGACCGTCGTCGATGCTTCAATCGTTTCGAAAATGCGCAAAAAAAGGTATGACCAACGTGCGGAGCGGTACAATCCACAGAATCAAAACGTAATATAACTCCGCGGAGGGACGGCACATATTGCGCGCCGCTCGCTGCAACTCTCCACGCCAGGCAACTCCAACAACCGGACGCGGAGTCGTCGCGAAAACTTATTAGGATGGTAAATAAAGCGAGCTGCAAGGTATACACAAGGAGAAAGCGCGGATAGAGCAGGGCAAGACGTGCGCGAAGCTTCGTCTGGGCGCTCGAGGGTTCGGTGGAAGCTCTCGGGCCGGAGCTCGACGGTCCCAGCTCGGACAAGCTGGTACAATACGTACAAACATTTGTACGTCGTACCTACACAAATGCGACACACAGACACACGCACAAACAAATATACACGACACGCACATTTGCCCATAGAGACATGCAACACACACATACATACACGAACACACACGACACGTTTATTTGTACGAAGCAGCTGCACAGACAAAGACACGACACGTTCATTTGTACGAAGCACCTATACAGACAAACACACGACACGTTCATTTGTACGAAGCACCTACACGCACACACATACACACACACCCAAACCCACACACACGACGCGCTACGTGGTATGAAGTCAAAGCGAAGCAAGTGGAGAGTCGCAAGAGACTCCGGCGAGAGACGATGCAGCGCGACGTCTCGGGTCTCTCTCCGTGTGGGGAAACACTGCGAGAAGTTTGGTAATTTATGAGAGCGCGAGAGCACAACGCGCGCGACTCGTGGGGTAAAGGACGGGACGGCGCTGCTGCTCCCCCCGCCGGCTGGCCGACGAAGCAGCAGACAGAGTCAGTGGAACAGAGCGAGCGCCCTCTCGCGGCGAGAGGACTCTCGGTTTCCGTGCGCGTCCGTGGGGCCTCCACTACATTTAACTCTCGCGCGCGGTAGTTTATATACTGTGTGCGAAGGGTTCCAGCGTCTGCACAGGTTTAAACGCTTCCCTCTTCCCCCTGCGGCGTTTCCTGCTCCCCCCTCTCCTGCCCCCCACCGGGCCCCCCCTGGCCTGTGACTGTGCGCCGCCGGTTTCACGGCCCGCGCGAGTCGAACGAACAGTTGAACTCGAAGTTGGGTCTCTAGCTTCTCGCTCGATTCCGGGATAGCCCGCGAGGAATAGGCTGTATGCTACTCCGGCCTCTGTCCGTTTGGTGTGCCGAGGAGTGGTGCATTTCTCGACACGCGACGAGTCTCTGTGTCTTGCTATGTGTCTCTCTGAGAGAGACGTCTCTCTCTTAGTCTCACCCTTTCTCTCTCTCACTCGCTCTATCATTCTCGTCTCGGTCCCTTAGTTCACAACGAGCTCCAACTGTTAGGTGTACGGAAGTCGATAAGCAGGGTGAACAACGGAGTGACCATTTTTTTGAAACCGCTCCGAGCTTCAGTTATATAATTATTTGCACAGAGTGTATCATTGTATCAGCGTGAATTATTGCAATTTCAAATGACTAATTTCACGAGATACAACTTCGTAGATGCTGCAAAAGGCGACACCGGCCGCGGCAAAAACTAGTTTCAAACGAAGCACACTTCATTGTATCGCCCCGCGGCGGAAGCGATAAAACCGCGTGAATTATCGAAGTTTTCCCGGCAAATATATTTCAGGCGCGTAAAAAAAAATCTAGTTATTTATCGTACACCGAATTCACGAACAAAAGGCGCGGCGGCACCGAGATAAACAGAATAATTTCTCGCCGACGCCGCGAGTACACGCGTTGCGTGCGGCTACGGGTTAACGGGTGTGGTGCACTTGATTTCGCGTCGTAAATAACGATTCGTCCGTACTGCGCTTTGTCCGAAAAGCCCTGTCGTACGAAAAACATTTGTACGTACTCCGCAACGTATAGCACAAACGATACCTGGGCGAAAATTAATGCAACGAGCATAATTTCACGGGCGAACGGCGTTCGGTCACGCGTGCACGCGGAGAGCGTGGGGCGAATCGCGAGTGCGACCGAAACAGAAGTACATCGCAACGTGGTTCGACGGGCAGTTGCGGATGGAGCTGGACCTGGTGCGGAGCGAGAGAAACGGAGGGAGAGCGATATATACAGAGTGAGAGACAGAGAAGGCGATACAGAGAGTGGGAAAGACAGAGATAGAGATGGAGCGAGAGAGTGAGTACGAAAGAGACGGAAAATGGTTGGGACAGTCCAGGATGTGCGTTGTGGGCGGTTGGGCGGGGGTGGAGGGGGGGGGGGGGAGGGCAGGGGGGAGCGAGTGCGTGGCCACTGCTGCATCACCAATGGGCGACGACGCTGTCGCGACCGCTGCGCACGTTCGAAATCGCCGCGCGGTATTCCGGAAATGAATATTTTACCATTAACTTTGCGCCGCGCGCGCGGTAGTTCCATTGTAGTAATTGCGAACACTTCCGAGCAGCGGGTGCCAAACCGCAGGTCGCTACAATCAATTACCGCGCGAGGTCCGCGAGGCCGCGAGGCGCGCGGGAGCAGGTCCGAGTAGGCCGACGAGAGGACGCGGCGCACGTGCGCGACCGGAGCGCGAGCGAGAAGCTCGAGGGATATCGCGCGCGCGGGTTTGTATATTATGCAGCGCGTCGAATGTCGCCCTCAAACGATACCTGCGTATTTCCAACGCACCAGCCGTGCTTTATGCGCCGTCGAAAACGCTCGGAGTTCACTGCGAGAGGCGAAAGCTCGTCGCATCCTCCGCCAGCTCGCGGTACGCGTGACGCTCGCATAAGCATCGACCGTAATGCACGGGTCAATGTATAATACACGAAACACCAACCCAGGTCGAAAATCTGTAGCGTTACGTTCGGTCCGAGCCAGGCACTGAGCAGGCTTGGACAGAGATGACACGGCATTGACCAGGGCCTGACTAGCGCCGAGTGTACGCAGTAAATATTCAACCAGCTGTGCGCCGTGTAACTATGTGCTATATGTAGATATAGGTATATGCGCAGTTGCGTGCGTATAATCGCGACAGTTCCGGCATTTTTTCACATCACACACGTGTTTTCGCCCATGCGCTTGTAATAACTTTGCCCGGCCGCCCGAGCGGTTGGTACACACGTCGCTGTGGATCGACGAGACATGCACCTATCGCAGCGGCAAAAGCGGGTGTACGCAACGAAATCGCGAGTGACACTCGCGTTTCACCCTCGGACACACGCGACTCGACTCGAGCCACTCGAAATACACAGCGCGCCGGTATCGACGCAAACACCCTGAAAATCACCGGCCGGTCGGTGACGGACGAAAGTCCGAGCTCGCGAGCACGTTGAAAAAAAAATTCGCGTCTCGCGTTTGGCCACGCGAAATTAAACTCGCGAGCCTCGCGAGTTTGCACATTGATGACGAGACTCGTGTGCCACACTCACCGACGTGTCCCCGGGGGGTCGAGGAAAAAATGTCCAAGGTAAAAATGTCCAGGTAAAACGTCCCGTTTTAAAGTAACGGCTGGGGAATAAAATGGCTGAGGAAAAAATAGCCGTGCCCCCCGCACACAAACATGTGATTTAAACGCGGACAATTTCTTCGTTCGATCAATTTTTGTTCAAGCTCGAAAAAAATCGTCGATCTAATCGTCGAGAGACACGTCGGCATTGCGTAGAAACAGCGGATGATAAAGTTGCGATTTCGCATAAATACCGTCGAATTTATGTTTATCCACCTCATCTGGAATTCTTATCTCCGTTCTGGGCCTCCGTTAGAAATCTACTGGGTTCGCTGTATTGAAAATTTCCGCGGAGTCCTCTCGCGACCCTATTTTATGGAACGTACTTTGTGTGTGTTCGCATGTGTGTGGGTGTACGTGTATTTATATGTATATACATATTCGAGTTCCATTGGCTCGAAGAGGTCCTAAAAGAACTGCGCGGTGCAGTGAGAAAGAGCGGAACGTACGTTGTAGCGAGAGGGAAGCTTTGGCGAGCTAGAAGAACGACCCTATAAAACGATCATAAAGGGGGCGGAGGAATACGTCGCGAATCCGTCGCGTTTCTCAAACGCTTTTCGCTCGCAGCGCACTGGCCGCCCCGTAGCCGTCGTCCTCCTCTTCCACGGTTCCGGTTCCCCCTCCCCCTACCCCAGTCCCCCCCCCAACCCTCTCGCCCGTTCCGCTCCGTCGTATACGCAACGTAATAGATCGAGTACCCACTGGAATTCTCATTTTTCCGGTCGACCTCCTGGAAAATCATAGACCCTGCATTACACAGAGTAGTGCCCCCCCCCCCCTCCGCCCTCCCTCCGCCCTCGAAAGGACTACAGACTCTGCACTATATCCACTGTCAGAGTTGCAAAAAAAAAACACAAAACTATGGCACTCGCGGTCGCCTTCGCGAACTCCAAGTAGTGAGGGCCCAAGTGACCCCCCCCCCATACGGCACACCCCTACCCACCTTTGAGAGGACTACAGACTCCGCACCTTATCCACTGTCAGAGTTGCACAAAAAAAACTAAAAAAAAAACACGACTGTACCACTCGCAGCCGCGTTAGTGGATTCCTAGTAGTGTGAATCCGTATGCGATCAGACGCGTACCTTGGCGCGTATTATTATTAATATTTTTGTATTTTCATTCGCAGGACGCGGCGCGGAAACGCGTTGATACCGCGTGCGCAGCGGAAAAATACGGAAGACGAGGCAAATAAGCCTCGTGTCTCTCGCGACCCGGAGTTGCCGATCGTCCATATACCGCCGTTACCTCGGCCCGCCGAGACGTCCGCGCGCGCTATCCCTCTTCCGCTTCCCTGCGTCTCCGTGTATATCTCGTCGCGCGCGGAGGTCGACGCGGTTCGGCAATAACCGATATTCCAGTCGAAGATTGCCAGGCATAATGGCGGATCGAATTTTTATGGAGCTGCATTTTTCGGACTGAATATTTTATCGGGGCCGGGCCTCTTTCCCGTCGCTTTCTCGTTCTGTCCCTGATTCCTCCGCTCTGTCCCTCTCCCTCCCTCTCCCTCTCCCTCTCTCTCTCTCTCTCTCCACGCGACGAGCCACCCGGGCGGTTTATGTACGTTCGCCATTCTCTTTCCATCTGCCCCGTCTTCGTTCCTCCGTTTTCTCGATCACGGTATCGAGTGTCCTATATATACAATGGGCGCACAGTGCACAGGTTTCACCACTTTTCTCCCGGTGCCACTCCCTCCCCCTCCCCCTCTACCCCGGTGACGTGGGCTCTGTCTGGAAAAAGAGGGAAAATAGACGACGAACAACTCGCGCGCCTTCCTCGTCGTCGACGACATCCGCGCGCGTTCGTCTTCGTCTCCGATTCTCCGAGTCCCCGACACGAGCGAACTCGGCCCCGTCCGGGTTTTCCTTGGCTATTCCATTACCGCGCCGCGCACCCATCGCCTCTATTCTTCGGAAGACCGTTAAAAGCAATCCATACTTGATTCCACTCCAGCTGTCTCCACGGCCGTGCGGCCCGCGCACCGGCCGCCTTCTTTCTTCCGCAGTCTTCGCCATTTGCCTTCCTTCCCTTTGCGCTGGGAGCTTCTTTTTTGTCCCCGTCTCACACCGACGACCTTGCATGCAGATGGCGCGATGCTGGATGGAAGCTGTCGTTCGGGGACGTTAGACACGGTCCCGATATGGGAAAACGGCGTTTCCAATTTTCGTACGACTCGTCCCGGATTAGCGGAGAGGGAAAGAGGGAAAACGAAGAACGAGACGGTTCTGAAACTGCACGATGGAGGGGACCATGAAACCTGAAGATCACAATATTGTATTCCGGATGCGGATAGGAAACGCTTCTAATTTTGTCGAAAATGCTACATGCGAATGGAGCCAAACTACGTGTTAATGTAAATCGTAGCTTCGCTACAATTGTCGTCAATTTTGGTGTCATAAAGTGATGGGCGCGTACCTAAACACACCAAATTCCGCAGGCTCAAAACCTCGAAACTCGAAAGTGCCAAAGCAGCCGTGGAATCCGCTTGGAATTTTCCCAGTTGAATTTTCTCCAGCGAGATTTCACACGCGCAACGGCAACAAATTTCCATTTTTATGACATTCAGCCGCAGTCCCCTCGAGGATGATCGCGCGCGATTTAGTGTACGGGTTGTGCGAGCGATTTTGACCCTCTTACAGGTGTTCCCGATCCTTTGTACACCGCGCGCCGAGAGGAATTATAAGCCGAGAGACGTCTGCACCTTGTGAAACTTGGAGCGCGGCGGCAACACCGAGCGCGCGGGGCGAACGCTCTGTTTCCCCGCTGTAAAGGGACGTTAAGCGCGCGCGCGCACACAGAGTCGAGACCCGTTCGCCAGAATGTTACTATGTACCAGGCCGCAGAATAATTTCGTCCAAACCTCAAAGGCGGTCCCGTGCACACGAGGTTGGCCGGTGTTCCCGTTGAGCGCAGTTTCTCCCTTCCGCCGCCCATCCGCCGCGCCCTTCGGCGCCCTTCACATCCGACCTTGTCTGTTCCCCCTCGGTGCATCGCGTCCACCCGCGGGATTAAACTAAACGTTCAATTTTAAGGATACGATTATTCCCTTTGTCGGTAACCCGAGCTACCCTTCCTCCCCCCCTCCAACCCCATCCCGGTGCCTTTCCGCCTAGCACCCTTCAATTCAGCCGGCTCTCTGAGGTTCCAACTTTCACGAACGGCCACTCATCCGAGGATGGGGCTGAGTGGCCGTACAATAACGGCTGTATTGTAGTGTTAGCGAACGGTCTTGCTGCTCGCAGGCAGAAAGATCGCTTGGTTAACGGGAATTTTCAGCAGCCCTTCTTCCCGCACAATTCTGGCCACTGCAGCGAATATCCAATACACATGTTCCTATACAAATTCTATTTTGTATTTTGTGTACCGTTCTTCGTTCGCATATTTAATGTTCGCACGGATTTTCCGTGACATTTCGATTTTACACGTTTCCTGCTACACAGACTGGAATCCTTACATCGCGTCGACTGCACAATCGGATTAATGCTAATGTCACCTTGAAACTTGAAGATAACGAATGAGAGAAACCTATGCGTTTCTCGCATCCGAATGGTGTTCTTATAAGCATAGCGACTCGTCACAATTGATTTACTCAATTATTTAGTTATTCATTTGTTTATCCGCAGTGGTTTATGACAGCGACACGAGACATGCACACTTACCCCATCGACAGACGACATTCTCCGGGCCTCTACCACTGCGGGAAAACTTACTCGCGCCGCACATTTCGACAGGTTCACATCGGTGTATTAATGAATCTCGAGCGTTTCGCGTATATCTCGCGCTGCGGCTCGATGCATCAACTTCGTGCGGTACGTGGCATACGGCCAACTTCTCGCAGCGTGCGACACAACCGATGCGTCATAATAATGCACGGAACGTTTTCTCCGTTCGCCGTCTCTGTTCGCCGAAAGACAATCTCAACAATTGCAGAATATCGGGGTTCATCGAATCTGTAATATAAAATTTTGCAAAAAATTGCGTTCAATCTAAAAAATAAAAAATAAAAAAAATTAAAATAAAATGAAATAAAATAAAATAAAATAAAATCAACAGCTAATAAATTCTGCAAAAACTTTTTACGCAAATGCCAGCAGCCGTTACTGCGCGGTTTTGCAAGCTGTTACAGCGTCTTCGTGCAATTTCGTCGTCACACGTCGTAATACAGAATTCCATAATCTTTTCTTTTTTTTTTTACGCCCCGCGAATACAACGCGTAGTACCGAGACTCGCGCAACGACGCAGCGACAGTCGATGTAAACCTGTATCTCTCTGTAAACCCGGGCTCTCGGGGTTCTCGCCGCGTCTCGGTCGCGCCGCGCGCTGTCCCCGATTTTGCGATTCCTGCCAGCGCCACGTCGTCCGCCACCGCCGCGAGATATAACGTTTCTGCTTTTACCTCGCCCGCTGCGCCGCGCGCGGCTGCGGATACACAGAGACGCGGCTCTCGACGCCCGGTGCGCGTCGCGCGCGCCGTAAATCCTTTTACGACGAGTTCCGGGTAAACCTCTCGCAGGCGAAACGCTCCCCGCGTCGCCTGCGTATACACGACAGACCGCCCTCCTCTCCTCACCCCGTTACACTGTACAAGCGACTCCGCGAGGTGACCTGACAGTGACATCCGTGGGCGCAGCGTGCGTACGTTTCTCGGAGGAATTTCCAACGTTAAGAAAAAAAAAAAAAAAAAAAGAAAAGTAACGAATCGGGCGAGCAACTATGATAACCTTTTTTTTTATCTGGGAAAAGCAAAGTCACGTCCGACTGCGATTTTTCGATCATCATAACGCTGGTTCGTTCATTTTTGGATAACTAGGCTAATCACACGCGCTGGCGTGCGTGCCCGAGATACTTTTGCGCTGCTGCGCTCTTATAAAGTCTTAAAAGGGTAAATTGTAACTGAAAAACCCTTAGTCATTTAGTTTTGAAAAAAAAAAAAACGAAATTTGCCGTTTTGCTTGTCAGAAATCATAGATCTAGCTGCCGGGCCGAAAACCGCCTAAATCGGGGTCACGGAATTTATTTTTTTCAAAATATCGACTTTTAACCTATACCATCGTTCTCAAGTCGCATATTCTACCCCTGAAAACACTGGTTACAACCCTTTTTTAGTTGATTTTGAAAAAAAAAAAAAATTTTGGCCGAACAGTTTGTCAGAAATCGTAGATCTGGTCGCCGGGCCGAAAACCGCCTAAATCGGGGTCACGAAATTTATTTTTTCAAAATATCGACTTTTAACCTATACCAGCGTTCTCAAGTCGCATATTCTACCCCTGAAAACACTGGTTACAACCCTTTTTTAGTTGATTTTGAAAAAAAAAAAAATTTTGGCCGAACAGTTTGTCAGAAATCGTAGATCTGGTCGCCGGGCCGAAAACCGCCTAAATCGGGGTCACGAAATTTATTTTTTCAAAATATCGACTTTTAACCTATACCATCGTTCTCAAGTCGCATATTCTACCCCTGAAAACACTGGTTACAACCCTTTTTTAGTTGATTTTGAAAAAAAAAAAATTTTGGCCGAACAGTTTGTCAGAAATCGTAGATCTGGTCGCCGGGCCGAAAACCGCCTAAATCGGGGTCACGAAATTTATTTTTTCAAAATATCGACTTTTAACCTATACCATCGTTCTCAAGTCGCATATTCTACCCCTGAAAACACTGGTTACAACCCTTTTTTTGTTGATTTTGAAAAAAAAAAAAATTTTGGCCGAACAGTTTGTCAGAAATCGTAGATCTGGTCGCCGGGCCGAAAACCGCCTAAATCGGGGTCACGAAATTTATTTTTTCAAAATATCGACTTTTAACCTATACCATCGTTCTCAAGTCGCATATTCTACCCCTGAAAACACTGGTTACAACCCTTTTTTAGTTGATTTTGAAAAAAAAAATTTTGGCCGAACAGTTTGTCAGAAATCGTAGATCTGGCCGCCGGGCCGAAAACCGCCCAAATCAGGATCACGATATTTTATTTTCAAAATATCGACTTTTAATCTATACCATCGTTTTTAAGTCGCATATTCTAACCTTCATGAACTTTTTAAAAGAGGGATTCTTTACATTATTATTGTTATTATTATGAAATTACTTCTGTTAATAATATACTGATAATAATTGTGCAGCTTGCATTAAATAATGTCGATAATCGTATTTATTCGATCAACTCGCAGGTATCAATTTGTTACGTGCGTCCAGCGTTATCTCGACTTGCCCACTGTACACGCGTCCCGATGGAAGCCAATCGCGCGCGCGGTAAATCCATTTGTCTTCCGTATCCGCGAGACTCAACGCGTCATCCCTGGCGAAGCGGTTCGCGCGCGCGACTCGCGTGTACGTCATCCTAAACATTGCACTCGAATTTCGCAATGGGCGGCACACAGGACGTCGGCAACGCCGAAATCGAGGCGCATTAAAATTATCCGATACCGCGTATTGCATAAGGAGCGACGAGCGACGGCGAGGGCGTCCGATTTCCACCGGGCAACGTAGCACATTTCAATTTATGACGCTCCGGACGTTATAATTCCGGGCTCATCATCATCATCTTCGTGCCCAATTACCTTCGTTATTATTATCGTTTCCCATGTAGCAGCAGCGGGCGCGTACCGAGCGGGAGAGACGGAATACGGGGCATAAGGGGGTGGTCGAACGAGACATAGAGGCTAGAGGGAGGGGGCGTAGCGTGTACCATCATCGATAACATGGTCCATAGAGCGGTATACTGATACGTGTACCTGGTGCGCACGTATCACCTGAGTAACGGCGAAAATGACCTCCTTGTTGTGCACCGTCTGCCCAGGGTCACCCTGGCGCAGTCAGTAGCGGCGAATGCATCGCGGAATTGCGTTCCCGGGAAACGGCTAGGGGGTATAATACATTACCCGGCACGAGCCGCCGTTCCACGCCGTCTCAGTCGGCTTGTTCGATTTGTCGTCAGCGTCGAGATTTCGCGCTGCGAGATAGAAATTTACAAAATGCCTGCGGAAACTTACAAACTAAAAGCGTCTTTTTTCGATTGGATTGGAATTTTGACGCTGGTACTGCAAAAAGTACATTTTTCGACATTAATGCGGTTCGACTGAAAAATTAACTTCGATTTCGATTTCAACGAACAGGAAAACGAGGAAATCGCGAAATAAATAAAAATACGATGCAGCGTCGAACGCTTATCCCAACTTTTCGTACGATTTCGCTCGAATCGATGCGTGATGTAAGCATTTTCACAGTACAGAAAAAAAGTCAGTATATTCTCAAGCTGAAATCGCGACGCTAACGCGGATGCTCGTTTTGCACTCGTTCGTATCACAATTCACCGATCGTCTCTGTCCATGTGTCTTCGAACCCGGAGCGCAGCGCGTTATTTCAAATGGCTAATCGATTCGCGGTCGATCAGCATAATGCGGATGACCGTACGTCCGGGTGGCTCGCTACCTATGCGAGTTACGTATACGCGAGTCACTGCATTTACGTGGGTACCGCGCACCGGACCGTGGCGGTCGTCACGACGGGTCAGGAGATGGCGCAGTGTATATACTGTGTAAAGAAAACGTAGTCGGGGAAACGCGGGATGGACTCGCTGGTACCGCGGAGACGACGAGAGGGAAGGAAGAGGAGAGACAGAGAAAGAGAGAAACCGATACAGGATAAGGGCTGCCTTGAGCCCGGCGAGAAAGCTTTACGAGCGGGCAGAGCGGCAGCGTCGTGTGTCCCCCCTGCACGTTCAGCGTCCCTCGATGCTGAGCGTAGCCGCTGCTCTGCAGTCACCGGCCGAACGCCCGAGACAGAAGGGGAATGCGGGGGTCGCGGAGGAAGAGGAGGGAGGAGTAGGACGACGACGACGGCAGCGACGAGCACAGCAGAACGCGAGCCGTTGGGAGAGCCTGGTGTTACAGTTATAGTATCGCTTTTACGAGCGAGGTCCTGGCGCGCCTGGTGGCAGCACCGCGCGTCCCTATACTGTCCCTCGGACGGCCTTGCGAAACGGCCACGTCGGCGCTCGAAATATTAAATCGGTGTACTTCCTCTCCGGCCGGGGCTAACTGTCGGGCCACGTTCGCCGCAGTCCTCTCTCTCTCTCACTCTTTCTGCGTTCATCTTCGTTTCTATATATTCGGCTATACCCGTCTCTCTGTCTGTCTCGCTTCGTCATAACGACGACCTTCCAAGACCCCCGTAGCTTTTGTTGCGTTACGACGTAACACGAAGATCAGTAATGACCCGCTCTGTGTGCGAGCAGACGCGCTTTCAGGCGAATGCGAATGCTCTCTTTAAAGTTATCGCCCTTCCTTCGGGCGATTACAGACATACTGGCCAGTAATCAGCTGTTAGTTGCTCGACGACTGAGCGCAGTTGATAAATCACATTTTTTGGGGCGAAATTTTGTTGTTTATTTTCAGAAACTTCGCAATTGTATGTAAGGTGAACCTATATTAGTGGCAGGGTTAAGAGTATGATTCTATAAGGAGCCACCTTGACAGATTTGCCAAAACGCTCCGGGTATCTATATTTTTTTTGGATTATGATTTAATGCGAAGATCAGTAGTAAAGGTCTGCTATAACCAGACGTACTATCGCTCAGGCGAGTACTTACTCTATAAAGCAATAGTAACGCTCCCTCTAAAGTTATCGCGCGTCTTCCGGTGATAACAGTTCTGCTGACGACTAACCAAGCAGATAATAAAGTTACATTTTTTTGTCGGAAAATTAAATAAATCATTTTCAGGGACTTCGCCCTTGTATGCAGTACGACGTACTTCCTACTTCGTAATTGCATGTGCCAACTCGCCGAGTTGTAGTGTGTGCGCAACGAGTTTACTCTGTGGCTGACGAGACTTCGCATTTGCAGTGCTTCATTCGCCCGCGGTGTTGAGTTCTGTATCTACTTTTGAGCTCTGTATCTACTTTTTCGTCGAAGTTTTCGTCTCGGAATAATTACGCTCATCGACGCGTTTCGCGGTTTAATAAAATCGTCTCAGTGGTGAAGGTTAGCTATGGTCAGACGCGCTTTTGCTTTGTTTCATCTTAATTTTTTTTCTATATATTTTTTTTTAATCACGAGTTTAGTAACACACAAAGAGACATTTCGATCGTACCAATAATTACGTACCAAGAGTTATCGTCAGATTAACAAGTTCAGTCTAGACGGAAATTTGAGATTTCGAGTCGAGTAACCAGAGAATCGTGCACGCGGACGTCGGGAAAAAGCTCGGTTACCGCAAATTCGAGCTCGGAGGCTCTCGTTATTACCGCGACGTGCGTAACGCGTCGTCTCGTCGACTCGTCAGCGCGCGGGCTAGACGTCGCGACGTCAGCGACGACGACCCCGACGACGCGCGCGCGAGCGGCAATTTTCGTGGCCCTCGGGCATCCGGGCGCTATTCCGAGAATTCTTTTGAGCGCGCCCTTTGTATCTGCAAAGCCGTTTCTGTATTTTCCTCCTCTCTCCGGGCTTCGCTCGCGCCGCGTTCGCCTTTGCTTCCTCCGCTGCTGCTGCTACTGCTGCTGCCGCTGCTGCCGAGCACACAACGGTTATCGGTTTACATTTTATCCCGTAGTCACGCGCCGCGCTCGCTCGCTCGCTGCCTTATGAGATTCCGCGCCGAGCAAATAGCATCTTTCGTCGCGTTTTATTATTATTTTGTGCCCTCTTTTTTTTCCTTCTTTTTTCTTCGCTTTTTTTTAACCTATTATTTCCTTACCGTCGCTCTCTCGTTTTTCCAATATATTTATGCCGCGCGAATACCGAAGAATCAGCGGAGCGCACGTCCCGGCCCGTTTCGCGATTTTCCGCGGGGCGGAAACGTCGCTGCGGGAGCGCAGATCGAATAAGAGACTCCGGTTCTTTTCGATTTGCGAACGTAACGCAAAGGCGGATACACAAACGAGTCGAGAGTCTTGCGTCTCGCCGGAAGCGCGCCCGTCGGCCGTCGGTTCAGCCGCGCTGGATTATTCGAGCGAAATCCACGAGAAAACCGGTGGAATGAATTAAAACGATTGTGCAATAAGGTTTTCCCGGGAACAGTCGCGTTTCGGATTAGGGGCTGTCGCGGACAGTGAATCTCTCGGTTCGGGACGTGTAACGACGATATTCCGAGCGAGATGAACCGCGCGTCGATTATCAGCGTCGTTTCCTCGACCTCGCGCGTTACGTAACAGGTTCGAAGAAAGCGGTATCAGGAAAAAATGGCCGGGAAAAACGCCTGGTTTAAATAATGGCCGAGAAAATAATGGCCGTGTCTCCTACCCACAAATATGTGATTCAAACGCGGCCATTTTTTCCTCGGTCATTTTTTTCCCAGTCATTATTATTTTCACTGGACATTTTTCCCAGCCAATTTCTTCCTAGCCATTTTTTTCTAAATTCGAAAAAGCAGCGTCTGAGGTGGAAAATAAAAGTGCGATCTTTAATTCTGTAATAATTTCTTATAATACCCCAGGGGGTGGGGGGAGGGAGAAAAGCGCAGGTGTGTTTTACAGGACGATCCGGTGGAATTCAAACGTTCGGAGCGCTGACCCGGACTCGCACGAGAAGTCAGAGTTGCGAACGTGTGTAGGGATGAGGCGAAGGGGAAGGGGGAGGGAGGAGGATCGATCGTACCAGGAAGTAGCGGATAGTTTGAGAAACAAGCTACGTGTTGTACACAGCGCCGTAGGTAACAGTAAAGTCCACGAGACGCGGAGCAATCGAAGGGTGCACGGGGGTCGGCCAAGGGGATGACGGGGGATGAAGAGGAACGAAGAGGGTCGAGGGTGAGAGAGGGGACAGCAAAGGAACAGGGCGAAACTCGCGGTCGAGTCGCGCGCTATAACTCGGGACAAATTATTCAACGTACGATTGCGCGATGCCGCGCACGACGCGGTAGCCGCATCTTCGGTGCACTGTGACATTGCAGCCGTCGACTCGGGTCTCCGTTCGCCGCGACCCGAGTCAACGACATCGCAGCGACGACTCAAACGAATTTAGACGAGGCTCGCAGCGCGACCCCCATCCTCCCCCTCCGCTTGGGATTTATTGATAGACACTACTTTTTTTTGCTTCAAACGTAATCTAAAATTGACGAGGGAAACACAGGAACGTGCGGTGCTGCTGACACGATTAACCAAAAGCCGCGAGGAGTCGGGTGTACAGTGCCAATATTTTTCTGACGTGACGGCTGTGTCATTGTCGTTACCCACAATCGTAAATAGTGGCGCCAGTATAACCGTGTTTTTTTTGTTTTTTTTTTTTTTTTTTTTGTTTTTTTTTTTTGTTTTTTTTTTTTTTTATAGTGGAAACGAGTGGCCGAGTGTATTTTTGCTCCACGCGATATTTCTCACTATGTATCCGGACACCACTTTTCGGTCAACCTAAAACTCGCAAACTCTGGCGTTTCATTTCGAAGAGTGGAGCGATGAAAATAAATTTGTGCGTTCGTCCGATCGTTCCATCTCGCTCGGCCCGAAATTCGTTTGGTTCCGTTGGTACCGCAAAAAAATGGTTGATTTTGCGAACGTTAGTTACACATTTTATAGATGGTTATTTGACGTCGTCTGCCGTTCGATCGTCCCGAAGTTAGTACCTTTTACAGCCCCAAAATCGGATTCGATACTCAAAGATTCTTCGTTATTCCAGTGACTACGGAGATCTTCCCGAAATTTCAGGTAAATCCCAATTGGGCGCACGAACTTTCCGCGAGGAAACGAGGCCAACTGCGGTGCGCCCCGAGTTCTCGCGTCCCGCGCTCAATCAGCCCAACGAGCGCCGCCGCGGTGTCGGTGTATCATTGCGAGAAGTGAGGCGAGCTCTAACAAATCGTCGAAGATCAATCGGCGAGACAAGAGAGAAGGAAACACTCGTAGCCGGCCTTCGGATTTTCTTCCTCCCGGATTTCTTCGTCCGCCGCCATCCACGGTGAGTGGTACCCTCGCCGTATACTCATCCTCTCGCGGTATCCCTTTGCTTATCTTTTTTCTCTCGCTTTAACTCTCTCGCCCCTCATCCCTCCCCCCTCCCCCACCCCCGGGCGCGAGCTCCTTCATCCAACTCCTCCTCCTCCTCAGCCCTCTCGTGGGAATTGGGGATTTGCGGTTTACCCGGGAAGCGTCGTGAGTGCCAGACGCGAAAAAAAAAAAACAAATGTACAGCTCGTCGAGGAGAGAGTCGAGCGCGCTCGTTGAGTGGGACGCGAGAACTCGGATCGCACAGCCTCGCGCCGCGTTCCTCTCGCCGCTTCCTCTTTCTCGCTTTCATTCCTGTATTTTTCCGCGAATCTCTCCGTCCGCCTGACGCACCCCCTCGCAGGTCCTCGCAGCCCCTCGCAGCCTGCAATCCGGAAAACACCACCACCATCACCAACAGGAGCAGCGGCAGCAGCAGCTTCAGAACATACACCAACAGCAGCAGTAACAGGAAGAGCAGTAGCATTAGAAGCAGCATCAGTGCCAACAACAGCAGCAGAATCAGCACCAGCGCCAACAACAGCAGCAGTAGCAAGTAGCATTGCCAACAATAACAGAAATAGCAGCAGTAGCAGCACCAACAGTAGTAGTGGCGCCATCAGTGCCACTACCACCACGAAGAGCAACAGCAGCAAGAGAAGCAACAATAGCAGCAGCACCACCACCAACAGCAGCAGTTGTAGCAACGGTAGTAGCAATAGTAATAGCGATGTCGGTAGCATCATCAGCTTACGTAGTATAGTAGCAGCAGTAGCTGTAGCAGCAGTAGCTGCATCAGCAGCAGCAGTAGCTGTAGCAGCAGTAGCTGCATCAGCAGCAGCAGCAGCAGCAGCAGCAGTAGCTGCATCAGCAGCAGCAGCAGCAGTAGCTGCATTAGCAGCAGCAGCAGCAACAGTATCAATAGTAGCAACAGCAGCAGTAGCAATAGTAGCAACAGCAGCAGTAGCAGTAGTAGCCACTGGAGCAGCAATAGCAGCAGCAGCAGTAGAATCAGCGCAAGTAGCAGTAGAGTTCCAACAGCAGTAGCAGCAACAGCAGTAGAATAGCAGCAGCAGTACCGCTTTCTTCTGCATCTCCCTTTACCTCGCGTTCTTCTCGACTCCCATATCTCTCGTCGGCTCCTCCACCCTCGTCGCGCTCCCACTCCACGCTCTTCCAACCACTCCTCGTCGACCCCACCCGCTCCCGGCCTTGGCCGCTATCTCCCGGTACATACGAGCCGGCGAGTACTCGGCAGCCGATAAATTTCAAACAAATGAAAAGAAAACAGCGCCTGCGGCCCGAAGATATCCGACACGGTCGCGGCGGCAGAGAGCGAGCGCGGCGAGAGGGACTCTCGCTGGCTCTCGCGCACCCGGCTCGCGCCCTCTCCGGGGCCTGTGCAAAAGTTAAATGCCTTCCTTCCGAGTCCCGGCGAAGCGAGCGAGCGAACGAGCGAGCGCGACAGACGCGGGAAAAAGAGCTCGCCCATATTCGTTCCTGGCGTCGCCGTCGCGTCCCTGTTTCGTTTCTCTATCTTCCTCTCTCTCTCTCCACTTACGCAATTTATGCGGAAAAACCGCCTCGGGTATTTACTCGCCGGGATTTAGTTGGCAAACTGCGACGAATTTCGTCGACGCTCCCCCTGAGGTGTGTATCTCGTTATATTTATATGTTTGTACTTTCTCGTTCTCTCGTGCCTCGTCTCGGTGCTGCTGCTGCTGCTGCCGTCGCTGCTGCTTCTGCTGCTTTTAATCCGCGCGTATAATTAATCACCGTTTCGACTTCATCAATCACCGCGAATCTCCGGAGTTACAGCGGTATCTTTCGTGAGTTATGCTTCTTTCATGGGAGCATAAAAATGCTCGAGAAAACGTGGATCGGTAATTGAGTGGATCGGTTAAATTTAATTCGACGCTCGTTGGTATTTAATCACCATTGCCGCGTTGTTCAGCGGTCGAAACAAGACACGTTCGAAGTAGTTGAACCGTGTCCACGTGAATGGGATCAATCAATTTGCCTCACTTGTCCTCCAATTTAACCTGATACCGCTAAATTGACCCTGATGATTTTGCTAAAAACGGCGTCACGTTTCAGTTAGTGGAAAAGCATTCGGTGTCAATGATAACTACATTGTCAGCCCCTAATTCCTTTGAATAATCTATATCGGAATACGGTGTGACAATCATTGCGGGTAATCGCGAATTCGCGATAAATTGAGTCAGAAACCGGGCGCTCGTCGGCATCGACAATCCGAACTCTCGTTAGCGCATTAATTTACCCGCCGCGCGCGTCTTTCGCCCGAGATGCGTGCGGCGCTTTGACGAAAGGCGACGGGGATCGCTGCCGGCAACACAGAAGCGAATTATTGCCATCTTCATCGATCAATTGCGCCGTGAGATTAATTTTAGCAGTTTGCACGGATAATTCAGCCTCATAATCCGCGTCCGTCGGAATAATTAACGATCTTCTCTGAAATAAGAAAATAACAAAACAAAAGTAAAAAATGTGCAGTCAAACAAATTAATTATACAACGGGAGGAATAAATTATTCAATGCCCCGGGTCTCCGGCGTGAGTATTATTTTTGAGGGCATTTAGAGTATTCACCTCCGTCAGCGGGCGTGAAATGCAAATACACCGCGTAATTCCGAAACGTTAAATGTAAAATCTAAATTGCTCCTGGCGGCGTTGAAAACGGAGCAAAAAAATCTAAAAAAAAATTCAAATAAAGGAGGAGATCAGTGAGAACTGAAGCTTGCGGAGCTTCGACCTGCAAAAAAATTGCATTGTCGGGTAAGCATATAGAGTAGAATCAAACTCGTGAATTCATCCTATTATTCGCCCCTCCCCCGGACCCTGCTTCCCTCTACCCGCACTTCACTCCAGCGCTGTCACTGCCTATTTTTGTATGCACGCATTAGCATACTTCATGAAACGTACGTTCTGCCGGCGAATGCTGATGACAAGGACGTGCGTATACCTGGCGTCTACTACGCGGGCGGTTGGCGCGTCTGCAGTGCGCAGCGAAACGAGGAATTGGCGATGTAATTATGCAATTTAAATTTCAAGTTGCACGGGGGAGAAGGTGGCGTTTCGCTCGAGGATCGTCGGGGATGGGAAAACGATGCTGATGGCTCGGGTACCGCGCGCGTCTCCTGTTGGCGAACCGGAGAGACGAGGAATGGGGGACGAAGTGATCTGCAGTACGAGTTATAACGCGATAGAAAGAGAAATACGTGGATATATACATATATATTATGTATACGTGTATAGAATATACCTATGTATATACGCTATGCATAGCCCTGGATCGGAACCGAAAGCAACGCGAGAGAGCCAGATGATATCCACGGTACAGTTCTCCGGCTTAGACATTTGACAGCTCGGGAAATTATATTTCTCAACTGCCATTTAAGTTTGCCGCGTCGGTCTGCGTTCATCAAGACCAATAGCGGGCAATCGTCGTCTCCCCGAATGGCATTACGCGCACCTATACACTTCCTTCTGGCTTTGGCGGCTTCTCCTACCCTGGCTCTGGTTTCCTCGTGAATCTCGCGGTCTCTCAGTCTCTCTGTCTCTCGCACTCGGTACATTAATCCGGCTCGAGTGTAACCTTGGCCTGGCGGCGTCCGGTTTCGCCTGCGATCCCGGCGACTGCCCAGATGATCCCTCCCTAATTATCTGACAAACAATGTTATTAGCTAATTAGGAATTTCTTGGTCGATATCTCTGGACAGGTAGTCACAACCTTTCCTTCAAGTGGATTTCGAATGTATTCAAGCGTTTTTTGCATTCCTAACGATCTCTATTATTGTATGACCACTACTCGCGTTTTGCCACGGTTCGATCCGTTCGAGTTCAACCCAGGGATTGCAATTTCTTCCCATCTTCTCATGAGTACCGAAGGAATCTTCTGCAATCACCATGGACCTCGACTTCAGTGAGATCAACCTGGGTCTCAGGAAAAAGTCGTTTCACGTTACCTTCGCGAGTCTGAAATGTGATGTCACTGATGGGTATGACAATATTTTCAAGATTCATAAGGTTACTGTTGTAAGAGTTGTAAAGTTACAGTTCGAAATGGTTATGACAATACTTTTAAGAGCGGAACTGATGTATTCGCAAGCGCAACTCGGATGTATTCGAGTGCAGTGTCCTCAGCGCCGTCGCCAATAGTACGTCATCTTACTGCTTGAAACGTCTGTCTTCCCATTCCTAACAACCACTGCCATTGTACAACTGCTACACACGTTTTGCCGCAGTTCGATCGCAGTTCGAGTTCAGACCAGGGATTGCAATTTCTTTCCCCATCCTCTCATGAGTATCGAAGGAATCTTCGGCAACCGCAACGGACCACGCGGCTTCGGTGAGATCGACCTGGGCTCCTGGAAAATGTGGTTTCACGTTACCGTCGCGAGGCTAAATTGGCACTTCAATTTTTAACTGAAGGAGATTGAGTCTTCCACGAGGAGACAGAGCGAAGAGCGAGCGAGCGAGAGAGGAAGAGAAAGGGTCGAAGGATTGAGAGGTGCAAGAGAGCGAGCGAATGAGTGAGAGAGGGATAGGAAGGGCGGAAGGATTGAGGAGAGCTCGTATACTCGGAAGCGAAGCACAGCGGAACACCGAGAGCATGATGGGTCGAAGGCTCATCCACCTTTCTTCTCCACCTCTCGTTCCTCCTATCTCGCTCATTTATCGAGATGTACGCCCCGATTATATATACCCGCTGTACCGGATATATACAGCTATACATAGGCCTTAACGCAAACGAATAAAAGATTCGAGGTAACGGATTTTACGAGAGAATATAAATTACGACGTGGTGCTTCAATATTTGTATTGGAAAAAAAGAAATTACATCGACGAACGGGAGTCAAAGAAGCCAAGTCAGCGGAATGAGAAAGGAAAAGAAAAATGTTTCAGTCAATAGTAAGATGATGAGATAACTGTGTAAACCGAAGAAATCGGAATGTCCTCAGATTGATGAGACTTTTGGAGACGCCCCAAGAATTAAAATTTTGGAAGTTCGCTGAGGTTCAGTTGTGTCGGTTTCCGATGTAACTGAATTCAGTTTAATAGGCTAAAAGGTTATTCGTTGCGTCAACTGTCCGCCGGAACCGTGCAGAGCGCATCAATCATTTACGTCTAACGACGCAATTCACGAGTTCGTAGTGTCTACGACAATCAAAAGTTTTCGTTGTCACGAAAACAAAATCACTGTGACACATTCGAACGTTAATAACGCATGACACGGATCGAAAAGTTTTGTCCTAGTGGCGCGCAAAATCACATTTGATTATCATCCGACCGAATTACGTCCGGCTGTCACGGCCAAACAGAACGTCGGATCCAAATGAAGAATCTAAATATAGTTAATAATGCGATGGCCCTTGCGGATGGCAACATTGACGTCGGGGTTCGGCGTGCAATCGAATATAAAATTTGCAGCGAGAGAGAATTGGAATCTCATTTGAATGTCGAAAACCTACGCCGAGTGCGGCGAGCAGCACTGTCAGGTCGCCGCCGGCTCGACGTGGACGAGTGTGCTCGTCGAGAGAAAGCGTGTCGTTTCGAAAATTTAAAAAATTCACGTGCTCCGTGATTCGTCACAAGAAATTTGACATTCCAGTGGAATTGAACGAACGTTTGCACCATTCTGATGGGGCGCCTTCTCTATTTTCAGATCACGGATTTTATTCAGACCCAAGAGTAGAAAAATACATTTTTTCTACACAGCATAGTCAAACAAACAATGATGCAATTATAATAAATAATAATAGTATTAATATGAAATATTCATTCTCGCACTCCCATAAATATTTCTAATAACAGACTAATTATCCTTTTAACATAAACATCGATAGCACGCGAAGATACGTCATAAGAGATATAATCATGAGAGACCATAAGAGATAGCTTAGAGACCTATTCAAAGTATTGTCGAAAGTTTGGCCGAGTTTGCAAAGATAGATATGGATATCACCGTCATTTGTTAAATAACTCTCGCAAACGTCATTAATACCGAGCACAGGGGAGTCTCGGTGAATTAATCCGCGAGCGTGTAGTCCATTAAATCCTAGAGTGTACCTTTGCCGGAGTTGGCTCTACACGAGCCGTGCGCCACTAAAGTACACCGACGCTTGTGACCCGCGGTCTTGCCTTAGAGTCAGTCGTTCTCGTGCGAATAGCAGTGCCACCATACCCCACTGGACCCTTTTCCCGGTAGATGGCGGTACTGGCGCCGACGGTAGTGGCAGTAGTGGTGGTGGTGGCCTCTCGGCCGCGCGCGTTTATCACTCCTGAGGGGTAAGATTTCATTCCGCGAGAGTCGAGGAAACCGAGACTCACCCGGGAGGAACGGGACGACGACCGCGTAACGTTTAACACTCTCGTGTCCTACGTGCGTCAATTACCCCCGTATTTTCGTCGGCTATTACGTTTTACGAGGTCGTTACATTTCGCGGATGCACGCGGCCGGTGTCTATGACCCTGGGGCTGCTGCGCGTTGACGACGTCGACGTCGAAGCCTTTGTGATGATACGTTTCATCATCCTCGCGAGGATCAGCGAGCGTTGAGGCTGCTAGTGCCAAAATTGCGCTACGTTGCGCGGTTTACTAGCGTTGAGGTGGCGACCTAATAGCTGGGCGACTAAAATTTAACTCAACCGAGTCATTTTTCGTGAAATTAGACTGAGTATTATTTGGTATCTCGGTGACTGTCAGTCTGTTACCGCGTCACCTTAGTCACTTCTACGGGTTTCTCAAATTTAACTCTAAAATTTAGCCGGACGATTAAAATTTAACTCAACCGAGCCTTTTTTCGCGTAATAAGACAGAATATCTTGTTTGGTATCTGGGTGACAGTGGTTCTGTTACTACGTCACTTTAGTCACTTCTATTGCTATGAACCTTACAAGCGAGACATAAAATCATATTTCGGCAGACATTTTATCATATTACTTCATCAATAACAAAATTCCAATTTCGCTTCTATCAAAACCGCTTTACCGCAGTTTCCAAAGTGCTCACGGCGATTCGAGTTCTTGGTTAACTGGGCTGCAGTCGCATCGAATTTAGGCAACTTGGCATAAACCGAGTGAAAACTGATAGGAATTAGAAATAGAAAATGTTGACATTGGTACGCTTAATCAAAGGCATAATATTTAAAAAATGAAAATAAATCAATAAATAATAAATCGTACTGATTTGTCTATTGAATAGTTTTCCTTCAGTCATTCGACACCGCTGAAATAACGAATATTTCGAGCAATATTCTTCGCTTACCGCCGCGCCCGAGGGTTGGTAACGTTCAATTACCGGGTGTCGCGAAATTTGCATGATTAATCGTTAAACGCGAGTGAGAGAGCGAACGAACATTCGAGAGAGAGAGAGAGAGAGAGAGAGAGAGAGAGAGAGAGAGAGAGAGAAAGAGGGAGAGAGTGAGAGAGAGACGAGAGGGGAATTAGTGTATGGAGCCGCCGTTGTTGTGCCGGTCGCATGTGCCAGACAAGGCATCGCTAAATGAACAATGGACGGCACTCGATATACCGGATTCGATTTTGCAGTAAACCAGTCGTGCATAAACAATGAATTTCATCCGGGTGCATGCGCGAGGGACGGGCGAGAACTTCCCGAGGGTAGGCCAGTCGACCGTTTGGGGGGCTGTAGCTTGACTTCGTCAGAACCCCAGCGAGTGGAGCGTCACCAACCGGAACAGAGTAACGAGAGATACACGTGTATATGTATAGATATATCGAGCGCACGAGATAAACATTGATGCGACCGAATGAACGAGAACAAGTATAGAGCCGGGGAAGCGCCAGGGTCCGGACAATCCGCCAGGCCCGAAAGCTCGCTGAACTTTTAATCTCATTGGCCGGAAACGATTTGACCCTCTGTCCGCCCGGACAACGATAAAGTATATTTTTAATGTATCGATTATCCGCGCGCAGGATGCACAGTTGTTCAGGGTGGGGGCACATTTTTTTATTTTCCCCGGATACTCGCTCAACGACTCTCGACGCGATCGGAAAATATTGAAAGCGAAATTGTCAGATATTGGTTGTGATTGAATACTATATAAAAAAAAAGAAAGTCACCACTCAGACAGCTTCAATTAAAATCCGATAATTTTTTATTCGATACGGTATTTCGACGTTTATTTCTTTTTTTTTTGGTCGCACCTGCCATCGCTTCGTTTGCCGAAGTGACGGACGGGAAGAACGCTTCGTTGCAAATGGCGCAATGGTAAACAGCAATTATACAAACAACAAATTCGCGTGTTACGTAAAAAAAAACTTTTTTCAAGCTAGTAAAATAATATACAATCGAAATCAAAGTAAGAAACATTTTCATAAGAGAACAATATTGTTAAAAATAAGGATTATCTCTTATCAAAATGTCTCATATTTAGTGTTTTATCGTATTTCGAAATAAAATTGTTTCCAGCATATTTGACACACTGTCCCGAATTTTTTTCAGACGTTCCTAGTAAAAAGAATAATACGTTCTATATCTCAATCGCGATAACATGCAGCGCGAATGTGATTCATAAATACGCACACGTCACGTTGCTGAGGGTGGGGGGGGGGGGGGGGGGCAAGGGGTGCGGGTCTCCAGGATAATCATGCCACACTCGACCGTATATCCACCTCCGACTTTATTCTCCCGCGAAGCAGCGCTACAAAACCATCAACCCCGTTCCCTTGCCCTCGACCCACCGGATTCTCGCTGCGAGAACGTTGAATATCAGAAAAGACGTAAAACCGCTCGCCTCGCGCCCAGCGTCAGGCGTTGCCGCGAGAAGGTGCTCGATGCGCGAAACCTTCGCTCCTCAGCGCGCGAGCTGAGTCGAAGAAGCTGCGCACGGAGGCCGAGCGACGCCGTAAAAGCAGCTCGCGCGGCTGGAAAGAGCCGGAACTGCCGGAAGAACGCGAGCCCCCGTTGTCCTTGCCCGGCGACTGTGGGGGCGTATAGCGCGCGCCGGGGGAAGAAGCTTCATTCACTGGGAGGAAATAACGTTGCGAGAAGAGCGAAGGAAGAGGCGAAAGACATCGGGCGGAGGAGAAAGCCAGCGGCAGAAGTTGTAGCGACGGAAATGTGAACCCAGTTCGACGCGTCGGGATGGAAAAGCAGAAGCGAAGAGGGAAGAAGCGGGAGGCGTTGGAGGAGAAGGAGGAGGTGAAGGTGGTAGGCGAAGAGCGAGGGGGTAGGGGAGGGGCGAGCGAAGCGCAAGAGAAGCCCCGAGCTCCGTCAAGTTAACGGCTGCCGTTAAAAAAGCCGTAACCCCGGCAGGAAGACTCCATCCGGTAACCGTTTTTCAACCTGCCTATGTACGCACCGGCGGCAGTCGCGCATCGCGGGCGCAGTGAGCATCGCCGCGAATCGGGTTGTATCCGCGGTGTTTGCCCGGGGCCCCGAGGCCTTCGCCTGGGCACACCGTAAATCTCAAGTATGAATACTCTTTCCCATTTCTTCGCGCTCTCGCTGTGGAAATACGCGCGTGAGTTATATGCGCTTCTCGCTTGCGCCTCGCGAGATGGTGCTACGGGGGGATGCGTGAAACGCATAAAACCGGCGTCGACGTACATTTTACCTTCTTTGTTTTATTTTTACACTTACTGGTCGTGATTATCTCTGGGGAAAAGACAGAGAAAGAGAAAGAGAAAGAAATAAAGAGAGAGAGGGAGATAGAGATCCTGGGCCGGGCTGTAAAAGGTGTTAACTCGAGTCTCGTTAGATGGTCAAGTAGTAAAGCCGGAAGTGCCAGCGAGGAGAGCTGTAAAGAGTGGAGAAAGGTATGACCAAGAGGCGCCGAGTTACCGCTTCAGCGGATTTTGCGAAACATGTGTTTGGGAAGAAAAGGGTAATATTGGGTTTTGGGCAGATTTGCGGCGCACGGATTTTTCGTTCGTGGAAGGATGAATTTTATTGCTAGTCGTATGCAACGTTATCATTTTTGTGATGAAAACAAATGAAAAGGTTGATCGAGACCATTTTCTGTATAATATATATTTTTTTACGTCCTGTTTGGATCATTGAGGGATCGGATGACTGAAGTTCCGATAACCGATCGAATCGGATGTCTTAAGTAAATTCTACTCTATACGAAATTTCATATTAAATTTTACAACTTCACTTACCCTCTGGATACTCACCTAATATAGAATGTGGACAGTCTCTCATTGTTCCGCGCTCGTTGGAATCGTTGTATCCTAATCAGCCCAAAAAATCATTCGAGATCTCCGAACCACCGATGAAAAAAACCCACCAGTGTCGCCGTGGGTTTGAAATAAACAAAGTGCCATCCGTTAATAATATCTCAATTACCAATGACACCAGAAATTCCTTGCTTAATTAAAATCCGCAATCCTCTAAAAAAAAACGCAATCCAATTTGTCGAGAAAAAAAATTAATCACTCGTTTCCGTTCCGTCGCGATGATTCACTGCGGGAGAAAAAAGGGGATCAGCGGGAATGAAGAAATATAGAAGGCTCCACATCTGTTTTCACTCTCACCTGACAATTTATTCGTAAGTGTGTGTGTCTTCGTTCTTGTGTTCGTGTTCGTATGCGCGTTCGTGTTACCGATTGTACACAGCTGTCTTTCGTTCGTGCATATTCTCACATTCCCTTTCGTCTTTTGTCGCGAGAACAAAAGACGAGCATCGCCGAGAGAGTGACGAGGGAAGAGCGGAGAGGAGAATCGCGGTCTGTGTATATAGACAGATAGACGGGATATATATATACGTATATTCCGCGCGAGGAGGACGAACGAGACGGAGAGTAACAGGTGGCGCTGTCTCATCTCGCGCGTTCGTTCGCGTTGTCCCGGCTCTTCCCTCGCACACTTCTCATTCTTCTCGCCACTTTCTTTCGCCCCGCGTCGCGGTTGCCGGGTTACAATCCCTCGAGGTCATTATTGATGCCATCGCCGCGCGTCCCTCGGCCTCGGCGTCCCGTCCGAGAGCGAAACCCTCGCTGTCACCGTTCGTCACACGCTCTACCCAAGATTCGCGCGCGTCTCTTTCGCTATCCCCGCGATCTCTTCCGGGGTTGGAGAGGCTGGAGGGGGGGAAGGGGAATCGCTTTGTCCGTTGTCATATTTCCGTGTCCGCCGCCCTCCGAACATCGCGAGTCACATTCTTATCAGAATCTACGTCGCGCACTATGTCCGTCGGGTTCGCCCTGATAAATATCCCACGCGCAGCGACTTTCTCTTACGCTCGATAAACAAACACTTTGACATCTCGTTACCGACCCGATTTCGATTCTATAACCGTCTCACACTCATCGCACACGCTTTTTTGTTTGCAACCACGTCAAGATGCTTCGTAAAACATTTTCGGATTGCGCCAACCGTAAAAAAAAATTATACCGAAAAAAAACACGTTAGATAAAAGCAAATCACGGAGTCGCGGTAACTAATTCCCGAAAAATCGTGATGAAAACGCCGGGAAATTATCTCACGCTTCCCGTTTTTTCGACACCCGCGCGCGGATTAATTCTCGCGAGAAAATCGACGCGAACGACCGACGCAGTTTGCGCGGATTACCGACGAAAATCCTAAATCCCCGTCGAGGTCGACGGAGCGACGACGTCAAAATGAGAGCCGCTCTCGCTGTCTCTTTCTCCCTCTCGGTTTGCTCTTGCTACGCGTGGATTCAATAGCAAAGCCCCGGAGCGCGTTCTTCCTCGGGCGTCCTGACCGGCCGCCGGTGAATCCTGCTCCCGCTGTTGCATCGGCGGCGGCGGCGGCGGCGTCGGGGATTCGTTCGGTCGTTTCGAGTCAATTAGTATTCCGCGCTTGGCCATCGGCGCCGAGTGTTCGCGCTCCCGCGTGCCACCTCTAGCCTCGCTGGCATTTTCGCACACACACACACACATTGTGTGCGTCTCTCTGCGTCGCCAGGTCGAGTTTGCGTTCGTGCAGACGAGCGACGAGCGCTCGAGCGAGGTGCCGAGAGGGTTTGCCTCAAGAATATAATTCCGCGGCGCGCGCTATTTATCGCCGACACCGACGGCTGAAATATTCATGAAATAAACTCGATGCTCCGAGCGCCCGGTGTGGCCCCACGAACCAACGACGGCCCAGGATCCGACGCTGTCTGACTATTCCTGTGTCTCGACTCCTGCAACACTACCACACCCTTTTCTCTCTCTCTCTCGGTGCACGCGGGTCCTTTCTCCGCCCTCTCTCCCTCTTGCCCCTCTCCCCCTTCGCACCGTCGCCCCGCCACCCCCCTCCCCGTTCGTCGTCACCCTCGCCCTCCCCACCTCACCCCGTCGCTATCCCTCGTTGACGTCAGCCTTCCAGTTACCAGCGCCACTTGCGATGGTCCCACATTGTCTACTCTGTGTTAAGCTCGCAACCCGTGATCCTACACTGAGAAAAAAAATGGTCAATCCAACAAAACGTGCGGTTGCGGGCGGCGAAATAAATATTTTGCAGGTTGGACAAAATATTCGGCAATGCTAACCGAGATTTTTTAAATTCAATCACCAGTTGCTTCGATCAATTAAATATTTTGTTGGATTGAGCAATTTTTTTTCTCAGTGTACGTACCCCACGTACGCGATATCACGAGCGGAAGCCCTCCCCCCCCCTCCACCTCCCGCCCCGCCCGCAAAGCTTTGAGGCGAAACCTGACTTCGCCGAAAATACGTTTTTGCAATTATTATTATTTTTTTTTACTTAATTTTGATTGGGTCGTAACTCAGACGCGGATCTACGCCGAATAACAATTCGCAGTAGCGAACTGAAGTTGACACGGAAGCGGAGTGATGTTGAAAAATATGAATTTTTGTTTTCAGACCTTTCTGGTTGCGTCGTACGATCGCTTCGATATTTTCGCCTGGTGAGAAGTGATTGCGAAATTGTGAGTTTTCACGTTGTTTTAGCGAATTGATTCAACAGCGAAAGTGTGACGAGTCACGTAATGCGTTGGTGATTGGAACATCGACCTCGGTCGTTGTTGTTGTGGTTATTTTTTTGTTTTTTTGCTCAGACACTCAAATGGTCATTCCGTACAAGCCAATGTCAAGCGGATATCCGACCCTGGTCGCTGATAAATTGCCGTCTCGCGACGTCCTACGTAGAAATCTTCGCGTTTAATTATATCCAAAAGTCCATTTCATCTGTCACTGGCGTCCGCTCGAATTCGCGCGCGCGGATATTTTCGTCTCCGTAGTCTTTAATCTTAGTCTCGTAGTTTTATCTAGCAGTAGCCTAGAGTTACAGGACTATAAATTTACCATCTCTCATTCGTTCCGATCCTCCGTGCTCCTCGTTTCGCGATTCTCGTCGAAATCTATTCGCAATTTCTCCCACTCACCCTCGGCGCTTCGTTTTTGTCAGATCGCCGGGAAAACCCGAGTCTACGTCGAGAGAACGAAAAAACTCAGCAAAGCTAACAAGAGCTCCGGTTGCGTGATGCAAAATAAATATCGATGGAATAAAAACAATGTGCTTTTTTCATAAAACAAATATCGAATGTGGGAGTTCAGCCCATTACATTACGATGGACGTAGTATCGGTTCGGATCCGAACGCAGTAAGAAAAAAGAAAAAAACGACTGTTTGACTTACTAAATCAACGTTTGCCAACGATCAACCAAATTTGCGGTCAAAACGTATCGTTGGTCGCAAACATATTTCGGTCAACCGACGCGGGATAATTAGCGAGCGAACCGACAGTTCGGTATAACGACGGCAAACACGGATTTCGGCGACAACATTTTTTTTTCTCGGTGTTCCAAAATATTTGAGGCCCCAAATTAATCTTTTTTTTCCTTTCAATCTTCAAATTTCATCGCATTAACGATCGTCGTTCAGTTCGATCGATGGCAGCGCCGACGCGACCCCATTTGTCCACGGTAACCGAGGGGGGGAGTAGGGTGGTGTCTCTCCGAAGGTTACGTAATTAGCCAGAGCGTAGGTACACGCACCGCTCGTACCGCGAAACCCGCGTTCTGTCTGTATATCCATCGCCCGGCAATTAACGCGCTTCGTTAGCCTCTCTCGTTAATTCGACGCGGAAGGGGGGGGAAGGGGAGGGGGGGGGGGGGGTCGCTCGGGGGTCTCGCGCGCGCCTCAGCCCACAAATTAATAATCATGCGCTCGCGTTGGCGACCGCGTCGTCACCCGACAAAATTCGGCGTGCGGCTTTCGCCGGTAACGCGGCTACAAATATATACATAACATATGTATATGTATATTACAGTGTACATGTATATGTGCTTAGCCGCGCTTAGATATCACCGTCGGGCCGGCCCGGCGAGAGCGCGAGAGGAAAAGAGAATTAATTAAAAATCAGAGCCACCTCTCCTCTCCTTGCACCCCCCCCCCCCTCCCCTTCGCCACAACCCCTGGGAAAAGGGTGCGAGTTGACGCCACGCGGAGCTTTGACGAAAGCTCATCCGGTTTTTCCTGCGAATTCATTTCCGCGAGGTGCGGAGAGCAAAAAAAAAAAAGAAAACGAAAAAAAAGTGGCGCGCGACAAAAAGAGCGGAATTTCGTATTATATTTCGTCTCTCGGTTTGCCGGGCGCCGCACGAAGAGGCAAAGGGACGTAATATAGACGAGAGCAGCGCGCTCATTTCGAAACGTCCACTGTGATATTACCGCGCGCATCTGCCCCCCCCCCCCCTTCCACCCTCCACCCTCCGCAAGCTCCGAATGAGAGCAGTAGATATAAGGATGAAGGACTCTCGCTCTCTTTGTCTCTCTGTTACTCTCTCTCTTTCTCTCTTTCCTCCTCTTTCTCTCTCACGCCACTAACGGAGCATAATGTAGCCGGGATTCAGTGAAAATCTGTTGTAGCGCGGAAGCTTCTGTGATTAATCGCTCCCGAGTCCCTTTAATTTCGAGCTTAAATTCATTTCCTTTGTCCCACGAGCTCTGTTTCTTCTCTGTCGGGGCCGAATAAACAATTGCCGAGCGAAGAGACTGTCGGATGGACGACTTCTGACAAGGTGGTGGAAAACCGGGGGTTAGGGAGGGGGGGGGGGTGCGGGGGTGGCGATGTCATCTGGAGTAGCGCGAGGACGACGGGTAAACAACATATACACGACGGTATATATATAGCAGCGAGGTTTGCACTCCCGAGGTCTACGTAGCGCTGTTCGTCTTCAGGGGGCAGCGAGGGGTGTATGGGGGAGGGGAGGGGGGGGGAGGGGGCTGAACGGGACCGAGGGAAATTTAATAACGATTAAGTGCGCCCGAGCCCGCGCGTCGTCTCGGTGGCTTTTGGTGCTTTTGGCCGGCGACTTTTCGCGCCTCGTCGAGCGTCGAAAAGCAAAAAAAAAAAAATGAAACGTGGCTACTCGGGCGAACAGCTCGAACAAACTTGCGGGACTCGGTCGCCGAGGCCGGAGTGTAATTTGTCAGTCGACCCGAAGCGACGTGTCACGTGCTCGACGTACGAACATCGTCGGACGGTGAATTAACGCCGGGATTATACCGGAAAGCGAGTCAAAGATATCTGACGAGTGGAATCATTTTTGGAGAACATTTTTCGGCCGACAAAAACGATCAATGATTCCACCACATTTGGGCCATAAGCGTAATTAAAGAGCTAATCGAAAATAAAATAGAAAATAATTAGATGCGTGTTGTCGCAATTGAAGCATTTCTTTTATTTCACTGTTGGACACAAGAGTTATCAAATTTTTCGTCTCTTTCGAGCTCCCCGCGAGCGGTGGGTGAGAGGGAGAAACGTATAGGTATCAAAGTATCGCTAAACAGTGGTTTATCTCGATATATTAAAACCCTCAGATTCCGTCGTACGTTATATCAAATTTTTCCGATTCATACATGACTATAATTAATTCTCGATAATCCTACTTTACAGAAAATATATACTTCTCCTTGGGTATCGCGACACATTTTTCGAGGCTGTATATATATAGTACACGGCTCGTGCTGTCTTTTCTCTTTTTTTTTGTGTTGTCTTCTTACGTCTATATATGCAATCCCCTCTATTTCTTGGATTCGATGCGACGAGAAAAAATGATCCGGATCGAGGTCCCTGCGAACCGGCGATCCGGACTTGCTCTTTGATGTCAATTACTTGGCCGCGTTGCATCACTCGTGTGTCGAATCCTGTCATGTTAATTCGATAATTAATTAACATTTATCGCGTTTTACAAATATTTTAGATACGCGTCAGTCATTTTTTTTTATTCAAACTTCTCGACCTACCACAAGATTCGACACTCGCGCGCATTCACGGTTACATTTTTGAAAAAAAAAAAAAAAAGATCAAATCGAGCCTCCTTGAAAGGAGGCTCTTTGTCATTGATTTACATATCATTAAGACTCTCGAGTCCGAGAGTCCGTCGAGCTTAACTGCGAGCACCTTTTGTTCAACGCCATTTTTTGCATTTTTTTCCCCCCTTCCCTCCCGTTTCTTCTCGAGGTTCCTGTCGTCCCCCTCCTTGCGCCCTGTCGACCCCCTCGTCGATCGTCGTGCGTCGAGCTCCCGAGCTTTCTTTACCTCTGAATAATTTCCGCGCTCTCTTGGCTTTTTTTCCTTCTCGTCGGGCGCCCGTCGACGCGCCTCGAACGCGGTGGGTCGTGCGCGAGAATCCGCCGGAAACGACGCTCGGTGCCGCCGCTGCTGCTGCTGCTGCTGCCGCCGCCGCCGCCGCCGATGTCCGCACCGCGCCGCAACGACGACGACGCTCCGGCCGCGAGCTTTTCCTCGGCGCCGCGGTCGTGTCCTCGCCGCTGCCAGGGTCGCGGCTTTTCCGCTTCTCGTCCTGGTCGTTGGCCCTCCGGGGACAATGGAACGACGCCGGACGGCTAGGTCGCCAGGTTCTGTAACAGAGCAAGGCCGCCGCCGCCGGGCGGCGGCGTCGAGACTCGTTAAATGCTTAAAATTGCTCGTGAACTCGGATAACATTCGTGAACCGGTTGGGCACTTTATATATACCTATATATCTATACTATACATTTATATATACATATATATTCGTGCACCTAAAGGTCCGCGGTGAACTCGAGTGTGGATGGACCTGAGACCAACGGAATACTCGCGCAATTTAGTTTTTCTACTACTTTTTTTTTCTTTTTTTCTTTTTTTTTCATCCACCAGTCTTTCCGCGCCCTCTTCGTAGTCCTCTTTGACTTTTTCTATTCCGCGCCGAGCGGACTCGGGGCCGAAAGCGGCACCGCGAGAGACCGAAACCTACGGTTCAATTGTTCGCCCAACGATGGAGCCCGGGCAAAGAGGAGACGAGAGTTAAAGAAAGAAAAAGAACGGGAAAAAAAAGAGAAGGATAGAGATGGAGAGAGATAAAGGGAGAGAGGAAAATAGTCCCACACATGGTTTGATCGCTCGCTAATTCGACTCGACAATGCACCTTTAACGAGAAGCCAGAGCAGAGCGCAGAGTCGACTCTCACAGGACTAGACACTCTACTTTCGTCCATTGAATCGACAATTTCTCCATTTTACCGGCGCGGGCGCTACTTTTTGCCTCGCTGCACTTTCGCATCGGGTTTACAGCGTGGCCGGAGTTTTTGTTTAATTTTTTTTTTTCATGGACCTCGGCGTAAGAACGCTTTGGCTTTTGTCCCGCGAGGGATTTGCGAGACTGATTATGTTTGCGGTCCGAGTTGGAGAAGAAATTTAGGGCAAGTATGAATTTTACCGGTTGGAGCAAGTGCAGAAATAGTCAGATGGATGCGGCAATTAATATTTGTAACTGCGTATATACAGTTTGCGCAGCGATTTAGATTATTTTCCGCCCTATGCCTATCGGAGCAAATTTGTCGTAACTATGGAAGATTGGAGTGGTGGGGGTGGTGAGCGCGGAGTTCCGCAGACCGTGGAATGGAAGCTCTCGGGGTACCCTCGTCGTCGAACTTCCGGGCCCCCGCATAGCAGAAGCACCAAGTTTGACTTGGGAATTAGTTCCACCATTGATCAGGCTATTGTGTTGGTTTGATCTATTCACTTCACCGTGATGATTAGTCCCTGTGTACTCGGTCGGTGAGCGCCGTCGCCGCCGACTCTGAGTTGCCCCGCGGCGTGTATACATTGTAATCGCAATGAGACGTAATTACAGCGAGTTTCAGATTGCTTATGTAATTTGGACGGAGTGGAGAACCAGATGAGGATCAACTTTGCGATCCTGCGACCGAGAGCGCAACCCTTTTCGCGAGCTACGCCCCGACCCGGTCGAAACGTTTCCTATTTTGGCAAATCCGGACTCACGTAATTCCAACGTATCTCAAGCAGCAGTAGAAATGTCCAGAAGAACCCGACTTTGTCCACAAAGTCTACTAGCTCGTTGGGTCATCAAGTAAGTTGGTTTGTTCAACTGTCATCAGCTTTCTGTGTCACCCAATTTTTCCGACAACGCGCGGATAAGCGAAAATCCTATTTCGAAAAGGTGCTTTCAATTTGGATATCGACATCCACCTCTAATTACGCCATCGCGTTCAGTTCACTGCTACAAAAAAAAAAGGGAAGCAGATTATTACCGATCGCCGATATCAGTGGTTACCCGGGCCGCCGCTAAATCATCGTTAAACCATCTCGAGCCCGGCTCTCTCTCTTTCTCTCTGAAAATCCAATCACATTTTTCCCGGTTAGCGATATTAATATGCACGTACGGGGCGAAACGTTTTGCGGCGTTATCGCGGGGGGTGGTGGAATATCCGGAGCGGCAATTTTGCGGCGAGACGCGACGTCGAGGCCCGCGCGAGAGCGGCGACTCGACTAACCCGGCGGAACTCGGCATCGCGCGCGCGGTGCGGCGCGGCGCGGGGAGTTTCGTCCGAAACTTTCGGCGCCAGCTGTACGCAATCAGCTGCTAATTGGGAAATGATTGGAGGCGCCAGCGCAGCTCTCTCACCGGGGCTTCGCCCCGTGGCCGGGTCGCGCGTTCCCGATAGCGGATCGGGAGAGGCGCCTCCTATAACCAGGCCCACCCCCTCCCCCCACCCCCTCCTCGCACCGACGCCGCTCTCCCGCTATATCACTCACCTGCAACCACCCTCGGCCATCGCCGTCCAAACTTTCCCTCGCGCTTTCCTCGCAGATCTATAAATGCCACACGCACCCCTCTTCCCCGCATCCGCGCATAAATGCCAAAACGACGGACACATTCGCGGTTTCGAATCGACCAGCGACGGTGCAACGTATTTCCGGTTGATGTGTCTCCCTCTCTTCTGTCTCTGTCTCTCTCTTTTCCCCCTCCCTTCTGTTTCTTTCTTCATCCTTCCCTCTGCCCCCCCCCCCCCCCCTCGCTCTCTCTTTCTCATACACATACACACACCCTCCGTCATTGGACCGTTCCCCTCGCTCGCACACATCCTGGAATTTATGGAAAAAACGGCTCGAAAGCAACGAATGCGCCAAGTGAGTTCCACTCGCTTCCGCTTTTCCTCGAATCTCCCCGTGCCTTTCGCGCTTTCACGCTGGGGAGGAAGGGAGCTCATTCACTCGAGGCCTATACATATAGGACGATGCGTTCAATGGGATGACGGTCGTCGAGCCAGTGCTGGGCCGCTGACGCCAGTGTTGAACGGGAGCTTTTCGGCGTATACCAGTCTCTATCGTTCAGACTAACGACATTTTGCCTCGGCGGGAGTGCCAATCATTGGGTATAATGCCAGACACTGTGTGCTGACTCGGGCCCGCGGGTCCCTCGCGGAACCGCCGCTATTACGCGACGTACCTCAACGCGCGTAATTAGAGGAGTGCCGAAGCATGCGCTAATGGACGTGAATTCCCGAATTATACTACCGTTATTAAGGGAAGCGTCCTTGCGGTGGGATGGGTAAGATCGGGTGCTATTAAGCGTCCTCCCTAGCTGCCACCCTGGACCAGCGAGAATAGCTTGTTCCCACCCTCTAGCGCTTTTGGTCCTTTTCTTTCGGGGAGCATCCCTGAAGAGATCTTGAATGAAGGTCTTTTTCGAGTCTTTTCACCTGTAGGACCTACGCTTTCTACGACGCTTTGAAGTTAGTGCTATGTCGTTCAGTGTTCATACTGTACCGTAGGTGTCCCGATAATGAGTGAATAATTACCAAGGAGTATGAATGTCATGCCTCGTATTTGGTCTGGTTGAGGTGATTAAGTGAGCTGCTTCGACTGAATGACGCAGGTGCTATATGACTTCTATGGCGTTTTCATGGTTTTATAAATTTCCGAGCTATACTTTTGTGGATGTATGGCTTGCTTCTCAGCTTCAACTGAGAGACTCAGTTGATGTAGGTTCTATGACGGTGTCGTGGTTTTCTACTTGCAGAGCTACATACAAATTGCACTATGAAGGATGTTTGGCTTCCTTCACTTGCTGAAGAATCTCGTTTCAAGTATTCATCGGTGTTTCGGAAACTGTGCACGCATCGGTATTGATGGCAGACGTATTGTTTTTAGGACCAGTTGTTTTATATGATTTGCTGGTGGTACGAATACTACGAAAATTGCGTCTCTGTGATGTCGTCTAAGATCTTCGAGAAACTTGAATAATCCGTTGCTTCGTTTGGGCAATCAGCACCGTCGAGTTTGGTACGAAACCACAGCCGTAGTGACTGGTTCGCCGTTGGAAACCTTGTTGGTTAAGGTACTCAACGGCAGACTGGGGGTATCGATTTCGACTTATTAGCAAAGCATCTTCGTGGATATCGAAGCCTCCAGCGAGACTCCAGCAAGACTCCAGCCCGATGCTCGCCGCCGTGCGAGTACCAATAGACATTGCGCCTCGATTAATTCCAGGAAGAAGCTGTTGTCGAATGTACCGTTACAGGTCAAACAATTTATCGGAAAATGTAAATTAAGTACGCAACATTGAAGGTATCTTTAAGGCTTTAGTTTTCGAAACGTTTTCTTGTAATAGAATCCGGATCTGTCCGTATTACCGGAAGAATAATAACTGACGCCAGGCAGACGGTATTGCATAAATATAATAGAACGTTCTAACCAGCTTTTACAGTGCTTAGTTGGTTACCTAAAAAACGTCTGCTATTTCGCCACCTTAAAATCGTCGCTACAATCATCAAATTCGCATCAGGACAACGTGCGTCTTGTCTCATTAGAGGTCACATCGAAAAGATTGTGTCCCACCTCTCAGCGGCAGACAGGGAGAAACGTCTGGAAAGAGCTCGTCAACGGTCGCAAAAATGTCCTGAAATTCGTTAGCCAACTTTAGAGTTTCGTCGAGACTTGGTTCTCGCGGACTGCGGAGATAAGGAGGAAACGAGAGGGCCAGCGAGACCAGGACGAGGAACAAGGTGTGCGAAAGAGAAATGAAGATCAAGAGGCGGAGATAGCGGTCGTGGCCATCGGTGGAGCAAAAGTTTCGGGCAGTACTCGAGGCAAAGAACACGGCTGGAGGAGTAAAGGGAGTGGGAACAGCGGAGAAACACAGAGAGACAGCGCAATAGCGAGAGAGAGAGAGCGAGAGAGTGCAAAAAGATGGTGGAGCGAGCTTGGAGTGCATCGTCCGGAGTGCGAGCTTAACGATGACTTCGCACGCGATGATAAAGAGAGACAAGACATTGCCGAGCGCAACTTTGCCAGAAAATAAATGCCAAAGTGGCGCCCGGCTGTGTGCTATAAAACTGCTTGCCCGTCCCCTCCCCCCCACCTTTCTCTCCGAGCCACCAACGCGGCGTAATTCGCTCAGACATTTTTTTTCAATCGTCCTCCCTAAAAATAGCCCCCGTAATAAGCTGCTATAAAACGGGGTCGGAGAATATTCGATAGCGCGATAACCTGATTCTCGTTGCAATTATCCGATAGCGCCCGATAGTTCGACAAACGTGTGCGGCTATTTCTTGCTCGTGCACAATGAACGTCGGGTTCGAACGCTGCGGGTTCCGTTCATTGGAATCCGGACCACTTGGCGATATCATTTTACTCCGCGAACCATATAATCCTGCTGCCGCTGCTGGTGCGGCTGCTCCGGACTATAAACACAGTACCAAGAAACGCATATGCACTGATTGCGCCGACTGCCGACTAAATCTTCGACCGGAGCGAGCGAGATGGAAGCAATCGCACTGGTTCGACGCAGTTGCGGTTCTGGAGTGTCGAACCGATCTGCTCCGCGTTGCTTCTTGTTCGTACCGATCTTGCCGGGAGAATTGCTCGTACTTCCCGGGCGGACTGCGGGCTCATCGGGAAAACCCAACCGCGATTCACGGGACGAAGCCAATACTCGCGGTGGAGGTTGCGGCTGGGTGGGCGACGGGGGTGGGAGGGAGAGGTGGGTGGGGGATATAACTGAACAGATAACGCGCTTAGCCTCGCCAGATGGGAAGCGTTTAATTGCCCAAATTGATATCGCATCGCGCGAGCGAAGCGAGAGCAGCGGACGGAGGATCAGCTCGTCGCCGTTGGTTTAAGCCCTCCGGCTTACCTACGGAGTAGGTACAGGACCAACAACGGTGGGTAATAGAAGTGCTGCGCCGCGCCGCAAACCCTGGCCGGCACCATGGAAACACCGCGTGGCGCACCACCGAATCCTCGAATCACCGCGGCATTTCCTGTGTCTCGCGTCGCGAGAGACAAACCGGTTGCAAGGGTATCGCGCGCGCACCCTATAACTATGCGGGGGCTTCTAGTGCGCACGCGCGCACTCGGAATCCTTTTCCAGAACGAATCCTTTTCGTTGAGTTACGAGCCCCGAAGATTAAACGCACTGGCTGTACATTATCCCCGGCGACAATGCCGCGCGGACTCCGCAGGGAGAACGAGGATTCAACGTCGTGTAACTTGTCGCGGGTGGGATTAAACTCGATGGGAGACATTTGTCATAATTGCAAGTCGTTCCGCGGGACGATGTGCATTGTAGTCCTGGTCACTGGCGCGTCTGTGGCTTGCGTTATTCTCAAGTCTTATTCTTGGTCCTAGTCGCAAAACACTGATGGTGTTTTTATTCGTTTTTTTTTTTTTCGTGGTTGTCGATTTCAGGACTTATTGGAATAATTACCTGAAGAAGAATTTGTTTGCAGCTTGGCTAATATTCATTCATTTTTTTTTAATTACCTCTCGTTAGTCACAATTATAAATGCATATTCGTGTGCAACAATATTTTCATCAGCAGTCAACCATCTATCTGAATTCGCACGCGACACCGAAATTTCCGCGGAAGCACCAACGGGGCACCGAGGAAGCAATGCAGGAAGGAAGGAGGCTCGAAGAGATACGATAAGTGTATACGTTGTATCTTCGGCGAAACAAGCGACAGCGAAATATTTTCTTTACAGGGAAAAGCGCAACAACGCGTCGGGTCGTGCTATCTCCTCTCGCGTTCACGCATTTTTGCACATCGACGGGAGTCGGATATCCAGGACGTCGCGGATCACGGAGGGGAACGTGGGAGGGGTAGACGCTAGCGGGGAGAGAAGAGAGGGAGGATGAAAAGGAACGAAGCGAGGGAGACGAGAGACGGAATCCAGAAACGAACTCCGAGGGAAACGTGAGCGGTGAACACTGCGCTACAAGCCGAGCGTTCGGGGGACCCGATATACCTGCTTGAAATGTCGATAGCGAGTTTGTACGTCTCCGCGCGGAAAGCGAGGCCGAGAAAAAGCGAACGTATGTTCCCGGGAAAACGTCGGCGGTGGAGGGGGTGAGAGAGGGGAACGAATATCGCGCCGATAACGTTTCGCGCCGTGTTTTCCGCGTATAACCGGGAATGTTGGACGAGAACTCCCTGCGCTCCTCGGCTTTTCTCCGTCCGGCACCCCAGAGGTAAATTGTATTCATATATTCGCATCGTAATTTCGGGATCTGCTTAGTTCACCGGCCCCCGAGCGATACGAAGTTGCTTGGTACTTGTTTTCTCTCGCTTTTGCCGAATAGTCGATTGGCTCACGATTTTCCATACGATTTTGGCATTTTGTTGATGGCAAATGGTGATTTCTCACCTTTCCTGTATACTCTATTCAAAAGCTCGTGACCAACCATTTTTCGGGGTTAAAAAATACGTAACTAATTTAAAAAGAAACATATTTAGTATCCATCACGAAAAAAACATTAAACACTATAAACCAATTGTTATTTAGGACACATAGCGATGCAAAATGATCGAATGACCATTGTCCTTCCATTGTCCTTCGGCGAACACACGTTAAGAAATCGTTAGCGCATAAAAACCTCGACCAATTTGTGCCCCTCCGAGGACAAAATCCACCTTCTGCTTTCTCGTCGCAGTGGAAGAGACGAGTGTGTAACAGACAACAGAACCCGACGACAACGGTATCGTCGGCAGCCGAACGTACAAAAACTTGGAAACGTTTTAATTACCACTTTTTCGCGTCTCGCCGCGCGCGTCGCCCGTTGTAAAGAGGCATCGATACGTGTGTGCGCCGAGAGGTACAATTGAACGCGAAGAACGCGAGAACGGGGTAATGAAGACAAAAAGAGCGCCGGAGCGCGCGATACCGAATCCCGTATCAAAGCCGCCCGCGGGCTCCTCGCGGTGCGCGGAAAATATCGCTGTGTGCGATATTTTCCTCCCGCCGATGTACACCGGGATTGAGTGACTACGGTGGATGCTCTGCGGGGATGCTCCCCACGCGCCATACTGGATATACGGAAAAGCATAATCCGGAAATTTCGCTTCCGGCGTGCTGCGCGGCTTCAATCGCACACATGGACGGACGTACGGACGGACGGATGGACAGACCGACACGCATACTATACCAGCAGGTGAAATACACGTGCAGGTAACATATCGACATGCTGATGGAAGATAGAAGCTCGCAGCTTTCTCTCTGGCCCACGTGGAACAAAAAGGTTCGTCGAGTGTATTCCAGAGGTGGAGAGGGGGGGGGGGGGGGAGGGGGTGGATGGTGTGCGGCGCAATCCGTAAATGTGCACGGGCGTCGGCAAAAGAGCGACAAAGACAAAGCGGTGTAAACAGGAAGTTTTTGAGGTCGAGAGGTAGAAATATGTGATAAAAGAAAGCGAGCGGAACCCGGAAGGGGATGAAAGCGCTCCGACGCTGAGTGAATTCGTCATCGAGGGAAAAAACGCACGCGCGGCGTTCGCCATTGACATTATTTCATCTAACCTCTCGTCATTATCTTATTCAACGACTTTCGCGCTTTACTTTTTGTTTTTTTTTTTTCTTTTATGCGGATCTCCGGCTTGTTTCGCGTCAGAGATAAAAGAAGCCGAAAGAGGAGAGAGAAGGAGATAGAGAAGAGGGAGGAACGACGAAGAAGAAGGAAGCGGGGTCTGTCAAACTCGCGCTCTTTTACCCCTTTTGGCTTATTCGTCGCTCCCTCGCGTTGGCACTTTGGGCGCTCTGTTTTCATAACAAACGCACAAAGCTGGGGAAAGTACTTGTCGAAACCCCTTTAGAGAAATAGTCGAAAGACATCGGAACTGAGAAGCAGCGAGAAGGAGCAGGTGGAGGAGGGGGAAGCGGACCGAGGGGACGAGAAAAGGGATCCCCGAGAGTTTCCGCCGAGTCTCTCGCTGCTTGTATTTCCTCGGCCTTCCATTACCCTCGTGAATTCGACTTTGCTCGGCTTCTTTCCCGTCTCGTCAAAATTCAAACGTCTTAACTCGTCGCGAGCGCGCGACGATGGGGGTCGCGCGGGAAACGACGGGGACGAAGCTTCACGGAAATGTAGGACGCTCGGCAGGTAAAGAAAAAAATAAGTTAACCCGGTACGACTTCTTTCCTTTGTTTTTTTTTGTTTTGCTTTTTCCTCCACGGGTCTGTTATTTTTCCACTCGCACAATCGACGATACACGATTCTTCGTGTACACAGAGGTTGAAACAACAGAGGCGGGCCAACTGCGTGCCTAATATTTGCCGTGAAAGTCGAAGGACGATTCGGAGAATCAACTCCGTACGGTCCGACGATGTCGGGAGCTCTGCGCGGACTTAATTTAATTTTTGTTCGAACGCCGCGCCAGACGCTGCGCTACGGAAATTTCGAAACGATTTTTCGCCGAATACCTCGGAGAGGAGAATTCGCCGGACATTTTCGGAGAGAATTCCGCGAAGCGAAATTCTTGACTCAACTGCAGAGGAAATCCTTGCTCGGAGTAATAATGAAAAATTGATAAATACTGGAATATCTTTGCTAATTCTTCATCCGGTATTTTATTTTCCAGAACAAGAAAAAAAAAGCATTCAGGCTAAAAAATTTCTGAGGTATAATTATTTCAATAATTTGATTCAGAAATTTGTCCGTCGTATTGTCTTCCACTTGTCAATGAGAAAAAGGCTTCAAGGTCTTCAAGGGTTCCATAAAAACATCGCAGTAGGAGGACGTAAATAAATCACCATTAACTCTTTCCCAAGCTATTTTTATCGCGAGACACGAAGCAAAAGTGTCGCGCTAACCGTGCGCAATTTTTACTTTAACGAAGGCGAACCCGACGCGCTCGGCTGCAGCGACCTCAGCATAACGCGCGTCCCTCGCGTTACCGACGCGCATCATGCGTGCGGCGTTTCCTCGTCGAGACGGCGAGACTCCCGAACGTCCGACGTTGCGTCGTCCGAGCGACAACGTCGGATCGGCAAATTGCAGCAGACTTCGTTTCAGAGCGCGACGGCGATATGGAAAGCGCGTCGGCGTTGAACGGACGTGCGAGGGTGAACGGCGAGGAGATACATTCGAACGAACTGGTAATTACATGCGCGTCGGTGAACGGAGACGAAGTTCCTCGGTCTCGCGTCTCGGTGAACGCGTAATCACGCGCGAACACGCGATACACACGACGCCTTGCACAGTGTGCACGTCGGGCGAAACGAGGGGTTGGTGGAGTTGGCTCTAAGGGATGATAGGGTGAACCGTAGGGTATAAACAAAGACTGACGGCAACGCGGGCAACGGAGACGGAGAGAGAATGGGAGTAAGAGAGAAAACGAAGGAGAGTTAGAGTTAGAGTCGGTTTTATTTGATCCTGAAATAAAATTCCCTAAGGACCAAAGTAATACAAACAATGTGCAGTAAATTTAAGCATAAGCCGAACGACGGAATACTGTCAAAAATATCAGCGACACGTCCATCTTCTCACAACGAATATAATGCAACCATATGTCGATGAAATATCAAGTCTGACTTTCGGGGGAAGAGGAGGGTGGCTGGCAGGAAAATTCTATATAAGCGCATGGATATATCGAGAGTAAACATTCCGTCCACGTGCACGTGAACGTTGTTTTCCATTTTTCCCCGCCGCCCACGCGACAACAAATTGACGAACGGCGGCGCATACCGCAAACACGCTGGGGTGACGCCGCCACGCGCAGGAAAAATGAATCGCAAACATTGATTCGCGATTTGGATCAGTGCGCGCTATTTCGGATTTCGGTGAAAGGCTTCGAAAAAGGACGAAGAAAAAAAATGTATAGTTACACCGTGTGTATGATTCTCTGTAACGTAATTCTGACATCGTGATGAGGTCCTCTTGAAATCGCGTTGCACTTGTTTCCTGCAAAAGCTGATCCAACGCGTTTTCAGCATTATCAACGGGAGAAGTGCAACATTCGTTGCACCGCCCGAACAAGTTGCTGCAACTTTGAGTGCAAGGCACACACACACGGCGCCTGTACCTCTGCTCCGGCATCACCGCATCCGACGGCGATAGACAAACTGTTTATTCGGTACGTGTTTGACATCCCGGCGTGTACGAATAAGAGGGCGTATAACGCGGGTGCTGCGCGGTTGCGCCCTCGAACGTTCTGCAGCCAGAGCGAGAGAGATCGAGTGAGTGAGAGAGAAAGAGAGAGGCGGAGACCCAGCTATGTTTATACACCCGCTATATTTATCGAATAATATCGAGCGAAACCCGATTGACCCCATTAGCCCGGTTGAACACGGTGGATGCTGACTCGGGGCAGGTGGGCGCTCGGAGAGCCCGAGCGGGGGAAGCAGTCGAAGGTCCGTTTGAGCTTCGTTCGTACACTCCCTCCCCCCTCCCCCCTCCCCTGCCCTACGCCGCTCTGGCATTCCTCGCTCTTGGTAACTCGGACAGAAAGCAAGCGCCGTTGGTGAACGTCGAGAGAGGCAGCAGAGAGAGACAGAGAGAAAGCGCTACGAACAAACACGTCGATCTTCCGCCGTGCGTCGAACGGGGCTTCGGTAAACCGTGAGTTAAATTCGCGGCTGCATTAACAGGCCCGAAAATCCGGTCCTGTACCGGCGGGGCGCAGAGCGAGCACCGTGGATTCCCAGTAGAGCGAAAGAGAGAGAGGGAGAGAGAGGGAGAGTGGGAGAGGCTGCGACGTGTGTTGCAGTGCACCCCGGAGTCAGAAGTGTGCATCGCAGATGCGGAGCCCAATACGTCGGTAGTTAATGCCTGTGTAGGAGCCTTGGGAGAGCTGTCAGAGATGGAGATGGCGCGTCATGGGAGAGCGAGAGAGAGAGAGACAGAGAGAAGGGTGGATATATAGACGCATTGGCATTCGCTGGGTGTTGCAAAGCTAGGCGCGTTACGATGGGCTTTCTCCCTCACTCCACTCGCCCTCTCCCTCTCACTCACACTCCACACTCTGTCTCGCTCCCTCTGGAAAGCTTGAGGAACATCGATGACACCGATGGAGAGAGGGAGGGCATTTACGTGGCAGTGAGGGTGGCACGGTGATGGCGGTGGTGGTGGTGGTGGTGGTGATGGTGATGGTGTGGAGGCTTGCCGGTTCGTCGGGGGGGAAGGGGTGGGGCTCGACGGTATAACGGCATTGCCGTCGATGGTTGGGGTGGCGAAGCGTTGGAGAAGCACCGGAGAAACCGGAGAGGCAAGAGGGGGCTGGAATGACGGGGGGGGAAGGATGCGATACCAGTCTCCGGCAGCTTGCTGCTGGCAGCTATATCGGGTTACGCTCTGTCGCCCACCCTGTGTGCTACTGCCGCTGCTGCTTCACGAGCCCTCGATCCTCACCGCTCGCCGGTTGAAGCGGGCGATAGAGATAGAGAGAGAGATAGAGGGAGAGTGAGAGAAGGAGGAAGAGGGAGTGAGAGAGAGAGCAATCATGTCTCTCGCTTCGACCCTCTTCAACCTTCCCTCACAGTTGTTCGATATAGGTGGCCTAGCTCCTTTGCCTCTTCTTCGTCGTCTTCTTCTTTTTCCTCTTTCTCATCCTCCTCCTCTTCGTTGTCACCCTCCCTTTCTTCAGCTTCGTCTCTTTTCGTTCCGCCGGTTCTGGCCTCGACCAAACGAACCCCTTTTTGCCCCTTGGTGTAGCCACGTCCTTGGTGGGTGCATACCGAGAGTCTTATATATCCAGCATGGTATCTATACGACCTACCTTCGTGTTTCTCCGTCTAGTCCTCTCCCACTTTCTGTACACCCTGCACATTCCCTTACACCACCGCCACCACCACCACCCTCCTCATCCTCATCCTCCTCCCTGTTACTCCTGTCGTCGGACGACATCCTCTTTTATGCAGGATACTCGACATTATCGTGGAACAGTGTGCGCGTTGCCGTTACCCCGACGACTGCGGCCCCGATACTCCGTACGTGTATATAGGTGCGCAGGTCGCCGGGTATCAACTCCGCACTCGAGTGGATGTACGGCCAACTGCGGACGTGTATCTTTATGCCGGTACGACGTATGCAAAACGGCCGGGAACACGTTACGCGCGTTTCGCGATCGTCATCTTCGCGGGGGAAAATGTATCCCCGATACTCATATCCCCATCGACATTGCGTCCTTCGGGATCTATCGGCGGGAACTCGAGTTTACGACTGCGTGACACCTGGCCTGGGGGGCAAAAATAGGACGTGTACTCGCGGACGTTATTGCTTATTGGGTATATACGGGAAGCGCCGTTGGGTCTTCCCACTGACTATCGAATTTCGATAATAACCGTGGGGTTTTAGCGCTGGTACATCAACGCTCCCCGATCGTTCGGTTTCATTGAATCGCCACTTTTGGAGTGGCTTCGAAGGTGTCAACGATTATTCGACGCGTTTGGAGAGCCTTTTTCTCGCGCAAATTGGTACGCTGTCAGCCGTTATCCTCGATCGCCATTGAAGGGTCACGCGGAATTTCAAAAAAGCAAAACACGAGATTAACAACACCTCGCGAGAGGCGAAAAGCCACAAGCACCCGTAAAAGTTTGCCGCCGACGGTGTGGAACGTTAATGTGAACTCTTAAAACGTCGCATGAATTATTACGCTGCAGCGTTCCGCCCCACGCAACTAATGGTGCTTCTAGGACGATTAACCGTCCGTTTCTTTTGGCATAATTTTATGGAAAGTATCGCGCTGGTCGTATGTACACGACTGCCTTGTACTTTAACTGCATTAATTCGTCGCGCTGTTAATCGTTCGCCTGCGGTTTCGAGCCCGCGGGACGTATTGTCCATTAAGCCTGCGCTGAGTGTTTTCGTCAAACAAGCTGCTGACACGACTCTCCATGAATATTGATGCACTTCATTCGCTGACCGTATTGACGAAAATCCTAAGCCTATGCAGCGGTGTCTAAGTACTTGAAACCAGGTTGACATTGATCAAAGCTTCCTGTTCAGGACTTCACTCGTCTAATACATAGGAAGCCCCTTCAGTAACTCTTGATGATACAAAGCTGTGACTTCTTGTACGCCCGTTCTTTGAGCAACCGTGAATATCGATGCACTTGGTTCGCTAACAATATTGATGGAAATCCTATGCATATGCAGGAAGTCAGCATTCCACTTGCCTAATACATAGTAAACACCCTTCTGCAACTTTTGATAATATAAGACTGACTTCCAGCTAAACCTTATTCCTTGAATCCACGTAAATGTAATGCAAGGTGGATTATAAGTAGTAGATATAAATAATATCAACTAGAATTTTTCCCACATCCTGTTGAAAAACCCAGTCTTCAGATCTCGATGTCACTGTACACCGTATGCTCGATTCACGACGAACCGGTAATCTCCGCCGTACCGGTTGACGCGGTAATTCCGCGGGATTACGTGATCTCCTTCGGGTCTCCTGCGTAATTGATTTTCTCAGGAAGGACGGTCGATGGCGAAATTGAACCTGATTGCGGCATTATTGCTATTATATCTCATTCCGGTGTTCCGTACGTGGACGGAAAATGTGCTGATACGTCGAGGGGCGACGTATATCATCCGCTAAATCGTTGCAGCCGGTCGAAAAGAGAAGTTGCCCCGCGCGCACGTGACTCAACCTTCAACGAGGGTCCTACACTGGGCGAAGCGCAATGCGATCGGCGTGACCGGGTAGTCGTCCGCTCTGATGTCGGCCAGCCTCCTCTCCTCGACATCGGCCCCGGCTGCGCCGCGTTTACCCCTGCACGGTAATCTGGCTCGCGAGGGGAAACGCGACTCGAAATTCGAGCTCAACCTAATGGCCGGTGTCATCGTCAGCGCTCCGGTCCTCTCCGGTCCTCTGCCTCTGTTCCCCGGTCTATCCGCTTACTTCCCTCATTGGGTCCCCGTGCGCTATATCGACACCGCTGACCCGCACACGCTGCGTCCGGACGCGCGCGTGACAACCCGCTTTTCCCGAAATTACCTCCACCGATCCCCGACGCTTTCGACCTGGCGAGTTCGGGCTAAATAGAGCTCCAAATGAGATGAGTATCAATTCATCGCCCTCGTCCATCAATCACGCATTATACACCGCGAATTATATGCCCGCTGGTAATCGAGACGAAAGTAACGCTTCGCGGAGACTCCATTGTTTTGGACCCAAAAGGTCGGATCGTCACGTCCATTAATTTCAACGTGTATGCGCGTAAAATAATACCGCACAGACGACGCCCTCTGTGATCGGCCATCGTATAATATCAATGCTATAACGCTTCCGTTAATTACGTTAATAATAAACCGCTCATGCTGGGCAAACCGATTACAGCGTTAAATTTCCGTAAAAAAAACCTTCGGCTTTAATGCAGAACAGTTATGGACCTGGCTCGATGTGCCGGAGCTGTCGTATGCTTATTGATAATCCGGATAAAAGAAAAGTGTCCATGGAAACTCCATTAGCGTCAAAGCGGACTAGCAATTAATTTCGACGTCCATGTGCATTAATAATAACCCACACGCTGCTTCCATTTGATACATTAATATCTGAGGGCTGCGCACGCTTGGCGATACATAAATATATTTTTACCGTGTTCCATGACCTGGTTAGCACTTTGCTCGCGCGATGCACATAGCAAAGTATCGCCTTTCGCGCGACGCCATTCTTTCCGGCTGTGCAAGTCGCGCGCCATGAGAATTTCCTACATCTCGGCTCTGGACTTCGCTTTGGCTCTTAGTGATCCCAGAATCCCCTCATCTGGCGAACTGAGGAGATCAAGAAGAGTTGAGGACACGGCGAATGGGGGGATGAAGAATGGGAGGATGAAAAACGGGAAAATAATGGGATAGCTGAAGGTCCGTTTCTCAAAAATCCGTGGAGAGAACGACCCACCGGTGAGCGTGACTGTGAGACGCGAGCGCGACCGTTGGAAAGCAGTGTTTATCGCTCTACTTCCGGAACCTAATCGATCTGACGCCCCGCCGACACCACCGACGCTCCAACGTTGCGCTCTCTTTCTCCCGGCGTGGTCTCTGCGACCGGATGCTCGTTCCAGTGCTTCATCGTCCTCAGCTAACCCTGACGCGCACCTTGCCCCAACCCTCGTCTCGTTACTCGGAAACCAGGCATCGTCCTTAGGATGTAAATTAATCAAGTATCGTACCGTACCCTCTGCCGAGGTCCCGGCAGGGTTTTCAAGCCCGGTCCACATCAGCTTTTCCCATTTAACGCGTTCTTCGCGTCCGTTGGCGATCCGTCGAGGTGTATTTATGAACCGGCTCAAAAAAACTTTGACAAAAATAACTTTGCGACAAAAGACCTTTAACAAAAAGAACTTTTGCAAAAAGAACTTTTACAAAAAGAACTTTTACAAAAAGAACTTTGCGACAAAAGAACTTTGACAATAATAACTCGGTACAAAAAAAAACCTGGACCTTTGAAACTCGGAAAACTCAGAAAAAGATCAACAAAAAAAATTAATTTTCGTCAGAGTAAGACTCGAACCCACGACACGCATGCCGGGCGTATGTGCAGTCATCCGCAGAAATATCAATTTCATATCCTCACAGAGATCTTCAAGTAACGAGTAATCAGCTCGTTCGTGCGCTCGTTTAGTACAGTGTTTACTTGGTCACGATACACCATAACAATAGCAGTACACACTAACGGCGACCACAGATTCACGGTACGGTTTTGTCGCGAAGAGATTATTTCGTGAAGTTATTTTCATCAGAGTTCTTTTGTCGCAAAGTTATTTGTCCCCAAGTTCTTTTTCCCAAGTCCTTTTTGTAAAGATCATTTGTCGAAATCATTTAGACGTGCTACCTTATGAACCAGTCTCCAATACAGTGTGTTACATTGCTTGCGTCCCGTTTCAGGAGCCGCGCCGTTAGCCAGTGAGTCACGAGGAGATACTTCGAGCTACTCCCCGAGACTTCCGACGATATAAACCAAGCGCAGTTTCGAAGCGACGAAGTTTTCGCACGGACGCGCTCGCCGCAGTGTCCTTGATTACGCGAAAGGATTTCTTGACAAGACGACTGAGGGCTGAGAGATGGGGTAACGTCGTCACCAGTGGAAAGCTCGCCTCCAATTAATCCACCCCTCGCCGCGGTGTTTCCGCCGGAGTTTCCAATAGTCGCGCGCGGGCTCCGCCTGCGCCCTGCAACCATTCCAAGCTCCGATCAGGTTAACGTCAGTCCTGTCTTATCAGCTGCGCGAGGCTGACGCACGTCGCGGAAAGGCGTCAGCCTGGGTTGACGACACTTCGCGCTCCAGGGGTAAACAAAAGACCTCTCTCAGGATTACGAAACGGTGGCACCGTTTCGTATCCCGCCATCCCTGCTTGGATATTGCAATACGTCGCCTTACCCGATGGCACGGAAGGCGCGTGGCGGCTGGTTACGTGAGGCAAAAGAGACAGAGCGTAAATGCAATATGTGGGTTGAGGTGGCGGCCGGGGGAGGACGGTACGGTGTTTCGCTGCGCCAGAGAGACGCAATATAACTGAAGAGCGAGGCTCTGTTCCTGCGGTGCATAACGGAGGGACGCGCGCGGCTCCGGGGCTTTGGGATCATATGCCCTGACGGGTGACGGGCGTATCCCCTGCAGCTGTCCCGTTATCCCGGAATTATGCTGGCCTGTGAACCTGTCCGCGGGCGCGGACTGTTCATCCTCTCCTACTCGCTCCTCCACCGCCACCAGCGCCTCTTCTCCTCTCTTCTCCCGGCTAGGCTGAGCCTCTGCGGTGGTGGTGCTTCACTTTCCAGCTCGCCGACGTCGGCCGACCCGGTACACCGCGCGCGTCGCGTCGTTCATCCCTCACTCCTTCCAGCGTTTCTCCCGAAGCGCTCCGCGCGTCCGCGTGTAGCGCGTGTGTCACGCTCTCCTCACCAGCGTTGCGTGGTGCTCGCGGCGGGACCAGGGCAGCGCGATGCCAGTCCGGGAGTGAGGTTATGTACTCGTAGACATGGGAAACGTGAGCGCTCGCGCGCGCGGGGTCGTTGGTTGCTCTGGTCGCGGTTAGCCGACCAGCCATCCAGTCAGCCCCCGCCGTACGCTCGCGTCCGGATGTGCAGCTGCCACGCGCGCTATGAGGAACGAACAGAATCACGAAACGCGGTAGCGCTGGACGTGCTCCGGGGAGCACCGCGAGCGCGTCGGTTCCCACCACCACCCCGTAGTAGAACGAACGTCGCGTCTGCGGGAGCGCGCACGGGCTAGTACTGCACCCCTTGCTCTTGCGGGGTAGCGAGCAAGCCGCGGCGAGTTGACTGCAACCCTGGAGAACGAGCGTGCAACCTCGGTTGGGTGTCTGTGTACTGTGTTTGTGTTGCCGCCGGGCAAAATTTATGCGTCTCTCGTGACCCGGCAAGCGCTACTCTCGCATCTCCGCGTGTACTCTACATACACAGACACGAGGCGGATGTCTGTAGTGTGTTGTGTCTTCGTGGAGGAAGGTGTAGCCCGCTGTGTTGTTCTGGTGCACCATCAACCCGAGGAATTTTAACGATGGAGAATGAGAGAAAAGTCCGTTTGGTGCGCATCTCCACCCCTAATCCTCATTATGCCTCCCTGGTCGACTGGGAACTCGGATGTGTGCGACGCCGTTTCCATCAAACGTAGGACTAGAGCTAGCGGAACTCTCTTGAACCCTGAAGGCGACTCTGATATGGTCTACTGCAGTGATACATATCACGTTTGCTTGATCTATCAGAAAATCCTTTTACGATTAGCCATCAACGAAAACCGGGCGTGGACGGAAACTCAAAGAGATAGGAGGCGAACTTCGACTTTCCCATTGGAGGGTCACTCCTCTGCTGTCCTAGGATCCTGCGCTGATTAGCGATCTAGGGGATTATAGGGAGATGATTAATCGTACATGGCATGAACTGCAGATGTTAGGATCACAGAAAAAGATCTTTGCCTCTGTCTAATATCGCGAAGTGCAAGCAGAGAGTAAAGATACAGATTGCATGTAACGTTCTGCAGGCAGAACGCATGATTATATCGGCGTCATCCAGACTTTCCGGTGGCTCCAACTCGGCAGTCTGCCAGGGCTTTCATCGTGCCCTTTGAACGTATCCAACAGCACTACATTTTACGACTGCGTTCATTCCTCAAAGCTCTTGCGACGGTAGCACAAGTGGTTTGACCGGAAATGCGGATGTATGTGGCGCTCTGTTTCTACCCGCAGATCGAGAATGAAACTTTCGAACGCTGACGCTGATGCCCCCGGACTCCTGCGGTCGTACAGCACACGTCGTTTAACTATCCGAAAATCATGCCACGATTAGACATCAAGGAAGGACAGCGTGCATGGACATTCAAAGACACAGAGGCGAACTTTGGCTTTGCCGTTGGAGGGCGCCTCGTTCTCCATCCATAATATCCAGTGTGGATTAATAAGCAAAGTAATTATCGCGATGTCAAGGTCACATAATTCAGAGCTTAAGCGCAGACGTTCGAGTTGAAGGGAAAACCATGCCAGCTCCTGGTGTCTCTGGTAGAAAATCTGTCGCGTTACATCAGGCCCAAGTGGCGGTTGCAGCTAAGATCCTGGCAGGTCTAGTGCAGCTCTGGCAGGGCTAGTACAGCTCGTTTTGAGCTACCGTGGCCCTGGTACGGCTAGTAAGACCACAGCAATGCTGGAGTGGCCAAGCAGAGCACGACCCTCGCCGCACGTAACGCAGATTCCCCACCTGCGATACCGCAATCCTCGACGATCATAAACCTGAGAAAAGATGCGAACACGTGCGTGAAGTGTACTCGCGCGCGCTTCTGTAGTGCTCGCGATAATCCACGTCATCGAGACTCTCGAGTGGCGCCAGCTCGAGGGTCTCTCCTGAATCTCTCGTCTCGCCCTTCGAAGCGTCTCGCCCCACAACCGTGTCCTCTCGATGCCGCGCGAGAGCTGGGCAGGAGGGGTGGGGGGGGATCGAGAGGAGCTTCTGGAGAGAGCGGGCGCCACTATCGAATAGTTTCTCCGGAGAATATATATCGGGGGCCGGGTGCTGGAAGCCACGAGTGCTCTCGCCGGGTCGCCGATGCAGCTCCGTTCCATTGGCTCGTGCGGCGAGCCCACTTCCCGTTAGCCCGACCCGCGTCCGCAACCAGCCGCAGGCCGCAGGCCCGCACCCTTCTGACTCTCGACAACCTAGGCTCCCCCTCCCCCCTCTCCCACCCACCCCGGACGCTGCCCTCCTTTATCTCGGCTGCTGTCTGCGCTTCTCACTCTCCATCGTTCCCACCCTTCATCTCCCCTCGCCGCCGCGGTTCCTGAATCTCGAACCTCTCACTGCCCCGGCGCTCACCAGGTCCGATGCCTCAGCCGCACTACTCCGAACCACCGACGCCACCGCCGCGACTACTACAAGCGAACAACCCTCCGTAGTTCGCCTGCTAGGAGAGTCCGTACCAGCCCTCGATGGCCCACGAACGCGGCGTCGGGAGAACCCGCGCTCAGCTCGCCCTCTCCGGTTCTCACATCCTCGCTCTCGCCGACCGCTAAACTCCCCGGCTTCTGGTGGCGGCGGTGCCTCGCGCTCACCCCAGGAGCATCGGCCGCGGGGGCGCCCTCATACCCGCCGGTGACCCGCGTCCGACGCTCCTCGACTATCCCCCGCACAGCGGGGGGTAATAATTGCTCCTGAAAGCTCTCGATCCAAAATTTCCGTGCGGGTTTCCCGGCGCTTCCAAAAGCGCGACGCACACACACCCCAACGTTTTCCATGGGCTCCGCGTATAACGCGTAATCCCCGAACCCAAAAGGCGGAGTGTGCGGGGAGATACACCGCACGGAAGAGTCTCTGGGCGCCCTCAGGAAACCTGGGGTCGGCGAATGAGCCAACGGGGCATTAGTGTTTGAATGAGTTGAGCCGCGTTGCGCTGGGTTCTCGTGGACTACGCGGAAGGTGCGGACGCGGCGAAGGCCAGCGCCCCGTACGACTCTCGCAGGGTGTTGGTGCACTTTAGCGTGTACTCACCGTGCGTCGCACTTCGTCGGTTAGACACAGAGAGAGAGATGAGAGAGAGAGACGGATGGAGAGAGAGAGAGAGTGAGAAACGGCGGAGAGGGAATTCCATTTCTGTCTTTGTCTTCCCGCGCGAAGCTTGCCCCCTCCACACCGAACCACCACCACCACCACCCGACCGACTGGGTACTCTCGCCTCGGTGGCTCCGGGTGACTCCGCTCCGGCCAGGTCGCTCCGCGCACTACTCGGTCTCACTCCGCGTCGACAAAGGCGACGGCGTTTAATCGAATCTCGAGTGAAAATGTAGTAGAGACAAGACTGACTCTCGAGTGAAGGATTCGCTTTGTCTCTCCTCTCTCCCGCCGCCGCCGCCTCCCGCCTCCGCCGCCACTCGCCGCATCGCCGACCTCCCGCTTAATTCGCACTCGCTGCGATAACGCTCCATTTCTGTGAGAGCGGGCGCCCCGTGTAATATAATATTCCACCGGGGAGCGCGCGCGGATTCTCCCGGACCTGAATTATACAATATCTTGTGTAAATTTTCACGGTCTTATCTTATCGCACGGCGACGAATTAATTGATGGCCCCAGACTCCGTAAAGCGTCTAAATAGAAATACGCGTTGAGAGGGGAATAAGTGTTAGCTGGAAGACTGAGGCGCATGGATGGTTGCGATACATCTTTTTGCGACTTGAAAAGAAATTAAGACCAGGGTACAGGGGCAATGGATCTGGGACTTTTTTTAAATTTGTTCCGCTGTATCTCCTGTGTTGCTCTGATCGCCGGGGACTTTTATTCTAGAATCAAATGAAGAAACTGCTACTACTACTCCTGCTGAAGTCTCCAATGAATACCAGCTTTTTAAATATTCTCGACTTATTTTACGCTTCTGTATTTATGCTTTCTTGTTGTCCCACGATACCACTCTATCTCTCTACGTCCCTATTCCCAGATTGAAAAAAGTCAGTGGAAGACCAACTAGATACCAGAGCCAATAATGAGATCGAGCTATGAAACCGAATAACGTAGAGAATTCGATTGTGCATATCGAAAAACTATGTAGCGCTCGACTCGGATACCGAAAGCTGTGGAGAGGTCGTAGAACCAAAGAACAATGAAGCTATTGACCCGGACATCGATTACTAAGGAGCAATCAATGAGGACCTGCAAAATGAAGTGGCTCATTACGCGGATATCCGGTGTCATCCGTTGGTCTCATTCCAGATCGGCTTAAACGATTTTCGTCCGGTGATCGAATGATCGATATACTCACAATGTCCTCGATCCTCGAGCAGCCCTTTCTCGCCATGCAGACAAGGGCGACGATGACGCCGCCGCCGAACATCAGGAGGAGAAAGACTGCGAGTCGCCATCCGTGGTCCCGCTGCGGAATGAGCCGCTTGGCCGATGGGAGGTTGGCGACCTCGGTCGTCGTGACCCCCAATCGCGACGCCTTCACCAGGGTCGCCCGTAGCCGTCGCGACGCCTTTTCGCACGCCATTTTCGTGGGGTTCGTGCTCTTCGAGGCTGACCTCGTCTTCACGTGAACGTGATCCATCACCGTCGACGCCGATTAATCACCGACTCCTTGACTGACCGACAATCAAACTCGCTGTGACGTTACTTTCACTCGACTGGACTATTCAATTATCCAATTTTATCAATAACTACATGAACTTGAGGTCGTTTCACTGCGTTGCACTGACAGACGTCCCACTTTAATTAAATATTATGCGTTTTATATTATTAATATTATTTTACTATAATTTGTAATAATAATTAATATTACTATTTTTTATATTCTTACTATTATTATTATTATTATTAAAGCACAAACTTCGTAGAAAAGATTTCGTCGCTCCGAATCGCCATATCACGATGTTGCTTCCCTCCTCGTTGCGTCCACGTCGCTTATATTCCTCCTTCACTTCTCTCAAGGTCACGCCTCGGTCCCTCTAAGCCTCCTCGAGCTTTCCACGACTTTTCCCATTCTCTCTCACGGTCCTTCGGTAAAACGGGGACGAACCTTTTCTCGATAGTTTCCGCGGATATGTTCGACCGTGCTGCGTGTGTCCTCCGTGCGTCCTCCTCTTTGTCTGGCGCCTGGGGTGTTCGCCGGTAGCCTCGCGATTCACGGGCTTCTCTCGTGGATTTTACGGGGTGGGTGTGGAACCTCCTGCCCCTTCCGCTGGTCCCCCGCGGACCTTGTCGTTCGCCGTGATTCTTCCCTCGATATCTATCTCTGCGGGCTCAGCCCGGAGCGCGGACCCGGCGCTTGGCTACTCGGATGTGGTCGTTATATTTTTATGTCCACCAATGGGTTTCCCGCGCTCACGGGGCAAACCCGGGAAACGATGAAACGAACGCTCGCCGGACGACGGAAGAAAGAATATAACGATATAGATATATAGAAATATATCTATATCTACGTCTATATAAAGGGCGAGGGCTCGTGGTTCTTCGTCCCTGATTTCACAATTCCATCCGCACGACGACGACGAGAGACACTGAAACGCACACACCAAACACCGGCGAGTACCGGGGAAAACTCTCGAACGTGCCGCCGAGGCCCCGCGCACCGTGTACTTTATACCGTTGCGCACGTCCGGTCGCTCCGCCGGGCGCTTTATTTACGACGGAAGAGGCGATAAAAATCGCGGGCGGCTCTCCGCGCCACCCCCCGCTCACCGATAAATTCTCAAGGACGGTTGTCCCTTAATCGCTCTCTCGACTCCGGCGTAATCGCGGTGTCGCTGCTGCTACTGCTGCTGCTGCTCGTGGGTCCCGCGAGCTTCCGCCTCTTCTTCTCTCGTCCTGCGCGTCGTCGCCTCACTCGTCGCCGGTTTTCCCTCGGAACGGTTACGACGATGACGACGCCGTCGCCGTCGCGGTGGAGAACATGAGACACGAAACTCCCGCACCGTTGCTCCCGGCGACTCGACTCCTTATTCGCCGCCTCGTGGTGCTCGCGCGAGCGCCTCCCGGTCGCGCCATTAACCGTAGCGCCTCAACTCGCGCGCCGCGTCGAATCCAATCTGTCGGAGTGGAGGGGTTGGTTTTTTTGTTCTCGCGCCGATTCCGAGCGAAACCTTGACTGGCCACGCGGACTCGACAAACCGGAAGCGAATCGACGCCGTCGATGTCGGATGCTTATCTGAAAACAGAAGTAAACCAGGTTTAAGTCGATACAGCAGTCAACTGTAATTCGTTTTTTCTCAATTAGCATTTTCATCGGAACACCCATAAAAATTTGAATAGAGCGTTTAGAAAAAATGTATATATTTATATTACTCAAGATACGATACATAATCTCAAATATTATGACATAAAATCACGAAAAAATGTTCACCGAGAATTTCTCGTAAAACTCAACGTCGTAATCGAGCCCGAGTCGATGTTGCGACCACGCGAAAACCATCCGGGCGTCGCCGAATTAATTGAACCGTATTAGCCGAGCCTACTCAATTACGATAAAGCAGCGGGTGACAAATTATTCGCGAGACGCCGAGAGACCGAGAATATCAACGGCGAGACCGCTGATATTCTCGCTCTCACGATAAAATATACTTACGCGCGACTTGCGGCGGTGAACACGACGGCAGCCGCGCTGCCCGCTCGCAGGTTCGAAGATAAAATGTGTTCCGCGTGTGCGCAGGTTCTAAGATAAAATGTTACGCGTGCGCGCAGGTTCTAAGATAAAATGTTACGCGCGCGCGCAGGTTCTAAGATAAAATGTTACGCGCGCGCAGGTTCGAAGATAAAATGTTCCAGGCGCGCGCAGGTTCGAAGATAAAATGTTCCACGGGCGCCGGCTCGTTGCCCCGCGGGTAGGGAGAGGGGAGGGGGTCGCTCTGTCCCTCTCTCTCACCGCGGCGCAGGGTTCACCGCGGTGAGAGTGAGAGAGAAAGAGGGCGACGCGATCGATCGACTGCATGGGCCGCGTGTATGCAGCACAAACCCCCGAACACCTGAACCTCCCCCCTCCACCCCCGCGTTTACCCCCTCGTCGCACACACGGTACACGTTGACTAATCTATTTTGTTAACTCTAACGACCGGTTTCGCTAATCGCGTAAAATTAGTCGCCCCGGCGTCGTTAACCCCCCCAACCCCCTCCCCTCCACCCTTCGCCAACCCTCCCGTCCCCCTTCCCCCCCAAATCCCACTCGTTCGTCTCCTTCGCTTCTGTGCTCTTTCTCGCAGCGCCTCGACTCAGCCGCGCGACTCGCTAAACCCAGACGCGAACCAACTCTGCAATTTTCTTCGCCTTCCCTTTTCCCTCTTCGCCTACTCTCAGCCTTCCCTTCCCTCTTCGCCTCGCGCATATTCGCTCGTACACCGTCCGCCTCTCTCCGTGAACTTTTCCCGTTGCGCCGTTGTCACGCCGCCTGGAATGCGCGCGACGAATATATCCACGGATTTATCGCCGCGATTAGCCCTCGACCCCCCGGCCAACCCCCTCCCCCCCACTCTCAACTACTCCGAGGTTAAAGTCTTTATAAGTACAGGGGAGAGAATAAAAACTATTTATAGACGACAAACCTGCGTCGTTTGCGGAGTTGGGAGCAATAATGACGGACGGGGTGTTATTATATTTTGCGTAATGTTAAATCGTTATAGGGGAATCTCGTGTAACGATCACCCCTTATATAAGGAACGCTTGGCGACTTGTACTTTGCGTCTCGTGTGGAATGAGACAAGCATCGTTGATATAATTCTACACTCGCGGGGGACGAATCGATGGTACGAAAAATCCGTGGAATCTCGACGTACTCGATAAATCGTGGAAAAAAAATTATTTCAAGTGATTCGCGTTGTCAAGTAATTTTCCGTCACTTGTGTCTCGCAATATCGTCCGCTTCTGTCGCCCAGCTCTTCAGAATCTTGGGGAAAATGAGTCAAACGTCACCGATAATATTTACGATTCGGAGATATCACAAATTCGGCGAACGTCACGGAAGAGTTTTTCATCGACAATTCCATCGGTTGGTCAGTGAAAAAAGGAACGTGGACTTTCTCGCAGGTGCGCGCCAAGCGGACGAGCAAGTGATAAGAAATAGCGGATAGCGGATGGAGAGGAGCAGCCGAGGACGCGGAACTCGGAAAATAAGTTTTCGTTGGAGCGGAGAGAGAGAGCGGCGGCGGCGGCGGCATCGGAGCACATTCGGCGAATGACCGGCGCGTTCGTCGAGGAAGAAAATTAAATAAACGAGAGAGCTACGAAAGTACAGAAGGGGTCGTGCTCTCCGTGGCTCCAGCGACGGCGGACGGCGCGGTCGGTCGGTGCACGCCCCGGGCCCGAGGCGATCCCGGTGCGTTTCTTTATTTCCACCGCTCCGCGTCTACGTACTACATCGGGTGGGAGGGAAAAGTTGTGCAGTTGTAGTCCGCGGCGGATGGAAGCCAATCTGGTCTCGTTTCACGTGGAGAGACCGGCCGCGACGCTCGGGCGATCCCCCCGAGCTTCGAGTTACATTCGCTCGTTCCTTTTTCTCGCCGATCGAATTCTCAAGTTTGCTGTCCAGTCGCTTTTGCCGCTGCTACTTGCAAACAGAGAAAGAGACGTGGGCGAGAGAGAGAAGAAAAAGGGAAGGAGAGGGTGAAAGAGGGAAAAGGGAGAGGGAGGGAGAAGGAGAGAGAGGATAAATGGACGAAGGGAAAGGAAACAAGACGATCCGTGATAAAACTTTTCGAACGCCGGCAGTAATGCCTTCATCCACTCTGTCGCTCGAGCTTTTCAACGCCATTCATAATATCCCAACGGAAATTTGAGCTTCATTGTTGCAGCCGTATAATGCCATTGGCGAATAAAGTTCCGCGTTTCGGTTGCGGGCGATATAAATTTCGCCGTTGGGTAATCGCGACGAACGAATCCGCATTGATAAAAAGCATTGAATGCGCTGGAGTGGGGATGATGAAAACGGGAAAACGTGTGTTCGAAATTATGAGTTGGAAATTACTGTATAACGGATGGAAAATGTTGACTTTAAAACAGAGAACAATTTGACGAAAATGTGCAACGTGCGTTAATTTTTTTTTATTGGCGCTGACAACCGACTACAAACTAACAAACATTTGTGCATAATCAACGATAAATGTGTTAAAGCTTTTAAGCCTCGCGAGTCAAATAATCACACCCGGCTGATAATTCGTGCCATCGAGATTGCTTCTCGCTGTGTTATCATTAAAATTATCACGAAAATACCAGACGACGCAATTAAATCGTATTTAATCACACAAAATGCAACCATTGACATTTAAAAAATTCTATCAGCCCAGTTCGCGTGTCACAATTAATCGTTAGACAAATTTCATTGCCGTCAGCGATAGCGAAGATTAATATCTTGGAGCAATACAAAACTCATTCGCGAGAGAAAAAGACTGTGCAATTTTCTCTCGTTCTCTGTCTTCGGTTTTGCCCTTATTTGCCCGTCTTTCGAATAATAACCCAACGCCCGGGGTGTCATCCGACCGAGGGAAATAAGATCCGCGCAGTCCCTTTCGTCGTGTTTCGTCACGGAGGATTCCGCGAAAAGCTCTAATATGCTATATACAGCGGAGTCACGCTACCGCATAATACGCCGCTATATCTATATATATTAAAGTCGTTCTAGTCTCGGTGCGGCGTCGCAAAAGGATCGAGAAGTCCTCTCATCCACGCGAGAAGTAAGTACATTGGAGAGGAGGAGATGAGGAGGGGAAGGAGGAAAAGGAAGAGGAGAACGAGGAAGCTACGAGGTGGTAGAAGGAGGGAGGTGGAGGAGGAGGTTGTCTGCCACTGCGAGACGATCTTTCCGTTTTCGTCCTCCACCCGGCAACCGGCAAGAGCTCATCCCGTATATTCTCGGTGACACTTCCGAAGCCACTACATCCTTATCGGATCGGACTGTCGGGCTCTCCTCTCGCGACAGGAGTCTCAAAAGTTTGCGCGCCTCCCAGCGGGTTGCGCCGCCCGATGCACCGTGAGGACCTCTCGCGCGCCTGAGTGAAGGGGACCAGCGGGGGCGTGAAGGGGAAGGTGAGGAGCGGAGGTAAAACGAACGTCGCGAGACGAGCGCGCGAACGAGGCAGCCGGAGTGAAAGAGAATCGTGGCCGGCACGACGTAGCGAAGCTGGCAAAAGCCTCGCGTGATGAATAAATAAAGTGTACGAATGGCGAGTCGTACATATATATGTTGAATATAAATATATATATACACAGGACATATACGCGCCGTGCCAATCGGACCGACGCGAACGACTTGCCGGCGGTGCACGCCGAAAGAATTTCTCCGGGGGTGATTTATGAGCGCTGAATACTTGTATATACGGCGCGATACGTGTACTTTGCGAAATCAAAGCGAGGGCCTGAAGGTGCCGCGAGGAAGCGAACATCACGGCGAGGATGAGAGGTACACGTAATGCCGGATACAAAGTGATGCAAAAATATGCGTCGACTGCCGGTCAAAGGGCGGAGTAAATTATGAAAGCGCGAAAAAAAAACTGGAATGATAATAATGGTAATGAAAATAATAATAATAGTAATAATAATAATAATAATAATAATAATAATAATGATAATAAAGACAATGAGTCAGGCAAAGTGATTTTTTTTTAAACCCTCCGCTCGACCTGCAGGCAAGTCGGAGTCCTGCCAGGGTTGAACCGGGTGAGAACTTATAAGCGCTTTCGAAGTTCATAACAACAACAATAATACTGATAACAACGACGAACGCTGCCGGGCAGCGAGATTTTCTCGCGGAAACAAGAAGCTCTCGTTTCTGTAAACACCTCTGCAACGATCTTCAATTTCTCTACGAAGAAAAGTACCAGTCGTGGGGTTGTACATCGTCGGAGAAAGCGGCGAGGTTTCTCGAACTGCAACGCGCACTTGGGCGGACATCAGTGGATGCAGGTTGATTTTCACTCCGGCGAGTGGAGGAGAACTTACCGCGTCGGACGGTCCGGCGGACGTTTCCATCGATAGAACCGGTCGAGTAAAAATGCATGGGCATTTTCCATCGGTCCGCGGGGAGGTCCGTGTAGACCGAGAGATGCAGTGGCGTCACTGGCACCCGGTGTCGGGGGATGCAGAGACAGAGACACACACATACACACGCAAAGAGAGACAGAGGGAGACAGAGCGAGGGACAGAGAGACTGAGAGAGACTGAGAGCGAAAGAGAGAGAGCGACAAGGCAGACAGGGAGAGTTGTGACGGTTCACAGATGCCAGGGTTTCCATATATAGTCGCCGGGATTTCGCGGGAATCGAAAGGTGTCTCTTAAACGGATTGCTCGCCGAGGCGTCCGAGCGTGAGGCTTTGGCCCCGGGTTTCGTATCTCGCGCGCACCCGCTTTGAAATTCTTCCTCATTCTCCGCCGCTCGCCCCCGGACCTATCCCGAGCGCGGTGCACACCGGCGCGTCCCACTCTCTCGCCTTCCGCCATCGACTCCTCTTATTTCATCCCTCTTTCTATCTCTCGCGTCCCCCTCCTCGTCCTTTTTCATCCCACCGGTTCGGCGGGGAACTTGACGCCGTCCGAGCGCGCACACGTGAATACAGGTTGACATGCGAATTCCTGGATCGCACTTCAGTAGCCGCGCGATAAATCTGTGAGAGACAGAGAGAGAAAGAGAGGGGAAAAGAGAAGGGGAGCGAGGGAAGATTGAAGAAAGTGAGAATTCACGATGCAATCCATTCGTCTCCGAGGACTCAACGGGTGAGCGCACTCCTCAAAGGTGGACGAGCAGCGTCAAGTCCGGAGCCTCGAGAAAAGGGAAAGCGTCGCGAAGTAGAAAAAGCCGGGTCGGGTCGGGCATCGATCGCGGATCGGAGAGCAACTATACGACGGGTCTTATGCGCACCGTAAGCTGCGGGTTATCGTTATCGACGCCAAACTCTGAATGGAATGGTGAAATGACGGCGCCGATGAGCGAGCGGTCGCGTAATGAACAAAAGAAAAATCGCTGAGCTCACGACGTAATTCTTCTGACCCGTGATTAATTGTACGCCACGGGTCTTCGTCATCCGCGGCATGGACCAAACGCGCTTTATTCAGTCGGGCCTTTTGCCTCGCAAAATGATTTTTGACTTATTCGAAAACCTGGCAAATTAAAAAAATATTTATATAAATAATAATTAAAAAATGTTTGGTCAGAATGTTTTTTGTCAGAAATCGTAGATCTAGCCACCGGGCCGAAAACCGCCCAAATCGGGGTCACGAAATTTATTTTTTCAAAATATCGACTTCTAACCTATACCATCGTTCTCAAGTCGCATATTCTACCCCTGAAAATACTGGTTACAACCCTTTTTTAGTTGATTTGAAAAAAAAAAAAAATTTGGTCGAACAGTTTGTCAGAAATCGTAGATCTGGCCACCGGGCCGAAAACCGCCCAAATCGGGGTCACGAAATTTATTTTTTCAAAATATCGACTTCTAACCTATACCATCGTTCTCAAGTCGCATATTCTACCCCTGAAAATACTGGTTACAACCCTTTTTTAGTTGATTTGAAAAAAAAAAAAATTTTGGTCGAACAGTTTGTCAGAAATCGTAGATCTGGCCACCGGGCCGAAAACCGCCCAAATCGGGGTCACGAAATTTATTTTTTCAAAATATCGACTTCTAACCTATACCATCGTTCTCAAGTCGCATATTCTACCCCTGAAAACACTGGTTACAACCCTTTTTTAGTTAATTTTGAAAAAAAAAAATTTTGGTCGAACAGTTTGTCAGAAATCGTAGATCTGGCCACCGGGCCGAAAACCGCCCAAATCGGGGTCACGAAATTTATTTTTTCAAAATATCGACTTCTAACCTATACCATTGTTCTCAAGTCGCATATTCTACCCCTGAAAACACTGGTTACAACCCTTTTTTAGTTGATTTTGAAAAAAAAAATTTTTTGGTCGAACAGTTTGTCAGAAATCGTAGATCTGGCCACCGGGCCAAAAACCGCCCAAATCGGGGTCACGAAATTTATTTTTTCAAAATATCGACTTCTAACCTATACCATCGTTCTCAAGTCGCATATTCTACCCCTGAAAACACTGGTTACAACCCTTTTTTAGTTGATTTTGAAAAAAAAAAATTTTGGTCGAACAGTTTGTCAGAAATCGTAGATCTGGCCACCGGGCCGAAAACCGCCCAAATCGGGGTCACGAAATTTATTTTTTCAAAATATCGACTTCTAACCTATATCATCGTTCTCAAGTCGCATATTCTACCCCTGAAAACACTGGTTACAACCTTTTTTTAGTTGATTTTGAAAAAAAAAAATTTTGGTCGAACAGTTTGTCAGAAATCGTAGATCTGGCCACCGGGCCGAAAACCGCCCAAATCGGGATCACAGTAGGTTAAACAGTGCTGCAGCGCTCATTACGACAAACTGTCAAATCTCGCGCTGTTAAACAAAAACTTTTGGTCGTCACGGCCCTCGACCAATCAGAGGCCGAGTTATACCGACAACAATGGTCACGTTGGCGCGAATTACGCACTTTTTAGTAGTAGATGTGACATTTATTTTTTGGGTTTTTTTAAAATAAATATTTTGTACTGTCTGGATCAAACTAATGATTATTCGTCTTAAATTCATTAACGTGTATAACTATCTATAAATGCAGCGCGAATTCAATTATTGTAATCGAGACTTTGACGTGAAAAGCGGTAAAAATACACTTTTAGTATCGCGACGAAGTTGCTTCTCGCCGAGACGTTTCGTCGGCGACTCTTCTTCGGCTACTCACTTCATTGTCATCAGTTTTCCATTTGTAACTACATTTAACCCCGTCGACGCTCGGCGTAAAGTCGGCTTTATTCAAATAACCGACGACAAAACGACTCGCGACACGCTCGGGGAATACGTATTCCCACCGAGCTATCATTTAATACGCCGTAATTTCCAGGAACAAGATAAAACGTCGCTCGCGGACAGTCTGTTAAAATATCCCGAGACTACTGGAGCTGCTGCTTCCAAAACCGAAGAAACAGGGCGTGGCCCAGGACGTAAACTCAGAGACCCTCGAAGAGTCAATTAGTCTCGTGGAAGGTGCCTTAATGTTCTCCCGTCGTAAATTAAAATTTCCGCCTTTGCGCGAGCCGACATATCAAAGCATAAAAAACGTAACGCAACGTAAAAAAAAAAAACTGTGCCATTCTGTGTGAAAAAAAATATCGAGTGCCGTCTGCAGCAGCGTTTTATCGCGCTTCCCGCGATTAATTACGCGCCCGTCGTGTCTGTTTCGAGCGTCTCCACTCGCGCCGTCTCCCCTTGTGAAAATGGGCAGCCTCTCCCTCTCCCTTTACCCTCGGCTGCGGATCGTGATACATCCAGCCTGTCCCCCTCCCCTTCCCTTCCTGCCGGCTGTGGATCGTCAATCGCGGGTATCGAATTGAGAAAAAATCCGCCGCCGCGATATGTGAATCCGCGCTAGAGTTTAGGTAGAGTTTACGACTCGCGATAAAAATAAAACGTGGCGGGCGACACCTGCGATCATTTCCCACGATGAATTATACACAGTGCGGGTGTATGTAGCCCTCGCTCGCCGCCGCTGACTCGCTCACTGCGAGTCAGCGGCGTCTGACTCGCGCGGGCTTTATCCACTTATCCGTCGCGCGCGCTCGACGCCTCTGACACCCTGAGCCTCGGCGCTCTGAGCGCCCGCGCGTTATACCTCCGTATTCGGTTACATCGTTAGCCGTATCGTTACTTATAGCCGCGCGAGCGCCCCGGCTTGTCGACTTTTCGTTTTTCAATAACTCGCGCTCACGCGCGGTTGTTGCGAGTTCTCGACGAGAGATTGATCGATCGGAGGGCGTGGGGGGAGGGGGCTGGCGAGGGGGGGCGGATGTTGCGCGAGAACTCGAGTGAAAAGAGAAAAGCTCGTTTCATATTGGGTATATATAGCGACTGCAGAAATACAGCGCGAGATCCGGCGCGTGGTATCGGCCCTCAGACTCAGCAATTTCCACTCGGCGCTCGGGGGGAAAAACGTTTAATCTCTTGCACTTTGGCGCTCCGAGTAATTATCGCGGACCGGATCGACAGCGCGCAAAAATCTCCGCGCCAGCCTCGTATAACCAGACAGTACTGGGCGGTGCGTGCGGAAGATTAACGGTGACTCCGAAAAATCGGGACGGTTCTGTCGGGCGAGCGAGGTCATCGGTGAATAGCGGCGAGGGGGTGGAAAGTGAGGGAGGGATTTTTAGGAGATAGGGTATGCGTCTGACTCGGTTCTGCGTGTGAGCGGACGATGACTGTGGGAATGGCGAGATGATCCGAGCAGGGTCGAGTATATTCCTAAAAAACGAGAACGAGGATCTGTCAGGGCCTATAAAGTGAAAAAGATCCTTGTTCCTATAAGGCCAAGTAGATATCTCGTTCGTATAGAGCAAATTAGATCCTCGGTCCTATAGAGCCAAGTAGATCCTCGTTCATGTAGGACAATATAGATCCTCGCTCCATGTAGGGCAAAGAAGATCATTGTTCCTCCAGAACAAAATAGATCATCGTTCCTATAGGACAAAATAGATCCTCGCTCCTATAGGGCAAAGTACATCATCGTTCCTATAGATACGAGGGGGAGCCTTCAATTTCTACTCTGTGTTCCGACCGCTCGTTCTCTCGACCCGTTTGACCCCCGCGAGCGGCTACGAATCGAGTTTATTTACATCGAACGCTCGTTAGCGCGGCCAAAAAAACGGAAGATTATGTCGAGGTTGCGGGCGAGGTTGCTGCCGACGCCACTGCTGCTGCTATTGCCGCTGCTGCTGCTGCTGGTGAAGGGGCGCGTTAACGCTCCTTCGACGTTTCGATAACAATGGCAACGATTATCGAGCGGTTTATTCACGCTCGACCAAACGAGCGAAGAACGAGAACGCGATTGGAAACTCATGACCCCCCTTCCTTCTTCCTCCCTCCGCACTCTCCCTCGAACAACCACCAACCCTCACCCCACCAGACCCCGCGCAACCGTTTACACATGGTTCCCAACTCCGACGTGACCCGGTAACTTTGAAACCCAATCGCGGCCACTCGATGACGATGTTCGCTTCACAGACGGATAGATTAACTACCGATGTGGTGGGATACAATTATAGACCCGCTCGATGAGAGAGGTGCATTTTTATTCTGTCGCTCGTCCGGATTCCTAAAGTTTCAAACGAAGGGAAAGGTTTTGCCATTGGCGCCGAAAATAAAAAATAGAATATACGTCCTGAGAACGATGATATAGGTCAAACATCGATATTTTTACAAGAAGAATTTCGTAACCTTGATTTAACCTTTTAAGGTTTTATAAGAGCAGCAGTGCACAATTTTTTCGCCTTTTCGCCAATTAGCCTAGTTAATTTATAAAATCCAAGCCTCTTTCGTTGATCTACAACGCACAAATAATTCCCCACGCACTTGGGCAACGCTTTTTTAGATTTCCGCGGGCAATATTTACGTATATTCGTATCTTCCCAAACGTTGCGCTAGTAAAAAAAAAAGTGGCCACTATTTCGCCAGTGGGCGCGACGTCCCGGTGGCGTGAATAATTTTCCCGACTGTGTTTCCGCAAACCCGGGCGCGACGGCCACGGTATAGCGGATCTTTTCATCTGTGTTTCTTTCCTTTTTGGCCTTCGCTCGACGAACAGCGCCGCTCGTATACAGCCGCACCACCGACCGAACGCTCCGAGTGCAGAACCGCGGCAGCAGCAGCAGCGTCGGGCGAGCCTGGCGCGATATATAGCGGTCCATTGTTTATTCTCGATCGGCTCTCTCGGCGCCCGAGAGCCAACTCGCTGGTGGCAGGAATTATTGAGTGAAAATAAATGTCCGCGTCGCGGTAGGCGCGATCGCACTCTCGCCCGCTTTCTCTCCGCGTTCGGGTCTGATTTTTTAACATATATACGATTGCTTCTATATTACTTTGTTTATATATTCACACAAACGCCGCATTTTCGCCATACTTCGCTCGAAATTTCGACGCTCAAAGTAAAACGCCCATAAGTCTGTCTCTTTCGCTCCTACCCTCTCTTTTGGGTTTTTCCGTTCCGTTTTTCTCGAAGACGCGGCTTCGAGTTTCGAGAAAACAAAAGCTTAGCCCAACTCTGCGGTATTTTCGCACATTCTCTCAAAATGTGAGCCTTATCTGTTTAGTAGTTTAGGAGAAAATAGCTCACAAAATGTTTACCCGGAGGCGCCGGGAGGTGAGGAGGGGGGGGGGGGGGGGGAAGTACCACTGCCTCTTAAAAATGACGAAAAAACCTCGTGGGAGACTGAAACGTGCGACGAGTTTTTCGCGTCGCGCGGCACAGTCGATGCAACGCATGACACTCGCTCGCTGCGTCCGTGCGCGACGCGGAAGAGATGAGTAATGTTCGACAGCGTCGATACGGGACACGGATAAAGTCTCCCCGAGCGGTGCGCGGGTAGGAGGTCGAGTGCGAGGAAATGAAAAAAAAAAAAAAAAAAAAAAAAAAAAAAGCAACGGGAAAGGTAGATAGGACGTAAAGATGATGAGAACGAGTGTGCGAGGCTCGGCCGCACGTTTCGCGGCGAGATATAAATCTCGACGTTCCCTCCTGAGCATTGGCCACGGTGCACCGGAGCCTTCGACGATTTTTCTCTCTACTTGCGCGAGAGAAACTGCCGGTCGTACCGGGCGCCGCACTGCTGCTGCTGCTGCTGCTGCTGCTGCTGCTGCTGCTGCTGCTGCTGCTGCTGCTGCTGCTGCTTTCCGGCCTCGCGAGGGTAGAATCACCCCCGCGAGTCGTCCTACGCTGCGCTGCCATTGCTGCTGCTGCTGCGTCGGTGATTTTGATCGAGAGGCCGACCAGGAGACTCACGCGCGCTGCACATACAAAAGTACACACGACCCACGGTCGCCCGCGCGCGCCCCGCGCGAGTAGGAAGCCCCGCACGTATATCCTCGCCGCGGCTCGTAAATAAAAATAAATCGACGCGAATGCGGCGGCGCGGCGGACAGACAGGAAGACGTCGAGTATATATACGACGTATATACACCGCACGTTGCGGCTGTGTGAGTGAGACTATGCGTCGTTAATGCAGCACGGAGCATTCCAGGCCGGAGACGATTTAACGACGTATTTTTCCCCCAAATATAGACTCCGTGGTATAATAATCATTTTCGGTATAAAAAGTTGAAGCTCGCGTAAGGGAATGAAACTAATATTTGCGGAGCTTTCGTTCAGTATTTTTTAATAATTTCGTTTGTAGACTTCGAGTATTTTCAGCAGAAGATATAACGAGCTCTTGCATTTTCCCCACAGATATCGATTCATTGGTATAATTATCACTTTTAATATGAAAAGTTGAAAAGCAAAGGAATACAAAAAAAAATCATAGCTTTCGGTCAGAGATTTTTAATAATTTCGTTTGTGCACTTCGAGAATTTTTAGCGGATAAACGTATACAATAACGCACAGTGAATCAATTACGATTTCACTCGCCGCCACGTTTCGCGCATCGGCGAGAGGACCCACAGATGGAAAATCGTCTGCGCGCCCAACATCGCTCGCTGCAATCGCTCGCACCTGCGGACGACCGACATATACCTGCGAAACTCGCGTGATTTCGATAATCCATTAAGCGCGAATTTAAATAGACCCCGAGAGCACTCGGAATGATGATAATAATAATTCCCGCGTAATTTCTTCCAAGTACTCGGGGTTTTATTGAAATCGACGGAAATAACAGCGAATTTCCGGATATCCTCAGTCCGAAAATTCGGGCGCGTTCGCATTGCTGCAATCACTGGAATCGTTAAAAAAATAAAATCGAACATTTCACGAGAAAATTCAACTTCGCCAGGACCTCGTTAATTTTGGTAACGGATAATGAGAGGGTCACACACACACACAGTCCAGTTGCATTGTGGCTGACGAGAAACGTCCCGTATGCGAGCGAAGCGGTGGAGAGGATAGATTAAAAAAATGTTAGTACGGTATTAGCAGCAGCGGCGCTGGCGGTGGCGGCGGCGGCAGCGGCGGTGGGAAGCTCGTGAAAGCTCCGAATGCCGGGCGAGCGACGGTGCAGGAAAATAAAAAGAGAATTATTGAGGAGAAGAAATAAATCAAGAGAGGGTTTGCGGCACTGGTGCGATTCCCTGTAGCGCAGGCTATGTACATTTTTATATATATGTGCACCTCCCCTCCTTCTCATACCCTTCCCCCTCCCTCACATACACACACACGCATATACAGGAATACACATAAATACACATATATGTATACATATATACACATAGGGTGACCGCGTGCTTGCACTCACTGCAGTATACGACTGACTGTGGGCTCTGGGTTGGTGGGGAGGGGGGCGATGGGACGAAGAGAGGGACGACGGGAAGCAGCGATGCACTCGCCGACCGCGCGGCCACGGAGCCACTGCGAAATGAACGTGATAAGGGCGACACGTGTTGAGCAAGCGGCGTCTCGCTCGCTCTCATCGCCCGGCTGCCCTAGCATCGGCCGCGCGCGCAGTCTGCACCGACGTCGGGTTCGTCGGGGATGATTCTTCGGTGCTAAAAGGGGAGGCCAAAGCTCCCCTCTCGGCTATCTCTCCGACTTCCTGCGTCGCAGCTATTGCTCACGCTGGTTCCACCGACTTTTCTTTCGGCGCCTTTTCCGCCTTTTTTCCCACATTTTTTTTCGTAAGCTTCGCGCGTATTTCGCCGCTTTGCCGTAGCGTAATACATACAGAGCGTCATCGAGAGAAGAAGGCGAGAAAGATGAAGAAAAAAAAACTGTATATTACAGTTCGACCTTTCTCGGTGTCTTTTTCGCCATCCCCCCCCCCCCCCCCCCCCCGCCTCCCGCCCCATTCTATCTCTGCCACCACCCACATTTTTTTCATACGCTTTGTGTGTACTGCGCAACATATGAATCATCGAGCGAAGAAGGCGAGGAAAATGAAGAAGGAAAAAAAAAGCCGGATTATTCGGACAATCCTGAGAGATAAACGACGAATCACTATGTGGCCGGATTTGCCACTTAAATTTATCGATCATTCGATTAACTCAACAGTGATGCTTAATGTTTATCAAATTTATTTGTTAATTGATCCAACGTCGAGCGGCTCGCGATCGAGATCGAACGGGGCGCGTTGGATATCCGAGGAGGCTCGCGCCCTCGTCGCGCTTCATCCACTCGAAAATCATATCGGATTTCGTCCAGCCGGAGTACGCGTGATGATTACCTCCTCTCTGGGCCATCCGGCCACGGTTCACTGGTGATTTCCGGTAAATAACAAAATAAGGACAAAAATGTTAATTGAATCTGTAACGTCGTCAGTAACGTCGTCTGTAACGTCTGTAATTCTAGGACGGTGGCTTTTTTGTTGCCACGCGAAAACCGTTCCTTGAGGTAACATTTTGCGTACCAACCCAAGAATATTTCCCTTTTCGTTATCCTCTTTACCTTTCCCGTTTCCCTTTCGACTCTAGCTTTTTCCCTTTTCTTTTTCCTTTTTCTAAAAAATAAAAAAGAAAAAAACAACAGTCACATTCTGCGTTCTCTCGAACGGCAAAGAATAAAACGCAGCTCGAAATGAACCATCGTGGCCACTGTAGCGGATGAAAATTCTCGAAGGTTTCGTTCTTCGAACCAGGTTGAAGCACAGTGGCAATCTGATACCGATAATGAAGAGGGCACTTCGCCGCGTGCGGACAATCGTCCAGGGAGAGTCCAGGAAGGAGGGGACGAGGTGAGGGGCAGGGGAGGTGGAGGGGGAAGTTGCAAAAATTTAATTAGCCTTTTCACATATTATAAGAGCGATGGAATACCAGTAAGAGGCAGGAGGCAAACTTCCTTTTCCTCTCAATGGCGCAGCGAGCGAGCGAGCGAGCGAGAGCGAGATCTCCGCTTCGTTCCACGCGCCACGCGGCTTTTCCCGGTCCCTTTATTTTCCCCGAGAATGCGGCGTGCATCCCAGTCGACTGGATTCTGCGCCACCGGCGTCGCCTCGCTTTTCTTCTCTCCTTCGTTTTCACTACCGTTTTCCCTCTCTCTCTCTTTTTCTCTCGCTCGCTCTCACTCGCCGTCTCGCTCTCTCCCTTTCATTCATCCGGACTGCATTCGCTTCAACGCCCGTGCCGTCGTCCTTCCACCGCAAGCCGCCCGCATCCTCTCGCTTATTCGACTTTGCGCACTCGCGTTTTCTCCGTTTTCCAGATGGGGAAAAACGCTGCGAGAGACGTCGGGAAACGAGAACGAGCGCTGGGTCGACGGGGGTTTCGCGAGGGGCGGGGGTGGGGGGGGGGGGGGGGGGAGAAAAGGAGGGAAAAAGGTACTTCGCGGGGTATATAGCACCGGCACTGTATGTATAAGAGGCTCGCGAAGAATTATCGTCCTTGAAAAGAAGCGAGTGATCGAAAAACCGTCGTTGCCAGAGGAAAAATATAATTTGGCACGTGAAATGTGGGAGCGGACGGGGGAGGGTTGAGAGGGGGAGGTGAGCAGAGGAGTATAGTCGGTAGGGGGTAGAAAAAGACAGAGTAGATGGAGACGAGTGTGTTAGCGTGGGAAGATATACGATATATATCGACAATATTTTTCCTCGACCAACTGCGTCGATGGTTCTCACCGTGCGACTCTCCCAGAGTCGTGCGAGCGAGAGAGACAGAGGAAGAAAATTGTCGCGAAAGTTTATCGTCCCCGAGAAGCGCGCGTGACGAGCAGGGATAAGTGATCCTGCGTGCCGAGGGAACCTTGCGTTCGCTGCGAGAATGCGACGCGGCGAGGAAAGTGATCGTGTAATCGAATTCCCGTCACTCTGGCGACGAGGACGGTGGATCGGGTTCGCTCGCGACGCGAGTTCGACAAACAAAAGTGCGTAAGGTCGAAAATTCGTTGCTTTGTTGTGAAATTTTCATGCGGAGATAAGTAAGAACTTGCGAATCTCGGGAATGAAGATTCGTGGACAACGATAAAAAATGTCCTGCCGCGAGTTTGACAAACAAAAGTGCGTAAGGTCGAAAATTCGTCGCTTTGCTGTGAAATTTTCACGCGGAAATAAGTAAGAACTTGCGAATCTCGGGAATTAAGATTCGTGGACAACGATAAAAAATGTCCTGCCGCGATTTGGATGAAATAATTATCACGATAAATAAAGAAATCATTCCAATTAAAAAAAAAAAAAATAATGGACCGCAGGCGACGTTGGCGGAGACGACTCGTCGCCGGTATAATTTTTCACCGTGTTTCCGGGAAACGAGAAACATCGGAATGAAAAATTATTCCAGACTCAAACACAGAGCGGTGTGACGGGCAGGAATACGGAGAATAAAAAATAAATTTGAAAAACCCAGAATAATCGCGTAATCGAATTTTTGTCAAGCGGAAATGGAAAGCGCAGTGACAGCGGAAAACACGTCCGACGCAGTACGTACGTTAAAATTTCAAATTTCGCCCGGCGGTACGTGCGTTCCTTTTTCTCGGTCGAGAGTACGACGAGGAAAAATGGTGCGCGCGAGAAGGAAAACAGGATCCGCGGCGGTGAGCGAGAAAATGTTTGCAAAAGAAACGATGAAAAAGTTGCTTCTGCGCTCCGTATAACCATCGCGACTTTTTTGTTTCAATAAATACAAATATAAATATAAACGTAAACGGAACTATAAATACACGGATTAATACATTTATCCGTGTTGCAACAGCGAAAAATAAATCGCGATGCAATTTTTTTTTCACAGCTGTTAAAAATACATTTAGAAGGTTGTTTTTTTCACCGGCTAATTAGAGAAGTCAAACAGTGCAAAGAGTCTGTATAAACAAAGTGACCGATTGTGTAATCTGATATCTGACATGTCGATCGATGCGCGAGGATCGGGGAAGTGCGAACAGGAAATTCTCCGTCCGGCGCAGGTGTCGAGGAGTTTGCTCTGGGAGAAGTTGGAATCTAAGGAGAACGAGTAGGCGACGTCCGGCCTGGCAGTAGTGCGCGACGGCGGTCAGGCGCCATCGGCTCTCGACCTCGGCTCACCCCCTCGACCAACCCCTTCCTCGCCGTCCTCGGTGCTACGGAGCCCCTGGCATGCTTTCTCGCGTGCTGTCGCTCGAGGCTCGCAGTTTGCTAAATAACTCTCTCACTTGAGCTATCCTCCGTCGCACCCTTTGCCTCTGCACGTACCGTACGTGCACACCACGAGCTTCCTCCCCTCGCTCGAGTGTCGAATAATTCAAACGATCCGCGAGGGCAAACTTCGTCGTGTCCCTGCTATACAGAGAGGACACACAAACACGAAATATATATACAAACATATGTATGTATATAGAGAAACATAAAAAGGCAAATACTCTAGAGTCGATGATACTTTACATATTGTTTTGTTTGCCAGTTTTGCTGGCAAAAAAATACTTCACAATTATGTTTGCGTTGAAAACCTTTCGCTGTTGAATTAGGAATTCCTGGTCCTTGAGACCGGTGTTGAACATGGTGAGAAAAAAATGCTGCTAGCAGAAATTATATGCAAGAGGTGTTTGTAAATATTGCTTGAAAAAATAATGCGAAGGAAACTCTGAAAAGTTGCTTGCTCATCAATTCTCATTGTTTGCAAAGCCACCTGCATGAGAAAGTTTATCTAGTAATTTTTGCTTTCTCGTGGAGAATGCTTTTTCAAAATGTAAGTTAATGAGAAAGGTACGCGCCTGGTTCTACGTTGCAGTCTTATTTGAACAACGCACGAACTGGGTCACTTATTCAATTTCATTTTGAGTTACCAGATAATATTCGTAGATTTATGTTATACGTCATAGTTTCGAATCCGCTGTATCGATTCGGGCCAAACGCAAAACGAAAAGAACCAACCTTAATGGAAACTATATTTGCAATAAAAGTTTCGAGCGTAGACTTGCAATTTACTCAAGTTAGTCGTTTTTAGTCACTTTACTCGTTGTCGTTTAATGAAAAAACACGGAAAATTCTAATAAAACTTTAACGACACACCGAGAATACCAATTAAATCCGCAGCCATGGAAACCCTTCCATGCGACCCGGCAATTCCATGCCCCGAATTTCAGCTCGATTGTCCGAATCCTTCCCAACTCGTAGAGAATATGATTTTTTTTATCCATAACGCACGAAAGCACACGAGTACTGGTCATTTTTTTCTAAACTACTATTCAGGAAGTTCTACACCGTTTAGAACATTTGGAGGTGAAAGTATCGACACGAAAATAAAAACAATTTCTCATGGAAACAAAGCATTCTCTGAGTGCGAGTAAAACGATTGAGTTGAGCCTTTTGTCTCGTTGCATTTCCGCAATAAAACTTTGTTAAAAATCGGTGCAAATACGACCAAAAACCCGCAAAAAAAAATGAAAGCCCGGATATGAAAAAAATACGCAATTCAATCGCTATTTTGGCATTTATCGTCATCGATTTATTCCTCTATTTTTTCACCGAAGCGTTGCTCTGGCGTATCGACGTGTTTGATTGCGATAGCGCAGCACAACATCGCCCCTTTTGTGCCTTACAAGAAAAACCCGTCTCGTCACAACCCCCATTGCAAATTCGACCCTGCCTCGCAATTTCTCGACAGTCGGGGTAATTTTTCAAAATATTCCGCGCAAAAATTTCGATTAAACATCGCGATGTCCGAGGAGAACAAAAATGCCTCGCGCGCCGCGGTTATTAATGGTGTGCGATATCACATAAACGGCCGAGTCATCGCGATTGAATCGAGACGCCGCTCAGGCCTCAGCTGTCCGCAAAGGGTGCGATTTATTTTATTTTTTTCTTTTTTTCGCTCTCACCGTACGATCGGTATAGCACTATTATTATTCCTTTGGGTGGAAAAATCCCGGAAATTTCGCGGCTTATAGCGCCGCGCGGTACACACTCCGAGCTCGTCGCGTCTATGGACGCGAATCGATTCCCCGTGTCCGTTCCCGGTTGCGCCGAGCGTGCTCGTGACGAGGGTAAATACATCGGGTCGTCGTTCCTCGGCCGGCACCTCCGCTTGTCGTTGGTCCCCGCGACCGAGTTTGATTTGTCCGGAAACTAGTTACACGACACACGAGCAAATATGCACCCAAACCGCCAACAATCCAGGCTCGCTTTCTCGTTCTCTCTCTCTCACTTCCTCGCTCTCTCTCCCCCACTCTCTCTCTCGCTCACTGTAACCAGCGCTTTCGCTCCATGCACACTGGGTGCCTTCTGTGTGTCCCTGGTACCTATATCCCGTCGACTATCGCCAGAGTGACGAGCGTTTGAACATTTATCGGGTCCTTCACTCACCGGTGACGAGTCCGCGGGAGTGGGGGGAGAATGTTTATTCTGCGTGCAGTTCAGTCAATCACTCTTTCTATCTTCGGTGCATGAGCACGCCTGTTTGCTCACACCACCCGACTCCCGTCCCCTTGTAACCCGTACCTCCCTCAACGCGAATGAAAATATGAAATCTGCGAAAATTTGTTCACTGAGATTTTCGTTTTTCTTTAACACGAAGAAAAACTTACAGGAAATCATTTTTATATTTATTTTGAAGTCCGTTTTAATTTTTGTCGTTTGATAGCATCCTTTATTTTTCAGCGTTTTCCACATTTTACCTCTTAACGCAGTAAATATTATAGCTAAACTTTTAGTGTTCTTTTAAGGGCTTTTTGGCGCGTAACCTCGTCAGAAAAATCGTCGTTCGGTTTCAGTTTTCTTGTACAGTTTTTTGATTTTCTTGTGTAATACGAAGATATGAAACCAATGTCGAATATTCTAACGAGTTACTATTCTTTGTTAATTGAAAGAGGTAATAGATTTTCGTAAACTCAAGTTGCGAGCTTAAAGAAATTGGAGGATTTACCGATGATGGTATCGATTGACTTTCGATAAAATGGAAATTGTCACGTAATTTGAGTCCCTCTGCGGAAGCTCGGCAAATGCAATATCGAAAATTGAGTCGACCCAAAATGGAGCTCGGTTGATGAACTCGTTTTCCGTCAAGCCGTCGGCGCACACGCAAATCCCCATTTACACATTTGTTGAAAATACCATTTCTCGGCATTCAAAAATATTCAATGCAGACCGAATGAATTATTTTTTTCCAAAGAAAAAATTAATTCCAAAAACACGAATTCCGCCACTCTCGAATCACCGACTTCTCGTTCCATCACCGAAACATAAACCTCGCAACAAAAAAAAAAAAACGCCCTAAATATTTCTTCACACACTCAGATAACATTTTCTTCGCACATTTCCCTTCGACCTTCCGCACCGATTTTCGTCCTTCAACCCAAATCTTCCAACGACAAAATTCCTGATCCGCGGTCATAAATTCCGAACCCAACTGAACGAGAAAAACTTGTCCTACCTTCCAAGGTGCAGTTATCACAAAAGCCGTTGATATTTCTTCCCTCTCGAGAGATCTTCAATTTTTTTATTTCACAACAAAAATTTCGAACCGCGTTCGAACGAATAAACGGCGATCGACACTGAGCACAATTTCGCGGTTACCGGGGTCGCGATTACCGCCGTGATTATCGACGGAGAAAAAAATAAACCTCGTGTTCGCGACGGAAAACCGTCGGCGGCGCGTGCGGTGCACTCGAGGCGTCGATGTACGCTCGTGGGCGTCGCGGCCCTCACTGCAGAGGCGTCGCGGCGCACCCGCCCTTATAGAGCATCGTGTTGCGCTCGCTATCGGTCTGGTTCACCCCCCGCTGCTGCTGCCGGTGGTGCCGCCGCCGCCGCCGCTGCCGACGGCGACGACGACGGCGTCGTCGTCGAACCACGCAAGCGTCGTTCGCGCCGCTGGCTGCTACCCGCTGCTGCTGCTGCTGCCCGGACTCTCTGCTACCCTCGTCTCGCGTCGTCCCTCTGTCTGCCTCTGGCCTATCCGCTCGCACCTTCAAAAGACGCGAAATGCTCTCTCGGCCTCTCGGCCCTCCGGCTCGCCGCCGGTGTGCATCATCGCCCGGCGCACCTCGAGCATCGTCGGGAAGTGATCATGAACGTACACTTCCCGGCACCTTTTGCCGCCCAGTGATAAAGCAACATCTCGGCTATGTGACGCATTGAGGACCCATTTTCAGTCTGGCAAGCCATAAAAATTTATCCCCGTTCGAGTATCGTTATTAGAGTTACGACAAACGGAAAAAAGGCTTGATATTTCCTCAAAGCGCTGCAGGCAACAATTATCTGACCCCATTAACTAATTATGAATTAATTCAGTTTATCGCTCGCCAAGAGCATCGATCATAATCTGGCAATAATTTAGCTGAAAATATTGTTATGTTTCTTATATTGAGTCACTGGCAAGATCTCAGTGGCGACGTTGCTCCGCTGATCTTTGACTGACGAACGAGCCGACTCTCAATACGCCGCATCGAGAATTATATATCGACGCTCAAGGCCTGAATTAATCATCGGCAGAATTATTCCGAGGTCGACGCGTGTGATCCGTTGTCGCGAGCCGTCGGTGAGTCCGATGTCGGAAGACGTGCGCGTGAGGAGTCCACTCGAGACACCCCACGTCCTACTCGCTCGACCAGCGAACAATCCTCTTTGTATTCGCGTCCGGAGAGCGTCGAGAGCTCAGAGCAGAGAGAGAGGCGGGAGACGTACGTCCACCTGTCGGTCGGAGACCCTTCGCATCGTTAATTTATCCATCGCAGAAGCAGAACTCCACTTCTTCTTCTATTCTCTCGCGCGGATGTGGAGCAACCACGTAGGCGTGCGCGGGATGAGGGAGGGGGGGGGGAGAAAGAGGTGGATGTGCTCGCGGGTGTCGAGCGTGGGCGAAGCTTGTGAAGCTCGCGGAGCTTGTGGAGTACGGCACAACCGACACTTGTCCTCGGGGACGACGAGCCTCGAGTCCTGCGGGGCTCGAGGGTTCGACTGAAAAGAATGTCAGTCAGATATCTCCTCCGCTTCTCCGCCGCCTGTCCGCCTTCTCCCTCTCCCTCTCTTTCTCTCTTCATGGCCTCTTGTCTCGGCGACCCGACGACGCTTCTCCGCTTGTGTACCGTACAATTTCGTTCACCTCGATTACTTTCCCCGACAGGACGAACAAAACGAAAAACTTTTATGCCCACCAAAGCTGCGGAGACACGATCGGGGGACACGAGATATGAAGCTCACCCGCTGTTGCTTCTTCTTTGTTTTTTTATTTTTTATTTTATTTTTTTCGTCATACTCTGTAATTGCGACGTCGTGGCGCTTTAACGAATTCGCTTCTCGTATCTTTCACTCGACGTCGTCACATTCATTTTTTTTAAGGTGAGCTGGAGTTGAGGCATTTTGCGGCATATGTTGGTACGTTTGGTTTGTATTTGCTGAATTTACTTGGCGTTGTTTTGGGTGTGTTGGGTGGTTTTTTTATTGGATTAGAATTAAAAGAGCGACTTTAGTCTGAGCAAAAAAAAAATATATGGCAGTATCCAATAATTTATAATTGCCAGATCCGCATTTTTTCAAAAGAGGTTAACGATAAATCGGACGTACCTGCGTAGATTTACCTCGAGGATGTTTCTCCGGGAATTGAAATTACGTCGGGGAAGTGAAAAAAAAATGCAACAAGACTCGCACCAGCTGCGTAAGAAATATCTCGTTTAATCGATAACAACGAAGCTCACGCACAGACGCCGAGCTCCCACGCTAAAATGTGTTGTATACAAAGTTCGCTTGTAAACGATAGGAAAGAGAAACATAGTAGAAATGCGCAGCACATTTTGTTTCGCGTGTTCTCGCGAAGCCCCGATCGCTAAAACGAGCATATAATTTCTCAACGTGAATACACAAATCGCTATAATACTCCTCGCCAAAAAAGAAATGCGTGTTGTTCACTCCTTTCGGTCTTTCTTCCTTGCACTTCCATTCTTTGGTTACAATTCGCTCGCATTTTATGTGGCAAATTAAATCCTATCGTATAACCTTCAAATAACTACGAAAATCTCACAAGAAGAAACGCGCGGTGCTTGTTCGGTGATACTTGTCGACGGACGTTTCAGTTTTGCATTTAAGGCACTGGAAAAATTTGAGTATTGGCATGAGAATGTATGAAAATATTGGCAGATGGGAGATAAAAAATTGGGATTAATTTCACCAGCTAAGTATGACTGAGATACCGGCTGAATAGCTGTACTCAACGAAATCTTCTGTAATGCTCGGTTTTTTTGCAAAATGCATCGGTTATTAGCAATTCGTATTAAAAAAGCACTTGGATTGTCGAGGCACCTGACTGATTTTATGCTTAAATATGTTTTGCGGATTAAACTCGAATAAATAGTAAGTACGCTGGATCGTGAAACGGTCCCCGGTTTCCCGGATTTGGTAACCGGGAACCCCGAGTCCCGAGTCGGATAATTGGTCGATTGTAATCACGATTATATCGGGGTTAATCGTTCGTAGTTTGCCTCATAAGCAAATTAATTTGAGTGTCTCAGGTCAGACGACGGAGTGATCCTCGAGGAGGGTCTCGCCAAAGTGAGTGACCACGTAGTCGTGGTAGTAGACCATTATGCAAAGAGGTTGACCGATAATCAGACTCGACCAGACGACGATGTTGCCCCAGCGAGAACCGAAGCGACGCTCCACTATCTTGCTGATCACTGAGAGAGGAATCTGTCGAGAAGAAGAACGAGACGTCGCATTATTATAGAAGAAATGCTTAATAGTAGAGTGGAGAATTAACGATCAACGTGTGGACAACGATTCGGTAATTCATAATTGATGGTTTTTTCTTTTCAATATTCTACTACATTTTCAAATATTCCCCCGACACTTGGCCCGCACGTATAAACGTCGCCTGCACCATATACCCAGCGTCTATTTGAACTCTTTTTACGCTATATGTATTTTCAATCTCGTGCTCCTGGAAATGAACTTCCGAAAGATCAATCCGGGGTCTTTCCACCCTGGTGACTTTTCCGGAATGTCGTAAATACTTATTTCGATCGTCGCTATGTGGCTTTTGGCATGTTCTGATTGATTTACCGTATTCCACGAGTCTTCGCATCGAGATTCCAATTACAAGAGACGGTAAGGAAAATAATTATGAACTTTGACTTCCTTGGACATTTTTTATGGTAACGCGGCCCAACAAATTACCGGAATTCGTCTGAATTCGCGGAATAAAATAATGATTAGAGATTTTCGATACAAGCGAGACGCCCAAGGGATTCGAACAAAACGTTAAGCCAAAAATTATAAGAAAAATTAAAGACCCCGTCACAGCAAAGTGAATAGCGTTCTCACATAATAAGACTCTGACTCACCTGGCCCATCATTCCCAGAAAAGCCCAGACTTTGAAGGTCTTGAGTGGCACGCTGACTAGATACTCGTGGAAGAAGGCACTGATGAAGAACACGGTACCGCTGGCCATAGTCTTTCCGTATCCCATCTCGACGATTGGTATATAAAGATGCCTTGCAAAAATAAAATGATAAAATGAGACAAATAAAAACACGTCAGACAAGCTAAAAATAAAAATTTCCTTTCAGGACGAGTGCTGGATGTGGGGCTATTCAGGAGGTGCGATTGCAGGGAAATCTGTCGAAGGCGAGGAACTTGCGAGGAGCGATTTCTTTATTTCTCTTTTTTTTTGCGTCAGTCGCCTTTTGCCTTTCCCTTCTTTTCCCACATCTATATCTATATATATCTTCCTCGTTTTCCTTTTCCTTCCGCTCCGAGACCCAAAGACTCGCTCGCGGCTCGCCGGTGAATCTTTCGTCAGGACGTTCCCTTTCCCGTGTATAGAGGTTGCACTCGCAGCCGTCGCAGTCGTCGCAGTCGTCGTCGCAGTAGTCGTCGTCGTCGTCGTCGTCGTTGCGTTATATAGGCATTATAGGAGCCGCAGGGAATAAACAGCCTTAAGTGCGGCAATGCGATGCGTATCGCCTTCTCCCATTACGAAAGGCTGAAAGGCGACTAGCTCTCTCCCCTGCCCCTTCTTTCCTCGCGCACCGACGACATTTTCGCCGAGTCTCTCGCGCCGCGTCTGTCAGCCCAACGCTCAGGCATTTACCTCTCGTTTCCCTCCCTCGCGCGTTTTCCTCCCTCCTCTCCGTTTCTTTCTCTCTTCGCCCCTGTATCTCCGCGCGTTTCCATTTTCGCCTCGCACCGAGAGCAGCTTCGCCGGGTCTCCCGGCGCGGAATGGGCCCGATGCCAGTCGCAGGCTGCTCGTAGCGGCGCTGCTACCGCGGAGGATTTTCGGCGAGACGCCGAGTGATAAAGAGCCGAGTGCACCCGACCGAGTCCCGAGCCCCGACCGAGTATCGCGCGCAGCCGTGAAAAAAAAAAAGAAAAAAAAACGAGCAGGCTGAAGCGCCCGGAGTCGCTGGCCAATCGGTGACTTGCAATTTGCACGGCGAGAAATGGAAGAGGCAAACGAACGCCTGAAACGTCTGCCGAGGGGATTGAACTGTAGGGGTAAAGACACGTTAAGATGATTTCTACCACCGATTAGGCGTTGAGTGTCACCGGATTTTGTATCTTGATTTCGCGGGGAGATCGTTGAGGGGAAACGAGGTGTAATTGTGGATTATCACGGATAAACGTTCGTTTATAATGGGACACCTGGATCAGACAGTCTGCAGGCAGTTTCCAATTCAAGGCATTATCATAATTGTGCCACCTCATGATAGTCGTGCCAATTATCGTCAACATAATTTGTCTTGGTAATGTATTCACATTTTTTTAATCTGCTTTCCTCGTAAATCAGGTGATCAACAGATCCTGCTGACATTCGCGCGGCTTTTAATGAATTAATACAACCAGGACGAACCTGACTGGTTCACTTCCCGACTCGAGATTCACCCGCGAGCGAGACACCAGCATTCGCAGGAAAACAACATTATGCGCGTGCCACAAACGACAAACGCCATAACGCCAGGTAACACGGCACGGACCAGCGTTAAGGGGGTCGCTCGGCCTTCGGCGACGGTTCGCGTTGTTCTTGCTCTGTTTCGACTCATCCAGGAGAAGCAGCAACAGCCGCAGAGCAGCAGCAGCAGCGCCAAGCACGCAGCAACAGCGGCAGCAGCAGCGCCGCGCTCACCAGCAGGACGACAGTTCTTAAGCGAGTGAGTTACGGAAGCTGAAACAATTACCGGCGTAACAGCTTCCGCAACGAGAGTAGAATGTGAGAGAAAAGCCGTGGGGTGCGGGCATTGAGACTGTTCTGAAAATAAGTGAAAGGGAAAGAGCGAGAGAGACGAGACGCGGGGAGCGTAGGGGTTGGTGGGGGGAGGGGTTCGGGAGGTGAGGGGGGGGATAGGTTTGCACGAAGTAGAGAAAAGCGGTGTATAGGTCTGTACCGTGGCAGCCGGGGCTGTGGAAACGAACGAAACTCTCGGGCAACTCGGTCCACGCGCGCCGCGCGGAAATTTCTCAGGGAAACCAGCAGCATTTTCCCTATCTCTGTACCGCGGGCAGGCGCGCGCTCGGCCCGCACCCGCGGTGTACGGCTTTCGCCCTGGTTTTTACTCACGCTCTCGCTCACTCATTCATGGTAACGCGAGACTGCGCCGGCACAGAGCGCAAAGCAGCGACGGCAGCAGCACCCGGCAGCAGCAGCGGCAGCAGCAGCAGCGACGCGGCTGCCAGCGCGCGCGCTCGGGCTCGTCTAGTGGGTGCGGCGACTCTCGTGAAAAATGTAATTAAATCCCCTTAAAGCGGGCACTCGTTAACGAAGTTTGGATGGCGAGAACACGAGGAGGTATACAGACAGAATACAGAGACGGAAGAAAGAGGGCGAGGAAAGGCGAGGAACGAACGACGGGGACGGGGGCTGAGGGGAGGGGAGGCGGGGGGCAGTGGAGGAGAGGGAGCGAGGCGAAGTGGAGTCGGGATAAAGAGGAAAGCGCTTGGATGAGAAAAGAGGGAAAACCGTGGGGAGCGAGGGTAGAGGGGGAAAACGGACCGAGGGCTCGATCAAAGGTTTCGCGAATCGAAACGGCGCCAGGATACACTGCTCCTTCTTTTCTCCAGCGCCGCGCGCGCCCTTCTCCCCCCCCCCCCCCCCCCCCTCCATGAGGGTTTCTCCACGCTCTCGCGAAACGCTTCAGCGAAGACCGCTCCGCGGACTCTTCTTTCTTCCGCGACCTTCTCTCCCCGCTTCTTCCACGACTCTTCCACGGCTTTCGCGTTTTTTTCCTCCCCTCTCTCCCTTCCTTCCTTCCTCATCCTTCTCCTCCTCCTCCTCCCCCGTTTTGCGGCACTTTTCTTTCTCCGGCTCTGCCGCACCTTGAAAGACCAGAGGTTTTCCAGGATTGCGCGGTGAATGGGAGGAGGGGGAGGGGTGTGGTTGCAAGAGAAACATGCGGGACTGTAAAATAGCGGGACGCGCGTCCGTCGTCGACGTGAAAATGAGGGCAGAGGAAAATCTGAAACGACGAGCTTTTCTATAATTCGTGAAAGAAGTCACGAACGAAAAGTGCGTTGAGGAGAGTGAGAGGAGGAACGAGAGAGCGAGAAAGAGAAATAGAGGGGGGCGACGAAAAAGGCAAAAACACGTTGGTCCGCGATGAGATGGAAGAAAAAAAAAAACATATTTTTCGAATGAAAGGGAACTCGTTAACGAGTGTACTCGGCGAGGAGATTGGGAAATTGGATTTAAGCGGAGGGGCACGTGGTGTGGAAAGGGAGAGGAGAGGAGGGCCGGAAACGTGCGGGGGAGAAAAAAACATGAGGTGAGAAAGAAGGAACATCATTTTCATTACCTCACGGCCCAGCGGTGAACGGGCATGTTCCACGTTCGCCAGAACGTGTCGATGTTGTTGGCGTTCCACCAGTCGCTGTAGAAATTACGGTCGGCAAAGTGCAGCAGCTCGCCCATAAGATTGAGGTACGAGTGAAACGACAGGTAGAAGAAGCACAGCCACATCAGATGGTTCGGAATCTGAAAACAGAGTAAGAACGCGGATGAGTTTATGTGTCGACACTCCACATCATAGATCATCTGAACACTGAAGTTGCTCGCGACTCATCGCGATGAGTCCTGAGTTATCGTACCAGGTCAACGTACTAATGTCATAGCCAAAGTTACACAATAAAGTTACACGAATAAATGAACAATTGATCTCCCTCCACAAGCATCCTCCAATCTCCAACCCACCCATCCAGTCTCTTCGTCCGTTCGTTAGCACCGTCGCCGATGGAACAAGCGAGAATCGAGGACAGAGAGACGGAGAAAGAGAGGCGAGAGTCGATCCACTACTCCACTGAAGGGGAGAGTGGTAGGAGGGATGGTAAACGTAATTTCGTCGAGAGAATCCTTTGAGCTTCGACGTCGGGCGAGCGAGCGAGTGGAGGATAGAAGAAAAAGGGCAGAACCGGCGGAGTAAGAGAAACCGAAGGAGGCGAGAAGCGTTGCATGCACCGTGAGGAGAAGGAGGAGAAGGAGAAGGAGGAGGAGGCGGAGGCGGAAACATCCGGAGAAAGAACCCGTCGAGCAAATGCTCGCAGCTTCCGAGCTTCTGCTCGGTCTTTTCCTTACGTCGAGAATTTGGAAGTTATTTCGTTTCAGTTTGCTCGCCTTGCCCGGTGGATGCCTTTCACCTCTTCCTTATTTCGCCTCCTCGCTAACCGGTGCTGTGCTTCTCGCTCGCCATCTCTTTATCTGCGTCCTTTCCCTACACCCCCTCCCACCCTCCCCTTCCTCTTCTTATCCTCGTTTCCGACTCCCTCGCAACGAGTACGTCGACTCTGAGAGGGCATACCACCCGCCCCCATATCCAGAGCACGACCCGTCGTCATCCCTTTGCCAACGTTGAGCGCGCGCGCGCGCGCGCGTCGGCAAAGGACTTAATAATGTTGCGAACACAAAGGTGCGGTCAAGTCTCCTCGCCGGAAGGCATTTTACCGCTGCATTCCCTCTGCGAATCCTCTCAGCGCAGCAGTTCGAGGAACCCCTCGAGCGCCGTCCCCGTCGCTTTTCTCATCTCTTCGCGCTCTTTCCAACCGTAGCGGCCACATCGGGATATCGGTGCTCTCTTATTCTTACCCCCTAACGCTTCTTGGTTCTCTACTTCCGCAAACGTCCTCCTCCTGCTCCTCCTCCTCCCTCTCCACCATCCTTCACCTCCTACCGATCCTCCTTCCTCAAGCTCCTTCACTTCCTCCTCCACCTCCTCTCCCTTTCCCCTCCTTCTTCTCCTCCTTCACCTTCTCCTTCTCTTCCTCCTCCTGTCAGCCCTTCCGGCTTGCAAAAACTTCCGTACGACGTTTTAATTTTGTTTTTCTTCGAGTTCAGTGTCAGCCGCTCAGCCCACACACACACACAGATCCGAGAATCCTCAAACCCGCTGCCGTAGTCGTCGTCGCACCGCAACGTCTTCGTATCCGTCTTCGTCGTCGCAAGAGGCGGCTACGTGAAACGAGATAGATACTTTCGGGTTCCCGGCAGCGCCGCCCGGCAGCCTCGAGCGAGTAGGAAAACCTCCGCCACCGCACCGTCGCGGCGGAGATACGTGTCGCTTCGTACCGTCTGATACCCCGCAAAGAATCCTCGGGAAGTTCGAGAGTCACGTGGAAACCGGGGCCTTCAGGGCGTCCTTTCCGCGCGCGCACCCGGGACGGGCGCGCGGGCTCCGCAAATTCGCCTCGGGTCTTCGTTACTCACGGCAGCAGACGGGCCGGAAGAGAGGACGAGGGAGAGAAGGGCAAAGAGAGACGAACGTCTCGGCGACAATCTCGCCAAACGGTTACCGCACACGGGCGAAAAAAAAAAAATAAAACAAGAAAAAAAAGCACGCACACACGTACACACGGTGTCCCGACGTTGGAAGTTTTTCTCCCGGCTTTCACCCGCTCGTGTCCGTATCGCTTGTCGTCGTCCGCGTGCAAAGTGGAACTTTGGAGCTTTTCCCGAAACTGACGTTTCGCATATGTCGCCTGTTATCTACGCAAAGAGGTTTTTCGAGGGGCTTTTTGTTAGTCGATAATCCATGCGGTTCGGGAACTGTATGAATTATTGACTAAAAAAAAATATTTAAAAAACCTAAAAAAATCACGGGGAATATATTTTCCGTGATTCCAGTTGGGTTTCGCTTGACGGCACTCGAAGTCGATTTCACTTCGTCCTTCGGGCACGAAGCGCGCCATTGGATTCTTGTACGAATTCGATTATTCCGGATCCATAGCAATTTATACGGGAATCACCCGTTTCGGTCGTCGTCAGTCTGTCTTCCGCGACGTTCTGGAAATTTAAAACGCGGTACACGCGGTAAAAGCACAAATAGGCAGCGAGCATCGGCATCGATGATGAAATGATTTATGCAACGCTCTCGTGTTTCGCCGATGATCCGTCGTCTCGCTCGCCGATTCTAACGTCGGGAACTCCCGTTCGAACGTATCTACGAACGAGCAATCGAATAAACGCCCGCGATTTCGTGTACAAGTCGCGTGGTATCTGGTATTCATAGTTATCTGGTACGTTTGACAGGCGGAATACGGTGAATATATCGATTAGCCGTGTCGGGTTGTCTGAGGGAAGACGTAATGCGATGCAATAATGGATTACTCGCTCGAGATTGAGGGCGACGTCTTCGGATCGAGACCCGAAGAGAGACGGAAAGCGAGACAGAAGGAGAGACGTCTCGTTCGTTCGTCTGCCGAGAATCGACGGATTTCGAACACCGGCGCACGATCGACATCCGGCAGCGCAAAGACACTTGAGGGGGAGGTAAAAATTAAGCGTCTAGTGAAGCTGTCAAGAATCGATGCACCGTATACGAACACACTACAAGCAATCGAATAAACGTCCGCACACTGAGAAAAATTAATAGTTAACTGCAACTATTTTTTTAGTAAATCGAACCAATGATTGGTAATCGCAACTACTTATTTTTTTCAGTGCACTTTGATGCATACATACCAGTCGCCTTGTATCTGGTATTTGTATTTTGTATCCGGTACGTTTGACAGCCGAAACCGGTGAATATATCGATTAGCCGGTGTCGGGTCTGAGGGGAGACGCATCGCGTAACGCGATGCAATAGTGAATTACTCGCTTCAAGATTGCGGGGGCGACATCTTCGTGTCGCCGCCGCACCGACGTAGCGACGAATTTCGAGCACCGCGCGCTGACGACTTCCGGCGGCGCAACGACACGTTCGATGGGGGAAAATCAAGCGCCGCGGAACAGTTTCAGTTCCCGCCCGCTGGCGAAGGTAACGCGTCGCGCCGCAGTCTGCTGATCATGCAATATTCATAAATCCAATATGCCAGCGCGTCATTGATCGATTCGACCGATGCTCGGTGCGCGCGACGTCTACCGTATTAATGCGACGCCACCCGGCGCGCCCGGGTCTCCCCTCCCCCTCGCACTTCGGTTATACCCGCGTCGTGTACGCCGCGCGAGATATTCGCCGCCGACGAAGGGCCAATAAAATATCCTCGCGCGGCGAACACGGCGAACGCGAGACAACCGCGAGCGCGGCGGCTGAGTGCAAAAATTGCGCGGGCAAAACCCGCGACGCAGTGTATCAACTTTGGCCGGGGCAAAAATTCCGCATCGCGCGCTACTCGCTCGCTTTGCGGCTGCAGCTCGGGGGGGGGCAGACCCGCTTGCGGCGCGGCGGCGAGAAGATCTGCTCTCCCGATGCGGACGTTCGAGAGAGCGCGTAACTCGATCTCCCCGGAGGAGTCTGAAAGCTCATTAAGCTCGTTTCACCGCGGCGAAGAAAACTTTTGCCTTCTGCCCCGCGCCGCCGCCGCCGCCACCGCCGCCGCCATCGTCCCTTAATTTACAAAGCGCGACCCGGCGGACGGCGCCGTGGAAAAGTTAACGAAATTTACCGAGATCTGCGAGTGAGAGCTCGCCGAAGGTGTGCGCGGAAATACCGCAATATCGCTCGCGCGGCTGAGTCGAACTAAAAAACATAGTAATAATAATAATAATAATAAGATAAACGCAAAGAAAAATGTGAAACGCTAAAAACAAAACGCGACCGTCTTCGCGTACTAAAAAAAATAACAAAAATAAAAGCGAAAAAAAAAAATTGATACGCTGAAAACAAAACGTCGGAAAATACGATGAGATCGAAAAACAGAATAGAAGGATGAAAACTTACCGCGAGCTTGAGGAGACGCTCCGAGGCTTTGGCGACGTCCATGTTCTGAAACACAAACGAGTGAGTGGAAATTATTAATCCGCAGAGCAAACGTGTGTGTTTTCGGGGCGTCTTCGTCGTGTCCCTCTGTCCCATATCCCTCGTCCCTCGTCACCCGCATAGAAGGGGTAAAAGAATAAAACATGTTCGCGGGAAGAAGACTCGGTAGCTCGGGCAGAGAGACAGAGACGTTTGAGACAGCAACGACGACGGCGAGAGTGTGAGACGAGACGAAGGCAACGACGACGACTACGACGAGGATGGCTGCGGCGCTGGGACACCGCGAGGGTGCAAGCGCCACGGTTGGCCAGGGCGAGGGAGGGAGGGAGGGAGGAAGGGTGAAAGGGGTAGGGGGAGGGTTTGTTCCGAGAACAAATGGAAGTGTACGCTGCTCTCGCTTCGAGCCTGCAAAACACCGCTGGAAGATACAAACGGAACTTTGTAATTGGACGGAACGTACTTTTGAACTCGACCAGGAGGCTGGCGACGGCTAAGGGGCGAGGGGAGGGGGGGGGGGGGGTTACGAAGAACCGGGGGGTGGCGGGAGGGCGTGGGGTGGAAGGGTGAGAGCAGGAGGGAAGAAAACACCCGCGATGCGAGGGAAGCGAGAAATATGTTTTTAGAGACGTCCCTCTGACGGAGGCGAAACGCGTGGGAAATGCGCGCGTGCGTTGCACGACGAAGGAATCGCCGAGGATTAAAGTACGCGAGGATGAGGGGAAAAAAGCGGTGCGCGAGAGAAAAGGGTGGAAATGGCTGCGTCCGCGTGATGAGCGCGCCAACGGAGCTCTGGACAACGGGTGAAGCTCCGAGACGATGAGGTGGGGAAGGGGGTAGGGGGTGGGAGGGGGAAGGGATGGGAGGCGTTGAAGGTTGGGGAAAGTGCAACTTGTGGATTTTAAGTTCGAATCTAGCTTTTGGCCGGCTCGTCGGTTGGTCGAGGCGAGCGAACGATACAAACTCGGCGAGGGAAGGAAATTCGATTTAGAGACGCGGAAACGTTGGGGAAATCTTCTGTGACAGTTTTTACGGACTTGCGCGATTTTGGATCATTTGGTCGATTTGCGTTCGCTGCAACCGACAGCGTCCATTTAAATGGAGCGTTCATATAAACTTCCGCCGCAGACGCTGAGTAGTTTGTGTTTCTTGGGCGCAGACGACGCACCTGCAAATGAGTCGTGGCTTCCGCATTCATCGGTGATGCAAAGGGAAATCGTAAACGCAGTTTCGCAGTTTCGCTTTTTTGGGTATCGAAATCTCGAGCCGACTGCTCTAAGCGCGTCGAAGCCTTTGAATACACTCGTGTACGTTTTTTCTCGTTTTTTCGCATTCGTTTTAATAAATAAAGAGAAGAACAAAAAAATAAAAACCAGCGGAAAAAAAATGAAAGCGCGGACAACCGACCGACCCGAATATTCAACCTGGCGAACCCGACGCGATGTTTTCGCTTCGTAATACCTCGATGAAATATATTCGTTTCGCGCAAAAAAAAAAAAAAACATTGTTAAAAAATATTTTAAGCTCCGGGAGCGCAGGTGGCTGAGATAGGACACATACACAGGACCGGTGAGATAGGACACAAACAGGACCAGTATGATATAGGACACACACACAGGACCAGTGAGATAGGACACACACACAAACACACAGAACCAGTGGCAGTATTTTCGTATTCCATTCTCGCAGGGCCTCGCGTGTAAACAGTTTTTTCCCGGGTAAACAACCCTCATCGAAGATTTTATCCTCTCTCTCACTCTCTACGTTGTCCTCCGTCTTCACCTCGGCTGCCGTAGTCCGGGGACCTCGGTGCGCCCGCGGGTTTCCCGCGTTTCTGTATCGAAATACTGGAGGCGACCGCTGGCTGCGATAATCAAAAGGCTCGGGCGGTGCGTGGATACAAATAAAACCAGAAGATGCGGGAGGTTTGTTGTTGAACCCGTGGAACGCAGACGTCTCGCGATGTATACATCACGAGACGTCTCGGTTCCACCTTTCCACAACTTTTTTTTTCTTTTTCTTCTATTTTTTGCCCTTTCTTCGATCAGAGCGGGTTCGTCGTATCCTCCGTATGACGAGATTACGCGAGTCTGAAAACCCCGAAGGCACCGAGTCTGCCGTCGTCGTCGTCGTTCGGACGGACGTAAGAAGGTCGCTCGGGGGTTTTGCGAGTGTCGCGGGGGTCGATCGAAGAGGCGTTTGTATCGAGAGCGGGGAAAGGAGAGAGAAAAACAGAGATAGAGAGTGAGAGAGAGCGAGAAGCTCGGCAGGGTGGGCAGAGAGGCCCTAGGAACGACAAAGGGTTGTAATAAGCCGCATCGGGCGAGGCTGTCGATGAAAGCGAAGGGCCTGCCGTGCTCGGTGGCCGGCGAATAAGACGACTTCATCCTCGGAATAAGGCGACGAAATATCTTGAGTACACCGAAGGCACCGGGGGCTTCGCACGACCCTTTTGTGACGTTCTGTCGCTCCGTATACCGCGTAGCCTTCGGGTAAAAAAAAATATTCGTGCCGAAGGGCACAGAAGTGCGAATAGGTTTGAAACCAGATGAGGCAAGAATTAATTGTGTAATTAATTTCCTTCCAAATGCGGTTCTCATTATTGCCTTCCAATTCCATGAACTCGTTATTGTTGATACACGCACGTTTCATTCAGTTGTGATTATTGCGAATCGGCGAACGGTCAGCCGATTCTACGATTCGACCATCGATTTTTCCGTTTCAATCAACGATTCTCGTTTGGTTCTTTCGAGGCAAGCAAAAATCGTCGATTGATGGTTTTGCATCGCGTTCGCGGAACTCGACACCAATTCACCGGATCCGATTCTCGGAGCGAGGTATCAGCAATTCATGGCACAGGTTCATGATCGAAAGTATCTCGAAATCAGGTCTTCTCGGTATAAATCTCCGGTGTGTTGAGGTTGGGGGAGGGGGTGTATACAATGTACGCAGCTTACTGCCTGGAAACGTTCGCCGAATTCATCGGATTCGTCGGTGGGGTTGGAGAGTTGGAGTGGGATGTGCGGTGAGAGGTGGGGGGGGGGGGGGGGAGGTAGGAGCTCAGCAGCCGGGCCAAGTCGAAGATAAATAAAATTAAAAGGCACTCAGATCCCGAGGATGTCTTCGAGCATTTCGGGCGCGTCGCCGGGAGAGACGAAGCGTCAGCAAGGAACGAACGAGCGAGAGAGACGAAAAGCTCAGAAGGGGAAATAGTCGACAGAAGCTCAGCCGAGCCGAGAGCATCTTTGTTCGGGAAGAAGACGAGAGCTCGACGTCGTCCCTCTCCGACAAAGTCAATCTCTGGGTACGAAACGACAAGGAAATTATTTTCGCGTTTCCCCAAACATGTATCCGAGGTATAACCGGCTTAATTATGCGACGTCGACAATGCGGGTGACGTGTAACTGCAATTACTGATGAAGCGGAAAATTACAATTTCTCGGAAAGGAGAAAAGCGGTAACCGCGAGGTCGGAGCAGCCTCAAGTGCCGGAGACGGTTTGGCTGGCAGCGAGCGAACTGGCTTTCTTTGAAGAATTTCTCTCGTACGACAAATTTATTCGTCGCGTGTGTAAAGAAAATTCGTTCTTTTTAATATGATGAACCTAACGTGGATAATAATTCGGATAACTTTGCAGAGACATTTTTCGATACTCATAACGTTTACTACGAGGGACTTCAGTCTGCAACAACAACCGGAGCATTTTCTGTTCTCGTTGTATCGGATTTCTTTTATTCGGTTTGTGATTAAACGCAACGTGAATGGGACTGAAAATAAGCGATTTCGCCGATCACGTTGCAGTTGTAACTTCTCGCAAAGAGGTTCAAATCGACCAATTGGAAGAGAGCGCGAGATACGTATTGCGGGAAATAAAAATCAGCGAGTAAAGCCCGCGGCGGCCACTTGGCCGCGCAGGACTGCGAGAATAATAATAATAACGGTTATAATAACGATAATAACAGCTGCAACGGAGAAAAACAAACGCGTGGCGGTGATAAATCGGAAAACCAGTTTGTAACCTTTACCTCCAGGCTCCGCGAGACTTTCCACCCTTTCTCTCTCTTTTTTTTTCACTCGGACTCGCATCTACGTTTCTTCGTGCTTTTTCACTCGCACCTTCGCGTCGTTCTCGAAATTCTCGTTTTTTTTTTCGCCACCGCGAACCGCGCCCGCGCGCTGTTTATCGACGAAAGGATTATCGGCTCCGCGCGGGATGGGAAACGGATGCGATATTTCAACAAATCCCGACGCGCGCGAGGGACGCATCGTATTTATTTTTATTCGACCGAGAAGGAGATGAGGTAACGAATATCAAGAGGCGTAACGAATGCAACGAGTGAGAATCGCGCGATCGGGCATCGAAAGTCACAGGTCCACTTCTTCCAAATCGAAAGTAAAAATGCCACAAAACGCGGATTTATCCAATCACCAACCCAACTACCAATTTATTTATTTAAAAATTTTTTTTTTCATGTTACAACCACCATCATTGGAAATTCCACGATTACCCAGGCAATACCAATGATCACAAAAAAGGTTCACCGATTCCGTCGGAGAAGCCTCAACAAGTTGGCACAGCGGCGGCAATTTTTGGCACAAGTCTCTGATGAAACCGAAAAAAAAAAAAAAAAAAAAAAAAAAAAAAAAAAAAAAACCCAAGAAAACCGAACCAGAACCGGACGCGAAGGTTTTTGCCTACGAGCAAGTTCGCGTCGACCGGTGCAGCGCGATAAACAGCCTTGCGCCCTCGGCTTATTCGCTTTCTCGTCGCGCTTCAAACTTCCCTCTGTCCCTCCCGGTATCTCCGATTACTCTGTCTCTCCCGCTTACGCCGATGTCGCGTCTCTCGGGCGTCGGCCCTCGATCGTTCGATTAGCACGTTCGTGCGGCCGCCGAAGGAACGCGCCGCCGCTCGTTCACTCGCTATGTGTGAACTCACTTGCTCGCTCGTTTGCTATGTGTGATCTCACTCGCTCGCTCGTTTGCCATGTGTGAGCTCACTCGCTCGCTCGCTGTATGTGCGCTCGCTCGCAAAACGCGCAAAGCTCCCGGTGGAAGCGGTGCTGGGGAACTCGCTCGCTTCCTCGTTGTCTACGAGGATGGAGACGCCAAGCGTGCGGGGAAGGGACGCGCGAAAGGGTTGCAGCAGCGCACGGAGGGCCAGAAGAGCCTCCGCATACTCGGGCGCGCCCGCGCGACGATGAATTGTCGTTAAACTTTGGTAGCCCCGGTGTGTACACGGGCCCGGCCCGCTCGCACGTTCTCCGTGTAGCTCTTGCGGGAAGCAAGACGAAGCGCTGCGGAGACGCGGGGAAAACGCAGCACAGGCGAAGCGGTTATAGGCTGCTTCGACCGTAGTTTCTCGTCGCGAATATTCCCTCGCGGGCGCAAAGTGGGCACGAAGCCTCGAAGCCTCGTGATTAATCTCGAGCCTTTGACTCCGCGCGGCAGTCGCGTGTCAATCGTAGACGCACCGTGAAGATGCGTATTCGGGGTGCGACGCGATTTGATTTTGTTGCCTGGGAATAAAATTGCTCGCGCAATGTATTGTTGTAATGTTATAATGTCGTAAGTGAACCCTATGTTCGAGGAACTGAATATTCGAAGTATCGAACAAAGTATTAATTATAGTTCAATACGACGTATTTCGTACACTTCGAATTTAAATATTCCGGAAATACTATATTTTAATACGACAATTTTTGCACAGGACCATCGTCAAGTGTTACCAGATTGCCGTGGCTCGAGAGATTCGCAATATTATCGACGCGAAAGATTCGATCACGGACAAAGAAGGCGGCGCGCGTTTCCGAGTCGAAGATTCCGAACAATCGAGTTTAAGAAAAGCGAAGTGCCCGTATTTTTTACCACCGGAACCCGATGCTCAGGGGTTGCGAGACGCAGCAACAGGAAGGTTCGCCGAAAGTTGGGCGCGCGCACGCGGGACACGGCGGGGAGGCGAAACTCGTCGTCTCGAACTTTTGCATTCGCGATTAACCACTTTCGGAAACTACGACCGTTCGTCGCGCGAGCGGCGGCGGCGGTTGCCGGGCGGTGAATTCGATTGCATCCCCATTTACCAGTTTCACCCCTTCTGCGTACCACCGCTCCCCTCGCTCCCTCCCCACGAGCTCCAGTCGCTCGGTCTACGCTCCCCTGCTTGCTATGGTTATTTCGAGTGTACGGTACTTCGAGTTGTACGTACAGTCGTAAACCGCGAGGATCTAAACGGTCCTCGCTCATTATGCATACGACACGTGCGCGCGTGGAACGAAATACGATAAACTGAATGGGTGGAGGGGGTAAAGGGGGGAGGGGCGAGCTTTCGGAATTCGAACAGTGGGCCGCTGTACTCACGCTAAACGGAATGAGGGAATTCTTCACCGACGGTATCATCCATTGTTGGCAGAGCGACATCACCACCTGGCAACCAACGAACACCTCGAATATTCGTTTCATCAGAAACCTGAGGACAAAAGAAACGAACGTATTAATACATCGATGACTGAATTAGTGATCGCAATGCATAAGTTGAAATGCGATTTGGAAATATTCAGATGGATATGTACGAAATGTGTTGAGTGATACTGCTTCGCGTTGAAATATTTCGGAGGGAAAATTCGGTAAAGAACTGATGCTCGATGTAATGTGAAGTTAAGAATGAAGTGCATGAAACGGCATTACAGCTTTAACTAAATCTTTTTGTGACAAAAACAAATTTAACAGTCGTACAGTGAGAAGAATCTGATATTAATATTTGATAACTCCGAATAAAGAAACCGCAACTTTGCGACTTCAGCTTACTACAGTCACTGCATCTTTCATAGGTGGAAGTGATTAGAGTAACTCTGCAATTTGTCGCCCGGGCTAATAATTGATGTCATTCATTATTCGTCAAACGCGACCCATTCGTTATTTAGTATCCACACTGTCACGACTTTCCTGGATACGAGCGCTCAAAGTCCACCGTTGAAACGACCCTAAGCACCGTAGTCATTGGCTCCATCATCGGCAACCGGATTTTCCTGGTCATATTGAGGCAATCCAACTCCATCTCCATTCGCGCCAATTTCATCCCTCGTCCCTTTCATCCCAAACCATCATAGAAACTGCAGTGTCTCCATGTTACAAGAAGGAAAAAATGCCAGACCAAGTGGAACATATGGAATACGCAGGGAATCCGGATTTCACGACGTGGGAGCTTCAGCCACTCACGTTTCAGTCCTGCCGCCGCTCCGTCTAGGGCCGCACACAGCCCGGCGGGTAAGCGCGCGGCTTCTTCCTGATTTCCCGGACCGCCGCTGCAATAACAGCGATAGGAGGGCGCGGGAGTGCAATGTCTGGCTGAAGCGGAAGCACAACGGGAATACATCACTCCTGGGCTTCCTAGCCTAGGCGGGAGGAGGCGTGCGCACTCCACCCGTCGACTCCACCTCTGGCTATGTTCGCCGGGTTACGCGTATCTCAGAGACCAACAATGGCCCACTCGAATCTAATTCAACGAGTGGCGAGCTCGGCGCAGGGCCGAGGGTGAGTGCAGCTTCTTAGCGGTCCAGCCCATTCGTTTGTGTCTGTGAGTGTGTCTGAGCGCACGTACGACGAGTCGACATACCACACTGCGGACTGGTATCCTTCTTGGCTTTCATCTGGAAGAGGCAAAGGAACGCTGGTTTCACGGAGAGCGCGTGGTTGGCCAGTACCAAACTGGAAGAGAAACGCAAAACCACCGAAAGGAGAGAACCCCTCATCCTTCTCCCGCCTGCTTCTCCTTCATCCCCTCCTCTTGCTCTCCCCCTCAAGGAGTCGCTACCCACGGGAGTACTTAGGATTAATAGCGAGGCCACGTGCTGTTTCATTCGCAAAGACCGGAATCCTGTTCGCCTTACATCCTTTTCTTCCTCCCCCTCCCCCTCTTTTTTTTTTCTTTTGCCTATTTTTTTTCTCTCTTTCCCGCTCATCCACTCGTCTCTCTGCTCACTTGTTGAAAGTCTCGTTGAAAGACTCGGGTATTTTTCCGCCGCGCGACGGAGAAACACCGAAGTGGTTTTAATTTATGGGAGGGCGGAACAACCCGGTGACTGCGCGCAGCCCGGGCGCAATGAGAAAACGAGGAAAAGCCTCGGTTGAAGGTAAAATGCGAAACGAAGGAGAGAAAGCGAACGCGAGAAGGTGGGAGGGGAGGGAAAAAATGTGGCGCGGAGGTCGGAATTGCGGGGGTGCTTCGTACCTTTTTCGAATTCTCTCGGTGCGCGGAAAATTGAGCTCGTAGCAGAGGGTCGGAGCGAGGATGAAGTAGTAGAGGTCGCCGAGGCTCAAATTGTCCGGATATTGAACCAGGCTCCTCGCGCCGTCTTTCTCCTGGCTTTTCGCGGCGTCTGCATCGCCGCCGTTCTGATTGTTCGCACTGGAATCTGTGAACAGAGAACATTTTTTTCCCTCTTTTATCATCGGTGCACAAACAAACCAAAGATCTATCATTTATAAATAGGCGACAATATGACACTGTAAAAAACCGCATGTTGTTCAGCCCGAACATTTTTGCAAAAACGGTTCGAAGTTACTGTCCAAAGTTCAATCTTCACCCGAACGAAAATCAAAATTTAGTCTAACAAAAATCATCCCTCACTGATCACTTAACTCGATTCAATCGGACGACTCACCTAATGGCCACGGCAAACAAATCGCCTGATTAGAAAACATAAAAGTCTAACGGTTCGAACAAACCCCTGAAACGATGCACGAACTCGGAGCAAACACATCCCTAAGTCCTGTTTGCGAGTCGGCCAGTTCGAATTTTATGCGACTGAAATGTCGAAAATCTCGCGAACGTTATCGAATGAACCGACAGACAGATAGACAGAAGACAGTCAGACAGACAGAGAGACAGACTCACGCAACCTGACTGCGAGTGCAACCGGAGTATGAGCAAGAAACGCGAAGCTGGAGGGCTATGGATAGGGTGAGGGTATGGAGTGAGATTCGGGTGAGTTTATATCGAGAGTAAGAGAACGCGCGAGATCTACACTCGCTTTCGGTTCTCTGCGTAGACCCCGATAAGGCTTCCGCTTGGAAACCTTGGCAGCGCCCAACGGGTTACCGATAGAATTCCTTCAATTATCCAAATCCGATAGATAATCCAATCTGGAATTCAAATAAGCCCTCCCGTTGGGTGCCGCCACGGGTGATGGCGGCAGCGGCGTTGGTGGTGGTGGTGGTGGTGGTGGCGGTGCCGGCTGTGCGTCTCTCGCCGAGTGTCTTGCTTTCACCTCAACCCTCCGCCGGGCCCTCGAACTCAGCGCGCTCGGCGTTTCCCGCTTGGCCTGCCATCCGGCCCTCGCCCTCGCGCACACATTGGACTCGATCTCGATCGCTGATTCGAGGCTCCGAAGCTCGAACACAAAATCCTCTGTCTCCGTCCGTTTTCCCCGGCTTTCCCTCCTCTCCCAGGTATTTCCCAGCGAGGGAGAGAGAGAGAAAAAGATAGAGTGAGAGGAAACAAAAGCCAGCACACACACACAGCATCAGCACTGTAGAATCTGGCGACCAGACACCATATACTCGGTGGAGCATCGCCTGGACGACCTCTGAGTGTTGAACACGCCCGAGTGTACGACGACGCCACCGACGACGACGACGACGACGACGACGACGCTACAGCGTCGATCCATCGCTTTCCCGTCGTCGCTGTGCTCTCGTCCTCGTCTCCTTTCCACCCGGCAGCGAATACCACCACCACCACCGCCACCATCACCGCCATCGCCATCAGACAGCAGTCTTCTTCTTATCCAAGCCTCTCGCGTCTCACCGGGATCTCGTAACGAGTGCAAAGAATTTGTCCAAATGAAATTCCACGTGTTTTCTTTATAGCGTCAAGCTGCTGCCACCGCTCGCGGCGCGTCCTCCCTGTCCACCCCCGCAGCTCCGTCGTCTAGTCGAGCGGGCTCCTCTCGCGATGTATACAGCTATAACTCTGCAGAGTAGCGCGAGATAACGCAGGTCGCGTGTTCCCGGTCGTCCCGCTGCTGCTGCTGCCATCGTCGTCGTTGTAGGGTCCTAACCGGGCAATCGAAGTTCCTGGCCGCGCTCATCCCCTCCGCTCACGCGCGGCTGTAATAATGAAGAGACGACGCGAGGAGGAGATAGGTACGTGCCAATGCGGGTGACGGAGAGGGGAGGGGAGGAGAGTGAGGGAAGGGGAAAAAGAAGTAGACTGAGTCTTTCCCTCCCTTCGAGAATCGTGTTCCATCCGGGAATTAGCTTTGATAATTTCATCAGCGTTTCAATCTTCTCTCTCTCTCTTTCTCTCTCTGTCTCTCGTATTGGAACCGTAAATTCTCTCGGCTCGCGTTAAAACAAATCGCGGAGTACACGAGCTTGTTACCCCCGTCGCCTCGTCTTATTTCAGCCGAGTGCTCGAAGTAACGAGGACAAAGGTGCGGGCCGGGAGCGACGACGACGAAGACTCTGGAACTGGAATCTAAGAGGGAACGACGGGAGGGAACAGCGCGCCGGCAATGTTTAAATCAGCATAGATTGAACGGAGAAAACTTAATCGTATTAGCTCGGGCGCCGAACGGAAGCGACAGCAGATTGCGCGGCCGGGTGAGAATGGAAAAAAAGGAGGCAGCGCGCGCAAGGTGTCGTCGCGAGGGTAAGGAGGACGCGATCGCCGGTGAGTGGTTCGCATCGTCGATGAGCCCACTTTATTGTCTCTTCCGGAATCCCCGATAACGACTTTGCTTCCGCGAGACGAGCCGACGGGGCCGTTACACTGGGACCATTCGGACTAACAGACACGTCCATACGTAATATACGTCTTTTCCTGTCGCAATGTGACACCGTAAAATCAGCGAATTTCACTGCGAACAATTTCGGAAAAAACGGTTCGGATTGATTGCCCAAAGTTCAATCTTCGTGTCTGACAAAAATCATCCCTCGACGATCATTCGACTCGACTCAATTAGCTCAGGCGCCGAACTGAAGCCAGCAGATCGGATGGTGGCTGTTCGGTTGAGAATCGATATGTAAAATAATACATTACGCTACTAGGGAGGGAAGTGCAACTTTTAACCGAGTGAAAGATAACTCACACCAGGTGAAAAATTGCACCCCTCATATGTAGCGTACTATACTTTTCTTCCGATTTCGATAAAAAAAACAACCACTTTGCGTGTGTGTAACAAGAACGCTATTAACTAATTAAAAAAAATGATTTCTCCCGGCAGGCAGGAATGAACGGATTTCCTTCGTAGGGAACAAATGAAACCGGACTGCGCATCCGTGAGTCATTTGTAAAAAATTAGCGACTTTTTCGCTGGCGTTGTGGACACGAAATGGGGTTTTTTTAGCGGATAAAAGCACAGAGCGAAGTGTCGCGATGTAAGGAGGACGCGATCGTCGGCGAGTGGCTCGCATTGTCGATGAGCCTCCACTTTATTGTCTTTTCTAGAATCCCCGATAACGACTTTACCTCCGCGAGACGAGCCGGAGAGGCCGTTACACACGGGAGACCATTCGGACCGAGAGCGACGTACACGTACATACGTAATACGTCTTTCCTGTCGTGTCGCTGGCGGTAGTTAGAGCCAAGCCCCGTATCTACGCCCCGATGAAATATGCAGCAGGCACTCACGGTTGTTATACTGCCGCCGCGGCTCTACAGCCGCGCGCGCGCGGCCCTGTTTTCCGACATCCTCGAGAAAAGTGGACGACGTTGTTGCGCGTCGCAGTTAAACACAGAGAGACGACGTGTAACAGCCGGCGCGGCGGCGAACTAGCACTGAATGGCGCGCGTTTCTGGTATCGGGCACATTGGACGGAGGGGTGAACTGACAGGGACATTCGCTAGCTTTGCAATGGAAAATCTAATGGAAACCAGTGACTGCTGCTTATCCGAAAATAAAACAAGCAGGTGTCCTTCGTTTACCGATCACTTGGATCGATCGTGGATCTGTCTTTCGAGTTTTGGAACAAGGAATCCAAGTGACGAGCAAACCAGGTAAAAATTGAACGACACGCCTTAAAATTCCGAAATTCAGGTAGTCCTATCAACTAGCAAGTCAAATTAAAGTTCAACGTGCGGTCATTAAGAACGTAGACACCGACTCGTGTCCCACCGGCAGTAACAATATCTCGGGATTCCCACGAAGCTGCGTTTCTCAATCAGCAAAGGAGGTCAACTTCACCCTGAAGAGGGCGATAGGCTCGTAGGTCAGCCGGGACATGAGCCGGAGAAACGAAGTGGAATTAGGCTGGTTTCCCCCGATATAGCCTGACGTTTCCTTCTCGTGTGGCTTCTTGTCTTCGCCTCGTGTCTTTCTCTCTCTCTCACGCTCATTCCGGTTGCGTCTCAAGCCGGAGATTCCGCACTCCGGCGGTGGCCGCCGCGGTCGTAGAACGCAATTTAGGGGCGTACGGGAATTGCCCGGTGAAAATTGCCGACGCTCGTTTCCGAAGAAAGCAGCTCAGGGGCGGAGGAGTGTGAGTGCCGTAGAAGGGGGTGGGCACGGGGGGTGGGGGGGTTGGATGGGTGGGTGGTGCCGGTCGTTGCGGTCGAGTTAATTTGCGAGAGTCTCTCTGTGCTCGAGCGAGCGCGCGCGCGCGCCCCCTACCGGTCCTTCTTTAGCTTTTCACACACCCGGCATCAGTGCGCGCGGGGCAAAGGAATTTCTCACTTTTTTTCCCTACTCTTCGTCTTCCCAGCCTGGCTTTCTCTCCCGCGCACACACACACACACGTCCACCGAAACTCATACAAACACACACACACGCACGCACGCACATGCACCCAAAGCTCATACACTCGCACACTGATTCACACTGGCGTTCAGAAACGACCTCCTTTCCTTTATTTCCTTTCTTCGGTGCGCGTCGACGGCGGCGTCGGCGGCGTTCTTAGCGCGGCACTTCTCGGACCGTTTCTTTCGAGATATACGAAGCCCGAGAGCGACGTAGAGCCAGTGGGAGCACACACACAGTCACACAGTAACGCACACAGACGGATACACACACACACATAGACAGGCAGACATGCAGACATAGACACACACAGAGAGCAGGGCGGAGAAGGGCCATGGGGCTTAAGGACCACGAGGGCATCCTCTCTCGCTGCCTCTTTCGCTCCTCCGGCACAAAGACGGAATTACGTTGGGGTCCTCGTAAGCGCGCGCGCGAGGAGACCCGGGGGCCCCCGGGGGCGTGATTGAAAAAAGGAAAAATTATATATCGCGCGCGCGCCCGGTCGTTGCCGAACGCGGCGGCGGCGGAGGAAGGAGGACGCAGCGACGCGGCGAGGAATGTGGGGAAAAGTGGGAAGGGCCTTCTCTGCCTTCGCCACCAACAGGCACTGCTTCTTCCGCCTTTCCGCTCGTCCTTCCTGCCTACAGCAGTCATACACACTCTTTTCTCTTCTTCCTCGCTTCTTCGTCGTCCTCCACCTCCCTTCTCCTTCTACTCCTCCTCTTGTTTTCTTCGTCCTCCACGTCCAACTCCTCCTCGTCCTGGCTCTTCTTCTGGCTCGACCCCCGGAGGTAGCTTTCCGCGAGCCCAGGACTCGGCACCCCGCTCTGGCATTCCCAGGATGAGAAAGAAAATATCGCATTCCTCTCGCTTGGCCTCCTCGCGTTTCTTCTTCCATCTCCTCACCCCGTCCCCGCTTCCAGTGTACTTCAGCCTCGACCCCGTCCGAGCTTCCGGCAAACGTTGGCGAGGAAAAAGCGACACGGGGATGAACAGGTATAAGGGGCTCCTCTCGAGGAAGTGACGTAGCCATCCGGCGAGACTCTCGTCGCTTTTTCCGTCCGTTCGCCGAATGCGCAGCGAGCAAGAAGTTTACAATTTTATCCTAAGAGTATCTTCTCGTATCTCCATCTAAGAATACAGAGGACCTATTAATCATTGGCCATAGACAGTGCAGTAAACGCGGTGTCTCGGGTAGCGAATGTCGGCGACGTTACACCCGTAGGACGTCGGTTGTGGTCGAATTCGTAATTACGAGTTTAAAACTTGGGTGGAAATTCAGATTAGGACTTAACTTTTTGATTCAACATCCGCATCTGAGGTGAAATTGAGTTTAGGATTCAAATTCACGCTTGTGTCTGTAAACTGGTCGCCTTGTGGACTTCCAGTCGTTACATTTCCATACTTCGCGATCAACACTCGCGATTAAAATAACAAAATGTGTTTTTTGCTTATAAACATGAGTTTTTTTTCATCTTCAATGCTGCTTTCGCATCGACGAGAAAACGAAAAGAAAAATATAAATACACAAAAACATAATTTATACTTGAAACTTTTGGTGACTATTTTCCAAAAATGAGCACAACTACCCGTTAACCAAAATACCGATCTACAGCAGCAACTTTCACCCGGACACATACCTTCCCGCGACTTCAACGTCGTTTGCAAATTCAGTGCACCCGGACTCGCGTGTAAATCCTCACGTACACTGAGAGAAAAATCAAATTGGATATACCAAATCATTTAGTTGAATAGAACTTGTACGGTGGTACGGAATATTTTCAAACAAATGGTTTATTTGAAAATTTAGTATTTCCAATTACATTTTTCTCTGAGTGATATCAACACGGGAAACGAATGTTCGACTCGACGCGAGTTTCCACTTCGCGCCGAGAGCGGTTCGACTCCGAAAGCCCCGGAATATACGTCGGACAGTCGGGTGCTCGTCCCCGCGACGCGTATACCTACTTATGCAGTGATCGATTAATTATATTGAAACAGCGAGGACTCTGAAAGTGCCTCGACACGCTATACAGCCCGAGGGGTGTATAACCGACGAGTGTATAGCACCCACCCTCCCCCCTTAAACCCCTCATTCCCCGTCTAACGCGGTATACAGCTGGGGTGGAATCGAGAATGGGAACGTCGAGGCGAACGCGATCATCGTCGTTGGGAAATTATGCCTTCGCGATATGAAAGAACAGAGCCGCGGGGTCACGCTCGCACTGTGTTCTCGTGCCTCGAGCTTTTCGCTTCTGCCTCTGCGTCCGACGTGGTTATGCCGTCGGCTTCTTCGGGGTTCTTAACGGCACGCAAAGTCCATGATGCCGGAGTCCATGACGCGAGAGTCGACGAGGCAAACCAGTTAGCCTGGGTAGCTCGCTCGATCGGCTGAGCCTTCCCCGCACGAGTCTCGCAGGATCTTCCGCGCGCTGACGTCGTCGTGCGGCCAAGTAGAAATGGCCTGTCGGCTTTGGGACGGGCACAGGATGGCGGCACCGCGGCTGATGGTGCAATCCATACCCGGGATCGCGGTGTGCGCGCCACGCGCGGGACGTTTTCAGAAACTCATCGGTCGGCAAAACGACTCCGGGGCACGCGACATCAACCGTGGAATAAGAAGGACGAGGGAAGACGATGGAAGACGAGGTGGATGCGGTCGTGCGAGAGGAAGAAAGAAGCGGAACCGATCGCGCGCGACTGGGCCTTATGACTGCCCCGAAGCAGCCTATGAGTATCAGCAGAAGCAGCACCAGAAGGAGCAGAAGCAACAGCACTAGGTATATATAAGTCATTCCATTCCAATTCGTCCTGCAAAACGTTGGCAACTTCGTTGCATTACCTAAATAATAACCATAGTCATAATGGGAAGTCCCAACATATTTTTTTTAGGAATTTATGCTGCAGTTTGAATAAAAGGTTACAGAAAAATAACCACTTTTGCTTAGTTATAGCCACTGTAATTTTCTCGCTCGAAATGATCCTCAAAAATCTGAACATTGTTGAGGGTAATTTTTGTTGCATCATTTCATGATATACTCGAAGGAAAATATATAAAAATTGCTGAGCGTCACAGCCTGGTCGAATTGGTATGAAATGCCTCATACACGAACCACAAGACCCGAACGTAGTTCCTGGACTGCTGACGGCGAAGCAGCCGGAAAGAAGCAGCTACCGGGAGAGCATTTCGTGCCTCCTATCGTCGTGAACCCGATAGACTATTTCCCCCGACAGTCTGTGTGCGTGTATTGTACGACTGGCTTAAACCAACGGAAATAGAAAAAGAGCAGGAGACACGGGACGAACGTCACGGCGGCGTATACAAAGCTATATTATTATATAAAATATACGTTTATATACACGCGACCGGCGCGCCGGGGAAGTCAGGCATTTATCGAGAATTCGCAAATGGAGAAAGTTACGAGTTATGGACTGACGTGAGGCCACCGGGGCGACCGTGGTATACGTCGATCCGATGGAAATTCGGGCGCGCGAGCGACGCTCGCGACCCTGTCTTTCGCTGCTCTTCGTCTGTATTCATGATTTTATCAGACCAATTTATGGCCGGTACGTTGTCGTTGATTGTACGTATTCGACGTATCGGCTCGATCTCCGTCAGCGTCGCTTGTCGGTATTCGCGCTAAAATTCGGGGCAGTCCCTCTCTCTCTGCGCGGCGGAGACTCGATTTAGTCGATAGTTCACCGCGTCATTTGGACATCGAACATTCCCCCGCGATATGAATAAGCGAACGTGACCACTGATATTTATCTATATTTATATAACTGTGACTGGCGATCTGGTTGCATCGCGACGATTCGTAAACGCCGTCCAAACGCAACGGTTGGTGCGATAAGCGACGATCAAAGTAAAGGCAGCTTTTATTATTTATTTTGGGACGGGCGATTGGGGATTGTTTCGCCGGAGACAAATTGGTTGATTCGACCAAATTTGTCAGACTGGGTATGCCAAATAACTTTCTGCACAGAGGAATCGAATATTTGTCACAGCAAACACGAATTTGAGAGAAGCAAAAATATTGTACCTATAGAAATTTAATTTGGCATCGTAAAAATTAGGAGGCACAAAAATTGGCATAGACCAATTGGCATAGACAAAAGTGTCCAGCGAATTACAATCATCTTCATAACCGACTGCATATTTTCTGATGCTTCGTTAATTTTTCCAACCACTACGCGAATCAGCGCAGGCGCCGCGCGTGTATCGAGTTAATCCGACTTAATTTCCCTTCTGTCCGATAAATCTCTTTTTCTTCTGCCCGCGGCGGCACCGCCTCAATTTAGTGCCGCGTCGTTGGTACAGCGAAAGTTACGACGGAAATAAGCCAAAGTGGAAATACGACGGACATCGGAGGTTGCTCCGGTCGAGGGTTAATATTCAGGTGGGACGAAACGTGGGGTGTGGGAAGGCGAAGGGGGAGGGTTTGGATGGAGGGGGAGGGGGGGGGGGGGAGGGCAGAACTGTAGCGCGCAGCAGGCTCGGCGGAGGAGGTGAGGCCGGCCGAGTTTATTGGGAAACGCCGATCGTAATTTGACTTTGCCGGCGGTCTGAATAATCGATATCCAACCCGGCCTCGTGGCCGGAAATAGAGGCGATCAGGCAGATCGGGAGTTTAAATTGGGTGGAAATTATTCCCCCGGCCCCCTCGCCCGGTCGAACCCCCCCCCCACCCATGCATGTTCCATGCGCGCGGCGTGTGCAGAAGTCTCACCACGATGCAACAAATCGGCACATCCCACTGTGTATCGATATTGCCGCACAGGGATCGATATATCCCGCGCCATATCCCTAAAATTTCTCCCCGTTGCGCTCGCGCGCACCGTTCCCTTTGAATTGCATTACGCTTTCCGACCTACGTCGGGAAGATCTTTCGGCTAAGGTTATCGCAACGCGCTTCCGTGAATGCAAATCAATTTCTCAAATCCAATATACACCGAGTTAATTCGATTTCAGATGTTTTATTCCTGGCGCGGGTTGCGCCTCGCTGACATTCGCAAATGTCTCGATGTCGATAATTCCTAAACAAACCTTGAAAACCTCGTGCAATGGAGATAAGAGAGCTTTTAGATAATATTAATAATAGGAAACGTGACACGAGAAACAACTGAAAAAATTGTCATTGGTTCGAACAAACGCTCCACTTGCGCGATGCCACAGTCAAACGTTGTGGCAGTTTTTCAGTTCGACACAAGCCAAAAGTCGATATCCTGAAAAAAATTGGTGTCACGAGGTCGAGGTCAGCAATTTGTGTGCACGAGGACGCGCGAAGCCCGAGCCAAAGGAAATTCTATTCACAGAGGAAAAAAAAAGTGATCTAAACCTCGAAGCCTCAAAAGAGGAAAATGAGACGTCTCAAATCAAGGTGACACATCGTAGGGATTATATTAATCCACCTCAAGCTTATAAGTCTCATTAATGACTATCCAAATGCAAATTTCTCGACCAATTTTTTTTTCTCAACCATTAGATGCACAGGTACAAATGTTCAGTTTATTTATTTGTTTTTGCTTACCTTGAAGATTGTTGTACGACAGCGACTGCCTCCGTATTCTGCCCTGTGACGAAGCGTTTCTTTTGTTGCTGACGCGGCACCACATGTTCACCTGCACGTACGACCACAACTTCAGGAAAAGAATGGCGTACAGCATGCATACGTACATCGCACCGACTGCAAGTATAAAGCGAAAGAGTACGTGAGTCGATATAGCACGAGAAAATACAGGTATTCACGACAGTATAATACCGTCCATACACCCGCATACTCTCACACAGACACACACACACACATTGTACACACGCCGCGTTCGAGAAAGTCTCTTCTACCGTCGGGCGACAAAAGCACAGAGCGATGCTTCATGCAAATTGTTACTTTTCGAGAGTTCCCGGGACGAGCTTTGCAATACGTGCTTTTTCAAATTCATAATACACCCGCGGAACGAACCCGCCGCGCCATCTATTGCATCTAGCGACAAAGGAACTTTTCCTCCGACTGGAAAAAAAACACCGTGCTCTTCGTTTTTCGGTTTTGCGCCAAATTATGATCGAATAAAAAAAATATGTATATTTTTTTTATTCGATCTCGGTTCGATAGCACGTTTCCCGCCGACGGAACATTGCGTAAATTAACTTCGGAACATTTTGTCGCAAAAAGATGCAGAAACATCCTCTCCGTGTCGCGGAAAATCAGTATTAAAAATATACATAAATGCGATCGTTTTATTTTCCACTTCCACGCAACTATTACTCTCGTACAACTTTATTCCAAAAAAACTAACGATTAAAGCGCTCGCTCGCCAATGTCGTCCCGGTCCCCGGCGAACGTAGTCAAACCGAGGAAAAAAAAACCTTCGCGTATCCGCGGCAAAAACAATTTGCCGGCGAGGAAAAAAAAAATGTGTTAAACTCGCAATAGTCGCGATGTAAAAGACCCTTTAACTCGACTCGCTGTCCCAGCGCGTGTTCTGCATCAAAAGCGAAATGAAACGATAACGAGAATCGCGAATGAGCAGTGGCGGCGACAGAGTTGATAAGATCTCCGAGGTTGCTTGTTAATGGAGGAGCATGAAAGGGCGGGCCAGCAGGGTTGGAAAGGGGCCGGGGGGGGTACCCCCTGCCCCCTTCGCCTCAGAGTCCATTGGAGTGGGAAAAATTCGCTCATTTGTCAGACGCAAGCGTGAGGACGAAGGACGGAGCTAACGTAGTACAACCCGGAAAGGGGGGGGGGGCAAAACGGAAAGTGGGGAATGGAGACTCGCGTGAACGAAAACCCAGCGCGCCTTTCCTCGAATCGCAACCCCTCCCCCCACCTCCTCCCCCTCGTCTAACCCCGTTGGGGGCGTCGCATTCGTCGGGACGTTCGTTCGCTCCCGACTATAGCGTCAGTGTCTCAGTTGTTTTTATCATGCGGATTGTACCTGCGGGTTTTGCGCGTTGCTCACGTGTTCGGTTGCGAAGGGGCTGGTCATTGTCGTGCTGTACTTTGCTATTTTCTCTCACTCTATATATATACACACTGGACACAAATACATGTATATATATATTACTGGATAGTTGGGGGGGGGGGGGGGGGGATACTAGGAGGCATAGAGAGGGGCTGTCGTGTCTCGTGAGCGTACTTTGCTATTTTCTCACTCCTTCTCTCTATTTACACACAAATAATACTCATACACGCGAACGTGTATATATATATCAGTATAGAGCTGTCGTGGCTCGTGCGCGCCTGAGAAAAACAGGGAATGGAAACGCCGAGGTTAGGGGGGGAGGGGTATAACAAGTGCTGCTCTTTGAGGCTTCGTTTTGTAGGTACCGAGTGGCGTTATACACCGGGAGAAAGAGAGTCGGTGGTTAGGGGGGGGGGGGAGGTGGGATCAAGGCCTCGCCGCGGAAACGCAGTCTAATTGCGCGATGTCGTGACACAAAGGTAGAATGCAACGCGAGAGCTCGGCGGTAGCCGCAACGCGCCGGCTCCCAGCGATTACGAAACGCTTGGACAAATCTATCCAGAGCGATTACCTTCCCGCGCTCCCGGCGGGCGGTAACGGGACGCGTTTTATCTCGGCCGCTCGAGCTCCGGGCTATGGAGCCCCTCGTGCGTGCGCCTCTCCAGCGAGCTTTATCCACCGAGCGCCCGGCGCTGGTGGTGGTGATGGTGGTGCTAGTGGTGCTGCACGATCGCGAGAATTCACGAAGAGCGGAGAAAAATGAAGTGAGGGTGGGTGAGAGGTTTAAGGGGGAAGGGGGCGGAAGGGGGTTTAGCGGAAAAAAGATTGAACAACAGCCACTTTGCCTATCTGATCGCCGGCTACCGAGAATTTTGTATTTTATTAATATTTCAACGCGCAAACGAAGCGGAGAGCGTTGCGGTCCGGCGCGCGTCGACGATGAAACTCTGATTTTCGCTCCATTTCCCCTTATCACTCGCCACTCGCCGCACAAAACCGATTGTAACGTCCGTGGACCCCCGATTTTTTCGCGGATTCGAACGGAGCTTTGAGATGAATTGTGTCTATCGCTAATTTGCTGGAATTTGTGAAATTATGAGATTTTTTGAGGGTTTGTTTGAAAAATGAAATTTCGACTTTTGCCCTTTGTCAAAGTCACGTCTTCAACTTGCCCATGATGAATCATCCCCCAAAAAAAAATATCATCGTTTATCTCGAGGGTCTGCAAATTGATTTTCGTTAGCCATAAGTGGAAGGCAATAGAAATACCGCGCGTTTCTTCGCTCGTCGCTCGTCCTCGACGCGCAGCAATCATTTCAATGGAGACCACGGCAAACAAGCGAAAAAAAATGCCTCCGTCATCAATTCGCGTGCGCGCGGTCGGACATTCCCCTTCGCGAGCGATGTGACTTTAATCGAATCAATTTGTAGCCTCGCTTATGTCGTTTGTTTCGCTCGTGTGTATATATATAAACACAACCCCCACACATATATACAAAAACTCTATATTCTGTGAAAATGTCGCGCATACAGTGCACACAATACGCCGAAGAGAAAGCGAATCGTGGGAGGAAGGAAGAGGAAAGAGTTTTCTATTTCCGCGTATGCTTAAGATTTATTATTCGATCTCGATTTGGGCCACCGGGAACTCAAGTACCGGTACGGCGTCAGGCAGCAACAGCACCGGCACCAGTTTTCCTTCCTTTTTTCGTCCTCCTCCCTCCTCCTCCTCCTCCTCCTCCTCCTCCTTCTTTGCTCTCTATGTTCTGTTCCCCCACCATGCAGCAGGAACCCCCAGATTCTTCGACGTCGACGACGACGACGACGACGACGACGACAACGACGTCGACGTCGACGCTGAACTCTGCTATGCTTTACCGTACTATAAGTCTCTCCCTCCCTCCTCCCTGCTTCTCCCTCGGCTCCCTTCCTCCCCCCCCCCCCCCCTCCCCGCTTCGCCCTCGTTCCTTCTCGATGTCCATTATTTTCCTGCTCGTCTACGCCGCCCCCTCTCCTCTCCTCACCGTCACTCTCGCATTCCTCCTCCTCCTCCTCCTCCCCCGCAGCTCCCTTCCTCCTCCATTTCTCCCGATCGAAAGTACGAAAGAAGTTCGGGTTCTCGGGCCATGTTTTACCGATAGGTCGAGCTCTCCGCTCGCGCGGGCGCGGTGCACAGCCTCTCGGTGCGATCGCGTCGCGATGCTCGCATTGTATCGGAAGATCTTCTCAGCTCCCTTTCTCTCCCTTCTCCCACCCTTTCTCCCTTGCTCTCCCTTCGTCTCCCATCCCTCAATCCTGGTATATCGATGCCACGGCGACGAGTTCCTCAGCGACCCGTGGAAAATAGTTTCTCAATTTTCCTCGGCCGTTTCGGGCCGAGCGAATCGTCGCCTGCTCGCGACACACATATTGTCCCCTCCCCCCTCCCCCCTCCCGCCCTCCAGAACCAGAAGACAACTATCGACGATGGAAAAGAAACTACCCTCCCGACTTTATGTACCCGCGTTCGTACACCATTTTCCCATCGCGCGCGAAGACTATGACTCCGAGAGTCGGAGTCCACAGTCTTCGTGTACGATCGGCAGGCGACGCCGACTGCGACGACCCATGACAATGACGACAATTTCCGACATAGTTCTCCGGCGTTGAATTTTCCTCCTATTGCTGCTGCTTCTTCTGCTGCTGCTGCTGCTGCTGCCGCCGCCGCTGCCTGCAACGCTCGCGCCCGCGCGGAATCGAATCGAATGGGTAGTCTTTCTGCAGTGTCTCGGAGATTCCGGAAACGGCTGCCTATAAATATTTTGTGACCCCGATCGACCGGACGCTTTTTGACTGAGCCTGCAGAGAGAATTTGGAATCTTCGCCTTGACACCGGTGATTTGAAAAATAATATAAATAGAATCGCAGCGAGAGATGTAAGATTGCATTCACCCGATTTAAAGTTGTCAAGTAGTCTACTAATAATAGTGTCGTGCCTGGGAATGGAAACTCCTGAATTTTACTATTGATTATTTATTTGATACTAATTCTACGTACTCGTTACTAAATTTATGTTCATATGTGATGTAAATAATTTATTCGCAAAGCGAAACTAATTAATGCAGAGATGTTATGAAAATAACTCGAAGGATTGGCTCAGTGAGCGAAGCTGTTGGGTAACGGTAGTTAAATTTTCCATACGTAGATCCGAGGCGTAAAACATTAAGAATGTTTTTGCTCTATTCCGTCATCTGCGACGTGACATTCTATTGTTCGCCGTCGGTTGACCCAGTCAATGTGGACCAGGAGACACATGAGGTCACGACTGATACCACTCGGTCGGTACGAGAAAACGTAATCCGACTGTTTCCGCCTCGGTGGACTTGCAGGATAAAATCCGAGGTCAGGTCCCTTCGGCTATGAATTCTGCAGGGCTTCGTTGTCGTCCGTTTGGCGTCTTCAATCTCAATTTCGTTTCGTCGCATGGAATTTTTCGGTAGGAAAAATTCAATCATATCTCTGGCTCTTCTGACTCGACGGTCAACGGGTCCTTTAAACTTAATTGCATTAAGACCCGTGACCCGAAATTTATTTTTTCAAAATATCGACTTCTAACCTATACCATCGTTCTCAAGTCGCATATTCTACCCCTGAAAACACTGGTTACAACCATTTTTTAGTTGATTTTGAAAAAAAAAAATTTTGGTCGAACAGTTTTTCAGAAATCGTAGATCTGGCCACCGGGCCGAAAACCGCCCAAATCGGGGTCACGAAATTTATTTTTTCAAAATATCGACTTCTAACCTATACCATCGTTCTCAAGTCGCATATTCTACCCCTGAAAACACTGGTTACAACCCTTTTTTAGTTGATTTTGAAAAAAAAAAATTTTGGTCGAACAGTTTGTCAGAAATCGTAGATCTGGCCACCGGGCCGAAAACCGCCCAAATCGGGGTCACGAAATTTATTTTTTCAAAATATCGACTTCTAACCTATACCATCGTTCTCAAGTCGCATATTCTACCCCTGAAAACACTGGTTACAACCCTTTTTTAGTTGATTTTGAAAAAAAAAAATTTTGGTCGAACAGTTTGTCAGAAATCGTAGATCTGGCCACCGGGCCGAAAACCGCCCAAATCGGGGTCACGAAATTTATTTTTTCAAAATATCGACTTCTAACCTATACCATCGTTCTCAAGTCGCATATTCTACCCCTGAAAACACTGGTTACAACCCTTTTTTAGTTGATTTTGAAAAAAAAAAATGTTGGTCGAACAGTTTGTCAGAAATCGTAGATCTGGCCGCCGGGCCGAAAACCGCCCAAATCGGGGTCACTGTAAGTTAAACAGTGCTGCAGCGCTCATTACGACAAACTGTGAAATCTCGCGCTATGAAACAAAAAGTGTCGGTCGTCACGGCCCTCGACCAATCAGAGGCCGAGTTATATCGACAACAATAGTTGCTCAAGCAGTTTTTAATAGAGGAATTTGTGATTAACAGTAGCACATTTTAAAAATAGAAATTCAGAAATCTATTTAACTTCCCATATCGCGATAATATTTCGCGAGATTGAGTTTTGCAATTAAAATACGCGCGTGCATATATATTTATCGCCCGGAGAAAAAGAAATTCGGAAATGACAAGTTAATTCTTATACGTGCGTGACGACGTAGCAGCGACAAAACGTCACGACGGATGGAAACACGCTCCCCGGGTCGAAGATAGAAATCTTGATTCGCTCGCGTGTTACATACCCTCCGACTGTGACGCGACATTTAGCCCGGCTTGGACGGAATAAAGCCGTAAGCGGGTAGCGACGGACTCGAACCCGAGGTGACGGTGCACGGCGCCGCGGACAGGCTGCCGGCGGCGAGAACTTAATTGACGTTTAAATGTCCAGAAGTCCAGATAATTCTAACGATAATATTAGACCTATTTGCGTTCTCATATGCGGTGCATCTGCATTTCTATTTTATTGATATTTTCGCATTACTCTCCGATAACGCGAAATTCTTTTATAAGAATCCCAAATATAATCTGACACGTTTACCCAAAATAACCACAAACAAAATATAACACAAAATGTTACATTTTTATTAGTGAAGCTTTAATCACGATATTATTATAAATTAATGAATAATTAATACAAAAATAACCCTTGAATACGACGATTATGTTTTTTAATGATTTCCACAAATCCTCCGAGACACTCAGTGAAAACGACATCATATCGCCCAAGCCAAACGTCGTCAAGTGCGGACATTCCTCATCCCGCGGATGCATGCGAACGCGCTATAACCCCGCCGGGGTTACGACGCGACTGGCCCGACGATTTTCAGGCCACGAAGAGTCGTCCCGATGAATTATCGCGCCCGCGGCTTTCACGCCCGACGTGTTTATCGAGTCTTCTGGTGCCCCCGGCCCGAAACCCCGCATGCCAGTGAGAGAGGACTCGGAGTGCGAGATTTCTCGGCGGGTCCGCTCCTCGAAAACGAATTGTGTGTCGTCTTCTGCCAAAAGCGACCGAGACAGAAGTCGCGGCGAGGACTCGAAAGTTGGGTTCCCGGGGTTTACGCACGATGTGGCACGGAATCGGCCGAGGGTCTCGCCCGTCCGGTGATTACACCCCAGTGCCAGCTGGAATCGTTGCCAGGATTCGCGAAACTCTTTCGCTACTTCGGGAGACGTGTGTGTATACGTCCCAGGGCTCAGGCCGAGTGCGGAGTGTGAGAGGCAAGAGAAACGCGAGCGAAAAGTACGAGAAATCTTCGGGGAGCCGCTCTTTGCTCCGGTTCATTCGCACACGAGGAGGAAACGCACGACGGCTGCCAAAGACACCGTCGTCATTCCGCGACGGTCGTCTCGACGATGTCTTCGTCGTTCTTTCGCGTTTCCAGTCGTTCCACGAGGAGCCGGCTCGCGTCACGAAAACGCACACAGACACACGGACACACGTAACTAGGGAATTACGCGTACTAAACGTGAATCATGCAGCGCGATAAATCCACGGGATAGCCGTTATCACGTGGCTCGTATAACCCTTTAATTCTCATACGCTGCGCCGAGTCGTTCGCCGTCTTTCCCGTTTTCTTCTTTTTTTTTTATCCTTTGCTCCGTCTCGTATCCTCCGCACTAATACTCTGCTTTTATACGTAGCCTGTGATATATTTCGAGAAGCTGTCCCTCGCGCGCGCGACGCGTTATATTTTTATCGCTTTTCCTCTCGCGCAGACGACTCGATACTGGGCCAGAAGCACCCGACGGCTCCCGCGTTGTACGTAAGAGGACTATTAAGACCGTGGCGCCTCTTTTCCGGGGCAAATCAGCGAGGAATAATGAATGCCGCGGGTTCGAGATCGTCTGGGCTTGGACATTTATTTGCTTTTTGCTTTATGTACCGTGTGCGAGTTTTTTTTGATACGCTGTAATTTCAAGAAGAGGAGAATTCTCGTTGAAATCGTGGTAGTCATGGCAGTTGTATGGTTATGTGGTGATGATTCATTGATAGTTGATCTGCGGTAAAGAAATTGGCTAGATGGATTTCAGGTCGCCAAAGTGATTGGTTGATTGAAGCAACGCATTAATTGGTTGACAACCAACGAATTGATTGATCCAACCAATTAGGCCATCTGTAATCTATTTAGCCATGTAAATTGGTAAGGACATCTACTTATTCTTTTCCATGCACACGATCCATTGCAAGCACTCAATCTATTAGGACAATTGTGGCCTAATGACAATAATATCGTCAATGGATGTGTATTCGTTACAAAGTTACAGCCATGTTACAAAACTTGTCGCCATTTTTTCAATTATGGCAAGGAACTATTTACCGGCGAAAAGTCCCAGAAAAGTTCGCAAGAAGCATTTACATAATTACCAACCATGCTTTCCCAGGCTGTCTTTATTAATATACAGCAATACGAAATACTCGGCGCAATGTACAAACATTTGGGATACAAAGCGTGCAGCGCAACGTGGAAATATTTCCGATGCGGGTAGCGTAGCGCGACGTGTGAATATTCCCGATACGAAGCGTGCAGTGCGACGTGCGAACATTGCTGATACGGAGCGCGTAGAACCGACCTCGAACCCCCGGAGTGTCTTGAAATACGTCCCAGAGGGACATTTTTTGGGAAGCCTCCGATAGGCCAATCGGGGCCCCGAATGACTCCGTTGGGGCTTGTCGCATTTGCATTAACATTTTCCACTCCGTTACCGCTACTACTTCACCTTCTCCGAGTGCACATTAGTCTCTTTGTTGCCAAAATTAAAATGACAACTTTCACCCGAGACTTGCCTATTTTGTCGGTAACTTTGCGTTCAAATATATACACTAACCATTGTCCGGAATTATGCTATCCCGTCTTGCGACATCTCCCAGTTAAGGTATTTCAGTCTCGATATTCCGGATCCCCGCAGCGCACGCGGACGACGCAGGTTTCACCTGTCCGCCCGGCGAATCCCAAGTTTGCCGAATCTCGAATTCACTCGATGTTCGCACTCTAAGGGTGTGTGGGGCCGGCGCCTCGGCGAGAGCCGCGCGCGGTTCCACGGTGAGCCGAGGGGTTTGTCCCCCTCGGTGGCCGCGCAACCAGAAACCCTCTCGTCCCTCATCACCGAATTGTTTCACACGGCTTTCGAATGTTAAACCGAATTCTCTGGGTCAGCCGTAACGGCTCCGGATATTCCGAGTATTTCAGCGCCCGCGCCGTTGCCCAGTGAACTGGCTCGGCGACTGTGCGCGCGATCCGTACGGATTGCCCGCATCCTACGTACAGGCATAAGCACAAACCGTGAATACGTACTACACACACTAACGGGGGGCTACGGTCGACGCTTTATCCTCGCTCGCCACACGTTCAACCGCGTATAAACCAGTTAATTCGATCGAGAATGAACACGTACGAAAATTCTCATATGCATGGCTCTATGCTTACACTCCACTGGCGTCTAATCTCGTCTACCTGGTATTCAACTTCCAGCGTCGGGCCGCACGCACTCCGTGAGGTATTTTCGGATGAAATTTAACCGACCGTGGCTATCACGTGTTGTATTCATCTTTTTCCACATAGTATGTGCACAAATACGTCCAAACAGTTTTTGTCACAAATAAAATATTTAAGCTGTATGCAATGTTTTGTCAAACTCAAAATTTTAATGTACTTAACATTTTCCGTTTGCTTCTGGAATCTGACATCATTCAACAAATCCCCTTCATACAGCGGTTGGGTTTGGCGAGACGGACAACTTCATTATTTACAGCGTAAATCCGAGCAAAGCTGTCTTCCCAACCGGAATATATCCAGGAGAACGAAAATTACAGCCACGATGATTTGGGACGAAACAGCCCATATATATGCATTCACGTTTTAGCGCAGAACGCGGCCATCTCCGCGTCGCTACGTGCAGTACGTAATCCGTATGTAAATAGAGCCTCTAACAATAAGTCCTATTTACATATACACATCCAGCTCGACTTCCGTACCTACTTTCGTCGTAACGGGTCGAGGACCTTGCAACCCATTCGTGGGATGAACAAAACCGGGTCTGCCGAGCAACGGCGGTGGCGGCGGGGAGGAGAAGCAGGAAAAGCCACGGGAGAAGACGGGGAGCGGAATTGTGCAACGCGACTCGTCGGTGGAAAGGTCACCCGAAGAGGTGGGTTACGCAATTCCGTTGCAGTTACACAACAGCCGAATCCGCGCGCGCGGCGCATGCAGCCAGTGAAAGTCACCTTGAGCCACTCTTTCCTCTCCGTAGTGAGAGCCGCTTCGCCTTGCCGGCAGAGGTCGCGAGGCGCAGCGTTCCGTTTGCGCTTTCGCAGCTACGTCGGGAACCAATTTCCCCATCCTAATTTCAGACGGATTATCCAGTGTAAACGGGCTCGCGCTGGGGGGCTGCGCGTGGATTCGTTGAAGTAGGCGGAAGAGCATGATGGAAGCTCGCATCTCACTTCGTCGTGGCCCAAACGGTAGCGCGGGGACGAAAGTATACGTAGGTGCTCGGTGCAACGAGCTAGTTAGCCTAACGGGCTGGCTAGGCTCCAGCCTCGTCGACGTTCTCGTACTCTTACGCCTTCATCCTTTCCTCCTTCGCCGCGTAGTCGTCGTCGTCGTTGCCTTCGTCGTCGTCGACGCCGTCGCTGTCGTCGTCGTTGCATATGTAAATACATTCTTACCGAGCCTTTCTCGTTCGCTCGGCTCTCCCTCGCCAACTTTGTGCATGCGACGCGCGTATTAGTGTACCAAGAGATTCTGCAGCGAACGCCATGCATATAGTTGTGGATGGAAGCTGCGCGTTCGGCTCGGCATACCAGGGCGGCCAGGTAGTCGTGTACAGTAGGACCTCTCATCAGGGGAGGCTGAATTCGTGTTGAATTTTAGGGGTGGTTTTTGTTCTTGACTCATCATTTTTTATTAGAATAGTCTGGCGTGGTCACTTCGTTGGACGGCTGGTTGACGCATTGAAACCCCTATGATCAGAAAATTGTTTTTCCGATAAACCAGCATTCAGCGATTCAGGTAAGATTGTTGGACAAAAACTAAATTGGAGAGATAACTCCTTACGCTTCGAAAGGTACGTCAACTGGTGAGCAAAAGGTAATTTTTCTGAGGTCTCGATGCCGTCGCTTAAGTGACATTGTCGCTTTCATGTGTACCGTGAAAAATCAGAAAAATACAGTGCAGTCTGTGCCGTCTCGGGTCTTCCGGAATTTCCCCGCGTCCAGGGTGAACGCGGTACGGTGTAGATAAGTCGGTTGCGGTCGCGCGGGGAAGTTAGGTAGCTTAGCAAAGTGCGGGTGGGGAGCGATAGGAACTGCAAATGGAATATGGGAAGGGCGGCGAAAGGCGATTGAAGCCATAACCATGGAAGAATCACATAATATGTTTCCGACGGATGGGAGTCCACGTTTGAAAATACTCGTAGGCATCACGCTAGTTCTGACACTTGTGACAACTATCAATCCAACGTCCACATGCGACAGTTCTTCACAGTTTCTTAAAATGCCTACAACCGTAAAATATTCACAATACCGGTGACCCGGAAAATATTGAAGATAAAGGACTGAGGATTTTGCAACCAGAGGCTACAGTCACAATAACTGCATTAATAATGCCTTCTGCAATATCCCGGGGTGCTGCAGTACAAAGGAGCCACATTGGAGAATTATGAAGGGTGACACTGCAGAGTTGAGAATCCAGAGAGGTTCCCGAGGGAGTGCAAAAGAGGAAGGAAAAAAGTGCGGCACTGCAACGTGGAATCAATTTACCCTGTGCACCTAACACAGAGGCGCCTTTGAAACGACTTACGCGCAACGCGACTGTACGAGCTTCGCCTGTCTGTGACGCATCCCCTTTCCACGAGAACGCTGAAGTACTCAGAGCCCAGGTGTGACTGCGTCCCATTGCAGGTTCGTTGTACGCGGGTGCACGGTGCGTCGACTTTCAGCCTAGCCTTAACGACTCACAGTGCAGTGGCCTTTGTAATGACTTACGCGAAAGCCGACTGTACGAACGTTGCTGCCTGTCTGCAACGCATCCCCATTCCACTAGGACGCTGAAGTAGGCAGAGCCCAGGAGTGCCTGTGTCCCGATGCAGGTTCGGTGTACGTAGGCGCACGGTGCACGCCGACTTTCAGCCCAGAGCCTCCAACAGCCCGCAGAGTTCTCCCAACACCCAACATCCACGCGCCTTTTTACCTCCCTCGCCCGCGCGCGCGCGCGACATTTCACGCTACGCCGAGCCCGTTCTCGTTTGAAGTCGCGGGAATTGGCTCTCCCTCTCTCGCTCTCTTTCTGGCTCCCTCATTTTTTCCCCCAGCCTCCAGTTTTTTTCCTCGCGGAATGTGCCATTTTGCCACTGGTAACCTCCCAGAAGATCGCGTTTCCCACCCCGACCCCTCGTCGCCTACCCTTCTTTAGCCTTTTTTTCTTCTCTTTCATTCATAATTTTCTACGCCTCTTTTCGCCCTTGTTGGTACAAGCAAACCGGGGTGTAATCTTGGCTCGGGATTAAAACTACATGGAGGTAAGGGCAGATTTGCATGGAAAAAGAATGAAGACGCGTTGGTCGGCCGAAGTGAATTAGCGTTGGGTAAACAACGAAAAAAATGGTTCCTCCGAAGAAACATTTGAAAGGTCGGTCGTCAGTCAGATTCAGTTGAATAAACTAATCTCTCTTATCAGTGCAAAGGGAGAAAGCGTAAGAGTAAGAATGACCACGAAAAGGACGCAGACATAGCGAGCTCGAAAAGGACCAAAAGGTGCACCAAAACCGGTGCAGTCTCTCCTCGTCTCGTTAAACCGCGGGTACGGTCAAAAGTTTGCGCGAAACGGAAATTACGCTGGAGAATAAACGGAAGGTGGGTCTCGGAGGTCGGGGGGTGGGAATTCTGCTGGGCGCAAGCCCGAAGCGGAGAAAGCTGCTAACGCCGAGAGACGCGTAATGGAAGCTCTGCGAGCTGGAGATGAGAGCTCTATCTCTGGGCCCTCGGATTAATACCCTTGTTAAAGATCGAATAACTCGAGGTCTCTCGGTCTCGTGAACATCGCGAGGGACGAGACGAGCGAGCCCTCTGCCGCGCTCGATGGCTCGCGCGGAATTCCAACCTCACGGCGCGCTCGCGCGCGCGGAAGCCTCGGGTGTAAAAGAGCTTTCAGGAATGTGCGACATTATTCAAAGGAGATGACTTTGCCATGGGGGCCCAGCGGAGCCGAAGCTTCGCGATAATATTGTAAAGAGGAAAAGGAAGAGGATAACAGTCCTTGCGGCCGTGGGGCAGAGGGTGGTCCGGGACTCCGGGCAAATCGTCCGGGTGCAGTCACACCGCACGCGGTGTATGCGCAGTATGTTCGAACCCCCGCAGCGAGAGAGAGCGGTGAGATCACCGATGCCGGTTGCGCGCTCGTTTCGTCCAGAATTTCCTGGCTTCGACGAAAACTTGTGAATTTAGTGTCGTTACGCGCGGTGAGGAGCTAATATAGGTTCGCTCCTGCCAGGCGCGAAAGACCGCGCGGCGAACGCTTGCGAACCAGCGCTCGTTATTTTACGGTCGCGCGCGCGCGCGCTCACCTTCGACCTCGTTATATGGTGGTCGAACTCGAAGGACCCGGGGATCAGTGTTAGATGTACTTTCCTAACGTCCCCGTTGTCGTCGTCGTCGTCGTTGTCGTTGTCGTTGTCGTTGTCGTTGTCGTCGACGCCGCGGCTTATACGGCCTCGTTGCAGCGGACCGAAGTTTTGGAAACTGTGGTACAAGGAGTGATCGATCGTACTCAGGAAGAATTTATAAGGAAGATGAGGAGCAAAAAATGTAACTCGAGCGTCGATACAAGGACGTGGAATGGAGATGAGAAAATATTCCCACATGTAGCCTCTTAAGGTTTTTACCTTGGGGCATGATCCTTCCTAACCTGCCTTCTGTCACAGTGGTCCTGCCTGCAATTCGCTAAGTTAAACTAGGAAAAAAGATACCTTCCGCTTATTGGTTGACGCGTCAGCTGGTGAACAGCTTAAGCGGTCACTCGTCCACGTTATACGACTGCACAGTCGTCAGAGCTGGTTCATTTTTTTCCATATTCATTGTTACACTCATAGCGAGGTGTGTAAAATTGCGGCCGAATGACATCACGGAAGACACAGCATTTTTATTTCTCGGTTATGAAACGTTGTAACGCTGTTTCGAGATACGCTAGACGACTGCAGTGTAATTGTGTTCCCGGAGACACGTGAAACGAATATTCCAGGCGACCGTAAAATGAATATATTTCCTCACATTTTTCCGCGCTTCTCGTGTAACGAGAAAAGAGGAGGTTACACGAAACGACGCCGGCGACCAGGGGCTTTGAGAGCTTGCGGTTTGCCCCACTGGATATGGGGGTTCTCGTTGTGCGCTCCGCGTAAGGACGGAGTGGGATAGACATAGCGACCGAGGGAGGATATTTCGGTACCCGCTCCGTGCGGAAAGGTTCTCACGAAAGCTCGTTCGCGTCGGACGATCCACTAATACGAATATTATGAGCGGGGATATGGGGGATGATGGTCGAGAAACGACGCTCCGTGCTCCATCCGAATTGTGATTAAATTCTCGGGTCGGTTGAGGCCGTAGACGACCGAGGAACGCGCGAGATGAGGGCAAATCGACGGTGAATGCGGTACATAGCTGTTGTGTGCTGATGCTCGGAATCATCATTCTCCCCTCGTCTTGAAGTCAAAATACCTACGCATGATATTAACGTTGCAAGTCAATATTGCGAAGTTGAACTATTACAAATAAATATAGTGCATAAGCCATTTCTTGACACGTATATTGACCTCCCCGTAGTATCAAACTCCGCCGATAGGTGGCTGGCGTGATAATCGTTTCACCCAAGTGGATTAACGTGTCAGGCATACATAATGCAAGCAGTAAAACATCAAATTTTTAAGAATGAACCTCGAAAGATCAAGTAAAGCTTTACTGACAGTAAGCAAATTAAATGTAATATATTTTCCTGGTCATAAACCAATGAATCAAGATTTGTTTCGACTCAAACAGTTCAGCAACGAATTTTGAATTACATCCATATAAAAAATAAGTAAAGGATAAAAAAGCCATTGAAATGGTATGGAACACGTTGTGTAGGCGTTTCCGAACCTTCGCCTTCTTCAAAAAACACTGCCGCACAGGTTGCAGCTTTGCCCCCAGAAGCTCTCGCGCCGCTCTCTCCATTTTTTAGCCACACGTCCGGCTCAATGCTCGTCCGCCATCCGCGGAATACGGAATATTCTCCGGTTCCGGGCTGTAAGCTCCGTTGCGGTTCGCTTGTCGGGCGGTGCGGTACATTCAATTTTCGAAAACCACAGAGTCAGAGGCAGAATAAGCTTCACGTTATATTGCCGTCATATATTCGGCCCGCTATGCGCGTGTATCCACTTTCTCGCTTCCCATCTGCGCGTTCCATCGTTTCCGAGCCGCTCGTCCCTTCTGGCTCACTGATACCGCGGAATTCGCAACATTTACATGTCCGCACGCGGGAATCCGAGTTTCAACGGGGAGTGTATCATTATTGTAAATGGCGAGGAAGCCAACAATGACCTTTTGCAAAGTTCTTTTGTTTCGCCCCCCAAACGTCAAGTGCGTTGTATTTCCAGGCACACCGTTGTGGCAATTAGTTCGAGAGTTGCAGCGCGTTGCAGCCGACGTGCCAAAGTTCCGCCGGCGAGTTTAATTAATTATGAAAATCCATATCAGGCGCGTGCGTAAAATTGAAAACTATTCCTACCGCACATTATAAATCCGATCGAATCGCTGATAATTGCGAATAAACGTTTCGGTCTGAGCCATCGAGAAACTTTTTTTATTCTCTCGCGTTTTATCGGCGAAAATAATCAACGGGGGGCGGGCGGATTATTTTTCGAGGATGTAAATGCTGTAAATTCAATCCGCCGCGCGCATTAATTAACCGGTTAACTGCGCGTACGTGAGAGATCAGCCCGCGTGCATTTTCATATCCGCGGAAGGGCAATTTTCACGTGTATAAAATTAATTATAATTACGGTTCGATCAAGTGCGAGTTATTTTACGGAGGCACAAATATGCGAATTCCTTATCGAACGAACAAATGCTGTTAAATAAATGCAATAAATAATGATAAATGTATTTGAGGCACGATTTTGCCCGAAAAATCAGGTTTTCGCGACGCGTTGTACAACAACTTGTCGACCTTCTCGTTGTCGGATTCGCGACGGGTATCTCCCGGTTTGATACGTGTCCCGCCGAGTTTTAATTAGACTCCGCGCGGCGCGCGCTTCGGTCTCGGTCGGTGCCTCCGCTACTCTTCCGCTTCTCCTCCACGCGTGTGCGAAAGCTCTAATTAAGAATGCGCGGCTGAGTTTTCCGCGGGGGACGAGCGCGAGGCGCGAGTGTCATCGCGAGTTCGCGAGCGGGTACAAAGAGACTATGGAGAGAGTGAGTAAGAAGGAGGCACGTGCGTTGTGCGCGCGACTATGGAGTCAGGTTCTATTGCGAATCATTGCGAAGTGAAGGACAAGTTTCATTCAGACCGCGGAGAAGGCACGAGCGACAATGTGACAGCTGTGCAAGGATTACCATTTCGGTTTTACCTCGACACCAATTTACTATTAGGACAACGTTGAGATTTGTCGTCCAGCGTACACTGAGAAAAATTAATAGATGTGATAATCGTTGATCAGAGCTACCAATATTTTAGTAACTGCAACCAATTTTTTGGTAGATGTCACCAATGATTGATAGTCGCAACTACTGATTTTTTTCATGTAGAAAATTCAAACAAAACCTATTTTGGCGTGGGCGAAAGCTCGTCTAATTAAGAATGCGCGGCTGAGTTTTGCAGGAGAGGGACAAACGCGAAGCGAGTGTCATCACGAGCAAGTACAAAGAGACGGGTGAAAGAGGAAGAAGTAGGCGCGTGTGTTGTGAGCGCAAAACACTATCGCGAATCATTGCAAAGTGGAGGACAAGGACCGCGGTGCGCGCGCGTCCCATTCAGACCGCGGGAGGAGAGGCACGAGCGACACAATATGACACCCGAGTGGCCACTCGAAGCTCGCGCCGGTAACCACGGTGGCAAACACACTCGACGCCTTTTATTGCATTTCCCACGACGGCTTCGTCGCCGTCGTCGTCGTCGTTGTCGCCTTCGTCGTTACGCGCGGATGTTCATCGCACCGACGAGTCGATGCTCGCCGAGCGGCGCGCGCCGAGGGCCTCGCTATCGTCGTAATCGTAACAGCGTCCCGCTCTTAGCCTCCTCCTGCCGCGGCGAATGAATAAAAAAATAGACGACGTGGGAGTCGCGATATAAAAATACGCAGGGTATAGGTGGGAAGGGGCGGAGCGTCGACAATAGGAAAGGGAGCGACGAAGTACAAAACGGGAAACAGAGTGGGTAGAGGGATCAACGCGAGGAACATAAACGAACGGCCGTGTAGAGTCCGTACATAGTTTCGGATATCTCGGTGGTGCGCGTGAACCCGGAGACTCAGACTCGGGCCATAAGCACCGAGTGCAACGCGAGAAGAGTCACCGGGGACGATAAAGAGCGAAACGAACGTTCGGCCCGTCGGGGCGAGTAAAACGAGTGGGCTGCGAGCTATCGCGAAAGAGCGAAGGGAGCAAGCGCTCGCCACTCGAGTGGCGAGCGCACAATTCGCGTTGGGGGTCGTCGAGTCGTTGTGTACTTTTCGTCGGCCCGCACTGTCCAAAAAGTTCGTTGTCAGTCGTCACGATTTCGACGAGCCTCGTCACCCTTTCTGCTTTGTCTGCCTTTCTCGGTTTTCGGGCCCTTTCGACCGTCGTGAATATAAACGAAAAGAGTACGGTAGATGTACATAGTGGTCACTGTACCTATTGTGGCCATTTTTATTAATTTATTCTTGAAATTATTTCACCCCCATACAAACGTGTTAACGTTTCGAACAAATTCATATAAATTCACCGATTTATCTACTCGACTTTTTTATGCCATTAAAAGTGTTGTTTCATTCCTTTGAAATTTCGCTTGAATACTCAATCTAGAAAGAATAGCCAAAATCGAGAGTCGACTGACATATGCTGGCTAAATTATATAGCTAGTTTCTCTTAAAAAAAACATAGATAAGAAAAACTTGCCAGATTCAACGCAGTTTTTTGCAGACAAATTTCCACATGGGAAGGGACCGGAGACGAAGTGCGAGAGGGGAAGAGGGTCACGCGAGCCGAGCACGGGCGGGAAAATTAAATCGCTGGCGCTCGCCTCGGGTAATTTCGATGTCGAGGCCTTTGCGCCGTGGGCCCGATGCGATCCGCGAATTCTCGCGATACGCACAGGGGAATTTTCGCCCCTCTGCTGTTGTACACCGCGCGAGCCGCGTGTGTGCCGCGCCGCATTCTTCGCGCTCGGCGAGTTCGAACGTGGAAAAAATGCACACAAGCGCGCCGAGCACGCTTTTTTTTCGTCGTCGTTCCTGTTACGCTCGTCCCCCGCGGGACGAAATACGCCTGCTTTGATGTTGAATTACGCGGAAAGGACGATGGACTCTCGATACAACATGGGCGAAACGTGCGTGTAACGGATGGAAGGCTCGCGTACCGTTTCGAAAATCGCCGGGCTCTGATGGCCAATCGTTTATTCCTGACCCCCCTCAAACATCGACAGAGTTCGCGAACCGTTCGATAAAATTTATGGAGGACTGGTATGGAGACTTTCGTGTTGCCTGTAAATACCAGAATTTGCCGGGTTCGTCACTGTACTGAAGCTTTTCTGTCGTCACAAAATGGGCAGCCAAAACTGAAGTCATTGTCACAAAGCTTGACGATCCCGGTTTCTATTGTTTTGGCACCGTACAACCCTAACAGCTTCAATCACCCTGCATCCAGTTTTTTCTGTCAAAAAACAATTCCGCAAAAAAAGGTGCTAAGATCACATTAGGGTTTTCTTCTACCTCAAACGTAAAAACCTTGATGACGCAAGTTTCAAATATTTCAGCGCTTCAATAAGCCCTACAAATTCCGATAATCCGCACGTCCGATCGTTCGTCGCGAAAAACCCGAAACAAATCCATTGCGGCACGAAGTGTCGTCAATAAAACATGCGAGCTCGTTGAAATGAGCGTAATGCACCGATGACGTACTTGGACTGCTCTTCATCGACGAAAGCTCGGCGCGAGGATTATTGTCCGTCCATTCCCGCGCTGCTTCTTCTTTTTTTACTTCTCTCGCCGCGTGTGTTTCATCCCCCGGCGGTGAGTAAGACGTGAAAGCAGTTTTATGTCGACAAGCCATCAGCGGAAGTCATATCGCGAGGATATTCGAGGATGCAGAGGGCGAGTAATACGCGAGTGGATGTATATGGCGGCGCGAATAGCGGCGGAATCACGAGTGTGTTACTCATTCCTTGGATGCACAGAGGGCGAAAGTGCACCGAGCGGGCGGTGCGCGAGTCGTTTCGCATGTCGAAGGGTCTCTCTTTCTCTTTCTCTCTCTCTTCCTCTCTCTTCCTATTCCTGTCTCTGTATCTGTCCCTCCTTCTCTCTGCCTTCCCTCCCTCTCTCCCTCTTTCTCTCTCACTCTTCGTCCCAGAGTACGAAATAAACGCCACCCTCTCTCTTTCTCTCTTCATGCTATACGTACAACCAGGCAGTCCGCGAGAGATGAACTCGCGGATGGCGTATTACCTATGGTGTACTAGAATCCGGGAAAGCAGTTTTCCCAGTGTTCGCGCATGTACATATACACACATACACGCGCCGAGGTTCGTATGCACCGCGATGATGCAGGATATACGTCGAGGGTATAGGATAGCGGGTGCTGGGAATGCACTCGCGTGCTCGCGCCAGAAGCGCACGATGCTCGCTCTCTCGCTTCTCTTCTTTTCCCTATCCCGACACACTTTGTCGTTTTTTTTTTCCGCCCACCCCACTCGCCGGATCTCGTAACTATCTCCGAGCTCGGCGCTCGGCTCCGCGCGCCCCCTGATCTCTCTCCAGCCACTGTTCTGGCTCTTCCCGCACCGCGCGCGGCTTTCCAACTTTCCGGCGCGCGCGGCACCCGCAGCGTTGCAGAAGTGCAGTGCAGTGTTTTGGAACGGAGAACGCTCACTTACGCGAGACGTCAGTGTCGAGGAACTGGGTGGGGAAGGGGGTTGAGACTATACGGCGAAGTAAGTACACGCGCAGCCACTTTCACAATCGTACGAGTCACGGAGCATTCGAAGACGCGGCTAAACGCGACTGCGAGCGTATTGTCGAATTGCTTGTTACGAAGGGAATCGAATGACAATAGTGAGGATCACTTGGATACGTGGTACGGAGACATGTTTAGTTAGTTGGCTGATCTGATATCTGATACGTTTGTAGTACCAAATTACTCGGTATATCATTGGCTGTGAATGGGGATCAAATCTCCCACAAAAACCGTATGCATGGGGTATAAAATCAACAGCTTGATGTTTACGAGATCCAAAGTACTAGAAAATAAAATTCGTCCATATGATGTAGGTATTATTGTATTTTTATTTGAAAACATCTTTGAACCCCTATTTCAAGTCAACGAAATGCGTGATACGTTGTAGAATTTCTGTATGAACTAAAATCATGACGTGCCACAAAATTACTCAAAAATACATATTTCATCGATAAACGAATCCTACCGTCAGCTGCCAAAGAATTTCTCACTATGCATCAACGTGTCCCTCTAACGAATAGTGTCAACCCTGACACTCGCGATTCATCACGAACCCCGTAAGAAGAATCAATTTCGCCGTTCTAATTAATCGTTCGCCCGTCCGGATGATTAGCGATAAATTTCGAAATCGAGGCTCCCCGCGTCGCGGACGTTCAGCGTCCGGAATCGCGTCCAAAGAACGAGCGAAAGCTCGTTGACCGCGAGCGAAATTACCGATTATGTCGTACACGCGGATTCTACTAAATTTCCCATGAAAGCCTCGGTGACGACTGGCTGCTCGCATCCCATCGTCGCGCGCATCCCCCCTCCCCCGTTCCCCTCGGGGTGGCGTCTCTCACTCTCATAACAGCGAACGCATCGCGCGCGGGGTTGGCGCGCGAGAGCGTCAGGGGCGGTTTCATAACCAAGGACATTTCATTTCTCTCGCGAAACTCATGACGACGTGTGTCGCTCGATCACAGTCGCGGCGAGGGGTGGGTCATACGGGGCGCGAGAAGCGTTTTCTCTCAGTCCGACTCTCTCTCGGCCTCGTTGCTGCTGCTATATAGTTTCCATTTTCGTTATCTCTCCCTCTCGCGCGCTCTCGCCGGGGCCAAACTCGACCGGAGGATTGCGAACGTGGACGCGCGGGCGCGCGAGAGAGCCGGCAGGCAGGCAGGCGGGCAGGCACACTGAAGTAATTGCATTTGCATGTAAACGCGAGTGACACATTCCGCGGTATACGTGAGCCAGCGAGAGTTTCGCCGCGGCTCTCGCGTCGCTTCTCTCCGCACGGGCTGCGCGCGCGGGGGGAGAAATGTCGAGGCTAACATCGCCGACGCGTAAACGTGCCGGACGGCCTCTCTCGCTCTCTCTCTTTATCTGTCTCACTCTCTCGCTCTCCCTCTTGCTCGCACTCGCGAAAAGCGAGAGCGAGAGAGAGAACATTGTCTCTCTCGGTGAGCGAGAGAGAGAGAAAGAGAGAGCGCTCCCCGTAGCCGCTGTGGATACACGCAGAGACCAACGAAGCGTACAGCGCCAGCCGCGACAACCAGCAAGCACGTACTCACAACACAGGGCACAGGGCACCTCGGGGAGAGATGTCCGATGACTCTTTTATTTTTATATGTCTTAACGACTCATTTGCCGCCGAGACACTACGTCGGGACGTTTCAATTTGGCGCATCTGTTGACAGCGAAATTGCGCCACACGTGGCTTTTGATTCTCGCATAATGTTAATTATCCGGGCTTTCGGGAGCGTCGCGAACGTTATTTATTTTTATTCTTGCGGCGGGAGTGTAGCTTTTTTGTCAGGTGCTTGACTTAAATCTTGACACACTGACAGGACTTTGACAAAAATTAAGACGTGCCCCGATAAAATGACAATTTTTTATTTATCACTCACTTCATTCCTGGCATTTCACCATTAGCACCTTTTTATTATTTTCAGCGGTTTCAGGTCGAACCGTGTATCTTTTTTTTTATGAAGCCTAGATGTTTTTTAAAACACGGTTCGACAACCGAATACGAGTTGGCTGTCCCGTCCGGAAATACCTCAGTCACGTGTGTGCATGTTGTATGGGGGATGCGGATGCGGTGCATGGGAAGCAGAGCGGGAAGAACGACCGTGGTGCGCGTAGCCAACGGGACGGGGGTTCGAAAGGGCTGCGTGCGAGAGATGACCAGTCAACGACTGTATCAGCGACACATTTGCCCGAGATTACCATCCCGCGGCGCTATCTCCGCCGTCGGTTCGTTCCGACCCCCGCGCTGTGCGAGACGTGTGTTGAACAAGCGATGTGTACATCGCTTGTTCAACACGCGTCTCCCTCTCGGTTTCCCGTCGAATTTGTATACCGCGTCAGCGCATTGCTCACGCCAGTAGTGTCTCTGAAATTCGGCTGTGTCTCACGGGCCGCGAAAACGTAAGTTCCATTCTCGAATTCACCGCGAGACGAGAACTGCGAAGTGGCAGTCGCGAGCTCGAACAGAAGCTACTGATGCACATTTTATTTTTCTGAGAAATTAATTAATCGGTTAGATATTTTAGTTAGAAATTAATACTTTGATCGGCCTTTTTTTTTTTTTTTTTTTTTTTTTTTTTTTTTTTTTTTTTTTCGTTAAACCAACGAAATATTTATTTCGCCACCCGCAAACGTGCGTTCGGTAGGATCCAGCCGATTTTTTCTCAGCGAACGCAAATGTTAAAACGATATGCGGAATCCTTGAATTCCGGCGCAGGACGAACCCATCGCTGCGAAACGAACGCCTCGGGGAACATTCGTAACTATTCGCGTCCGACTGTCCAACGGAAATCCGTGGTTTTGACGTATTTCGAAAAAAAAAAAACGTTGCCAATATTGATTTTGCTTCGGTGTTTTTAATTAAATACGAACAAACATATGTTAGTGATCGTAATTTTTTTTTTTTTTCTAATGAATTTTAGAAAATATCGAGTATTGCCGTGAGTGTTTCCAGAGATTCGGATAGAAAAATGCAACGAATAAAAAATTCAGGATAAAAACGAGGAAAAATATTTTTCCATTTTTCAAAATGCAAATTTGTCTTTTTCAGGGGGAAAAAAGTGATTTCGTTGTTTCCGCAGTGCAAAAGTCACGCTCGAGGCCGTTTGACCGGGCGGTACATAAATCGGGGGGATTCCCAGGAGGGGCTCGCGGGTTTTGGATATCACGACGAGGAGGACAGCGCGAGGGGTTCGTCCGTGCGTTGCGGCGCGCGACTCGGTCGCGGGATTTCCGCGCGGCAACGGAGAGAAACGACACGCACGCCGGTCGCGCGGGATTTCCGCGCGCGGAAACGGGGAGAAACGACACGTGAAACAAGGAGATATGCTTACTCAGGCTGAATCCGGAGTCCTTGACGTGAATCACAACCATCGGCATCAGCACCATCACGATAAGGTTTACAACGTGAAACACCATTCCCGGCCCGTGATCTATGATATCCTGCAGACAGAGTAGGTAAACACATTTAATCGTAACAACTTCGATATGAAATGAAAATAACAAAAACAGCAACAACAATACCAATAATAATTAATTAATTAAAAGTCAGTGCTCTGAAAGAAAAAAAAACTGCGGTTTTTCTTTTTGTCATCTAGTATTTTCTTATTTTCACAGTCGTCGGTCGGACTATCCCACATTTCGGACGGTCGACGGAAGGGTCGACCCTTCGAATTGTCCCCTCGATGATTCGCCAAATTTTCCCAAAACAATGTAGCATTTTTTTCGGCCAACAATTTGTTGCCATAATGACATGTGATGAAAAAATGTTTTCGCCACAACACGACGCGTTTTCACCGCGCAGCGGTCGAATAGCAGTGAAAAGTTATTCCTCTCTCTCGTTTTTTTTTTTTCCAGGTTCTCGCGCCGCGGAGAGGATGAGGGCGCGAAAAAAGCGCGCCAGCAAATTCTTGAGCACTTGTATTTTTTATATTTTCGCTTGGTCAGCAGCGGTGCGGCGAGTGCGAGGCTCGTTACGCGTCGAATTTCGCGGCAACGCGGGCCGTTCTCGTTGCAAATCGCAACGAGAACACTGTTGTTGTCGTTTGCCGGCCGCTGCGGCTTGTCACGGGCCACATTCTGCTCGTTTCCTCGTTTTTGTCCGAAGGGAGCAGAGCCGGGAGCTGAACTCTCGAGGCTCTCTCCACCGGTGCGGTCGCCGGGGTCTCTCGACGCTGCCGGCGCCGCTGCCGCCACCGCTGCTGCTGGACAGAAGAACAGAGCCCGCGGGGTCCGACGTTGCGAGTCGTTCACGGAAAATACAGCACATGTACAATGAGAAAAAAAAATGGCTAAAGCCAACAAAACGCGTAGATGCGGGCGACTAAAAAATATTTTACGGATTGGACAAAATATTCAATTGATCGAAGCAATGAGTGATAGAATAAAAGCAATCTCGATTAGCATTGCCAAATATTTCGTCCAATTTGCAAAATATTCTTTTTTGCCGCCCGTAACGGCGCGTTTTGTTGGATTTAGCCATTTCAATGCTGCACATTGAGCTATATAAATATAAGAGAAATACATATGTATGCGTATACAGTACATATCATGTACATGTATATGTCATAGATATATATATACATTTCCTATCGTCCCGCAGCTTCCTACGGCCGCCCAGGCCAACGTACGACAATGTATGTTAGCCGACAGATCAAATATTTACGCAGCGCTTGACCCAATTACGACGACGCGGGTTCGCACAAAAGGATGCCGCGGATTGCGGGCTCGGACCGGTCCATGATCGTGCACAGGCTGCAGCAGCGGCGGCGACGCGGCGGGTCTGACATCGAGTCCGGCAAATTGCACCGTTGAAACATTTGTGCCTCCGCGAGAACGAAACGCGACAGATTGCAGTGCGGACGCACAGCTTTCGCGGCAATGTCGACAGCTACCTGCCGCTACGACCTGCCGCACCGATCCTGTTGTGGATTTTTGGCCGGCATGGTTCTGGTGGCCTGACTAGTTCAGTATTGTATTTTTTTAGAAGAAAATCTTATTTGAGAGAGAAAAGACCATTTATTTGAATTCAATAAATCCCGTTGGAACGGTCGTCTGACAGATTGACTTCTTCCATTTGTATAAAACCATATTTCCGCCAAGTCCGGGCTTATTGCAATGGATTCGAACAAACTTATTCCGGACTCCTTTGTCTGGATGCCACGAGCGACACGAACAGTTCGGATAGAGCCGATTGATACCTGTTTCAACGGACTCCCCGAAATTTAATGTAACAAGAGTTAATCCAGCAGCGTTGTAAAATATACTTGATGAAATATGAAAAGCTGGAATTTCGGTGATATTTTTTTACGATTTTAGTTATTTTTTCGCTTCGAAACAGGACATTTTTTCTTCTTTTAACGTCAGGACATTTGATGTTGTCTTTTACTTCGAAACTACAAAATTATTAAGGGCTTCGGCAACAATGGTTGCTCACGAACTGTTTAATAGAGGATAAAAAATATCGTCTCTCTCCGGCCACAAATGCAAATCCCTTTCCGAACGCAAAGGAAACTTTGTTAGCAGCAAAATATATGCTCTGCATTATGGAGCAGCGCGAGCTACGCACGGACTTGCATCGCGGCCGCGCGGGTTTGTGCTCGAAATACTCGTTGAATGGATCGAGAGTGTATTATAATAGCGGATGTATTTACGCGGCTATTATGGCGTATAGTCATTGGGATTATGGTAATCCCGGATTGGACATGAGCTACGATACACAACGGTCGTCGCTCGGTGTGTACCCGGCGCTGCCGGAATGTCTGAATGCCGAAGTTTTCGGTGTTTCTGGTTTAAATCGCGAGTTTATGGAGAAACGCGACTGACAAATATATTCAGATATTCGCGTTTTGCCAAGTGCCGAGCGACTCAGATGAAACGAAAAGCCAAGCCCCAAAAAAAAAAAAAAAAGAAAATTCCCCTTGTATCAATTTTTCTACAAATCCTTAAAAAAAAAATCTAGCATCAAAAAATAAAAAAATACAAGATACTTTGGAGATCCGATAATTCACCCTTGGAAAAATCATACGCATCCAGCTTATCGAGATTTGCCGCGTACGGTGGTGACAATACGACGTGGCGAGTACGTCTGAATCCTACAGGCGGTATCTACTTGCCGAAGGGAGAGCGTGGCGAGCGTGGCTCAAGCGGACGACGAGCGATCCGCGCGCGAAAGTGCAGTGGAAACAGAAGTGCACCGAGCGAGGAGCCACAATGACTTCGGGAGCGAGACCGGAGCACTCACTTAAATTCGGGTCGGCGAGTGTGCGGGAGAGCGACTCGTCGCGAGCCAGCGGGACGAGTGACTGCGAATCGAGCGAGAGTGAGAGAGCCGGACGAGTGACTGCGAATCGAGAGAGAGTGAGAGAGTTCCGGAGAGTCGGGAGAACATTGTGAGTAGTACATAGCCATGTGTATATATATATACACATACAATATATATATAGAAGTATAAGACGGTGGCGGGAAGCTCGCAATATGGTCACGTAAACCGTGCACAAAGTGGCGCGAGAGAGTGAGAAGCCGAGAACGAGCGGGTTCGGAACACCCCGCGAAGTTTCGCTTCGCGTCCCCCGACCCCTCCGCCCCCGGACACTGCGCGATCCCCGCAGCAGTCGCTGTGTAACCGAACGACTCCTCCCGACTCTCTCGGTCGTTCGCCCTCGCCGCGCGACACTCGACTTTGGTCTCGTTGAATCGAATTCCGGATGTTCCGGGGTTGGTCCCCCCCTCTTTCTCTCCCTCCTGCTCGGGGGTGGCTCGGTTTGTCTTAGGTCGCACGGTTGGAAAGCGGTCAATCGGCATGTTCGGCTTATGTCGACTTGGCGCGACACAACCGCGAGACTGTCGCGACTCGATGTTTTTTTAAAGCGCGGTTTGAAGAAATTGTGTTGCAATGAAAAGTTAGATTTTTGATGTAGGTAGAAGTTTCGGTAGGGTTGATATAGGCAACTTGAGAGCTACATTAAAAAATGCCATCGATGCACATATTATTATTACTATTGTTTACGCTGTTATTATTATTTTTATTATAATCACAATTTCGTTTAATATTGAATAAATAACATATTCTTCAACTATTTTGTAAAGTTATTGTTTCAATGCTACATAAAAGTGTAGGAATTGTGTTTGTACGTTTGTAACGCGTTTGCGAAAATAAAAAAATAGATATCAAAGCATTTTCGTTGAAAAGACTCAATAATGCTATTAAGTACTTTACTATTCGCGATGACATCAACCAATTTAGATGAATCCTTTTTTATCATAAGTATTGCGATTCCAGAGATTTTCATCGGTCGTCCGCGGAGCTAGTTTCTCGTTTACGGGGGGCGGCGATAGCGCAACTACGCTGAGAGACAGACAGTCGCGGAAACCCTGAGGAGGTCGAGAAGGCGAGGAGAGCTTCGAGGGAGGGCGAAGCTTAAGACGGAAATCGCGAGATCGTGAAAACGACTACAACGAGCACGAGGGAACGAGGGGGAGAGGGAGAGAGGGAGGAGGAGAAAAAGAGGGAGAGAGAAGATGCCGGCTGGTGTCGAGACGCTTTTCCTCCCGGCGTCGGGAAAATCCCCCGAGCCCGACACGATACTCTCGCGGGTCCGGGGATCGGGTTCAGCGATTTCCGATGCAGTAAACCTCGATTATCGTTGCCCTCTCCCCTTTCGTCCTTCCACTTTCGCGCGTCGAGCTTTCCTCGACTATTTAACGATCGGTTACAGGCGATACCGGGAATCGTAAACCGGAAGTCGTCCGGCGTCGTTTGCGAGTCGAACAAGACGCAACGATAATCGTTCCGAAAATATACAGATCGATGCACCGAGTAAAAAACGAAACATGGAAGAAGGAAAAGTCGAAGATAAGAGCGGAATGGATAAGAAAAGTCGTTTGTGTAAATGTAATTTTTAGCGTTTCATTGGTACCACTGATTTCAGGTTGTAAAAACCGATTGTTATATCGTGAACTAATTTGTGGAAGAACTGAAATCGTAAGTAAAACCAAAAATGTTCATTGCTCCATCTAAACTTTTATTCGACAGTCGTGTTCGTCAGATAAAAGTGAGAATCACTCAATTCACTTCAGCGATGTAGTTAGAATTTTTATCGATTAGATATATGAAACAATTTTTATTTTAAATGTATTTTTTGATTTGCCACTTACCACCGAGAGACCCTTTTCAATGAGAAGACACAGAACCACCGGCACCGTGGAATCTAAAACACACAAGCAAAGCAAAAACCAGGAATTACAATTCATGCTGCAAACAATTCGGCTCTTTTTTTTTATTTGCTGCATCATTAGCCCTAGTAACGAGTAAGAGTGCCGGAAAATGTGGAAATGGAAAAAGGCGCCCGCACTCCCTTCCGGCGTCATTGTCGAGACCCCCGCGGCGTCGGCTTCGACGGAGTCGCGGACGCCACTAGAGTCAATCTCGAGTAATATTTTAATTAGGCCGGGCCCCGCGTGTGTCGCGGCAAAGAAACCGCGAGAAAAAAGTGCGCGGCAAGTCTGCCGGCGATAAGAGGCGGGTGCTCGAGATTTTACGGCGTTAAAAACGTGTGTGAAATGGGTTTTTCCACCGTCGTCGCGATGGAAAATATGGGTTAAGCGTTAAGGTGCCGGCTGAACCAAAGCAACGGAGAGGGCGGAAAAAAAAAGTAGTACGTACGAGTGAAAGTTACGTGTACCAATTAGTCATAATTAGGAGCTTTCCGAAGTAATGCCAATGACAAGAAAAATACAAAAAACACCGCCGACATCGACGCGGAATATTGAAAAACACCGAAAAAATGTGTTCCTGCTAAATATCGGCTGTTGGGTCGCCGTGTGTACACAGCTGTTTGCCAATTACAGTCACTCACTCCCCCCCGATCCCACCGACTGTGTAACCCAAAAGGAAAAAGTGAAAAAAAAAAAAACGTAACAGCAAAATGAATAATCATGGAACATACATCGTGCGGAAAAAAAAAGAACCCGAGGAGATACAGCGTGGGAAATGTAAGCTCACGGCGATAACGAAATAAACAAGATAGAACCGAAAAAAAGAAAAAAAAAAAAATACAAAAAAGGAATGTTTCGAAATTTTGATCTGAAAGCGATAAACGATAGGTTGATTTCAGCTTTTATGCTCTCTGTCTCCGTCTCGACCGTGTTCATTCTCGTTTTTCAATCGTGTAAATAAAACGAGGTACAACACGCTGCGCGAGGGGCTCGAGCACGGAGCACTCCGGCTCCAGGGGGGGGGGGGGGGGGGGGGGGGGGTATGGAGTGAATTTAAAAAAATGATCGCTCGCAGTTCGTTCCGGGGAACGCGGTGCAGCAGCACGTATTGTTTCCTGTTGGTGCGTGCGGCGATGGCCGTGCCATTGCCGGTCTCCCTCTCCCCCTCCCCCTCCCCCCCCCCCTGCCCCCACCCCTTCCCTCTCGCTGCTGGAATACACCGCTCGCTTGATGGTCGCTAACATCCGCGAAACGATTTTCGCTGAACGAACGAGCGAGCGATGGAGTGATCGGCGCCCCGCGTGCACCCCCTCCTCGCCTCGCCCCCCACCCCCTCCCCCGTCCCGGCCACCGCCACCGCCGCGAGAGTGCAATCAACGAAACGCTTCGCTACTCCAACGTGGCACGTGTTTGATGCCCAGTGGCCAGTACACAGTAATGGTCAAAAGAACTTTTGGCTACTATCGTTAACCTCCCCCCCCCCCCCCCCCTCTCCTAACCCCACCCTCACACATCCGCCCCTGGCGAAGCTATTAGGTAGTCATAATATGTGTCGGCGGCGCTGCCCAGAGTCGAAAATTACTCGTGGCAAGCTATTATTTGCGATACTCTAATTATCACCTTGCGAGGAATAAAATTGCGAAATTTTTGCCCTCGTCGCCCTTCGACGCGGCGGTTCAACGCGAAATTCGATTTTTCATAACGAGCCTCGCGCGTCCGGTAAATCGCAACGAAATTTCCCAATGTGATTTTTTTTTTAATGAGTTTCGGGGTTAATTCCGCACGACGATTCGGTCGCTTTTGTTCGCTTTGTCGTGTTTCGAAGTTGGCTTTAAACGAATATTTTCGCGGGCGAAACGCCGGTGCGTCGGCGGACGATTATATTGTTATCGTTTTATATTTGATCATTTGTGTAATAATTAGCTTAACAATGATGACAAGCTAATTACTTTGTTGGCTCTCGGGACGTTTGGAATTGGGTGTTTCAACGCGACATAATTTTGTTTTTTTCGTTTGTCGCCGTTGAGAACTCGATAATTTGTCATTATTATTACTATTATTATTATTATTATTATTTGTAGTAATTCGTAATTTGTGTAATAACGACCCCGGCGAACGTCAACAAAATGGAAAGTCCGCGTGATAAATGACACGGCGACGAGACGAAAAAAAAAAAAAAAAGTGTGAGAAGAGGGAGGAGAGAAATCCCGGGACATCGAACGCGGGGGACGAGCGAGTGCGCCGGGGCTGGACATCGACCATCCCAATTAGCCGGGAGAGCCGGACACGCAACAGAATCGAGATATTTCGTACCTGTCCTCCCCCCTCCCCCCCATCGAAATAATGGAAACAAATGAATACTCGTATTCGGGATGAAAATCCGACTTTTTAGCTCAGCCCGGCGCGGTATAATTCCTCATGCCCAGGGTGGGGGGGGGTGTAGGTGGGGACGGGGGGCGAGGGAGAGCGAGACGAAAACATGGAAAAGGGATGAACAGCGGGTAACACTGATGCAGGGAGGAAAACGTTGTTGGCTTGAAATAGCACAAAAAGCCGGTTGATGTCCTACACGGCGCTGGCTTATCGAAATTAATGAACCTCCTATTCACCCCGTTCTCATGCGCCCGGCTTGCGCGCATTGTGCTCGGCTTATTCTCCGAAATGCTTATACCCGTTATTAAATTACGAAATTTCTATTGAATTTATCTGTGTTTGCGAAATGAAAGTGAGAGAATTACCACCGGCGCACGAAGTAATTTCGTTTCGGTGTCTGTGCGCGCGCGTTGCGTTTGTATATGCGCTGTACACATCCGAAACTTTTCACTCTTTGCTGTTTTCCAATTAAAAAAATACAATTACAGCGGCAAACAGTAATTTAAATATGTTGAACATGATACACGAGAGTTAAATATATGAATTCACGGAAACTCATCCGGTCGACGATACGTCTCGTGCGGAGAAAAATAGTACAGGACAGAGAATAGAGTCCAAAATAGCGAATGGGTCTGGGACGGAGTTTAGCTAGTCTAGGAGAGAGTCCAGGATGCACAATGGAATCGGATCAAATCCTATACGCAACTGATTTTCAAAGACTCCTTGAAACAATCAGATGAACCCAACACCTACCGCAGACACAGAAGACAACGAACTTAATTCAATTAAGCGCCAAACGTCGGGCCAACTCTGTAGCCAATTAAGGGCTATATTTTTCGCCGAAACAAATCCGCGTATTACGGCGATACCGCCGTGATATCGCGTAATTACGGCGAATTTCTCGGTCGGACAGCGTGTCCTTATAATAATATCTGGATCTTGTCGCGCTAATTAATAAGTCCATCCTCGGTATAATCCGCGATTGCAAATCCGACGAGAACGCTGTCTATTAATCATTTGACGCTCGGGGGTCCGGCCTGTCCCACGGTATTTCAGGATCCGATTACTACTGTCAGGGGAAGGGAGCGCGCGCCGGGGGCTGTAGGGGGTGACGGGGGACGGAGGGGAAGAGAAGTGGGGTGGTCGACGCTGACGCGTGCAGAGCTTACAATTAGCGCCTGACGTTCCCGATAATAATGCCCCCTCGGCTGTAATTGTCGGCTTCCTGTTCGCCCGGTTAGTAGCCGTCCGCGAGCGACACGAATAAGCCGAAGCGGCGAACGGAGCGATAGCGATGCGCGCGGTGGGTTGACTTTTTGAAATTCCAACGGTAGAACTCGCGGGATACCGAGATACGAGCGCGTCCCGACGACGGAAGAGTAATCGTTTTTGCCCCCGCTCTGCACCCCCCCCCCCCCCCCCCTCCCTTCTTGCCCCACACCGCGCAGCCGGCTCGCTCTCCAGCCGCTGCCACCCGTGGCCCGGCCGCTAATTAAGAGACTTCTTTTCCGCGCCGTAAGTAGCTCTTATCTCGGCGCGAAAAGAGTGTGAGAGAGAGAGAGAGAGAGAGAGAGAGGGAGAGAGCCTGGGTGATTCGAACTCGCGGATGAAGAGCGACCGAAGCGAGTGAAGGAAAAAATAATAAAAAAATAAAAAGCACGGAGAAATGAAGAGGCAAGGTGAAGTGTAATGGCGATAAGTCGGCCGCAAGTCCACTCGACACTCGCGGACATATCTCGCAAGCTCATCGGAACTCCGCGAACAACGGAATGTGCCCCGGAGGTCTCGACACAACTTTTGGTAACGACTCGAGCTTTGAAATTCGCATTGGCGAATATATTGATGTAGAATGATTTGGATAAAAAAGCAGAACGACTTCGGCTTTAATATTGTTATAATTATGATGAAAAAAAAAATCTGTGTTGAATGGGAGGAAAATATGATCACAGCAACGATTATTGTTACATGGACTAATTATATGGATTGTTACATGGATTATCGCAACTAATCATCGTTGACGGTTAAAATAGTTGCAGGGTTTGCAACATTCATTATCTTTTTCCCCTAGTGATAATTTTCTTCCTACCGCGGGAAGAACGTAAAAAAACCGCGCGGCGCTTTCGCGAAAAAGTGTCAACGTGAAGAGGCCGAAGCTCATCGCGAGTGGCGCGAGCTCAAGACCCGGAAAAACGGAATGCGACCGGGATCAAAGAAGCTGAGAGCTGAATGAGTGAAGAGTGTCACTGGCGCGCACTGAAACGTAATGTAGAGTCGCAATAGATGGGCACTGAGACGTACGGCGCGGCTGCAATTACGAGTAATTACGAGTGTTAATTAAAGACTGTTCTTGGCTACTGGTGACTCTCTTCATTTCGAGAAGTAGTGAAATTCCTTTAAAATGCTTCGCTCGCGGAATACGCAATTTATCAACATGTCATTATATTCGCAACGTCGCGGTTGGCCAGTGCTGTGGTTTTTGCTAAAATCCGTTGAAACGCTCGTTAGCATCGTGAAAAGTTTAGTGGAATGTGTAATATATATAATACCACACCAACAGGAAGAGTGACATTAATTTCAGGGGCCAAGGTTACTTTCTCCTCAAATGGCGAATAAATTACAGAAATCTGGCATAATTCGACTAACCGACTACGCAATTAATCGCAAAATCAACCCTCCACCCTCCCCCTCCCCGAAAACCGGGTAATTCGCTTATTTCCGTGACATTTATACCCGCTTCGTCCTAACATTTATTTTCCTCCGAACCAAGTGGTGATACTTCCAAACAGCCGCACGGAGTCTGTTTCGCCTCCCTCACCGCGGTGCACGATTATCGTATCTACGCGGTCTGCGCTTTGAGGAGAGCAGAAGCGGCAGCAGCAGTAGCAACCGCAACGATAGACCGGCAAAAACTTTCTCAAAACTTGGCCGTAGATTCGGCGTATCGAAGTCGATAAAGAGAAAGTGCACGAGGATTGGGCTGTAATACATATATACTACGAACATACACATACACACACACACAAATACTCACATCTAGACGCACCTTCCCCCGCTCGATTGTGTGTCGATATCCGTAATAAATGTTACCCGATACGATTTACAACCGACGCCGTTTGGCTCCGCTTCGGGGCGCGTGCGACGGGGGGGGGGAGGGGGTTGGTTGCTCGAAGTATCGGTTGTTGGTTGGATGGTTGGTCGATGCGCCGAGCGTTGGTCTCACGTTGCTGCCGCGCGGGGAGGTTACAGGGGGAGGGGGAGGGCGAGGGGGTGGAAGTTGGGGGGGGGGGGGGGTGCGGGATACACGTCGGGAGTATCTCTGCTTTTAACTCTGCCCTCCGTTATATCTGCCAACATCGGCCGCCCGTTACGTATTACGACGCGCAGCTGCGCCTCCCGCGGAGGCTTTCCGTGGATGCAATCACGCCCTTAATTCGATTACTCGGATACTGGGGGGGGGGGGGGGAGGGATAGGGGATCGGTGTGTTGCGGGCGGTTTCGCCCGCAGCCTCCTCGCTCCTCGCGCCTTCCGCCGCAGTCGCCGCGCGCGTTGGATACGCCGCTCTGCGTTCCGTTTCTCGCCGTCTCCGTCTCTTTCTCGCTCCTTCTCTCTCCTCCTCTCGTTCGCCTCCGTCTGGATGTCGCGTCTGTCGCGCTCGCTCGCACCGGCATCTCCGATTCCCTCTCCCCCCCCCCCCCCCCTGCAACCCCTCTTGCCGCTCCTCGGGTTTCTCGCTTTCTCCCGGCATTCTCCGTCTCTCGGTCTCGTCTCGCACAACTACCAGTCGCGCTCGCTCCTCGGATTAAGTAATTTATACGACGACACGGTCGTTCTACGTTTCCCTACGTAACGACCGACGCGAAAAGGCAACCAGCCTCCCCCCTCCCCCCCCCCCCCCCCCGAGTCCTCCCCCGCTGCTGCGCCGCGAACTCACGTACCTCTGCATACACACACCACCCCCTCCCTCTCTCACCTCCCCGCTTCGTATCCCCCCCCCCCTCTCCCCCCAAACCCAGTACCTTGCCACCCCGTTTCTCCGACATCGCCCCGACACGTTCTACCGGTGCCTCCGCCGGTACCGGTGCCTCCGCCGGTGCCGGTGCTGATTCGTCTCTCTCCCTCTCTCTGTGCGTGCTTTCTGCCGCTGGCCAACGACTCGCGTTGCATGGATACGACGGGAGAGGTAGGTATGCCTCGCTTCCGCTCGCGCTACACTCGCTTTTACGAGTTTTCTCACTCTTCATCTCCATCCCCACCCACCCACCTCGCTCTACTCCTCAACCCCTAGTCGCCGGTACTCGCGCCGCCAAACCCTGGCAGGTCTATGCGCAGTGAAAAAACAATGTTGCGTAGCTTGCTCTGGTGTTATTTTGGCTTAAGATATGGAGGCTGAGATAAACAAAATTCCGTTGTTTCTGTAGTATTGTTGCTCTTTACGCGCGTCAGCTGGAGCGTAGAGATACTAAATATAGCAAAATTCGTTGTAGAAGAAAATTGATTCGGATGAACTTTCCGAAAATGATAGGATTCAGATTTTCCAAAACCAATCAACTAAATTAGTAATTTTGAAACTTTAAAAAATTAATTGTGTAGGGTTTAAGCTTGGAAAATATTCATTATTATTTATTATAAGAAATAAATATTCATTGTGAAGGAATAATTATTTCAACACATCAGGTATAATAATATTATTCAAAACCACAGAATATAAAGAGAAGAGATTTCGCTTATTATTAAGTTTATTAAAAGAGACGGATTAATTACGCGCAGGAAAATGTTGAGAAACATTTGTAATTGTCTATGCCGCGAATATATATTTTTTTCGTCGCAAAAAGTGCAGTCATTTAAGCAAAAAAAAGCGGGTCCAAATTTACATCGCAAGTGCGGCGTGGCTGACGCTCCCGGTTCATATTCCATACGTTTTCGTTGTTGTTTTCCGGGCCCGGCGTTATTCGAGCGGAGATTAAACGTCGAGGTAGGACGCGATAAATTCTTGATTATATTCACTGCGTTTCCGCCCGAGATTCATCAATCTCGTCCCACCTTTTTCGGCTATTTTCGCTCTTCGTTCTTTTTTTTTTTTTTTTTTTTTTTTTTTTTCTTTTTTTTCGCCAATTTGCATGCACGCCGAGGATTATAATTTGTCACGGTGATAATAATCATCGCGCGCGTCCGCACGCGAAGAGAGCAACAGCAGCAGCAGCAGCAGGTAGCTGGAGCATTATCAGGGCGGATAAAACGCGTTCTTACGTACGTAGGTTGTATACCGGTAGCTGCTATTAAACGTCGAGAGGAGGACGTAATAAAACTCGCTCCTGCCAGTCTTTCCACTCGCTGCACCCTCCCCCGAACCCTCGTTCCACCGGCCGTTCTTTCGAGTGCGATACACCTCGCCCCCCACGGTCTGGCTAACGAGCTAATAACGTTTTCGAGGAGAGCAGCACCCCACTTCCCCACCCCCTTGGCCTCCTCGATTCCGCGAAGCCGTCCGCGGTGGGGGAAGCTGCGGAAGATTTTCGCGTTTACAAGAAAATATATTCCGCACTGTGCATTAAACAGGCTTTTAATAATAAGCATTTCCGTGGCCCCCGAGAATCGCTCGGAATATCACGAAAAGATTCAATTTTAATAATTCCTATGGCATAAGTGAAAAGATGTACTGACATTTATTTATTTTTTTTCATTCATTTTTTGTTCAGTCAAAATTGTGAGCCAGGCCGGTCATTTTATCACTACTGTTAACGGCAATTTCAGTGCCATCCCGAGTAAAAAAAAAACAAGGGCATCCCGGATCCATCAGTTCATCAGATCTGGCCGCCGGGCCGAAAACCGTCCAAATCGGAGTCACGAAATTTATTTTTTCAAAATATCGACTTTTAACCTATACCATCGTTCTCAAGTCGCATATTCTACCCCTGAAAACACCGGTTACAACCCTTTTTTAGTTGATTTTGAAAAAAAAAATTTTTGGCCGAACAGTTTGTCAGAAATCGTAGATCTGGCCGCCGGGCCGAAAACCGCCCAATTCGGGGTCACGAAATTTATTTTTTCAAAATATCGACTTTTAACCTATACCATCGTTCTCAAGTCGCGTATTCTACCCCTGAAAACACTGGTTACAACCATTTTTTAGTTGATTTTGAAAAAAAAAAAAATTTGGCCGAACAGTTTGTCAGAAATCGTAGATTTGGCCGCCGGGCCGAAAACCGCCCAAATCGGGGTCACGAAATTTATTTTTTCAAAATATCGACTTTTAACCTATACCATCGTTCTCAAGTCGCATATTCTACCCCTGAAAACACTGGTTACAACCATTTTTTAGTTGATTTTGAAAAAAAAAATTTTTGGCCGAACAGTTTGTCAGAAATCGTAGATCTGGCCGCCGGGCCGAAAACCGCCCAAATCGGGGTCACGAAATTTATTTTTTCAAAATATCGACTTTTAACCTATACCATCGTTCTCAAGTCGCATATTCTACCCCTGAAAACACCGGTTACAACCCTTTTTTAGTTGATTTTGAAAAAAAAAAATTTTGGCCGAACAGTTTGTCAGAAATCGTAGATCTGGCCGCCGGGCCGAAAACCGCCCAAATCGGGGTCACGAAATTTATTTTTTCAAAATATCGACTTTTAACCTATACCATCGTTCTCAAGTCGCATATTCTACCCCTAAAAACACCGGTTACAACCCTTTTTTAGTTGATTTTGAAAAAAAAAATTTTTGGCCGAACAGTTTGTCAGAAATCGTAGATCTGGCCGCCGGGCCGAAAACCGCCCAATTCGGGGTCACGAAATTTATTTTTTCAAAATATCGACTTTTAACCTATACCATCGTGAAACTCGAGAAGTTTAAAACATTTTCAAAAAGTTTTGGTTAAGCACCAGCTTATTCCGTAAAATTCACTCGCTGAACAAAAACGGTAAAAACAAACAGCGATCGAGTCCTCCCCATCGACAATTAGTCGCGATGATCAGGGCGTTACAGCGATTCCGCGCCGTACAAAAAAATCGATGTAAAACAAAAAAAAAATAGTAAAACCCGAAAATTGCGCCTCGTTCGAGAGTTGGCCAGGGGGAGGGGAGGGGGTAAAAATAGGGCGGGTGAGGGGGGGGGGGGCTGTGGATGCGCGCGCGAAACAACGGAGTACGTGCTAGAGTCTCTGTACATAAACTGAAGGGGGCTACATAGAAGAGTGAAATTCGTGAAAACGACCGGTCCGTTTGACGTTTCGCGGCTTAACGAGAGACACACACGGGGGGGGGGGGAGGGGCGGGGTGGGGGCGGTAGAGGGGCACGCGAGCGCAAGCGCGAGGGGCTCAACGAGGGATAAATGGAGATGAAAAGAGGAGAGAGGAGGAGAGAGCGTCGTGGTGCCCGAAACGATCGGCACGACGGGGGGCAAAGGGTGGCAAAGGGGGGGAGGGGGGAAATAGAGAAATAGAAGCGGCACCGACAATGGAACGGCCACCGCGTGCCGAGAGCCTCCCGAAACGTTTTCCCCATAAAATGACGGGTCTGTCTCGCTCGTTCCTCCGCTGCCGACCCTCGGCCCGCGCGCTTCCGTCTCTCTTCCCACGTCGAGCCGCGCGTTCTCGTCGCGTTCGCCCGGCAATTCGAACGCTCGAGTATCGCCGAACGCGCTCTCGCGTCGTAAAGTGCGAAATTAACGTGCTGCGCCCGGCGGCCGCGAGGGATCGCTGCTGCCACTGCCGGCGGGCGGCGCTGCTGTCGGCGCCGCTGGCGCTGCCGGTTTCCCTTCCCCCCACTCCGCGCGTCCGGACAAAAATAGATTTTCCGCGTGGCCATCGAGTCCCGATTACTCTCCGCGTTCACCCTTCCCCCCTCCGACGCCTTTCCACCTCCACCTGGTCGCACGCTCGCGCCGCGTACGTCTCTCCCTCCCCCCCCCCCCCCCTCTCCCACTCGCCTACTCTCTGTCCGGTCCTCTGTGCTTCCCGTGCAGCTGTTTTTTTTTTTTTTTTTTTTTTTTTTTTCTTTTTTTTTTTTTCACGAATACTCGCGTCTGAAGCTATCAGCGCTGATAAAAGGCCGCTAAGCCGAAAATTCCAGGGGATGCCGGATCCGTGGGTGAGCGCGGCGCACGAATGAACGAAAATGCGAAAGGGAATAAAATAAAAGAGAAGAAAAGGTTTGGCGGCGGGAGGAGGGGAGGGGGGAGGGTCAGGTACAGAGTGGGGGTAGAAGCGTCCAATATCGTCGATGGCTGCCCCAAACGCCGGTTAGTTAGCTGTTAGCCCTCTGTCTACTCGTTTTTCTCGATTTTTTTTTACTCTTGACTGCGCATTCCCTCACTTTCTCTCTCTCTCGCTCTCTTTCTCTTTCTGTCTCTCTCACTCTCTCACTCTCTCTCTCTCTCTCTCTCTCGCTCTCTCTCTCTCTCTCTACCTGTCGTTCGTAGAAAAGTTCCCTTTGACTACTGTACTTCACTCGAACAGAATTCGCGCAGTAGTTACAATGCCGAGTGCACTGCAGCGAACTGCAGTGGACTGCTCCAACAGTTGCGAGCGCCACCGGATGAAACACGAGAGCCTGCTGTAAATAGCAACGGGGGAAACAAAGAGCTCGGCACAGATGACCGGTTTAATTTGCAGGTACAGGCGGGATGCGGGGAAAAAAAACTAAAATTCGGGTGGAAAATTGACGCGCACCCGGGGGTAGAAAGGGGGGGGGGGCGGATATCTTCGGACTTCAAAGTCGAATCTCGCGTTCGGTGTTAAAAAGCAAAGCAAAATGGCTCGAATTCTGACGCGCGTCGTGCGTCGCTCCGTTACCGCGGGCGGATTTTTATACCGCGCGCGATGGAAAAATGAACGAGGTCGCGCCGAAACAGTTTCGTTTTTCCGAATAGCAATCGATATCTTCGTTGAAACCCACCTGACTTGATCGCTCGTGCGACCAACTGCCGTGATATTTTTTTAGCGTCCACTTTGGTTACAGAGAAGAAAATTTGGATAGTTAAAAAATTGGGTTAGTGAAAAAAATACGTTCGTTAAAAACTGGGATAGTTAAAAAAAATGCGTTCGTTAAAAATCAGTTGAGTCGAAAAATGGGGTACGTTAAAAAGTAGGTTTGATTAAAAAAATAGATTAATTAAAACATGGGATTGTAAAAAAAAATTAATTTAGTTGAAAACTAACTTAGGCTTTCTTATCATGTACGATAAGAAGCCGCGAGTTAGTTCTAAACTTTTAGGGATTTTCGCGGTCCTTCATCAATCACCATCGTCGTCGAAGAATAATTGATTCTCCAATCTGCGAGTATTCTCACGAGTCCTGATCAGGGTTTACGCACCCTTCCCTTCCGCAACTTTTTTTTCGCCGGCGCGCGCGCGCGCGAAAAGCAATCTCGGCGTCGTTGGAGGAAAGTGCTAAAGCTCGGGGCAAAGTTGTTGCGCGATCTTCGCGGCGCGCCTCTCGCGGGGGTGGAAAAAAAATGCGAAGGTATATTCGTATATCGTACGGCAGCGGCGCGCGTATAGCTCGGACGAGAAAAGGGATAAAACGAAATGGCGGGCGGGCGACGAGGGGGCGAGGGCGAAGTGAAAAAAGGTTCTAAAATATGACGGCTATTAACCGTAGTTCATGCGTGAACGTTTCGAAGCTTTTCAGGTATGAAACCGGGGCAAGAGGATTTCTTACGCCAAACTTGGTCGTGAATCACTCTTGAAGGACTGCGCGTCGCGGATAACGAAGAATAAATTGACGCCTAAACGTCCTGTATATTTCTTTTTAAAAAGCCAAAAAAATGCCGCACCATAAGTCTTCGAGAAGTCTTCGTGAACCTTAAATTCGGTACTTTGAAGATGCTCCCGAAAAAAAAAAAAAAAAAAAAAAAAAAAACAGGAATTGTTACTCGCGCCAATTGGAGCTTCTCGTTTAGACATATTAATTACATCTCACCGATCTTGCTGTACGACGAATTTTCCGGTCCAAAATCGCCTAACGAAACTTAACACGAAGCCCGGGTCAACAACCGTCAGTGATCATTGTTTTTTCCGTCTCCAATAACATCAAAAATGCTCTTTCATTCGAATGACCCGGATGCAAATCACACCCCGGCGGCCGCAGCGACGAAATACAATCGGAGATCGCAAAGGTCACGCGGCGGCAGAAGTTATCGGAGGAATTGAAACGAAAGGGCGCGTCGATATTTATTTTCGCCCGGAGAAGCTCGCGGCGCGCTCGGCAACCCCTTCAACCTCGAGGGCCTCTCCTGCGCCAAGTGGGGTACCCCGGCTTCTTCTCGCGAGTTCTCACATTCGTCGCCGAGTGTTATTGGAATTTTTCGCGAAGGACGTCGCGAAAACACGAACAGACGGGGGACCGAAAACCGCGAGATATCGTTCGCGGATCTCGTGACGCTCTTGACGGTTGTCCTTTGTGCTGCGGGTCGTCGACGCGAAGCTTTGAGTTCGAGCAACTCGAGACATACGTATACATATACATAGTATGTACGTACACCGTACGCTGTACATACAAAAGACGTGAATCTTATGTATAGCAAAGTAAGAGCGCGGATGCGAGAAAGATAGGAAGAGCGTGGGATGAAAAAGTCGAAATTGAATTAGGGGACAAGCGTACTGGGGTGGGTTGACGCTGATGTCAGTAGAGGGGATGGTGGGGGTGGCGGTGTCGTTGAGATCTCGTTACGAGGTGCGAAGAAATGGGTGGGGTGAGAGTCGATAAAACCGCTTTCGCTCGCACGTGAGAGGACGGCTGAAAAGGATGAACAGTGAAAGATAAATAAAAATAATAATAATAGTAATAATAATGATAATAACAAAATAAAGAGAAAGAAAAGGAGATAGAGAGAAAGAAAGAGCGATGAGGCTTTGTGGAGGCGATGGTGATCCCAAGATAACGTCTTTAATACCCTATCGACGACTACAGTGTGGGTAGACTAAACGAATCCAAGACGCGGCGAAGACGAGACACTATCAAGGAGGGAAGGGCGGGAGGAGTGGAGGGACAGACGCGAGGTCGAAGAAGACGAGGGATTGAAACAGAAGAAGAATCATTCCAGTGACGATGCTCGAACTCGGGATGCCTCACGCCGGCGCCCACGACACTCGATCACTTTCTTTTCAATCAAACGCTAAACGACTACTTTCTCCTGTGTGTGTTTTTTTTTTTTTTCGTCAGGGTGAACGACGAGACGAAATGTCCCTTCTTGTTACTCGCTTTCGATTTGTCGACGATCGACGCTCTTCTCTGGAATTTCGCTTGGATATTTTTTTTGGTTAATTTGCAAATTTAATTTTACACGGAATTTAAGAATGAGGTTGACTCTTAAAAAAATATAAGTTTTTATATTGATGTAAGTTATCGATGTACAGAGAAACTTCGAGAATTTATGGGAGACTGACGTTAATTTTTCATAAACGTATAATAAATTAGCCGCTCCGGTGGCGGATTACAATGTCGTTGCGACTTTGAGCTGCGGTATTTGCGTTATTCGTCCATTCGAAACGTACGGTTCGTGAACTCCGCGAGATGGAAATAATTAAAACGTGTATTACCGAAATATATAAAAAGTGAAACGGAGAAAAAGGCGGTACAGAGACCGCCGAGCGTATATGAACAACAAGCTCGACGAGCTTAAAAGAACGGAATACTCACAGACAATCAAGATAATCGAGGGATGCTCTTTCCCACCGTCATTCTTTCCGCTCAGAAACGCGAACCATTGTATCGGATCCACCCTGATCCCGTATCTGCAACAAAGAAATTAATAACATAGAAGGAACGCGCAAACACAATATCGGAGACCGGAAAGCAATTACGAAACACAATCGACATGAAAAAGCTTTGTCAATAATAACCAACGAGCCGCTGTGTAGTCCCGAGTACTGAGAAATATTGCGCGGTGGAGAAACAGTTTTCCTCGACCTGATTAATATTTTCATTCCGACAAAATTATATTTTTCTTCTGGTAAACTTTATCGAATTACCTGCAAATCAGTAATAATGTCAAATTGCTACAGCTGTCAAATTATTCCAGCTTGAAAAAATCTAGGCCACCGTAAATAAATATCAATACATTAATAAAATAAAGAAAACGTGTTAAAAAGAACAACAAAAATTATGTATTAAATGCTAAACTTCAAGTCCAATACAGAAAAGAAATTAATCGTAGGAATTTCACTGTGTGACAGAAGAAAGAAGGAAAACGTATTATCCAATTGTACGAAATTTCTTACAGTCTGTAGGTTCCAATATATATATATGTATATACATTTCTTTCCTTTTATTTTATTTTTCAAACGCGTCGTGCAATTTTCTCGGCGCTGTCAGGTATTTCGAGAGACTGGTGCTCGCGCGGAGGGTCGCGCGCTGTACCAGAGAGAGCGAAACGTTTGAGGTGCCGGATGCGAGGCGCGTAGGGTTATTAACGTCCGGCGCCCGTTTGGTCCAACCTGCCCGTTGGGCCTCGTGAAAAAATAAAATAAAAAAGGGAGTGAACAAAAAAAAATGGAAAAGAGGAAACGTCGGCTCTCGCGCTTTTGCCGGTCCCGTCGCCTCTCCGGCCATTGTCCTCCGCCCCCCCCCCCCCCCTCCCTCCCCCCCTTCCGCCTCAGGTCGCCCACTTCGGTAAATAATAAACGTCACTCCGCGAGCATGTCTCGGGAGGCTCGAGTATACAAAAAGAAAGAGAACCCGTCGGAGAGGGTGGAGGGAGCCCTCTCGGCACCCGGAAGCCCTTCGGGTTGTCCTCGTGTCGCAGCAGCCAAGTCTCACTCGAGGAGGCCCTCGACGAAAGGCGGCTGAGAGGGCAGAGGGAGCAGCGCGCTCGCCGCCGCCTACGAAGAACCGAGCGGAAGTGCACGCGGCGCGCGTGCGCAGTGACGCGACGAAGAATAGTCAGACGCCTCAGACGCCGAAGTAGTCGCGACGTGTGTCGGTCAGACCGAGACTTTTGCATCTTTTATTTGATTTTCGTCTTGGCAGCTTCGAACAAATGGCACATTTCCGCGTTCGCTATATTCGGAAAAGCATAATCTTCAAAAATGGTAAATTTATTTTACCAATAATAAAAAAATTATTAATTTTACAGAGCAGTCTCGCTATCTCGGAAAATTAATTCGTATCAGAAACCGTATCTACCTTCGAATTCACACGAATAACTCTGTCCTATCCCTCCACGATCAATTGCACCCACGCGACTTGCGAGAATTTTCCGCGAAAACCTAAATCAGCTCTCCGTATCATCGGCGATAAATCACAAGAGCGAGGAAAAAGTTAAAAAGACCGGCCGATTAATTCGCGCGAAAATCAGAGGCCGGGAATATATTTCAATGAGGCCGTGAAAGAAATGGGTGGCGGGGAGGGGGCGTCCGTTGAACGAAAGAATGTCCAGCTGGGTGCATAAATTATGACTACATAACGAAACTCTTCCCCGCTCTCGGCGCGACGATCGACGGCGACGTTCGGTTAAAGTTCCGGGAGGACGGTCGTGCGGTGTGCGCGCTCGCGATCGGCGCGAAGCGAAGCTGCTCACCGGCAAACTTTCGATTCCTTCCGTCCTGCTGCCGTTCCGCGTAACCCCCCCCCCCCCCCCCCCTCCGCCTCTTCGTCTCCGCGGCGTATCCCGCGCGTACGACGGACTTTACCGTTGCAGCCAACTTTTTTGTCAGTCGATTAATCGAGCTCCCTCTCTGTCTCTCTGTCTTTCAGCCTCTTTTTCTATCTCTGTCTCCGTGTCTCCCTTTCCGTCTGTCTCTCTTCCTCACTTTCTCTGTCCCTTTGTATCTCTGTCTCTCTTTTCCCTCTGTCCCTCTGTCTCTCCGTCCCACCGTCTTCGTCGTCCATTCGCGTCTCTCTCCCTCTCAATCCGACCATTTCGCTCGATTAATCCCCGATCGGATTCTCCGGCTCCTCTCTTCCGCGCCTCTCATCCAGATTATCGCGTCTACTTTTCGACGTCTCTCGTTCCGATTTTCAGTCCCTTCGCACAGTCGAGGCCGCCGCCGCCGCGCCCGAGCTCTCCCCGCGTGACTCTGCGCGAGCGCCGCCGCCGCCGCCGCCCCGTGTGACACCTGCACAGCCCCTGGGAAAGATTCGGTCACGTTCGGCAGACTCGCCCCGATTAATTATATTTGATCGATCGTCGGGACGAGTGAAAAATAGACGATTCGTCGGGGCAACGGAGCGTGACGCGCGGTTAGATTCGTCGATCCTCGGCGCTCTATACATTCTCTACATATGTACAGTCACTGTCTGCGTTTTTTTTTTTTACGGGAATAACGAATTCCGCAGACGACAAGAAGCGATTAATAGCACACGGGTCGTCGCAGAAATTAGTGATGAGCGAATGTCTGGCGGAGTCAAATATGAGCCGATTCGTATAAACGATTCGTATACACACGTTCGTCACTATTAGTGGATCGGACACCCGACGGCCCCGCGCCGTCCTTGAACCATCGACATATCGGGATTCAATGCGGATTCTCGCGGGGATCAACGAGCTCCGAATTACGCGCGGCGCGCTACGAGCGTGGCCGATGCGACGCGGATTAGAGCGAGGGAAATCGATTCATCGGACTCGGCGCGCGAGGTCTGCGACGATCGAGTGATTATTCAGCGATGGAAACAAAATGAATCAACCGAAGCGAGATTTTGAATTCGCGCTGATCAATTTTTATTAGTATGGCTCACATTTATTTTGGCGAAACAGATTGGACTTCTCGGTACTTTTATAGCTACGATCGAGAATTTTTTATAAATATTAGTCGAATCAGTCGACGTTTTCCTCGTTTCCAATTATTCTAATAAAAAAATATTCCAGACCTACACGAACGACTTTTTTCAGTCGCAGATGCAGATTCTTCTCGTTGCAATCAGCTGTGATTAGAGAGAGAGAGAGAGAGAGAGCGAGAGAGCAAAAAATAGAGAGCCGAAGCTTCGTCATCGAGGAAGCGAAATCGCAATATCCGTGAGACGAATATCATACATATTTTTTTTTTGTTCGTTCCTTCTCACAACTTCGCTCTCGTGTTCGTCGTTAGTAACGCGCATACGTAGAATTATCGGCGAACGAGGCGGGTAAACGGACGAAGAAAAATCGCGAAGCGAAAAAGGTCGAGGATTATCTCGACCGTGCAGCAGTCGCGGCCCCCGGCTTCTCGTCACGATCGACTGGTTTTATATTAATAGTAGAGAGAGACAGATAGCGAGATCTCGCTCCCTCTCCATTGCGCCATCGGAAGATCGTCACGTGACTAATTAATTGCGCGAGGCGAACGACGAGGCGAAGCGCGATGGTAGTTGGCCCGCTTGCTGTCAGGTTATTAGTCTCACCTGGTCAACTCACCTGTTTCATCCCCCTACCCATCCACTCCCTCCATCGCACCTTTCCCGGTGCCAAGTGGAAAGCTCGCCGGGCACGCGCTCCCCCCCTCTCCCCTCACCGTCCGACAAACAGACGAGGCTGTTGGCGTTAGTGGAGAACGCCGACAATTACCGGACGCTGGCGGCGCGCGCGGGTTGGAAGAGCAGGCGAAACTCACGTCGTCCCCGCCGCCACCGTGCGCCTCCTCCTTCGCCCGTCACGACGAAACTTTTACCCTTACTTAACGAGCGCGATAAATTTTTGTTACGCTCCCGGTGGGAGCGACTCGAGGAGGGGAGTTTACGGGGACCGTGCGATAAAAATCTCGTTGAAAATTATTCATGATCCCGGAGTGGCAAAGAAAGGCCGGAAGGGGGAAGGGCGAGGAGCGCGCGCCTGGCCCGGCCCGGGCTAAATCGCCGAGGGGCGGAGGGGGGGGGAGGGGTGGAGCGAGCCAGGGAGGAAGGAAGGAAGGGAAGAAGCGCGAAGGGCGAGAGACCCCGACGCGCATGTATATAGCGCACCGGCTCACATGTTACGCGGGGGGGTGAACGGGGGAGGGGGTGAGAGGGGGTAGCGAAGATCGGTTAGGGATTCCGGGGCGTCGGATTTCGCTAAATAACTCAGGGGCGCGCACTTCCCTTTGCGCTTCTTCCACCTCCTCCTTCTCCTCCTCTTCGCCTACTACGAACACTCTCTCGCATTTAATTTTATCTGATATCGCGCGCGAGAGAGAAAAAAGAGGATGAAAAAAAAGAACACACGGAAGATGAAACGTCGGGACGATAAACGCGGAGGGAGAGGGATGCTTTTTTCGCGATGCTATTTGTCACCTCGACATGGTGAGGGGAGGGGGGCGAAGCGGAGAATGATGGTCACTTAAGACACAATTCGTGGACCTTGAGGTGCCGCGATACCGATCTGTGTGCTTTTTTTTTGGGTTTTTTTTTCTTGTGGGCAACTGAAATTTAATAAAACTTTCGGAGCAACGTGGGAAATTAGTCGACAGTGAAAGATGGCGCGATTTGACGACAGGCCGAGAAGTTGAATCACGTGCGAGGGAGAATGAAAATGTTTATGTATAAATATGAACAATTATTTATTTATCCTGTAATTTTTTTATAATCGACTATTTTTTAAAAATGCGAATAAATTATAGAGAGTTGTGTTCTGGAGTATTTTATAATCCGTTTTATTTTCTTGAATATCAAAGGTCGATTCGGTACTTTTCACAAGGTAAAGAAGATGAAATAAAAGATCAAACATTCCAAATTTACCTGCACATAGGGCGTGTTTAATAGTTAACCAATGCTCAGACATCCAAATAATAAATCATCGAAAATCGTATCGGCAATGTTTTACAACCAGGTATTTTGTATTTTTTTTCTGAAATATCAATTTCAACGAGAGGCGATAACATCGCGAGGGTCGTCTCGGTGCTTTGCACGCAGCGAAGAAGGTGAGAAAAAATTTAGATTCGAAATTTACCTACATAATTCAGGGGTGGGGCGAGTAGGGAGGGGGGCGGCACTTTTCACCTACCCCCGACGGCACATTTAATTTCATCTGATGCGCCGAAAACCGTAAAGGAGAAGCGATGGGGGCCGATAAAAATGAAAGTAAACTATATTTTCGCAAACGAAGTACAGGCCGCGGGAGGGCCGTAGCCTTGATTTATGAGAATGGGCCTCGTGGATACGGCGAGAAGTGAAAAAAAAAATCCGGGGATATGAAATTCCGGTCGACGTGTATACCAGCCGTATATATATAAATATATATATACAACCACCGAACTATTGCGTCCGCATATATATATCTCGCGGTATATACGGGTATAGAATATTCTTATTCGCGAGCGCCAATCGACTTTTTATCGAGACGCCAATCACCCGCAGTATCGCATCAATCAAAATCGTCGGAGAGCACCGACTGACCGATAGTTCACTAACCTTTCGTAAATCTATATACATATATGTATTCGTATATCGCACGGTATATGAAGGCCCTTGGGTATTGCACTCGAGCTCTGAGCAATATTCGCAGTCGAGCCACGGGAAATTCATCGTTGTCGCAATAATCTCTAAGTGACGCGACGAATAATGTCGAAAACATTTTATTGCGAAAAATATACACTTTAAAAAAATCAAAATACTCGCAATATATTTGCAAAAATAAAGTTTTTTCGTGTTTTCCAGCCAACTTTTTCGCACACCGAATTCAGTGTCATGCAGGTCTCGTATTTTTTCGTGTTTTTATATGGAGAAAAATTAGTTCGTGGAAAAAGAAATTATCATTATATTTATACGACCCTTGTTTCGCTCCGACATTCGTCATGCAAGCAACGCGTCTGGGAGGCCGAAAAAGCGAGAACGGAGCAACGCGCAAGGGCCAAGGGAGGAATTAGTTAACGCGGGAGATACATTCGCCTTACCCCCGCCGGCCTATTGACTGTCGCGCACGCATTCTCCATCTCGCACGTACGTTTTGTTTCGCTTTTCGCACGCTTGTGTGTGTGTGTTTTTTTTTTTTCAAGGGTTTCACCCGACGGAGAACGCAATTAGGCCGCGAAAGAGGGCAACTGCGTGCTCCGGCCACGTACGGCGCGCGACGGTCTTTTCTCATTTTCCACGCTCCCTCGGGGGGATAAAGCTCACCGAGCGTAATCGAGAAACCGCTCGACCCCCGGCGCCCGAGCTTGCGCCTCACGATCTCTCCCGGATCAGTAAATATCACGGAGAGAAAGAGAGCGAAACAGAGTATAAATAAAAAGAGAGAAAAAAAGCGCAGAGAAAGCGCGAGAGAAAGGAAAAGAACTTTGTGAGGGGGGGATGAGTGAGACGAAGGAAATATATACTGTACTATAAATAATCGAGACCGCACCAATCGAGCCGAGGATATAAATAAGTGCCCGCTTTCGCGGCAAACTGATTTATTTTTTTTACCGAGGATTACCCGAGCTTTTTTATTTGCCTCTGCCAAAACGTGGCGATACACGAGATTTCCGATAAAATGTCGTGTGACGGGTACTGATATTTCGAACGTGAAATCGCCAATAATAATTTTGTTAATTTTTGCGAAAAATGGAATTTGATCGGGATTTCAAATTTTCGCGACATCCTCAATATTCGGATTTTTTAGTGCGATAATTACGATTTTATTAATTCGTCTCTGGGTTGCGTGGGGGGGTGGGGGGCGCTGTGTCCCACGACAAACGAGATTATCATTACGTCGCGAACTGATAAGAGAAAATGGTCTTTGGTCAGTCGCGACCGCTGCGGTCGTTCGCGTCGCGACGAATGACCGGGCAATGCAAATTCCGTGTGTTTTACACGCTGGACTATAATTACACACCAGTCGGTCGGCCAGACGTTCGATCGCTATCTCGCTGGACTTTGGCAGTCGTACGAATAACACGAATCGCGTCGAGCCCGCGATCGCAGTCCGATCGAGTGTCGCGTTGTTATCGTCCGTCGAGCGGGACGGAAAATCGACCGGCGGTGTATGCGACTATAATGTACTCACTTGATAAAATTTTCGAGAAGTAGGCGCATGCCACCTAAGCCGAGCAGAAGGAAGCCCCAGTTGACGAATCCCGTGAAGTTGTCGAAGCCCGAGCTCCACGAGAAGAGACTGTCTCTCGGCCGATGGCATCTGAAAAAAAAACAAAAAAAACAAAATAAATGGATGAGTAAAAAAAAGAATTCAGCAAAAAAGTCATAAATCAATATCCTGGTCTCCTGGTATTTGCAAGTCACTCGACTCCACTCTATTATCAAAATGTTAAGCAATAAAAGTTGATAAGAGAGAGTAAATAAATAAATAAATAAGGCGAGTCGTTATCGCAAGTAAAAATATTTTAATTAAAAAAATCAACGCGTGTAATTGCAAATCACTGAACTTTAACAATGACGGAATTGCAGATAAGAGAGACTCGCAATTTTTCCAAAGTTACGAAACATAAATAAAAAAATGTAATATTACAAAATCCCGTACATTTTTTTATTTTCGTAAAACTTTTGGCCAACATTGAATCTTATACAAGAAAAAGTACGAAGGCCAAGTCATTTTCTAATGTTTCGAAAACACTTTTTAGAACACTTTGAACATTTCTTAATTTTCCTGAAAATTTTGAAAATAAATATCACAGAGGCAAAAGCTTCCTCTGTAAGAAAGCGAAATACAGAGTTTCAATGAGAACAAGTCTAGCGAGCGTCTTCTCCGATTTCCGAGACTCGATTCCCCAGTCATTCAACTCGCGGAACAGCCCCGGCTGTTCCGGATTGTTTATTGCGCCTCGAGAGGCTGACAAGTGGTCAATGTGCCGTGGGAACAATGAGCGATTCAGCGCCGCGGAATCACCGGATGCGAGCTCAATGGAGAACCCTGTCTGAGATGGGAAACCCGGTTTAGACGTCGCTCGCCGTGGAAATCCGCGCGCGCATCGCTGCGCAGCGGCGAACCCGGTGCACTGATCGTCACTTCAACGACCGGCTAATCGCTGTGTTCTCGCCGTTGCTCGAGATCCAACCGCGGCCGCAGCCACGACCGACTCTCAGCCTGCCAATGACTGTGGCTTCTTCTCATCCGGCGAACAAACGAAACAAGTGAGAGTCCGTTGTCTCCGAAATTGCTACATTCCGTCTGAGCGTTTTTCGCCGGATAATTTTCTCAGCGAGTCAAGCGCAGCGAAACCATCAGCACTTTTTTCTCGATCTCGTTAAACTTCATCTCATACTTCATAAAATTAATTTCATATCCGCAATTTTTAAACTTAGTTTTTCCAATTTTCAAGACACAATGTTAAGCTCTAAAATAACACATTCTCCATGTTTACACTTACCAAAAAAAAAAATTGCCGGAAAATTTTGGTGGTACCGACACACTTATTTTTTACATTACAAAAATAAAATATTGTGAATAAAAAAATTGTTTCTATCAAAACCTCGAAAAAAAAATCGTTTTCTCCAATAATACGTCACTTTACACATTGAGTTAAAAATCCCACTTATCGAACAAAAACGTTTGCCAGAATAAGTTTCTATAAAAAAAACCTCCAGCAAGTATTTCGAATTCTCGAAGATGGTGGAATAAGACGGCGTACCGTCGGAAGGTGCCAACGACTGGTCCGGCGCGCGGGGTCCCGGGCAATCGAGCGAGACAGCGAGCTCCGGTGGCGAGGGACCGAGGGAGCCATTGTCTTTGAGGCTGAGCCCCTTCAGCGCGGTAGACGCGACGCGACGCGCGCGACACCCCCGATTCTCTCTCGCGGGAGGAGCGAGGGAGGAAGTCTGCGAGTAATCGGCTTACGCTGCGCCTTCGCCACCTCGAGGGATAGGACCGAGGACAGCGAGCTCGAAATCTCTCGTGTCTCTCTGGGCTCGCACGGTACGAGCGAGAAAGAGAGAAACACAGAAATAGAGAAAAAGAAAGAGAGAGAGAGAACGAGAACTCTCGCGTCGTTATCGAGATAAAACGCGAGCTCGTCGAGCGACAAAAGAGCTGATGAAAAAGATACATCACAGCTCGTGTTACTATGATTATAAAATAGACGAGAGTGCGAAGCACGAAAGTACAGCAGCAGGAGTCGGCAGAGTCAACGCGAACGACTCGTGCGCGTTGTATTCATTTTAAAAAGTTCCTTTCGTGCCTCGAGAGAAATCTCTTAGGTTCGGGTTCTATATATATACGCAATGTATATATACATACGAAATATATATATTCATCTATATTCATGCTTACACCGTGTACACTGCGTTTCACCCTTTTATGTCCACAATTCTCATCTCGACTCATCTGACACGAAGGGAAGATTTAATTTTAAGCCCCCGAGTGGAAAATGATGTACATGCTGTAATAGAAAATTACGATGGTACGGAATACGTAATTCGACGTGAGAGAGAGAGAGAGAGAGATGGAGACTTTACGCTCGAGGTTTCAAGGGGCTCTAGCGATTCGCCCAGCAGCCCTGACGATGCTGCTGCTGCTGCTGCCGCCGACGCTGCTGCTGCTCTCGCTGCCTTCAACAGATTGTACATAGTGTTTTATTACTTTGCCGCACGAATTGCCGGGGCGAAAGCGCGGGTGCCCTTTGTCGCTTGGCGTGCGCGAGGCAAAGAGCGCGCTGAGATAAAAGACGAAGCGATAAGGCGGTTGAGCCGAGAACGTGGGGCGAAAGGGGGCTGAAGAAGAAAGGGGAGAGTAAGGGGTCGGAGAAGAGTGAGAACTATGGAGATAGTAATCCCGCGACTACGTACATATCGCCCGAGGGAAGCTGAGCGTACGCACGTCCCACGAGACCGAGAAAAGGGTGCACCACACTATCTGCGAGATGCTGCTGCTACTGCTGCTGCTGCGTGCGTGGATTTCCTGCCGATCAGGCGATTTCGGGTCGCATGACCTTTCGGAGTGCCGACACTTTGACCCGCGTTTTTTCATCCCTTATCTCATGCACGGATTTTGTGATATGCATTCGCTTTACTTTAATTTTCCTCTTTATTTTTTCTCGTTGATCCAAAATTGTAGCAAAATGTTTTTACATGAAAAATAATGTTTTATTTACCTGCAATCTATGCAGACGATAAATTCACCGATCTGATTATCCGTTTGTGTTTTTTGTTTTATCGGAAAAACATTCCGATATCGAATGCCAACCAATATCGATGTGATGATTATTTAATTCGTGTCGACACGAATAAAATAAATATGGATCCATATTTATTTTTTTAATTAATTGATTAGTTAAAAAAAACAGCCATCTCACCACGAGTATCTCCGTACACGAATTCTGCAAGGCGAAGCTCCAGGCTGTTACTTTTCGAGCTGCCACGGATCGACCAGTCTCGTTGCCTCTACTGCACAACGCGCGCGCGTTTCTGGGTGTAATATTCGCGAGGGAAGTGCGTCAACGCGCCCTTCGCGAATATTTACCCTCGTCTGCCGCGCGAAACTTGTCGTTCTCGCGCGCCCTCCCGAAGGAACAGCGACGGAAATCGCGTCGTCGTCGTCGTCGACGACGACAACGACGATTCTCTCGCGAAGTTCGCTGATACGCTTGAGGCAAAATCGCGTGCGAGCAGTTGTCTCGGGAATCCCGCAAATAGACAAAAGGAATGATCGCGAGAACGAACAGCAAGTGGGGTACGAATACCGCTAAAAACTTGAGACTCAGTTTGACGGAGCGATAATACACTCGACGTTTCATCTCGCTGTGTTCGACGACGACGACGACGACGACGACGACGACGAGGACGACGTGCAGGAGACGACACTGTAATGCCACGGCGATGAGCTTAATTGAAAGTAAACTTTGCGTTATTTTTCGATTTTACCTCATAATGATGTTATCGAATATTCGCGTCCTACGGAATATCGAGACGCGGATTTTGTAATTTCTCTCGGACATTCTAATAATAATTTTTTTTAATAATAATAATAATACCAATAATTTTTCTAATAAGACGATTTTAGTAACGCGTAGAAATGTATTGGTTTCATGAACATCTCGTCACCCTCAATTTCGCAATCAACAAAAATCCGCTATAAGTGAAAAAAAAAAAAAATGATTTACTCTCCATGATTTCGCGGAATTATTTGTCGCCGTGTTGCACGATTAAATTCGCAACGAAGCTCCAGGCGGCCGACAACAGCGACCCAAATGATACTTATCGATCGCGATTGTCGCGCGATTGAAAAGATTTCGAACGCGGATACCGCGTCCGGAACAGCTGTGTCCGCGTAACACGGCAGTGCACTCGCGAAAATACACAGTGTCGAGTTTGGGGAAATAGCGAAAATGCCGCAGTCGTTGTACACCGCTCGCGCGAGCGCACGGCCCTTGAGGCTGTCCGACCGAGCCGGTGTGTTTCGATCCGACACAGGTAAAACGTAAACGCGGCCCTTTAATTCGGCTCGTCTTGTTTACACGAAACGCGCGCGTTTCCATAATTGCCCGTGGTGGTCCCCGGGGTGCGCGGAGCTCGCCGTAACATATACTATATATACTATATACCACGGGTTATGATGCACGTACAGTCGTTGTACGTGTGCGCGAAAACCGTGATAAGCGCGAGAGAGAGAGAGAAAGCGAGACAGAAATAGGGGATGAGAGAGAGGGAGGGAGGGGGGGGGAAGGGGGGATGAGAGAGAGAGAGAGAGGTGCGCGGTCGTTTCTGTCGGAGGGAAACACGGCCCCGCTGGAGGCGCCGTGAACTACGGACTATCGTTCGAAATTTATGACGGATCCCCGGTAATTAATAGAACACCGAGCGCAATGTGCCGGGGGTGGCGCTCGGCAGGGGTGGAGCGGCGGTGGCAGCGGCGGCGGCCTCGATGAGAAGTGTAACGGGAAACGAGAGTCTGTTATGCTCCGTCTATATCTACTAGCTCGTTTCTCTATCCACCCCCCCCCCCGTCCCCTCCCTCCCACCCCACACCCTACATCGCCTCTGCTACCTCGCCACCCCCGCGGCCTCGCCGCACCCCGCGCGTCTAACGATATAACCGCGTCGTCCCGCAACCGCGAGGTGAGACGTCTAATATCTCAGCTACAGCGACGGCGCCTATAGACCCGGATGCGAACGCGTCATCGAGATACCCGCGCATATGCATGAGCTTCGGGATTCTACACGCTCCGCGTGGCAAACGGTGAAACATGTGCCATACACGAGATTTGTGTGCGCGTGAATCTGTGTGTGTGTGTGATGATATGGGCTCGTCCGGGTCAAGTAGTCCGGAAGTGAAACTTGGTTTTTAGCGGTTTTTTCTTCACTTTGCTGGTAAATAAAAAAAATACAATTTTTTACCATTTTCAAATTTGGTCTTCGTGACACCGGAAAATGGTACGAGTGTATATGGGAGAACACTGAGAGAACAAAACTGGCGTTACCGTGAAAATTGGATTTTTTAAATGCAAATAAATGAGGATTGATTGATTACGGCGAATAATTTGCAATTGTCGTCCAATTTGACAGATCCACTGCGATTTTTCCATGGGCAGTGACGACGGATGCAGGTCTTCAGAGAGCTTTTATCAAACTCCATTTTATTTCGGAAGTACTTTTTTTACTGTACAAAATGTACAGTTACGTATATTTATGACAGGCAAATACCGTTCGTAAATCCTTGCTTAGGCGATTCCGATGCTCATTTTTCGCCGTTCCACAGACGGTTAACCGTGCAAATTTCACCTGAATCGCCCCGTACGTGGGTCTCTAGCAATATACAGTTTCCTCATAGCCCCTGGCGTATAACACATTTGTGGCAGTGGCTATAAATATAACGACACCGTACCCAGGTGGCCGGACGCCTCGCGGATTTTTATTGACGATTGTAATTAAAGATTATACGAAAAATAAATTGAATTCGTAACGAAATTTCCCACACGAAACGCACTCCGACGTTTTTTTTTTTGTTTCATCTTTTTTATTTCGTTTTCATTTTACGCCACGACATTCCCCCGTTTTTTTTCTTTCCACCGCTCTTTTATTTATTATTTTTTTAAATTTCCAATATTTCAGCGTTCCTGTCGATTTCCCGTGAGGTACGGAATATACAAATATACGCAAATGCACGTGTGCGCCTATGGTGGGCGGTACAGACGGCGCCGGTAATCCCCCCCTTCCCTCATCCGCCCCTGTGCGCGCGATATACCCGCACACTCGCGATCTCGGTTTCCCGACCCTCGGTCGCTGCGTACTTCATCAACGAAAAAAAGGAAAAAGATTTTTTTTTTTTTTCACAAAAATGTCGAAACCCAGGATAATCCGCTGTGACACTTGGCGAACACGCCAAAGCGGAAAGCGCAATGGGGATTTGGGGTGCATAAAGCTTAAAGAACAGTGCAATGTCATATATCTGCGTGCGAGATGTGGGTTGCCACGTTTGTGGATTACTCAGATAAAGAGCTTTAACGCTAAATACAACAATTTATTGCTATTCTTGTCTATCGTTCATACAATTTGTCTAAAAAAAAGTGTACAGGAAATCACCAAAAAGCATTCAACAAAAATGACTAATATATATATTTACAAACATGATAACTTATCGTTATCATTTATTATATCGATGACTGCGCAAAAAAATACATAACATTCACACGCCGAACATTGAAAATTCTCGTATTCCACCGACGTATCCCGAAAATCGTTAAAAACCACCCATATTAAGATACGAAATAATCTCGGTCGCTTGTCGCGATTCCCGAGCGGCAATCCGACTATACCGAAAGTCGAAAAAACAACAGCAAAAGAAAAAAGAAATATCACCAGAACGCAAATCCTCGCTTTGCGTTCTGGTGTCAGAGAAGGGGAGAAGAGGAGGGGGAGGAGGAGGCGGTGAAGGAATTTCCCGAAAAGTGGGGAAATTTCGCTTTAATCCGCAGTAGCACTCGGTGGGCGCGCGAAAGCGGAGAGCGCAATGTGGACCGAAATGGTCTATAAAGCACAGCGCCGGTACAGACTATACAGACTATAATACGGTATAGTATATAGTCGTCGAGGGGGCAGACAAAAGCGACACGGGTTTTGTGCCCACGGGCGCGGAGCTCGCGTCGACGCGAAGAACTACCCCCCGCCGCACCCCCCCCCCCCTCCCCTTCCCTCACCCGCCCTCAGCGAGTTGTCAACGTGGAAGAGAGAGCGAGAGGAGGGGAAGAGTAAGAGCGCAGGCGGTGGTGAAGGGGTGGTGAGGTGGGAGGGGGAGGGGGTGGCGCGAGCCAGGGATGTTTTGTATAATTATCGGAGCGTATATCGCGCGGATTATGCCCGCCCGATATAATTTGTTACGGTCGCGTTGTTCGCGGCGTGTTGTTCACTGTATTATTCGTTACATCGCGCCGCTCGCTCGCTTCGTGCGCGCAGTCATCGTTTTAACAACGTCAGTATGGGCATGAAAGGACGAGCGTGACGCGCGCGCGAGGCTTAGAGGTGCTGAAAAAGCGCCCACACGAAAAAAGGTCGAAACAATGGGGCCCATCGTTAAAAACGATGATTCTCGACATGATACCCCCCCCCCACCACCACCCTCGTACCCTTTGCCCTTCGTTGCGAGACACTCGTACCAAACACTCGTTAGTTTTTAACGAGGCCCCGCGATCGCTGTTACCACCGTTCGTTCTTCATTACAGATCGAGAAGCACTCGAGTTCGACAATGTCGCCGAATTATTATCGGGCAAAGCTGTTTGCGCGCGGGAGAAGAAAAAACAAATTGGAGGGATTTGCGGTTGGCGATGGTGGGGATGATGGGGATGATGAGGGGGCGGAAGGGACAGAAGAGGCGGAAGAGACGGAAGGGCCTGAGCGGCCAGGGTAAGCCGGACCGATCTTCGCGGGCGGGGCGGGACGGATTTCTTGAATATTTAAAACCTTCGTCGCCGCGAGAACGGATATACATACATTATCCGAAAAGCAACGGTTAAATCCGAGGGATTTGAGGCGGTAACTCAAGATCGAGCGTGCGCCGACCCCCGGAACGACGACAGCGCGACGATGTAATGTACATTCGGTAAAATGTTTTACAGCGGAAAAGTTTTGTAGTACATTCCGATAAATCGCGGTAGCTGTTCGGGTTCGCGAGGGGTTTCAGGCGAAACTATTTAGTGGCCATCGGTGCAACTGGTTTGCACTGTTTGACGGTAAAAATTTACAGCCGCAGGAAAGCACCGATTAACTTGTCGTTCGAGGACCAAGTTGTCGCTCGGTCCTCGAAGGGTCCCTGACTCTTTCTGACTCGGAGCAGTGGCGCTTTTGAAACATGTTTCAATTTTTACACCTCAATGCATATTTTTATGTGGATTTAGACCCACGTTTTCATGCGGATATAAATCCTAATTTGCTTATGGAAACAGACATAAATTTCCATGTGGATATAAATCTATATTTCTGTGTGGTTATAAATCTATATTTGCATATGGATATAAATGTATTTTTATCTATATCTAAGATGGATGTTCCAGTCATCGGTCATGAACCAGTGATCGTCAGTCGTGTGCTTTAATTTTACCTTCCGGATATTTTTGAGAAAAAAGCTACAATTCCAGTCTGGCAAATGTAGAAAATTAGTGAGTTTCAGGACACCGCAATTTCCCCGACCGCGCGTTTTATCCGCAGAGCCGCGTGATCGTTGTGAAAACCCAGAGAGCAAGAACCCAAATGACTTCTTAAATTAACAAAACACGAGTATAATGAACCTGAGCGGTTGGTGGAGGGGGTGGAGGAGTGGCTTTTAAGCGACTCGCGAATGAAATTTTGAGGAGGCTTTAAACAGTACATCCTTCGGTTTTCCTCCGTGCGGCGCGGAGAATCCTGTCTCTGGCGCTGCGAGAGGTCGGGGGAAAACTCGGAAGGTGAGGGCGAGGATTTCGAGAGGCCGCGCTCGAGACGCTCGAGAGTCTCTCGAAATCTTGAGAGGGGAATTCGCCGAGGCCGAGGAGAAGCAGCCTCAGCGCTGCCGCCGAGAGAGAGAGAGAGATCTTTGCATATAAAGCTCGCGAGGTGTATGAGCGATCCGGGCTGTCCAAAGATTCCACGGATACAGCCGTTCGTGGGGACGAAGAGAGAGACACACAACCCAGAAAATATCTTGTTTCGCGACGAGAGGAAAAAAAAATGATGTCTCCCCGAGGAATTTTTTCCGAGTCGCTCCGGCTGTTTGTGTGTGTGTGTTTTTTTTTCCATCTTCCTTAATGATGCGTGGGAGTCCTATCCACTTTGGGCTCGCATTTTTCTCGCTCCGAGCCCGGGCTAACGTCGTGGAGCATGTTGGTCCCGGGACAATTCCACCTGAATTCGGAACAAAGGGACGAATGCCGCGGGTACGGAGCTCGCGTTGTTACAGCAGCCGCCGCAACGCGCGTACCGCAATACATATCCTAGCTACAGTGGAAGATTAAAAAGTTTTTGTCGAACTCGCCGCGCGGAATGAGGAATGGAAAAAGGAAAAATTCTGAGCACGTAGACTAACGAGTTGGTGGGCAGGGGGGGGGAGGGGAGAAGGTGGAGAAAAAAAACCGCGTCCTGCCGTCCGGCATCGAGCTTTATTGAGAGCTGTTTTTTTTTGTTTTTTTTTTTTTTTTTGGTACTGGAAGTAGGTAGCGAACACATTGGCCGTTCCACCCGAGACTCTCTGACCGAGAAAATGGAAGGACTAATTAAAATCCGAGAACGAAATCACGTGGGGGTAGTTTTCCGGGATATAGCTATATACGAGGCGAGGTGGGCGAAACGAAAAAAAAAAAAAAATAAAACGAGAGTGAACGAGCTTTGTTCGATGTGTATAGGCCACTATAATACTCCCACGTATTCTCCGAACGGCACAAGCGATTATTTTCCGCCTCGAGTTCGAATAAAGGCAACCGCCGGGTATAGTCATTACTGTGCAACGAGTATAAAAATAATTTCGGATTAAGCCAACTGAACTTTATCGACGAGAGCCGCGATTAGTCGCCGCCGCGTGTTGCACGAAACTTTGAGGAGAATTTCAATTCGCACGAGAAAGCTTATTACATTCGTGAAATAAAATAATGTTTTATTTTTTGTTTTATTAAACATATATTTTGCTTGAGAATTTCGGTCGAGTCGACGATGCACAAAAATTCGCTGATTGACAGAGCGTTTTTACTCGTTAAAAAAACCTGCGAAGGTAATGGCAGTCAATTCAGGCAGAGAATATCGAAAAAGGGACAGCGTCCCGGCAAAATAATGAATTTAAGAATGCGCGATCGCCGCAAAAAGCGACGCGCCACGAATTTATTCACAGGAGAAGAATTTTACGTTCGCATGAGAGAATTTAATTACATTAATAACGAACTCTTTTTGCGACGAAAAATTACACGCTCCACCTGAATATTCAATGAAATCGATAACGCTCAGAATTTTTCACTTTTACGACTAATGAAGCGAATTCTGGTTGCAAAAATACAGATTCGGAGGTACCGGGTGTAAATTCCGTCGGAGAGTATCGGAAAACAGACAGCGTAGAGACAAAACGTTAAGGACGGCAATTGCCGCGAATGAGGACGAGAATAATTTATTTATACCAGAAATTCTCATTTGGATGAGAAAATTTAATTAAATTATCAACGTGTTTTCTCCTTCTGACAACAACGAATTAACTGCGTTTTTCTCTCTAGAAATACGATAAAATCAATAAAGCGAAAATGTACCGTTTATCGGCTGACAAAACAGAATCATGCAAAGGCAAATACTTTTCTTTTATTTTAACAGAATTTAAATTTACGTAGTATCGGAGAATGTGCGAAAGAACAGAGCAAAATCTAGAATTCGATGTTGAAATTGCCGGGAATCTATTTACGGATAACCCCAGGAGCAGGAAGCCGGTAGACTCCTCGGCGAAAAGTTGCTCGCGGGTCGAGTCGTCGAACCATTGAATAATTTCACATATTCCTCGCGAATTCATTTAGCCACTCGGAGAGTGGCTCAAGTGCCTCCGAGGGATGGAACGGGTAATCGCAAAGTTTATCCTCGGGGCCCCTCGCGGCGAATGATCGAAAGGGGGGACGGGAGGAGGGAGCCAGAGAGAGGTAAGTTCGAAGATTGGGGTGGAAAAAGGGACGATGATGTTGGTTCGGCGTCGATATACCCGCTCGCTCGTTCGCGCCGCGTATTCCCGGACCATTTCGGGGATCTAATCGTACAGCGAGAGGACGTGGTCCTCTCGCTCCGCGCGTCTAATTGCGAAGTTGGACCGAAAACAGGGAGTGCTCGACAAACAGTGGCTCGAATAAATACAACGTTCGTCGGTCGAGGAGACGAGGAAAGGATGGAAGGCTCGAGATGGCCGTGCGAGGCCTCGAGCGAAAGAATAGCGAAGGAAAAGACAAAACGTGGGGAGAAAGAGAGAGATAAAGAGGCAGAAAGAGAGAGAAGAAGGAGGAGGGAGGAAGAATGAGTCCAAAGACATTGAGATGGTGTACAGCGAGACTGCAACGAGAACAACTTCGAATTGCAAGAGGAGTGTGTACACCTTTAACCCGGTAGAACATACACTTTTTTTTCTCTCCCGTTTGGATGAACCTCTCGAGCCGCGAGAGGGAAGGTTCTCTCTTGTTTGCAAGTCATTATGCCATGTCGGAAGTTAAGATTTTTGTCTTTACTTCACCTGATCTCCGGGCTCTTCCGCTTCTTCTCTCCCTCGCTTCGCTTCTTCTTCCCCTCCCCCCCCCTCCGCGCTTCCCTCTCACCCTTTTTTCGTCTTTTTGCCCTGGCACCCTCGTTAATAAAACCAGAGGTATTCTAGCCGGTTGTAACTACGTATATATATACAAGGTTGGAGGATGCCGAGACGTCGGGGTCGAAAGTCCTTTTTTTTTTTTGGGAAAGCACTCAACTGCTTTTCCGCTTAACGGTAGACCCGCTTCATCCTTTTATTTCTATAAGTACCAAATGTATTTTTAATTCCGCATTTTTATCGTCAGGCTGTTCGTCCGTCACTTTCGGTATGTTAAAAAAATGATGTTCATCGACGTTGTTGTTTCCATCCAATGGAGATTTTTTTTTATTTACGGTAAGAAATATTTGGAAAGATTGATTTATCGGAGCTGGTTATGATATTATACGTTAAATACGCGTATGTCACGAATCGCGACGTATTTTGAGGCACCGGTATAAAACCTACGAACAGAGAAACGCGTATACTCAAATCTGGGCCAGTCGCGGACCTCGACGCAGACAGCCGCCACTTTGGCTTCGAATTATTAAAAGGACGATTAATAATTTACTCTCGTCTGGAGAGCGATCGCTTTCAATGCTTCAAAATTTACTTTTTCATTCAACTGCCAGTCTTTGACCGAAGCGCCGCACGCAATCTAATAAGTGAAATCAGAAACATCAAAACGTGATGCAGAATAATTAAAAATAATTTCGCGAAACAACTTTCAGCAGTCGCAGCCGCCGAACTTACGAAAATCGGGGAAAAATATGACGTGTTTCAATCGGCAAAAAATACGACACGCGCGACCCGACGAAAAATGTATGCCACGGTCGCTGGATTGATTGCAGATTGAGCCACGGCCAATCGGCGAATGCGGATCGTTGGAATCGAGGGGTTCCAAACTTCCGAGCGAGTTTTGGACGGCGACACGCGAATCCGCGATTTCGCGGAGTCACCGGTGAATTAGCATTTTAATTAATGACCCGGGCCGCTAGCGCTCGGGCCAAAAGCAGCGCCGAAGTCTCGCTGCTCTCTCATCTGTCGCGGCGAGTGCATTTCTCATCGCGACGTCGCGGGGGAGGGAGTGGGGGGGGGGCGAAGATTCGTCAGCAGTTTTGTTACCGGATCGCCGGGGAGTTACTCAGGAAGAATTATGGCCCCCGGAGATAGAGACGGAGGCTACGGCGCGCAGTGATAGTCGCGCTTTAAAGCTCCGCCGACGACCGAGCGGAAGGAGTGCTGGGGAAAGGGTGGAGGCCGAATCGTCGACGCGGAGAACGAGTGCGAATTTCACCGGTCGCGCGAGGGAGACGGACGACGACGACGACGACGACGGCGCGGTGGGCGCGCACTCGCGGCTTCCGCGCGACGAGGTCGTCGAACTAATTAGAGCAGCGAGCGGTGCATTTAATTACCCGCACTACGCGCTCTCTCGGCTTTCTTCGGCAAGCTTTACGGTCCTCGCTGTGTATACATATATATCTATGCATATATACGCGTCTTTAACCTTGGCCCCGGCTCTTCCGTGGACGAAGCTGACATCCAACTATCCCGGACTCTGCAGCGAGAGTTTTCATCAACCTGCATTAATTGCCCCAAAGTTCACGGCTGCTGTATTGTCACGACGTGAATATGCGGCAATTATTAGATTTTCGCGCTGGATTTCGCGCCGGATTTCGGTTTATCAGTCGGACGCTCTTTGACCGACGGAACTTTCGAAAGTTTATGCGTTCGTACGTTTACTTTTGGTATCACAACGATGTTAAGGCGTCCAACTCAGAGTTTGAGATGATTGGAAAAAAAAAAAAGAAAATATCGATGTCCACTCTGGGGACATTGATTCAATCATTGATTGTAATCAACATATTTTCCAAAAATCCGATGAATCCTTTGAAAATATGCCTATTAAAAAAAAACAGTGATTAAATGTTCTAAATTTCGTTACATGGTTCTCCCTTAGTCCGAAATGTCCTTTCGGGGCCGTTCCTTTTGAAGCCCTCTCAGATTGACCCCCTGATAAAACAGTGCCGCAGAACCCTTTGCTGAACTCCGGTCAGAATAAGGTGTACCTAGCGTCGGAGTTCACGACCGTTGGCTATGGAGTTTCCAGGGATCCCGAGTGTTTTGATGGTTAATTAAGAGGCGACCGGGAGAGATAGCCGGAGATCATGTTGAACCAGACTTTGTTAGCCATTGTAAGGCGTATATAGAATGGGAGAACGCGTTGTGGCTTCTGGAATGCTGACTCGACGTCCGGCGGTTCGTGCCCGGTGTGCTTGCCAAGTCAAACCTGCTCCACCTATCTGTGTCGCTCTGTGCATGCAGACTGTGTTTACGAAACCGCGATTGAATCGACTTGGTTTGGCCTCCCCGACTTTATATGTACTCGGCGCCCGAAGGATACTCAGTTTTCGACGATTTACACAAGCCGCTGGGTCAAAGTGGCCATTGAGGAGAGAATTGAAAAGCGCCTTATTGCTGCACGTTGCTTTCTCACTGCGCCTATCACCATTCGCAAAAAGTACTAGGATATGTTGTATAATTCACGAAACATATTTAAGCAACTATTTAAGGACTACTAGGAACAATGACAGGGCTTATCCAGCGTAGGATGACCCTTGCAATTTTTGGCGAAAAAAAAATCGATTTCGTAAAGTCTGAAAACCCTATCCGATGGGAAATTTTCTGCTGATTTCGAGAAGCACCGGGATTTGTCCAAAAAATACAAAATTCAAGAAGAAAAACGCAAAAAACTATTTGTTTTCTCACAAATTGCCAAATTTCGCGATATTAAACATCGAACTGCCGTTGTTTCCCAACGACGAATCGGAGGCCGAATAAATCGACAAGGGTTGCTTATTTTCCACGTGGACACTTATTTCGTACCGCAATATGCGCAGCAAAAGTACAATATTTAAGCAATTACACTGTACACGGTATTAACCCCCGTGGGACACGGCAACACCGTCAACTTTTACGTATCTCGTGACACGACGCGACTGTCAGGTTTTCTAATTACCAACTATCCCGTGTGTCGCGGTATCCGGTGCCACGCCACCGATGTGTACCGGTGCCGCGCGGCATAAACCATCAATTGCTTCAAAGCGAATCGATAAGTCCGCGTTCCAAGCGACGGTACCGGGCCACAGCATAAGCCGTCAATTGCTTCGAAGCGAATCAACACGTCCGGGTCCCGTGCCACGGTCTAACCGCCAATAGCGTCAAAGCGAATTTATGTATCTTTGTATCTTGTACCAGGATATCCCATATGACCCAAGTCCGGAAGACAGTTCTTCGAAAATAAGATTCCCAAAAACAACTTCTGAAAGTGACGTCACATTACGATCACTAGATCTTGAAAGTCACTTATAAATCTTAGCAATGAGTGAATCCCAACCGATCAGACCATCGGTTGCGATTGACTACAGATTGAGACAGAGCCAATCGTGGATCGAATCGAAGGTACAAAGTCCCGGCGAGTTTTGGAAGAACGATGGAACGCGTGAATCTGCGATTTCGCAGAGTCACCGGTGAAATCGCATTTTTATTAATGACCCGGCGCGGGTCATTAATAAACATTAAAGATAACGTATCCTGCACGTGTAGGATTCATCAGTGTGCCTCGAAAAAATTGATACCTCATCACTTAGCGCTCCTACGTACCGACGGTCGACATCATCGTCGCCGGCGGACGAGCAGCGCATCGATTGACCACGCAACTCGACGATCCGTCTCGCAAAACATTATCCCGAGTCCGCCACATCCGCGAGTCCCGCGCGTGCGCGTCCGCACCCCCCTCTCCGCTCTCTCACTGACTGTAGACACAACACGGCAACGCTCGTGGTGGAGAACGGAAGGGGGGAAGGGGAGATCGACCGTCGCGCGCCGGCGCACTCGTCAAAGCGCCCGGCGGTCCGGTTTTCCGTCCACACGTTCTCACGCCGGCTCACAGCGACGACTCCGCGGCGTTCCCGACAAACCTCAGAGCTCCGCAATTTTTGGGAATCGCGCGTGTGTCTTTTGCTATAAACACCCATATGTGACGCGAGAAAAAAAGGTCGATTACTCGAAAGTGCGAAACGTCGAATCATTAAAGAGCAGCAGTAGTTACAGCAGCGGCGACAGCAGCGCCACGTGCGGCTCGTTCCGGCAACTCGCGTCGCACCGCACGAGCATCGACGGCTGCGTGGAAGAGCGGCGCGTGGAAACGTATCACAACGTGCTAACCGCGCAGTGAGCGGACCCTGTCTCACTCCCTCTCTCCCGCTCTGTCTGTCTCGCTCTCTCTCACGCACTCACTCACGAATCTCCCTCTCTCTCTTTTCGTAGCTCGACCGACACTCCTCGTCTGCTTCGCGTTGGCGTGAAATCTACGCTGCAATGCGCACCGCCCGTGAGTTCCGTGAAAAAAAATTGCGACGAAAACCGCGGAGAAGCAGTGAAGTGCTCGACGGCGATGAAAGGTCATTTTCCGCAATCGCGATATTAATACTGGACGAAAAATGTGAAAATAATGAAAAATGACTCACGGTTTGTCGGGCTGCGACCTGCGGACCATCATATCCGCTCGCTGTATCTCCTCGGCCCTGGTGACGCTCTTGCAACGTCGCAGCCTCGCTCGGCTCTCGTTCTCGTGATCACCCGGCATCTCCAGGCGATCTTTAATTCGTGCCGTCGCTCGCTATAGCCCTTCGCACGCTTTATTCTCGTTTCAGCCGCGTTAACGTCACTCACTCTCGCTCTCTCTCTCTCACTCTCCCTCTCGCTCGCTCTATATGTCTTTCTCGCACTCAGTACACAGTTTCACTCGCTCCGCGTATTGTGTTGATGAGGCGGCGCGCGCGCCGGGCCACCGCTTCTTCACTCGTGTGGCCTCTGACTCGGCGAACCGATGAGAGGAGTGCGCACGTCGCTCACCGGCTTCACTTGCTTTCTGTCTCGCTCCCCCCCACTGTCTTGTTTTTCACGAAAAATGGCTAAAAAAATATCGTCGTTATTTTATTTTATTTTATTAATATGTATATATTTAATTATCGCGAATTAGTTAAAATTCAAAAAATTTGTTTTCGTTTTGATCCCTCAAAAAGTATTTACAATCCCAACGTTGACATTGGGCGCGTTTGTGCGTGACGGCCGATCGAGGGAACAAGCCGGGAACCGATGTTCGTCACCGCGAGGGGTTTATTGTACCGTTGTGTAAACCGTATAATGCTCTGGATGGAGCCGGAGAGAGAGACACGTGTTATGTAAATAGTAGCAGCATCGGGCTGCGTTCGCGCCGGGAGGATAGGGAAGGGGTGGGGGGAGGGGAGGACCTCGTGGTGTCGAGCCCGATCAAGAGTCAAGTGGATGCGAGCACCGTTGTCGACAGGATACCTCACGCAGAGTCCCAAAAGTCGATTAAGCGCCCCCCACTCCCGCGCCAACGAGACCACGGGAATTCACAGCTGTTTCGCGATTAATCGGAGACTTTGAGAGGAGGACAGGAAAAAATATTTCACGAGTTCAGAAAAAACCTAGTAACGTCGAGCAAGACAAATAACAAATAAAAAGAATGCGTAAATTACGGTGATATTTAGTTGTACATTTTTTTTGTCAATTTTTTTTATTGTTACTAGAGAAGTCAAAGTTTATAATAAAAAATAGAAGACGTGTCGGGAACCGCGCGTCCTCTGTTTTCGAAAAAGAAGCTAAAATTAAAGCATGACAACTCGAAAAAATGACGAGTCACCAATCCTTATCTAATCCTACACAGAGGACTTTGCTCGCACGGAGAAATCGGCGTCACCGTTAACTATATGAAGCAAGGTCTAGTAAATCGTCGCCTGCGACTATTTCTATGCATAATTAGTCCATAAGCTAATTAGTAGTTACTGCTCGTTAAAGTTAGTTGCGGTACTGACACAACGGGTAAAGAAATTATAGAAATAGTCATGAGGAGCAGAACTCAATGAATACCACACAATTATTGTTATTCTTATTATGTGGATCTACTAGAAACTTCTCTTTTTCTCTCTCCTGGGTATTCGCGATTTAAATAAATTTAATATGATTTTATATCTTTACATTTCCCGCGTGTAACTCTAGACACTCGTCACTATTTTTTTTCTTTTTATTAAAAAAAATACGGTCACTACGAGGTACGGACGTTATTTCGATGAAAATAATAAAAAGTCCCCGCGCCGATAGTTCCGACCGGTCGAGCCGGTAGACTATAACTACCGGAATCAGCGGACGAGCGGAGACCACGCCGGGAGGGACGCAGCGAGCCCCGCCACCAGTCTCGTCTCTTGGTTTTCTCCTTTCGGCGCGCATACGACGGGAGAGCGAGAGATAATGTTCGGCGACCGATGCGATAACTCGCCGCAGTGCCGATTACGCGCCAGACCGGCCGGGGGCCTCGGACAGCGTGTATTTTATGTGCGTTACGTTCGAGCGCCGAATGACGACTCACTCTCACTTTTCGTGCCGTTGAGCTCCGTAAACTCCGGACTCGGATGATCGTTGCGTATCGATCGATGATTCGACAGTTCTCGAATTCGGACATGAGGTCAAAGACGAAGACTGAACTGACAAAAAATATATTCTAAAATGTTAATTGTAAATAAAAAAAAAAAACTAAACAAGAAAATTATTTTTGTTTCACAAAATGTTAAATGTAGGATCAAGTATTTTCTTTTTAAGAGAATTTTGAATGTTTATAAATTAGGGTAATTCTTTCTAATGAACTATATTTCTTAATCATAGTGAACTTTGAAGCCATTGGGTGTAATGAAAATAATTATGATGCTTTTTCATTCAATTGGCGCCCATCCTTGATCGTCATGGACGTATCTAGGGAAATAGTAATTAGGCTCGACCCCGATGCGTAACTATGGCATTACCTACACAGAAACAACCGCATTTAGCTCTTTCGGTTTGCAGTCTTTGTGCCGAGGCGAACAAGACTATTTTTTCCGTTTCTACTCTGCATAAATCTATCGATCATTTTTCTTCTCATAATGGCGCGAAAAAAAAAGTTGCAAATAAGAGGCTTCATAAACGCTACGAATACTCGTAATGTTTTTTGCCGATTTACTTGCAGACTCACATTCTCAATGGTCACTTGCAGTGCACTCACGTACTCTGCGACGAAGGCCACTTCGTATTAGCAAAGTCATCAGTACGCCAGTGTTGCGTCACATTATTTTTTCTAACGAGCCACTCGCAGTGGATACAATGTACGCGAAAATAGATTCAACGCGAGTTTGTTTAGGTTTTCAGTAAATTTACATCTGCAATTTTCATTTACAGCACAGAATCGCGTCTTACAATGTTTTTCGAGCGCTATCGATGTCACCGAAGTCAAGTTGATAAGAGAACACGATAAAGTATCTCGACGACCGACGATCGACACCTCTCGTTACTTTGACGCCGAAGTTTCTCGCTTATCAACTTTGTCCCACAATGTTTCTTCCGATTTACTTATTCTTAACACCTGCAAGCCTAATGAACAAAATAAAAAATGTCGTTTCAATAAATGTCATCGCCCAATTAATTATGCTAAAGAAATTAAAGAAAATACTAAAACCATCATACCAATGAAAAAAAAAAAAAAAAAAAAAAAATCTAGAAATGTACAGGAAAAAATGACTGTCAAAAAACTTCTCTCACCTTCGATACAGCGAAAAAAGGCCAATCACCGGATTCCTCACAGTCAAACGGAACGAAGCGAATAGATAATCAAGTTTTTTCCTTCCCCCGGAAGAAAAGCTCATCGGGCGGAGAGAAATCTAATAGCGTGAATATATTTTTCTTCCATTCCCTTATTCCCTCCAATTATAAGTTTCTCGTTAAGCGTTATCTGCAATTTTTTTTTACATCTCGCCGTTTTTTCTCTCGCGTCCTCGTTTCTTTCATTTTTTTTTGCTCTCTCTCTTCCGAAACTCTTTCGCTCCGTCGTCCCGTGACCTTTCTCCCGCTGGCACCTTTCTTACTCCCGCGCGGCTTCGCTATTCCTCTGCCATTCCGAAAAAGATTATCTCAGCGAAGCGAGGTGCGCGCATCTCCCCGGGAAAGTTTGCCCCCGAGATCCTCGCGAGCGGGTTGCACAGCCCGCAAACTTTGATTCACTTGGAGGACGCGGTGGAGGCGAGGGGTGGGGGGGGGGGGGAGGGGGGCACAGTACGAGTGCGGGATCTGTGCGGCTGCACTCTGGTCGTACAGCGCGAGAAGTGCGGGGCCAAAGTGCGGGAACCGCGAGTCGAAGCGAGACGAGAGGCGACGGAACTCACTCTCCCCCTCTTTCCCTCTCTGTAGCACTCTCCCACCCTCCCCCTATCTCTCTCGCGCTTTCTCACTCCAAACCCCTTCCCCCACCCGCCGCCTATCCAGACCGAGTCACTTCTCTACGAGGCAACTAGTCGACCTTACGTGGAGTGGCTCTCAACTTACTGTAAACAGGACGATTCGCGACCTCGCGGAGACCCCGGACGTGTAAGTGAATTTCTTGAGAGTTTAGTCTCGCTCCTGGAGGGGGGATGAGACGAGGGTGCGCGAACTGTGTGTCGACAGGATAGTTCGGCTCACTCGAGGGAGGATTCTTATATTTTCATAGACAGCGCGTTACGCTTCTTTACCGACCGTTTGAATAAATTGCTCTGTGAGGTTTTTATTTTAAATAATTTCGCATGGAGCAGGAGCGAAGATACGCGGCGTCAGATATCATCCGACAGATGCCTCGAAGCGAGACAGCGAATGGTAAAAAATATTAATTAAACTCGCGTTACGACGTAATTATAAAACGGAAAAAAGTCCACACAATATCCGGTTTATAACTTCGTTTAGTACGCTTTTTTTTTTGGTGAGCTCCATTTTGACGTCTGTATTTAAAATGAATGTGAAATAAATATCTGTCATCCCTTTGGACGAAACGTTAAATTTACGGCGTATTTTGTTCTCGTACAGTTTCACAATCTAATAGCGGAGGCGAAGCCGGAGCTATGAAAATAAATAAATATAATTGTGCGCTTCACATCTAGAGGTTTTTCAGTTCGTTCGCGTCATCCGATACCCCGGAATTATTACTGTTTGGAATAAATGCGACGTTTTCGTCTTGGCGGAAAACCGCCGCGCACCCAATCGGCGTTGATCGCAGCGAGGATCGCGCATACGTCTTCCGGGCGTATTTCGAAATGGGAAACAAGTTCCGGATGATCCCGGACCAGTTGGCTGAGACTCTCGGATGTACCGACTGCATATCTCGGTTTCCTTCGGGGCTTCGGGGCTTCGGGAGGAAAACGTCATCCGCACGCGGAAGCTCGTTAAACTCGGGAAATCTGAGAAGTTCGATACTTCGATACTTTCCGCCTCTCTCGCTCCGTCCCGTACGCGCAGATCTCGATGCAACGTAATCTGCGGTAAACATTGCGTTGATGCCAATGCCGCGTAGCACGTGCCGCGAAGCTGCGCGGATCGCTTTAAAACGGTATCGGTTACACGGGACATGACAATTTTTGTTTACTGAATATTGGATACCGCATTTCGCGACTTGTCAACGCGCAATATTCCACAGGCAACAATAACAAAGTAACAGATTTGCGGAGCAATTAAAAATGAATATAAAAATTAGAAAATGACCGTAAACAGTTTTCAACGAAAAATGTCGCGACCTTGATTTGGTCATTTTTTAGCCCAGGGGTCTACGATTTATCCCAATCACAACGAGGAAAAAATATTTTTTTCAAAATCAACTAACAAAAGCGTTGAAAATTAACGAAACGAAAGGCATTCATTAAATTGTTGTATTCAAAATACATGTAAATTCTCCCAACGCATCGTTCAACTTGTTCGAACAAAAACAATCCAACTCCCTCTCCCGAAAAAAGGTACCGGAATATTTCGCTGCGAAACAAAAGCTCGCGGAAACAAAAAAAATGCAGTAACAAAACGACCGAATGAAAAGAGATGCTTTTTCAAATTATTCTCGAACATTTTTTTCGCGCGAAGAATTTGTTTTTACACTCGCTTATTTGCCGAACTTTCGTCGATAAGCTCGAAAGTTTCGTATCTCTTACTCCCGAGGAGCGCGATGCGCGCGCGCGCGCGATCAAAACTTCGGAAGACGCGCGTCGAGTGCAACGAGAGTACCAACCGAGCGCGCTCGGTGTATACCGAGAGCGTCGAAACGAATTTCTCGTTTCTGACGAGTCAACACCGCAGAGAGATTGCGTCGAATGGCAGATCCTCTCGAAGATTGCTGGCTTACGTTGTCTCGACTCCTTGTCCCTTCTATCTGCAACCTGAGGGGCATCAGACTGCTCTCCACCGTTGCCTCTGCGCTCCGCTCGCGAGCCCCGGAGGATATACAGTCTCGGGGCTCCTTCGGGGCCCGGGCGAGAGCTTTCTTCATCCTCCTTTCAGACCGTCGCGATAGTTCGATTCGAACTTCCTCGGTCGCGTCCCTCCACGGCCGTGAAACCCGACTCCGACGAGCGAAGAAACTTCACCGAGAACCTTCGATGAAGTAAATTTTTTCGCTGAACCGCGCCGGACCACGCAGAAACGATTCGCCGAGAGTCAATAGCGAAATTTGATTTGACGAGCGGGAAAGAAATTTCGACGCTCGAGCCGAGAACATTTCAAAAGTTCCAGCGTTGAAAAATGTTCACTTCGCATATCTACAATTTTGTTATCATTGAGAATAATATATATTATTTTTAGTAAGAGTAATAATTTTTTTCATCAATAATAAAAGTAACGAGTAACTTTAATTGCAGATACGTAAAAATGTAATATTTTTTAACAATAAAAAATAAAACTGCACGCAAATAATAAAACTGCATTCTTCTCCCATAGCAAAGTGTTTTCCACCGCAAAAATGTTCCATCGAAGTAGCGACAAATTCGTCATCACCACCGACGTCGTCGACCGCCGCAGAGCGAAAAAAAGCGTCCAGTCCGCGGCGAGAACGTCGAGATTTATGTAGCGCGAAAGCGTCCGGGTGGCTTTTCACTCGCTCGGGCGACGAGATAAGGAAAAACAGCGAATGGTCGGCGGTTTATACACGCGAGGCGCGCGCTCCGCGAGTGCGATAACGACCGGGCCAAAGAAATTTTTACTGAAACGCTGGTCGCCGGAAACACCTCGGGATGGGGTTGGGGGTGAGGGGGGAAGTGACGGAAAACCGCGCGCGGACAGATATCTCGGGAGTCAACGACGATTTTTCGATAAGAGTTTTATAACCGGTTTGCGCGCCTTCAGTCCTCGCTCGTCGCGCTTTTACGTGTCTGCGGGTTAACGGACGTTTCGACGTTTTAGTATTATGCAACGATGCTTGGCCTATCGTTCCTCGAACGCATTTCCTCTTCCTGGTCAAGCGTTATCTATACATCCGTGTACATAGCTCGCACTCTTCGGCTTGACCGTCCAGCATATACATATAGCCAGTTGTAGATATGTATATATCTATATACATAGCACATGGCTGCTCATCCTTCCCGCAGGTCACCAGTAACACCCAACGCCATCAGTGGCAATGGTTCCTCTCCCCCATTTGCTCGGACCCTCACCCCCCCCCCCCCCCCCCTTCATCGTCGCCCTTTTCCTCCGTCGCTTTCCACGATTACGAGTCGCGTAATTCGATTTAATCGCGGTCGACTTTGGAAGCGCCGGTCTTTGGCTTTTCCGCCCCCTCGGACTCGGCCCTTTTCGCACCCCCCCCCCCCCCCTCCCTTCGCCTCGCTCTCCACATCTCCAGCGTCGCCGTACAGTCGACTTTAACGATTTCATGGGAATGTCGTGGCAGGTACGTGTTACCGACGCTCATACACGTTACATGGCTTCCCACGTGCTACGCGCGCTGTGACCATCGGGTTTTCCCAACTGACCGGCAATTCAGGCGGTCGCGTTCGCCCGGCCCAACACGACGGGGATGGTTTACGATCTCGAATAAAAATCGCGAAACCGGTCGCCGTTAAGGTGGATCGGGCTCTCGGTGCGCGCCCGAGGGAAATATTTTCGTTGTGGTTAATTATTTTTTCCCGCTACACGGGAAAGCCGAAGAGGGTGCACGTTTTTTCGATTTGACATTTCCGGGTTTCGCCTAGGTAACCAGGAATATTTTGCGGTTTCGAATAAAAGTGCCGCGAACGCTTGGCGTTTAGCTGGAGCGGAAATATTTTCGATGTGGTTAATTATTTTTGTCGAAACACGCGGTGAAAGCGAGGAGGCAACTCGATCGTCTTGGCAACGATACAATTGTTTACAATGTAACAATAATGAATGAAACTGCGATGAATAAATATTCTTTTATTGATAAATGTAAAAAAAAGATACGAAGAAGACGAACAGGGCGCGTAAAAAGGTGGATCGAAAAACGATTCCCCGATGCTTCGAAGGTTCGACGCAAAAACGACGGCGTAGAGTGCGCAAGTGGTAGCGCCGAGTGTCCGGTCAGACGACGCATTCTCACGCGATACAAGAGCCCTGCGCGCGCTGTCATTTTTTATTTCCAACACATTCTACCGTCTCGCGTCCTCGCTCTCCTCTCTTCTTCCGCTCGCCGAGCGTCTTCGAAGTTCCCGGGAGAAGCTCGCGTCGCGCTCACGACGATCGACAAACTTTTAAGTCCAAGGCCGAGCCACCACCCGTATACCCACCCCCTCCCGCCACCCCTGCCGTGCCGCCCGCGAAAAACTTTCGCAATATTGGTTCTCAACTTGGTGCTGAAGAAAAGGGCGAGAGAGAGAGAGCGAGAGGACGAGACAGAGAGAAGAGAGAGGGGAGAGGAGTCGAGTTTCCGGTAGCGAACACGGAGAACAAGCTACCAACGTGCGAACGTTCGGAAAAACGACGAAAAAAAAAGCCCCATAGGGTATGAAAAAGGACGATCCCCTCTCGGGCATCTTTCCCCATCCAACTACCTACCCATCACTTCATCCCCCACTCCCACCCTCGTCTCACTCATCCCACACTACTTTGCGGCGAAGAGGGTGGGAGGAGAGGGAGAGGTAGCAGGGTGTTTCGTATTCTGGTGGCGCATCCACCATCCTAGTCAGGTAAAAAGTAAGAAAAAAAAAAAAAAAACAAGGCCAACGCGTCGTCACGTTGCTCCAATTTCGCCCGGGACACACGGTGCGAGGTTAGGGGTCGCGGAGTTAACCCCCGCGGGAAGGGCGACGAAAAGTTATCGTCCGAGCAGCAGGACCCAGGAGCGGTCGACACTCTCGTCGCCGCGGCCGCAGCGTCCAAGCGAGTTCGTTACCTGGATACGGCGAAGCGACGCGCGCGGCGAGACTGGTGGCGAAATTCACGAGCGGCTCGCGGGCCGAAGCTGATCGACTTACTGCGACATTTGCCACGAGGAAGGAGGAGAAGGGGAGAGGGGTGGCGCCGAAAATACCGCTAAGCCGGTAATCAACACACTGCGCGTCGTGGCGACGTTTTACCTACATATATACAGGGTGTAAAAAAAGTACTGAAACTCCGGAGCGGCAGTACGCACACTGAAAAAAATCAGTATTTGCGGCTACCAATCATTGGTGACATTTACCAAAAAATTGATTGCAGTTACTAAAATATTGGTAACTCTGACCAATGATTGGTAATCACAACTATTAAATTTTCTCAGTGCACTCGGGACTTACGACGACTTGCATCTGTGAAAGTCCGACTCATCGAACTCCTCTCATCGAATTCCTCATCGACAGGAAAATTGCAATCCAGTGCCATTTATATACTTTTGCGAATTAGAGGGTCAAACTTCGAAGGTGCATTCGCGTTGGAATCAGATACTTTCCTGCCTCCTGAGCTTCAGTACATTTAGTACACCCTATATAGATATGTATTAGACATATAAATAAAACGAATTACTGTGTGTGTGTGGTTAATATATATAAAGGCGGCCGGAACATTTATCGCGTATGAAATACAGTAAAATACAATTTTCTCGGTTGGGCCGGGCGCGCACGCTCCGCCAATTGTTCCCCGCTGGCTCTCTGGCGTTTTCGCGAAAATTGATATTTCTTGCGGCAATTACGGCGTCGTAAAAACCCCAGGCTCGTTGGTTCGCCCGTGCTCGACGGTTTTCGTGCGTTTCGTCCGTTGGGTTTAAGTGCCCGACCGTGGGCGACGGACGGCGGAAGGGGCGGCGCGTTATATCACCACATTTTTGGTCCGGAGTTTAATGACCAACAATGTAGCTGACAATTTTTCGTCATGGACGGACGACACAGAGTACTCTGTTTTGTTCTACCATTTTTTTTATGCACTGTTGAAAAAATGCGAAAACTCGAGAAAAAAATTGTCAACAAAGTGGACTTTGTTGACAATTTTTTTCTCGAGTTTTGTTTCGAACGAACGCAGAATTTTCGTGTATTATACAGGGTGGAACAAAAGTACTGGACCTCCGGATGCTGGAAGGGAGCTGGCACCCTCACAAATAAATACTTGCGAAGTTTCAGCATCCAATTCGTAATAGTTCTTTTGTTACACCCTGTATAAGTGCAAACCCGTGAAGCGACGAGTTGGGGGGGGGAGGCAATGAAAATGAAACGTGTACGGTGCGAGAAAGTAGCGGTGGCTCGGAGACAGATAGCCGGGTATAATTCCGCGGAAGCCGACGGGGCGCGCGCCACCGCCGGAGACGGATGGAACGAAACGAGCAACGAGGAAAAGGTGGGAAACGGTGAGAGCGGTACGTTCGGCTGGCGACGGATGAGAGAGCGAGAGGGAGAAACGCGACAGCGAAGAGGTGGGCACGACGACCCCCGTGGCCTCGCCGCAGGGGTGATATTTCAAAGGGTTGAAAACCCGTCGATACAAGAGCAACGAACCGGCGCGGTCATCGTCGTCGTCGTCGTCGTCGCCGATCGCAAATGCAACGAGAATGTCCATCGCGAGTTTCTCCTTCGTCCGCTAAATAAATTAAGGCTCGATGCAGTGGCGACCCCGGCGGATCCACTGCGCATTTCCGGGACTGCAAATGAAAGGCTCGAAGGGGAAACCGTCGAAGTTTCTTCCATCTGCGTTGGAAAAAAAAATATACAGACATATATAGGTCTATTAAATATCGGTTCAGCGGCAATATCCAGGTTAAAAATATCACGAGTTCTCGTGACTGTCAATTTCGATGATTTTTCCACGTATAGCGAGCGGGGAAAAAAGGACGCGGTAAAGACAGACGAGGGGAACTAGGAAAAAACGTCCACTTTTTTTATCCCACGTATCGCTGTCTCGAAATGGATCAGGTTCGGATAGTGTAACGGATGCAAATAATTCACTGGGGATTAAATCCGCCGGGGGAAAAATGGGCTTGCGGAAGTCTCGGGAATTAAATGTAATCAGGGTCGGACGAAGCCGAGGAAATTAAACTGGGAATGTATATTTATTTGTTTGTTCTACTTGTTTCGTCCATTTTGTTTGTTTTTTTTTTCGTCTCGACGATCCACTGAGAACAACGAACCTCGAGGAAATTCTCAGCGCTATTTATTTTTCAGTCGAAAAGTCCGCACTTGGCGAATCTCGTGTGTGGTAAGTTAAATACACTACAATGGCATTAAACACACTCCAATTGTGCCTGAAGTTTTTTGCGAGAGAACCCTCCGCATAATCGCGAGAATTATAAAACGCGAACGTTCCGGGGAAAAAATATTGCAACGGAGCTTCCCCCGCGCGGAAGCTCCGCGGGTCGTTGCGAAGCCGACGGCGCGCTGGTCGGGTACTGGTCGGGGGCTGTTATGACTCCTAACATCGCGGAAACTGATTAGACCCGGTTGTAACGCTACATTTTTTTCCCACTCGCGGTCGCCACCGTCGCTCTCGCGCCGTCGCGGTTTTTTTCTCGCTCGCCGTCGTCGCTTGCGTCACTTACCGAGAAAACTAGGGGAAGTCAGTGACCGCTAATAAAGGTTGCGGGGAAAAAAAGTGTTACACACTTTTTACCCGCCGTCTTCGCCACTTTGTCTTTTCATCGTCGCAAGTATCCGAGGGTCTTCACGTCGTGCTTTTATTCTGCCTTCTCGTCCGCCGCGCTCGGAAACTCGCGATGCTCGTGAACGCGCGACACATCGACTTGTCGATATGGAGTGTCGCATTTTTTATTCGCTCTCACTTTGTCGCTCGATTGCCCTTTGAGACTTCAGTTGAGGTTAAAATATTACCCATGACGTTGTCGCGTTTTCCCGTGTCTTGTGCGAACGAATTCGCCGTCTGCGTTCGTCACGTTTTCCGGATCCGGCACTCGGGGGGGGGGGGTCATTGCCGATTTTTATATCGCCACTTGACGGCGGTGATATATAAATGCACCATGAATAGATTCATACCGATGTTTTATTCTATTTTTTTTTTCATTTTCTTATCATCTATTGAAAATTGATTTATAAATTGAAAAAAATGTTAAAACAAGTTGGTAGCTTTCCACAAAACTGTGCCTTTAGCGATAAATTCCGAGCGGTAGCGTTAATCAACAAAACCCTCGACGGTCCACTCCGTTTTATTATTTCGCGACACACGGTCTGATAAAAATAACTCCCAAGGCCCCCGTTTAGCGCCAATCGATGATACATTATTTCCAAGTCACCTATTCCCTGCCCACCGTTATCCCGTCGATTCCCCTTCTTCCCTTCACCCTAAATATCACCCTCCCGAAACAGTCGGTGCCGCGCATTCGGCGAACGCACATCAGCGCCGCGAAACGACGGATTTTACGACGATATTTACGGGGCATTCAAATTCGATACCCGGAACACAATTTTTCGCTCAACAATACGTCCGGCACCTCAACGGACCCGCTCGTAAAACCTAAAAAAAACCCCCCCCCCCAAAAAAAAAGCAAATCGAAATCGATAACACGTTACAGTATCGCAAGTTCAACAGTTTGCCGGTGGGATCCCGGCGTCCACGATCCTCGCAAACGCGGATCGAGCCGTGTGCGGCCGAGCTGCGCCCGGGAATATTTGACCGAGTGAAAAACTCGCCGATCGTGACGCATTAATCTAATCCTCGTGTAAGGGCGAGCACATGGGGGAGAGATCGGTGTTTGCAGGCCCGAGGCGGCTTAGGGGTTGCAAGGTGCGCGCGCCAGTCACCCTCGCGTGAGGAGGGCGGTGTGTCGAGGGGAGGAACCCTCCTCCCTCCCCTCCTGCCTCCCTCTCAGCGAGAGGGGGGCGAAGGAGGAGGTGATGGTTTAACGTGGCTGCGCTCTCCCGCCGAGACTGAAGCGAAGGAGGAGACGGCTGTGCCGGTAGCTTGATCCCCGTAAGCCGAGGCTAAGAGGCTATTAGTTAGCTCCGCTGGCTGGGACGTAACCCCTTAGACTAACACGGTGCTTACGCCACCGGGTTTCCTGGAGGAGCAGGACAGCCCGAGAGATCCAGTCCTGCAGCGCTGCTCCTACATATTGCTTCCCCCTCCCTCCCACGCCTCTCCCTCTCTCCTCTCCCTCCCACCTCTTTCTGCCACCCTTCCACCCTCCTCCCCAAGCTCCTCGCTTCGTCCACGAGATCCTTACCTCGGTCTCGCGCGCTTTACATAATAGCGACATGAGCCCGCTCGTGGCTGCTGCTGGCACGTAGAGACGACAAGACCGCAGTGACGAGTCCTCTTCCCGCCCCCCCCCCCCCCCCCCCCCCCACTACTCCTGCCCAGACGACGCGGCGAGCAAGCTCGCTGCGGATCGTGCGGAACGTCATCCTGGGTCTTCCAGATCCAGATTTAGATTGGCCCGGAGTTCGGGCGACTCTCGGGGACGCCCCGCGACGTGTGTTTACCGTGTGTACCGATCGTCGCGGACTCCGTCGGCGGCGAGGATTTTCTCCCGTCTTGTCGACACGCGTTGGAAAATCTTTGTTTGCAGGAGTTTTCGTCGTGGCTGTCTGGAGCAGATAGGCGAATGTGTGGCTACTTTGTGTGGTAACTTTGTGGTATGTCAAAGTACGAACGCGGTTTCGTTAACGAACGACTGAAGGAATATTGGTTTTTTTTTGTGTCTTTAGGAGGTACAAGCGATAAAGCACAGCACGTGGCTTTCGCGATGCCGGGTCGCTGGAGATGAACAACAGTCATGTCCGCTGTCGTGGGAAAACTGAAGTTTTACATTTTCACTGAATGTACCTTATGCCAACTGAATTACGAGGGAACTTTGTAAATGGGTGCAATTGAATTTCAAAAGAAAAACTTCTTGCACAGATGCAACTATAATTCGAGAAAACTTTTTTTTTTATGGTTTCAAGTGAATTTCGAGAAAACTTCTTGCAACTGAATTTCGTGAAAAGTCCTTAAATGGAGGCAATTGAATTTATTTCTAAGTTATTCCTTGTGTTATTTTAACGTGTGTTTTTGTAAATGGGTGCAATTGAATTTCAAAAGAAAAACTTCTTGCACAGATGCAACTATAATTCGAGAAAACTTTTTTTTTTATGGTTTCAAGTGAATTTCGAGAAAACTTCTTGCAACTGAATTTCGTGGAAATTTCTTAAATGGAGGCAATTGAATTTATTTCTAAGTTATTCCAGTTGGTGGAAAATTGGTGGTCCCGTGGCTGCTATAAAGCTGTCACGTAGAGCCGACACCATCGCACGATGTCCTGCCCCCGATGGACCCAACGCGCCGGATCGTGTGGAATGTCATCGGTCTTCCAGATCCAGATTTAGATTGCCCGAAGCTCGGGCGACTTAGGGTGCCGGTTACGTGTGTTTACACTGTCTGCCGATGGTGTCTACCGATGGTAGATTTGTCGGTTAGCTATATATGTTTCCTTGCCCCGCAAGGAAAGACCCTGCATGAAGGAAATTTTATCGTGGGTGTCTGAAGCAGATAGGGAAATGTAATAGTAACTTTTTATGAAAATATCAACCCATTTTTTTGCTTCTCGCGATTTTTTGTGAACGAACGGCAGACCAAAAACTTTCCAACGTTCCGAAGGCCATAAGAGCTCCCATAAAATTAATAACTTGATTTCGAATCAAATCAATGACTCCTCCTTTTTGGAAGAATTGTTAAAAGAAAATATAAGTCATGCTCGCGAAACTTTTGACTGCATTCACCTCGTCTAAAATTTTCGGCGGAAAATTTTAGACTGCATTTACACCAGTGCATCAGTTGCACCTCGTGCCAACTGAATTCCCGGAAAACATCTTAGCCAGATGCAACTGAATTTCGCGAAATAAAAAACTTCCTGAACAGACGCAACTGAATTTACATCGAAGTTTTCCCTCAGTTGGCTCCAGAAAAAAAAACATTGTCCGAGCCCAAGAACGTTTCCCCCCGGGGCGCGTGGGGCGCAAAAACCGTAGTCGAACGAGTTTGTATCTCTCGTTCCGGGTCCAAAACTCATTTGAATAATGCTCAATTTTGCCCTGAGAAAGTTAACAAGCTGCAGGAAGGAAAATTCGCCGTTCACAGCTCGAAAAAGTTTTCCCTCATAAGGAAGCCAAAGTCTCGTCGTCGGAAGAGCTTCCGCACAAAGATTAATCTGCAATACAGAAAGAGAGAGAAAAAAATGAAAAAAAAAAGAAATAATAAAAAAAAATGGAAAGAACAAAAAAAAGTTTTTAAGTTCACTGACATCGGCACTGCAAAGTGAAAAGATAATGAGCAAGCAATGACGTCAATTCCATTGCAATATCTCTTCTTTCGCTTCTTCAATTTACGTCAAAGAAAAGCCTGGCGCGGGGAAAATCAACGGTTAAAGTCGCGGAGGAGTCGCGACCATTCGCTCGCTCGCTCTTCGTATAATCTTCGGAAACGCAACTTCTCGAACCGCGCGCGCGGAAGCGGCAAACGAGTCGTCGTCGTCGTCGTCGTCGTCGACGCTGCTCTGTCCACACTCCCCGAGGAGAAATTTTCCTGCAAAGCCGATTAGCAGGCGAGGCACGTACGTTATTAGCTATTCGCGGGGCTTTTCTCTCGGTCGCCCTCGGACTTGCCCTCGTTTTATACATATAATATGTATATATATACATAGAATTCTCACTCGCTCCTTGTCGTCCCTCTCTCTCTCCCTCTCTCTGTCCTTCTCTGTCTCTCTGCCTGTCTCTATCTCTCTCCCTCACTACTGCGAACGCTCGAGAAACGGTGTAACCGCTAGAATCTCGTCGAACCGCTAAAATCAAACTTGCCGAGCTGTTGGTAGGACGAACACGGAGGTTCGAACGACCACGGAGCCACTGAGAAGTATCAGCTCGGACAACCGGTGGGTGAGTGAGAGTTTACGCTCCGATCGAACAGCTATCTTGGCAACACTCGCTCCCCGACCGCCGCCCCGTGCGCACCACCGCCGACCAGCCCTCCCTCTCCGCCTCTACGCCACGCTCTCCACTTCGACCATTTACCGACAAGCTCACGAACCCCCATTAGTTAGTCTATAAAATCGGGCAAACGGGACGCGCGAACTACGACGAAACGACGCCGCTCGCGCCACCGGGAAAACGCTGAGACGCGCGGAAGTGCTCGAACACCGGCTGACCGGTACCAACCGGAACTACTTGGCCGATTTGACTACACCTTCCGAGGGAAGGAGAGAGGGAAAATCGTTTTCTCGCGGACTAAGCGATTTTCCTTGGTCTCGCGCGGTGAACAGTTAGGTCAAAACATAGATAGTGTTGCAAGATTTTCTCAGAATCGCGCAAGACTCGCGTGACCTTTGTGTCAGACGAGATTTTTCGTGTTGACTATTTTTTATTCCAACTTTTTGTGTTTTTTTAAATATTTATCGACCCTATTTTACGGTTGAATGTGAATTGGTTAATTTAACAGGTAAAAGTGTATCAAATCCCTAAGAGGGTTTAAAGTAGATGCTCGGTTATTTTTTTACAGAAATAGGTTAATCACACGCGCTGGCACGCGTGCCCGAGGTACCTTTGCGCTGCTGCGCTCTTATATAGCTTTGTCGTTTTGCTTGTCAGAAATTGTAGATCTGGCCGCCGGGCCGAAAACCGCCCAAATCGGGGTCACGAAATTTATTTTTTCAAAATATCGACTTCTAATCTATACCATCGTTCTCAAGTCGCATATTCTACCCCTGAAAACACTGGTTACAACCCTTTTTTAGTTGATTTTGAAAAAAAAAATTTTTGGCCGAACAGTTTGTCAGAAATCGTAGATCTGGCCGCCGGGCTGAAAACCGCCCAAATCGGGGTCACGAAATTTATTTTTTCAAAATATCGACTTGTAACCTATACCATCGTTCTCAAGTCGCATATTCTACCCCTGAAAACACTGGTTACAACCCTTTTTTAGTTGATTTTGAAAAAAAAAAAATTTTGGTCGAACAGTTTGGCAGAAATCGTAGATCTGGCCGCCGGGCCGAAAACCGCCCAAATCGGGGTCACGAAATTTATTTTTTCAAAATATCGACTTGTAACCTATATCATCGTTCTCAAGTCGCATATTCTACCCCTGAAAACACTGGTTACAACCCTTTTTTAGTTGATTTTGAAAAAAAAAAATGGCTGAACAGTTTATCAGAAATCGTAGATCTGGCCGCCAGGCCGAAAACCGCCCAAATCGGGCGGTTTAAATATGTTTAAAAGGGGTTGAAAGGTGTTTCTAAATTCCACTCCCAAAGTCGAAACAAGAGGCTTGCACTCTCTAAACAGTCGAGGCGTTAATATTTCAACCCATCATTACCCCGGCGTAGCCGGATTGATGGAGTCGCTGTGCTAATAGAAGCAAACCTAATTAATGCACGTAGAGTTTGTTGCCAATAATTGCTAATTAAATCCCAATGATATCAACGAAACCTTCGTTAGATATGCGTACACAATAACGAGGCTATTAAGAATCATTACAAATTCGCCGCTGCGCGTTGAAATTTAATTCGCTCGCCCGGGATCCGCGACGACGACGACGACGCGGAGGATTTTTATCGCCGGTACAACAAATAATTATCGCAAATACACGACGAACGAGTGGCAATTGAACAATTATTCTGCAACGACTTTCGACGTCGGAAATATAATAACGCGCGTGCGAAATTAACGTCCGACGGAATTTTCCACGCGACCGAGCGTCAAGTTTGCAATTAATGGGGATACAATGGACAGTCGGGAATGTTTCGGGAGAACAGGTGGCCGCGCGGTATCACGTACAGCGGCGGTTTACACACAATGTGCGCAGATTCGCGCAACTCGTGACTGTGGAAAAGGGTGTTTGATACGAGTATTATTCGCGTTTCGCCGATAGTTAACAGCGATACGCGGGGGTGCAGAGTGAGGTGAGTGGAGGGGGGGGGGGGGGGGAGAGGCAGTGCGGTGTTGTTACATTGGAAAACGAGGAGTCGACAGAGCCGAGCAAAATGGCATTCTGGGGCGCTATGCAGTGGGCGATAGGAGCGGAGCGATAGGTGAATTGAAATAAAATTAACGAGCTGCCGGGTAGTGTATCGACGGCCGCGCTGCATTAACCACCGTGCGTCGACTGATCTCGGGGAAAGGTTTGCAGCATCACCGGTAGAAAAACGGTCTGTCGACCGCCTCGGACGACGATGGATACCCTTAAATCCACGAGCAACGGGATCGTAAATATACGCAGCTCTCCTTTGCCAGTAACAAAATTTCAGGCGTGAGAAAATCTTACTAATGAGGCTTAAGAAAAAATATAATAGCTGTACCGAAAAAAATGAGAGCTGCAAGAATTAGAAACACAAAAAAAAATACGTTTTTTCTCTCGACAGAGTTTCTCCCTGTTAAAAAAATTCTATGATAGAAAAACGACCTTGGATCACCGGCGATAAAAAAAAACAATGCTAAAGCCGATTACGCGATGCGCGACGAGAGCGGATCGAAACGTTTGATTACGGATCGCGATCGCCGTAGCGACGAGTGAAACCTATGCATATCGACGAGTTCATTACGTGTATCAATACGTGTTTATCGCGGCCCCGGCTGATTTCAATGGATCGGCATATCGCGCGGGCGCCAGGTTCCGAGTACAATTCCACGCGCTCGCTGACGCTTTGACAGTCAAACAGCGGAGCCAGAATAAGCAAATGGGCCACAGGGTTCCTGAGCGCAATTCGGCAGGAGTCGGAGCCAGGTGGAAGGAGAGGACGCGTGGAGCGAGCAGCCGAACGCGGGGGGGGCGATGAGCGAGGATCGATCGATCGTTTCACGCTCGTTAGATCGTGCAGAGCCGCGCGAACGCGCACTAACGACAGAGCTTATCGGACGACCCGCGGCTATTTTCCAGTTACACGCCGTAATACGCGCGCGTTGTGCGCGCGATTCGTCGTAGTCTCGGCTTTTACCGATTCCCCCGTTCACGGCGCTCACGTTCACCTTTGACGCGTCCCAACGATCTCGTGTTCGCAGCGAAGATCATGCACTGAGAAAAAAAAAATTGCTCAACCCAACAAAATGTGCGGTTGCGGGCGGCGAAAAAAGTATTTTGAAAATTAGACAAAATATTTAATTGATCGAAGCAACTGGGTGATAGAATTAAAAACATCTCGATTAAAATAAAAAAATTGAAACATCTCAATTAAAAAAAAAAATAAAAACGTTTGCGTGATTCTATTAGAGACATTTTTCTGTGCGAATAACCACAGCATACCATTAATTGCGAAATTTTACGAGAAAACACAGAGCACAACGGTTGCTTTGCATATATATACACACCGTATAATAGGATTTAATTTGTAGTCTCCCGCGGAAGATGCACCGCTGCATCTGCGTATATACAATCCACGTATATGTATACATATACACACGGCTAAGATATATAACTACCCGCGTTTTGTACATCGCGGCTCGCGCGGCACACAGCGATGTTTGAGATCTTCCCCCCCGAAAGGAAGGGGGGAGGAGAAACAATGTTTGAACAAGAGCGACACGTTTTGGGTGTACAACGAGAGAGGGAAAGACACAACGAGAATCCAGTGAGAGAGTAGAGACAGAGACAGAGACAGAGAGAACGAGCGAACGAGAGACCGAGAGACCGAAGCAGAGTAGACAGCGGAGTAGGTGAGTCTCAAGACAGCGCGAGATATATTGCCCTCTCCGCGGGTATATAAGATCGCAAACGTAATTCGGTGAATTTATCGTCGCAGAGCGAACGCGGCGGTAGAGTCGACGAAGCGGAATAAGGAGGAGGCGGAGAGAGAGCGAGAGAAAGAGAGCACGCGCGCGAGAAGAGAAGAGAATAAGCGGAAATAAGGCGGACGTATACATGGAAAACTATGAAACAGCGACGAGGACAGCCCGAAGCTGCCGCGTGATCTGGGCTATGGCTGGTTGGTTGGTTGGCCGCGGGTACGGCTGGGCGTGTGGCTTATGTACCATCGGGGGAAACGCACGTAGAAGGAACGAGCGCGGAAGCGACGAGTTTCGAGAACAAAACGATCGTAAAAGCTCGGTCCGCGCGCGCGGGCGACGGGCAGCCGGCTGTATAGGGTAGAGGACTTTGCTTGGCGCGCGCGAACGCAATACCGAAAGGAGGAGGAGGAAGAGGAGTAGGAGGACGAGGAATCGGAGTAGGAGGAGGACGAGAAGGAGGGAAAGGAGGAGGAGGAAGAAACCGAGCGAGAAAGAGTTGCTCGGTGTGCGCGAAGCGGAGGGACGAGAGGGGAAAAGGGCTGCCCGGTGCTGCCGCGACTACTGCCGTTGCTGCTGTTGCTGCTGCTGCTGCCGTTGCCGCTGCTCTGCCGCCACCGCGATCGGCACACAACGCGCCTCGAGGGCGATACGGCCGAGGATCGCCCGAGGCGAGCGAGCGCGCTCGCTGCCGAGCCACCCGGAAGCGGCCCACTAAATATGAGTCATAAAAGAAGCATAAAGATAATTGTATGCTAATGGGAGCGGGCGTATGCGCGGCGTCGTCCGTATACCGACCCCGCACGCCCGAACCCTGAGCGCGCACCACCACCGCCCCCACTGCCACCCGCGCAGCACGGAGGGTGAGTTCGTCCTCCCCCCACCCTTGCCCCCTGCCCCTCACCTCTTTGGCTGCGGCGTCTTGAAGCGGCACCGGAGGCTCGCACCCCACTTTACCCCTCGTCGGTATATTGCCTATATAATACGAATATATGTACCTTCCATATAAATTCAACGTTACATAAATTGTGTGTACATATTACGTGGAGCGAAGAGCAATATCGTTTGGTTGTAGATATATATGTATATATTGTGTGTGAAGAGGTGGCGGGCGGGGGGGGAAAGGTGGTGAGGGGAGAGGGGAGAGTGCGGAGAGGACAGCGGCGGAATGTGAGGTGTCGGATACTGCGGCGTTCTTAGGGCGAGTCGCGTATCTCGCGCTTGCACGCTCGGCGGATTAAAAAATCGAACGTCTTGTCGTACATCGAGTTTTTCGGGTGCGTTCGTTCAGTTGTCCCGAGGTGTTCAAATGCTCACGGCGGATCACGGTTACTGCGACTGTCTCGACGATTTGACCTCCGTGAGTCGTGTCGAAGGGATTAACGTCGTTCTTCGGGTATTCAGAGGACTTTTTTTTACAAAAGCTTTTCAACCCTCGACTGTCGCTCCGGGTTCAAACGATCGTTCTCCCATTTTTGCGATGAGTATAATATAAACAGAGATCAATTTATCAGTGATTTCTCTTTAAGCACAAAATAGCGACGCTTAACCTCAATTCCGTCTACGGAAAAAAAAAAGATTGAAAGACAGAATTGAAATTTTATCATGCAAATAGCCGTCTCTGCCTCGCGCTTTTATTAGAACGCGAAATATAAGTAGGTATTATAAATAAGAGGAACTCCTCGGCGATTCTTGTGTGTTCTGTCGTGATTTAAAAGTTCCCACGGGAGAACGAGCGACGGGGACGGTGGCACAGGGAGAGAGGAGCGCGGGAGGAGAGGAGGCCAACGCGGGACGTGGATATATCGAAATATAATAAAAGAATATTATCCCGTATAGTCCGGCGGCTTTTCTCTCGTTTCACTCTCCACGAAGCAATCTCATCGTCGACGTCGTCGTCGTCGTCGCCGTCCTGGCGGTGCAGCATCGTTCACCGTCTCCTCCGCTCGAGGCTTCCCGCCCCCCTCGGCTCCCTTCGACCGAACTCCTAACCCTCTCCCCCCCCCCCCCCCCCCGACCACTTCCGATCAAACAATCTATCCGCAACGACCGTCGGAACCGTATTTTATATCCCGAAGTTTGCCAGCCGGGGCTGCGCGGCCCCTCTGCGAAGGCGCGACGGTCCCACGCCGCGCGATCGGCTTAAGAGTCCACCCCCTCCCCCCTTCCTCCTCTTACCCCGCCGGGCACTCGAAACTTTTTTAAGCGTCCGAGGGAAATTATCCCAAAACCCGTACGTCTCTCCTCGGCCGGTGCGGAATTGCCCCTCCCCCCACCCCCAACCCCCTCCCCTCGTATTCTCCTTTCAATTGTCCTTTCGAGATACTTCGCCGGAATTTATACCGAAGAAAATCGCTCGGAGCTATATATAGAGCGCGCGCCCCGAGTATAACTCGACGATACTCGCCGGGAATCCGGGTGAGCTCTGCCCGGACCGGATTCGCGTCGGAGCCGCGGCACCGTGCGCGCGAAATCCTCTGCTCACGGGGAAACGAATCGAAGAAGGATCTCGCGGGGGCCCCGCGGATGGGGGGGACGTAGGTATCCGCGAGCGAGAGAATAGACGAGCTATCCGTCCGGTTATCGCCGGCCTATCGTCGCTCTCGGTCGTACCGTAATTTTCGGCGCGCGGGAGACGGTGGCGAGCTTTTTTTTATCACTCACTGGCTGAAAATAATTATCTCAGGATTTATTTATTTTCTTCGGGGTAAACAATAATAATAATCATAATACATCATATACATACCACCAATGAATGTGAAAGCAGAAGAACTCGAGGAAGAACTACTCGAGTCCTCCCTATTTAGGCCAACGAATCGACGATGCCGAAGCTTGAAAATGGTGATTGAAAATCCACGTCGCGCTGAGCGCTCGCGCGCTCGAGCCTCTTTCCGCGAACTTCTTGACCGCGGATCGACCCTCGAAGATCTTCGAGTCCCGCTCTCCTCGAGGCTTTTACGGTGCCTCGATTGCTCGTCGCCCTCGCTGCTTCGTCGTCGTCGTCGTCGAGGCTGCAGCTCCATAGCTACGCGGCTATATGTAAACCATGAGGCGTTCTCGAATGCAGGCAAAGCTCAGCTCGATCGCGAATTCATGAACCCTACGACGAGGCAACGAGGGCGCGAGCGAGAGAAACAGAGACAGACAGACAGAGACAGAGACAGAAAGGGACAAATCGAGAGATGGTGAAACGGACAAAATCGAACCGACTCGAGACCCGAGCCAGACGGAACGAGCAGCAGCAGCAGCAGGAACCGAGAGCTGCAACCGGAGTCCGCGCAGTTCGGGCGAACTACAGAGAGCAGCAACACCGGAGACTCGGAGCACAAGCCGCTCGCGCTTGCCGGTTGTCTAATCGAATCTTCCGAAACTCGTTATTAACCGTCTCGCCGAGAGAGCTCGGAATTCCCTTTGACGCGGCGAACGAGCAAGACGAGACGAGGAGATTCCGCCCGGAAGTTGCCGTACACACAAGACCGAGGGTGGAGGGGAGGGAGGGGGGGGGGGGAGATCCCAGAGACGAGAGGCTATGGACGAGCCTCGACTGGAGCGTCGTCGCGACGAACGACGAGTGTACATAGTGGATTAAGATGCAGGCTCGCATTCTCCACGTTTGAACATGGACCAGTTCACTTGCTTGTGCTTTTCGCCGTTCTCCACCTCATCTTCCTCGGTTCCTTGTCCTGAGTCTGAGTCTTCGTCGCTCTGTCTTAGACTGAGTCTCCGGCTCTCTGTCTGAGACCTCAGTATCTGCCTCTCTCTGTCTCTCTGAGTCTGAGTCTAAGTCCCTGTCTCTCTCTCACTATGGCTCGTGAGGTGAGACTCTGGGCACAGATTCTGCTCTCCAAGTTCGCCCGACAGTGCGAACGTGCTTAGCGTGACGTACAAGAAGCCCCCACACGATGGGTGTGTGTGTTATACGGACCTCGGATAGTTTGGGGCAAGAAGCGCGACAACTCGGGAATTATTGACGCGATTTTGGGCGCGCAGATCTCTCGGTTCGCGCGAGTAACTTATCGGTGGAAGCGTCTGATAGCGGCGAACGTATTCAGCCGTCTGATTCGTCTACGCGAGGCTGGATAAGCAGCAGCTCGCGAGTGGATAATTTGTCGATTCTCGCGGTGATTCTCCAGGTTAGATTGAGAAAATGCATCTTGAACGCGAATTACGACTGCAACTGGTATTAGCAGCGAATAATTAGCCGTGACGCGCGGTCGACGTGACGTGGAATGCAGTGTACACAGGCGGAAGTAATTTTGCGACGATCGCGAGGTCCGCGAGGGGGTCGACGGACGGAACCGGGAGAGAATGAACACCAGTCGGACGCGGTGGCGGAATATTTCAGCCGCAGGACCGTCTGGACAGGCGCCAAAGGGAAGGTGATAATTTCCATGAGATATCAAGAGCTCGGGGGATAAAAATTATTGTTTTTAATATTAACCGGAAAGCGCGACTGTTGGCTCGCTCGGTGAATCCGGGCAGTCGCCGGCAGCGACGTTGGAGTTTTTTTTCCCCGGCACTCGCTGACTCCGCGTCCCTCAGGTGTTTTGGAATTCACCTGCAGAAACATTTTAGGTCATCCTCGCGGAGTGCTTTCCCTCGGAGTATTTTCCCGCGCTCGACGCTCGACAATAGCCGCACGACTAGGAAAGCCGGAGAAGCGACTGAGGGCTGCGTGGCACAGAGACGTGTTGTGTGCTGTAACCTGTATTTCCAGGATCCCAGGCGACCTCCTGGAATATCCATTGTTACATCTCCGAGGTGGCTGACAAAACAGATCTTTACATAGCAACAGAGAGGATGCGAGGCGCAGGCAGTCGGCAAACTAACCCCGGGCTCATGGCAGCCTCGATAAGGGAGGATCAAGTCGCAGAAGTGGTTGAGACTCGTAAGCGAAGACGGACGTGTCGTGTATGTCAATCTTGTTCTTATGTCTGGTAAGGTGGAAGCCAGGTGGGTTACAGTCCCAAAGTAGAGTGGCCATAAAAACGAGACCACGACCCGCACATTTTTTAAAATTTTACAAATTATCAATTGAAATAATTGCCAGATATGTTTTTGCGCGGGAAATAATTGATATTATCATGGAATACAAGATACAATAGGATTTGATTAAGAAACTTTGTCAGCGCCAATCAGGGCGACACCAGCATAAATATTTAAATCACTTTATAGATGCAGGAAAGGAATGTCCTCGTGAAAAAAAAAAACACATCAATTGTTACTCCGATAGCCTTTATTTCTATTCCCGTCGAAAACTTCTCAATTAAAACTTCGTGCCGAATAAATTCGAAATTCGATTAATTCTGACGGACACTATCGGGGACCGTAAATTCCCGTCCGGAGCTTCATTTACCTTGGGCATATAGAGCCCGAGCAGAACTGTGGGCAGGGCGGAATGATTCCTCGGGGTTGGCGTGTGCCCCCCTTCCCCTCCGCCAGCCCCCCCGGGCGGATAGACAGAATGAAAACCCGGCAGACATCGAAGAGGTTCTCTCCGCTCTGGATACGTGCATTCCGGGGGCTGGAAACAAAGAGCCTATGTGATCAGCGACCCAGCGAACCGCGCGCGCTGCTGCTGTCAATATTTGTCTGACTCCGGTTACGGGGAGCTCGTCCGATGAGCCCGAACGTCATCAATTATCTCTTACGGCCCTCTGCTTCGAACTCCCTGCCGGCTATCTTGATCAAATTTACACGGTTTCCGCGACTTCGCTTTCTCCAACTCCGACGTTCCGTTGTCATTTGTAATATGGTCTCTGTTATTTGCCGTGGCTGCATGATTTATTGGCACATTCGAGTACGACTGTACCGCCCGAGGGAAAAATTCGTCATTGATTGTCGAGTCGTTTGTTTGCATGTTACTCGATTCGTCCCAACGCCGAAAATTATCGGAGCTTCAGACGCGAACCGCTTTCGCCTCGAGTTTGTCCCATCTCTGAGGGAATTCATAGATCGACAACTGGTTATCAGAATTTATTGTAAAATTAATTTTCATAAGAAATGTTACATATAATGATTTATAAATTATACAGCTTGTACAAAGATACATTGAAAGCACCTAGCGTCGGACGTATGAGATTTCATTGTAGTTGGGAATTATGAATAGGAAAATTGGAGGAAAATTAAACATTCGTGGAGATTTCGGGATATTTCATATTTTATTAATTCAGTATGTACAATGATAATGGAGCGTCCTTCAGGACGAATACAATAGCGATTAGAATCTCTTTCCATTAAATCCTTTTTTATTTAATCTATAATTCATATTCATATTTCCGTGATTTACGCCTTTTTACTAAAAAAAAAAACTCTTTATATTCGTACAGATACCTACATCAATTTTACGCGAGCATCTCGCAAATTTTGTTTCCCTAAATCTTAAAGCCAAAGATATTGGCTACAATGTTTATATCAAATACTAGGCATAAAGCGTGCGTGGGTATTATACATCGGCAAATAAGCTTCGGTGAACCTTCTTCTTTGCATTCCTGAAAGCGTTTCTCTATTGGCGTGACATTCCGAGAAGCGCGAAGCGCAGGACTCATGGGGCAAGAATCTCTCTTTGGTCCTCTCTGCGTCCCACGCGCTGAGACTTTGAACGGATGACATTCTTTATAATGTACAAGATCTTAAAAAAGGAAAAAAAGAAAAACGATTTCACGGCTCTAGCGACAGATATCTAGAAAGCGTGACGGACGCTTTTTTTCAAAGTGAGCTCTCCAGCTGCGGTGAGTTTTTACGTATTTAAAAAACCGTCCGGAATTTTTAAAACACATAATTTCCAACGCACTTCGAATTTGGTGGCGAAAGGATCGAAGTTTTTCGAAGCAAACTGCAACTTGGGTATACAAATCTACGCATACCTTTCGCAACGAGGCTCTGTTCCGTTTACGGAGAAAGATTTTTGGACAATTTTATTCTACATCTACATTTCCAATCGTCGTTGTGACATTTGCCTGTCCGAAAAGCACCTTTTTGTTTTCAATTAGCCATCGAAAATATTTTTTGAACTTTTTGCAATTTTTTTCTCTGTTTTCCGGAATTTTCTGAATTTAATCTCATCGACGCCATCGACGGAATTACGGTCTAGCGCGGATGACTTCCTTCGAACGATCGGACGCGCTTGGGTTGAGAGTTTGTTAATAACCATTCAATAAATACGACCATCGATCAGTTGAGCGTCGCGACGATAAATGGATAACTTCGTCGTGACGATAGTAACACGTGGAATGCTACTAGCTCCAATCGTTCCGGGGAAGCCTGCCGCAATTAGTTGAAGAGATTGAAGCTAGTTCGAAACCTTAGCTATAATTTAGGCATCGATTGCGGCGACGGTGGCGTGGTGAGCGTGTGAATCTCGTCGAATGACTTTTTAGCCGCGTTCTGCAGATCGTCCATTCCTCGTCGCGTTTTCGTCGTTATGTCGTCCAGCTGACGGCGCGTGTGTGTCAACAACTCGTCCGTCGATTTTACCGCCGAATTCGCAAGGTCTTTTACCTCAACACTCATTTTGTCGATCACCCACTCCATCGCCTGTCTTCCCTGTTGATCAAAAGATAAATACATGTGTCAACAAATATGAAACAAATGTTTTATTATTTCCACAGTAAAAAATGTAATGGGTTAAGAGATCTCACCTTGCCAGCGTTTAGGGATATCTTGGACGTCAGCAGGTCCTCCATGTAATGTGTGAGCGGTACACCGCGCACCGTGACCACAGCTTCCTGCGTCAAGAGAGTCTTGTGGTGATCGTGGGGATCTGGCATATACCTCAGGGTCTCGTCGACTGCGATGTAATTGCAGAAACTCAGCTGAAAACAGAAATAGAAATAAACTCCCTCAAATTATTATTCACGATTCTCAGGGTTCTTAACACTGCTATTATAAAACTTTAATCTTAGACATGTGCAAAATGATTGCAATCCCGAAACATTTATATACAACACATAAATCTCGAATGTTCCCCGAAATATGCCACAACCTCGTCGCCAAACCCAAAAATAATCCCTCCACTGCCGCAATTATAAAAGATAAATAAATTATAAAACCAATTTTCACCGCCGACTAAGTGGAAACAGGCAAACGTGGAAGGCGCAAATTACCGAAATGGCAGTTAAACGGCCAATGAAGATTCAAACGTCGTATCTAGCGAATTATATTGCAAACCGCAAGGCGGGTTCAATCCCGAGGTGTTCCGGGAATGATTCACGAGTGAAATAATTAATACAACTATGTATACCCGGCGCGCGCTCTCCACTTATTCCAAGAGGCTCCGAGTCGACTTCCTGTCTTAAATGTACGTCTAAATCCGACTTTATACGAAATTGCAGAGCGCAGTCAGACAAAGTGGGCGAGCGGCCGTCGTGGAGGGGGTGAGGGGGGCTTGAAGGGGAAAGAGAGCGAGCGAGATAGAGAAACGGAGTGAGAGGAACGAGACTGAAGAGATGAGCACTGAGAGTGCATCAGAAGGGGTCTAGCTGAATGCATAGTGCACAGTTAGTGAATACGAAGCCGGAGCGGAGGGTATATACGGGGGTTGGAAAGCCGGCGCATTATTATGAGCGCGCGCGACGCGAGTCGAGGCGCCGAGAACAGTGGTCGCGAGCTCGGAACAATTGAATCGCGGGGGTGCAATACGTTTCGCGGGGAAATTAACGCCCGCGGCATTGTGGTGGGTCGAGGGGGGTGGGAGGGGCGCGCAGGGGGTGGGGTAGCTTTAGCACGACCTGGAGAACATGCGAGGACTCCGTTCCAGAGATGGCACAACGAAGAGCAGAAACAGACCCTCCACCCCAACCCCTGTACCCCCACCCATTACCCACAGCGCTACGTAGCCATATTGGCAATCAGTGAAGCCGACTGTACGTTACATTCCCTGGGCGTTCAACTAATACCGCCCGCCTTTCATCTATCTAGCTACCGGTCGGCACCCGAGAATTCCGTTCGGGCGCGGAAAAATCGCGAGTCGCCGACTCGATAGCCCGCACCTGAAAAACTAATAATAGACGATGCGGACCAACAGGTTGCGCCTTGGTCGGGCCAATGAGTATAACTTTCTTGGCCCAAAAACGCAAATTGGTTCGCGTGCACTCGACTATTGTTAGCTTTCTCTGACGCACGCGAAGCTGACGACTGATACAACGCAAGATTTTCGCTCGAAAATTGTGATCCCTGCGACTCATCACTTTTTCGCTCTCTTTTTTTTTCTCTCCGCGACTTCTCGTTGTCACGTCTTTGCCTTACTTCCGGGGACGTTGGCTCTCCTTTTTTTTTCACCGTTTTCGCCTATTTATCGTGATTCCTCGGACGAGACGAAACGACTCGCAGGAGTGATTGTAATCTACGATCCGGCGGGACGAAGGATTTTTAGCGAGAGTAAATCTTTTCGAAAACGGTGGCTCTTACGGAGGGAAACTACGATCTCATGGTAACTGAGAGTCCACAAGGGACTCTTGGAGCATCGTTATCTTCTCCCGACCCTCCCCCTCCTTTCTCGATAATTATCGTTTCTCTGGCCCTGCCGCTGCACCTCTGCACCCCTTGCACCCCTTGCACGCTACCCTCGCTCTCTCCGTCCCTCTCTCATTCTCTACCTCTCCCTCTCCTCTTTCTCCTCTCGCATTCCCGCAATGCTCGAAAGTCCCGTAGCACTTGGTATTCCACTCGGATCATCCCGTTGCTGGACCGGTGAATTTCGCTCCTCGCGCGACCAGGATTTGCGACCCCTACGGGGAAATGACGACGTGGCGGAGGAGAGAACGAAAGAGAGGGAGGGTTAAAGGGGGTGGGTGTGTGGAGGGGAGGGGCGAGAGAAAGCTCTGATAGCGCCAGCTTTAATTGGCACGACGGGTCGTCTAGTTGTCATTCCCTTAACGAGGAGAGATAGAGCGAGAAAACGGGGGAACGAAGGAGCCGCCCTCCAACCGCCATTCTCGAATCCCGGAAATTACGCAATTTTCACATGCGCACCGACATTTCCGGAATTTTTCGCGCATTTTTTCTCAGGTATCGCGCGGTGATTTTTTTTTCGCGGAAATAACGAAAAGTAACTGGATAGAGATTTTCACTGAGGTTCATCGATACGGGCGTCTGGTCCAATAAAAATTAACGAAACACCGTTGTTCCCTTTTTCTTCTTTTTTTTTACTTCGATACGACGACCGGTAGCGGAAAAAACTTGCGTATGCAAAAAGAAAAAAAAACGAGTCGGAAAATAATTATTTTCCAGGCGTTCCGAGCGGTCGGTCCGCCGGAAATAAAATTTCACGTTGCGCGTCTGCGCGCGGCGACTAATTCCACTTCGCGGCGACTGTTGGAAAAAAAATTACGTTACTTCGAAAATTACTTCTAACAGCTCACAATTTCTACATACATTTTTTTTCTCTTTCTTTTTTTTTTCTAGAGATAAATTTGCTGGCAAAAAAAAACCTAGCAACGCGAGTGTGTCACATGGAGAATTCCTGATCTTGATGAAGCGACCTAGATGCACGCGCGACTGCATTTCCGGAACCTCCAGCGGCGAGAGTCGCTCCCTCTCTGTCTCTCTCGCGTTCTCGGTTCTCGCACAACAGGTACGAAATCCTTTAGGCAGCGTGTCGAGAATGAGGGGCGAGCACGCACGTAGTCGGACTGAGAGCGGCGACGGCGGCAGCAGCATCAGCAGCATCAGCAGTAGCGCCAAATGCCCGCCGTTCCACCGAGTAATTACTCTTCTGCCAATTAACTCGCCTACTGGCCCCGACGTTCAATTATCTCGGACGATACAGCGGCTGCACGTCCGTAAGCTCCGTGTGCGTATGCGACGGGACCCCGAAGGGCTCGAGTGGCCAGTCCAATGGGCGGAAGAATTGCCCGCTGATGACAGTATATTACAGATCGCGATTCTAACGATCCGCACTCGGACAAATCGCGGCACTGCAACGTCACGACCGTCGTTGTGGTAGTTAACGTTTGTGGCAAGTTTTGTCGAAATTCGGTCGACTTGACTATGGGGAAATGATTCCACATTTGGGACGACTGTTCGTCCAATTCATTAAGAGCCATAAGAAACACTGGGTTAATATCTGAAACACAATTGGTCCGAAATATATTGATATTGATTATTAAAAAGTGGAAAAAAATCAGTGTTTAGTGCGAATTTTTATTTTTGTCGTTTCTATCAAATAGATTTTTAAAATACTACTGTAACTATAAAAATTAGATGCATCGACCATCAACAACTCATAGTTGTCGCTTTTTATAGTTTGTAGTCACTTTCTATCAATACCCATTTTTTCTCAGAATATATTTCTTTTTATCATCGCACTGTTTGACGTTCGTAATTACATCAACGACCGGGGTTGTCGCAAAAAAATTCATTCCGTCCCGATGGCAAGTTTTTGTTCGAATATTCGCGGCGTCGCGCGAGTTCTCACTATTTTTCCCCCGTTCTCGCGACGCCGACGTTGCTGTTTCAATTTTTTTTTCCGTCGCTTCTCATCAAGCGCGCGACGACACCCGGGTGAAAAGTATTCTTTTATCCGTTGGCATTGGGCGCCGTTTGCTCGCGCTCTCGCCGTGTCCGCTATCCGCGCCGGTGTGGACACCGCGGGCGAATAGCGTTAATTGAAATTTTTCTCACCATCGTTCACCGCATACGCCATGAGCTCGCGGGAAAGCGCTGCCGCTGTTTGCCAATCCCTCGGGGACCCATCGGCGGACGCTGCGCACTCGGTGGGGCCAGTGCCAACTCGTTGGTACTCAATTCGCCAAGGATACGCTGCATTCCGCGCGTTTGCTTTTCATTTACCGGTGCGAGTGGCGAATCGCGTTTCTCTCTTTATTTTTGTCTCTTTCTCTTTATTTCTCTTTATCTCTCTTCCTCCCCCGCTCGACCCTCTTCGTCCCTCTCGCTCTTTCGTCGCGACTCCCTGGATCAACCTTTAACAACCCCTTGAACAGTACAGCGACTTATCGGAATTCCTTCGGCATCCGATACGGTTACTTCTGACACTGGCTTTCGCTTCGTTTAACGCAGGCCAATTAAATTGCTGCGAAATTAGTCATATTCGGATGTAAAATGCAATCGCAACAATCGATTGGCAGTATTTAAACTGAAACCTAGCAGGATATGAACTGAGGTCTTGATGGAGGAAATTTCGAGAGGTGTCTCCGCAACGATGTGAAAAAGGGAGGCGGTAGTGAGTATTCTCGTTGCTCTTCGATAGCCAACCTTCATAATCCTATTGGTCGTTGTTTTTTTTTAGTTCACTATTCGGAAGAAATGCTGCAAGTTTTTAATAATACACTTGATGGCCTGACACTCACTTTTCATTTAATATGAAATGTTCTAAATACTGTATAACAATTTATTCAGGCATCATACGTTAGAATAGCGGATCATAAATGGGTTGTTTAATAATCCACCATTTCTAAATAGGCCATTCATGGAAGTCTACGAAGCCTGCCGCGATATTCCAGGTAACCACTAACTACTCGATACTGCCAATACGACCCATTGTTCTCTCGCCGGTGGAACTAATACGCAGCACTGCTAATTAGCACTAACTATTCGGGTATCTAGAGACAACAAATATTGGAAACCATTGGCCGAGCAATTTTCCGACTGTCCGACAGAACCTAAACTATTTCTGACCGCCAAACACGAGACAAAAGGCAAAGACCATCGTCAGTCATGCACGAAGCCATTTACGGTCGCGGAAATGATCATAACCGCCTCGTAACGCGTTTAACCTACAACCGCCCGCGCGTTATGGCAAATTCACATTTCCCAATCTCCGCGTGCGTTTTCGCAGCCTCGTCTCCGCGTCGCTCCGCCGTTTTCTATTTGGAAATTCAATTCGAGAAAGTTTGGTTACCTGAAATTACTTTGCGGAGCGTAACTGCGTGCGGCGAGAAAGGTCGGAAGCGGGGAAAATTCAACACGAGCGACCGGGTGGAAGGGGCTGCTGGGGAGAGGGTTAAGGGTTAGTTGGTGCGAACGGTGGTATGAACATCGAGTTAACATACAGATAGAACGAGCGAGAGAGACTTGATCGAGGTACCCGCGTATAATTCCCGCGCGGAGTCCACCATCGCCAGTTTCGAAAACCATCGAAGCCCGCGAAAGCTCTCGACTTCCGGTCGGCGGGGCTTATTTAGAGGGAGGGGGGGGCCGGCGTGCCCTGGTGAATCTTGGTTAGGGGTTAATTGGAGAAGTGCACAGCGGGATCGTTGCGTCGGCGGCGGCGGCGGCCGGGTGGAGCGGCTCCGAGGCACCGAGGGCGAAATCTCGCTATCGGGATAGTGTGCGGAATGCGGAAAGTACGTAGAAGGACTGGGAACAGGAAGAAGAGGAAGAGGGATACGAGGAATTCAACAGACGAAGTGAAGGGCTCGGTTAGAGTGAGAGGGAAAGATAAAGAGAGTGAGGAAGAGAGAAAGAGGGTTGAGAGAGAGGGTAGTCCGTAAGCCTTCACTAACAGGGAGTAGCGCGCTGCAGAGGAACCCCTCGTCGGTAGGGTATTTGCGGGAGGGCGCGAGCGAGAGAGCGAGTCGCGAGTAATTAGCATCGCCGCATAATTGAGAGGACTTTGCGGGTACGAGCCGACGTGGGGCATTGTTCTCTCTCGGTGTTCGCCATTTGCCGGTATTTCCGGCCCGCCGGTGAGAGTCAGAGGAGAGAGTGAGAGGGAGAGAGTGAGTGAGTGAGGAACCCCTCGAAAGAGAGTGAGAGAGAGGGATGATGCGAGGCAGGGAAGGTGGGGGAGGGTGCGAGGTGTAGAGGGAAGGAGCGAGACAGAGACAGAGAGAGAGGGAGAGGGAGAGAGTGGTGCACGGTGCAATGCACCGCTCCGCACCGCGCCGGGTGCGCGGTTGTGCACTCGCCGCGGATCTCTGGACGCCCATTCAGCCACTCTCTAATCCCCACTCGACATAGTTCCACCCCATTCGCGGTGCGACTTGGGGTTGCACCCGCGAGCGTTGAGCTCTGTCGGGAGAGATAGAATCCCTTTCTGCCCTCCACGGTATATACCGACCGGCCGGAAGCCCGGCTTCCGTTTGGCCGCACGAGAGAGAGAGGGAGATATATATATATATATGGGCGCCGCCGCGATGCATCCATCGATTTACGATCGAATTAGACGGATTTGGCGCGCGCGAGAGAAGTCTTGGTGCTTCCGGACGCGGAATCTCCATTCAATCCAAAATTAATCCTTATTCCGGGGAGAGACCGCGTACTCTTGTAAACCTCCTGTGCACGGAAGTACGTAGCCCGACCGGCCGATGGATCGTGGCCGACAATGACGGTCAGAGGCAAGCGGTGGATGTGGATGCGATAATCGAGATGCTCGGAGGATCGAGACCCGATTAATGGGATTAACTTTGCTGGTCTTGTGGACTGTGAAAAAAATCTTCAGATGTCTTCATACAACTCGTAAGAACGGTTTTAATTTGATAAAAAATATATATAACAAAGGATGTGGCTGTACGATAATCAATCGGAAATGTAACGTCGGTCAAATCGGCACTTCAACGAAAGCCAACTTCGATTAAATCATCATTTCTGAGGTGACGAATGCTTCGCCTGCAACAATCAGAACTAGGACCAGCTTCATCCACGCGATCCGACATCGTGGACAAAACGTCCGCGACCCACCCAACTCGCAAGTCAGTCGACCTCGTCTCGCGAAAAAAAAGCCAATGACTTCGAAGTACCACACTTCGCAACCAGCCCCAAACAACCTCGAAATATCATCGTATCCCAACCCGTTCGACCTCCGCGAATGTATTTTATTTTTTATTTTTTCGTCCCCCAGCAATTTTCTTTCTCCCCGATCGCAAACCCCCTATTGGCTGTGCACACACAGAGAGTAAGAGAGAGAGAACGGCGTGAAAATTTTATCGCAACGGTGACGAAAACCGTACGTGCATAACGCGCAAAGAGAGGTCGCGCTCGCCCCTTGTATACGTCGACGCGGTTGGTGTGTATGGCGTCGAGAGGACCGCGCGACTGTACCGCGGACTCGTTCGCGCCGGGCTCTCTGGCTGCACGAGGAATAACCATTTTTCATTAAGCCGGGGCATCCACTGAACCCGGCGAATGCGACCTCGGACAGGATAACCCTCTCCTCGTCTTTCTCTCTTTCCGCCTCTTTCTCCCTCTATCTCTCTATCTATCCGCCTCTCTTTCTCCCTCGGTTCCCCGTTGGCGCACTCGAGTCCATATTTCAATCGATTCAAAAAGGTGTCGGGTCTCCGGGCCGCATGGATCCGCCCGGTTGCACCTCGTCCAGCGTTATCCTGCGCGAAATTCCAACGCGTATAGCTATCCTCGTATCTGTGTGTGAAATGTGCGATGGATGTGTGTGTGTGTATCTGTCTCCGTCTCTGTCCGTGTCTGTGTCTGTGTTCGTGTATATATATAGTATCGCGTATCCCGTTCATTCGTTCCGAGCTTTTGTTAGCTGTGAGGGAGTCTCCCGCGCGACTATAACGAAAACCCGGGTACATTGCGCCGCGGCGGCGCGTACCCTTTCCTCCCCCTCCCCCCCCCCCCCCACCACCCACCTCCCCCCTCGACACCACACATCGTTCGCAATTTGTTGTTTTTATGATTTAGAGGCGAGAGCGCGCGATAATTCAGTCGCGGCGCGTCGTTGGCCCGTAGGATCGCTACTCCCCTTCACAGTTAGTTCCCTTCGCCACTATATATACAGGACACCCCCCTTTTCGCTCCCCCAGGAGTCTCCATCAGCCCTCACTCGCCGCGGGAGATACAGCGAACGGACGTGGCATATATTTATATATATGTGTTTGTGTTTATACGCTCAGGTGGAAGATACACTGCGACGACCTTGTCATTAATCCCGCCGCTGGCGTGGACGCGAAGAGAGAGAAAAAAAGGAAGCGAATGGCAGGAAAACAGAAGGGAAATTTTCCGATGAAACGGATTATCGACGACGCGGAAGACTAATACGGCCGCCGAATATGTCGATGTAATTGACGGGTTTTATTGTCTCTCCTCTTCATGCTTGTAATAATTTCGGTTGCCCGTCGATTTCGATCATTAATTTTCCAGTGTTTCGTTCAATCCCATTATGTTTACGCGCAGGTCGGTGTTGAGCTGTCGACTTTGCAGTGAGAACGAAAATATGGTAGGTTCGGAAGAGGGAAAATGATCCCTGGATGACCTTTGTTGACGTTGCACTCGATTGACATTGTATGTATTCAAAATTTATTCGCGAGCCGAATTGAAGCAGGTTGATTAGAATAAACAAAAGTGAGAAACAAAAATCCATTAGACCCGCGTTTTTGACATACGAACTGATCCGTTTCACGGTGTCGAACTATTCACCAGCATTCACCACGCTCGTCATCCAATTTAGATGAAAACATTCGAAAACCGCATTTTCCGACAGTGTCACCCGCCTAATGGTTTGGAGAAAAAACAAAAAATAACAAATATTTCGACAATCCTGAAAAAAATTATTAATATCAATGGTAACGAGTTACTTTGAGGGATTGAAAATTCGACGCTAGCAGCTGCAAGATTTCGACTTCCACGGACTCAGTTTATTTTCAAAGCATCGCGCGCGAAACTCCCGCGGCAACGAATTCCAGGTGGAGTGTTTTCCGGAAATCAATTTTTTATCACGGCGGTTTGTTCTTTATTTTCGTATATTTGCGTCGCGTGGTTGTTGTTGTTATTTTTTTTTTGCCCTTTTTTCCAGACAGCCACCTGGGACGAATATTCGTCACGGACGAGCGCGCGAGAGCCAATGACCCGGCGCGGCAGTGATTCGGAAGCGTCGAGGCCCGTCGCATCGCGCGAAAGCCAGACCGATTGTCCGTGACGCGAGCGCTTTTAGGTTTTGGTCCCTGTAGCGCGAAGCGGGCACTCACGGCCCGCCGTGGAGATATATAGCCGCGGCCGTATAGTTTCGCGTTGACACGAGCTTTACATCGTGCGCGGGTGAGTAACAGGAGGCTACACAACTGTATGCACACGACATAACTACAGCAGCAGCAGCAGCACCACCACCAGCAACGCTACCACCGCCGCCACCGGCTCCACCAGCAGCATCAGCAGCACCAGTTACAGCAGCTGCAGCAGCATCAGCAGTAGAAGCAGCAACAGCAGCAGCACCATCGCCACTGCCACCAGCTCCACCAGCAGCATCAGCAGCACCAGTTACAGTAACTGCAGCAGCATCAGCAGCAGCACCAGCACCACCAGTGGCTGCAGCTGCAGCAGGAGCAATAGTTGCAGCAGCAGCAACAGCAGGAGGAATAGTTGCAGCAGCAGCAGGTGCAATAGTTGCAGCAGCAACAATAACAGCACCACTGGTAGCAGCACTACCAAAACCAGCACCAGCAACAATAACAGCACCACTGGCAGCAGCAGCACCAACGCCAAAACCAGCACCAGCCATAACAACAGCAAAAGGTCTGTCAGAACGAGGGCGTCAGCGGTGCAGAGTGCGTTGGTATAATCGAGAGTATGGCGCGAGTAGTTCGCGTATGCGCCGAGGGTAAATTGCTAAAAGATATTTCCCCCCCGGGGATTCGAGATCCGGGATAGGTAACGACTCGGTGCCCCCGGACCCTTGGACCCGGTGCTCGTACCCATGTATACATCCGTACGTTCATGTATATATGTATAACAAAATATCCCTATGTGTTGAATACATTGGGCCGTGAGGTTCGCATATCCCAGCGGCAGGAGGGCACGTAAGCGCGCACCACAATGTACGTTGTACGTACTATGTACAACGAGTAAACACGAACGCCTCTCCAACCGACGCGACCCCGCGACCCTCGCCACCCCCACACGAACCAGCCTTTCGTACCCCCGGCAACACACTCGCTGGGGAATCGTTCAATTTTAGATTACGCCGACGCGAGCGAGAGACCGGGAGCCGGAGTCCCGTGCGGACGACGATAGAGCCAAAGAACGATGTAGGCACCTCGGAATTACCCACGAGAATGGGATGCATCATTTGGTGTAGCGATGGAAATGCAGGCGCGGAAAGGAAAGCGAAAGCTACGGTATAAAAACTCCACTCGGTGCATCGTTCGCAGTCGGATGTTCATTCGGCTTGACTTGGCTATCGCGAGACAGTGAAAAACCACCCGCGCGCCACCTTTCCCACGTTTCGTTTTTCCCTCTCAATTTTTTTTTTTTTGGTTTAGTCCTCTTCTTTCGTTCTCTCGCTTTTTCTCCCTTTGCCGGACGCGCGCACCTAAGAATCGTTCATCATCGCTTGCAGCGCGCGGGTGATGCATCACACCGGCGCGTTTGGCTTGCCCCACTTCCGTCTAACCTTCCTTCCTCGCTGTGCTTCCCCCGCGCGCGGCTCGTACTCGTCTGCTCGGCAACCCTCGCGTTGCCCTCGGTGCATCCACCCCTATTTTGCCGGGGGTAGATACACCAAGTGCAGCGATCTCCGATGTTCTCTTGTATGCGCGAAGAGTCGGGGTCAGGTCGCACACGGGTCAGCGGGGAATTCGCGTTTCCGCTTGGAAATATTTGCAGCGCACTCGGGTAACTTCCGTATGGTCATCGACGAATTCCGCTTGCGATTAAATATGGATGCGATCCATATTTAATTCAAGTCGTGCCCGAACCTCCGTGTGTCGAATCGAACGTTGATGACTCGTGTTTGGCGGCAGCTTTGTAATTCACAAGCCCGACAACGTCGATCGATCGTCTGAACCGTCGTGTCGTCTGAACCGAGCGAACGAGGTGGATTGCCACGGACTGACTCGTTCGTCGGGAAATTGATAGCGCTCAGACGGATCGACGTGTTTCGAGAGCAATCAACGCATTTTTCCCGGACCAACAGACGAGTCGATACAACTGCTGCGAGTTTCTCACGCTCGAGTTACTTCTGGCAACTGATTTTTTTTTAGGTTCATTTGTATCACATTGTGTGAAGTTACTTTTTGCAGTACAAATTTATACCACATAATGCACCTTATTAGTGCATTAACCCCTTCAGCGGCAGACGAAATCCGCTGAAGGGGTTAAACGTGATTAACAATTGACAGATTAGAGTACTCTATAGTATTGTGCTCTGCCATTGATATAATGTTTGCACATGACCATTACGCTAAAAGTTTCCATCCACGTGTTGTCTGATGGGTCGCTATTTTATTTTTATTCCCTCGGTCTATTCGTCACATCTTCGACGACCCATTCGGCGACAATGATTACCCGCAACAGAACCACGAGTATTTTGATTGACTCGCATTGCCGCACATAGTCCCGGCGACTAGGTACGTCGCACAATGTCCGCACTCTCGGCGGAGCCGCGTTTGCAGCTCTCTCACCGACGCCTCCGTCTCTTCTTCGCTTCGCCGTGGCAATTCCTTCCGCGTCTCTCCCCCTCGACCCTCCGTACACTCGCCCACGAAGCTATGCAACCCCGCCGACGGTAATGCGCGCATCAATAACCTATCATATCCACCCACCCTCCCGCGCTCCCTGCCTGAGAAACCCCGTGGCTCGATGCAACCCCCGCTGGCACCATTCACAGTCCTGGGCTTCGCGCGCACCGGGCTATAGTGCGCGCGGTAAAGTACCAGGAGGAAGGGAGAAGGGGGCGAGGAGGACGCAGAGCGGCGAAGGTGGAGGAGGAAGAGCCGTAGGATACCTACTCTCGTATCAAAAAGAAGCTTTCATCTATCTTTTTTTACTCTCCAGCACCTTCGGCATCGTTTCACGTCGCGTTACCTATCGTTACTCGGTCATATATATGTATATACCTATCTATGTATATGGGCACACAGACAGCCGCCCCATGATTCAGTGTGCGCGCCGCGTTATGTGTCATATATCCCACCGGCGTTGGAGAATCTCTCTCGCAGGGCGCGCTCGATCGTTGACAATGCTCGCGGAAAATATCCGAGCTCGACAACCCGGGTTGATGGACTGCGCGTACTTTACGAGCGTATAGAACGAACCACCCCGGGCGCGCGCGCGCTCTATGCTCTCCTTGTAGACGATGAATATCGTGATATCGGCACCGAGTATTAGGCGGGCGGTTTATTCTCTCGACGAGCGAGTTCGTGGCGCGCGCGAATGTGTCCGTGTGTCGCGGCTCGTAAGTATGCGACGTGTGTGCGACCATCTATGTGTGAGTGTGTCTCGTGTCTGTGTGAAAAATACAAAAATGCCACGCGCTTCCCACGCGACTCGCGTCAGGGATCCATAACCGTGAGAAAATCGAATTATATAACCGTCTCTCTTGGTACTCCGGATAATCGAATTTCCTTCGATCATCCTCCGCACGCGCTATCGAGAGTTATTCCATACTACCGGAGCGGCAGCATTTTTACGCTTTTCACACAAAAAACGGGGGGTATTGAAACGCGCGGCCTCGTTATTGTCGCTCCGTGAAAAAGGTGTCAATATCGTTACGTTGGAAAAGGCTATAGAACGCCGGCGCAGACAGTTTTTTAAAAGGATCCCTGATATATGCTTCAATGCGCCGCCGAGCTTCGACGTTGGCTTTTGACGTTATTTTTTTTTACCTTCCGAATTCTCATTCCCTTTCCATCAGTGCTTAGATTGCTTTGATATGGCGCCAAGTGTCATTTCTCGGAGAGCCCTGAGATGAGGGATTTACGGGGCTGGGTTGAGAGCGCCTAAATTCAAATCAAACATGGAAAGCGATTCCGTCAACGCGGATTATTTTTGCAAACTGCGGATTATTTTTGCAAACTGCGAAAATGGTTCACTCGGATAATGATATTCTTGAAATATTTGTGACTGGACGGAGCGAAAGCAAAATTACGTTCGCACCACTAAAATATTTGTCGATTTAAATATTCCTCGAAATATTTCGACTAAAATATTCCACGAATATTTTCCGCACCGTACGTTGAAAGTTTTGAACTTCCGGATAACTGCACTGAGAAATATAAATATGATAGGTTGCAGCGTGTCAGTCAGTCTACTGTTCAGGTAGTTATGGGTGGTTACATCATTTATCCTTACGGTGGCCATGAAAAACATTTTCATACCCTCGGGGAAAATATGGATATAGCGTCTTATTGCGTTTTACGTTGAATATTAATAGCCACGTATCGATCGCCCGGACGTGGAGAAGCCAGGAAAAATAAGATTGTTCGAGGTAAACGTTATTTCGTATCCTACAGTCCGCAAGGTGGTGGAACCCCACCGTCGTCGTCGCGATCATCGCGCCGTTGCTCGAGGAATTGACAAAACGCTCTGACCCAGCAAAAAAAGAGCTTATATCGGGAAGTGATCACCGGGCGATCGCTCAATCCCGCTAATGCATCGCTTGCCCTTGGTTATGATCAACATTTGCCGGAGCCTAATAACGGTTAAGAGGTCGCGGGGCCCGGCGTCAAAGCGGCTCGGCTTCCCGCCAGGGAACACGAGCTTTGGCCCTGCTTTCCGGGGTGCCTCGGCTCTCTCTCTCGAGTCCCTCTCCCGTGATCCCCCGAGGGTATAATGAAAACACGGGCGGAGGGCGAGCAGCGCGATACACACTCGGAGCCGACGACCCTTTCCGCTAATCGACTCGACAGCGTCGAGGCTGCTCTCCGCGCGTGACGGCTGACAAAGCTCAGGCTGAGAGGAAAAAAGCGGAGAGACGTGGAGAGAAAAAAAACGAAAAAAATTGGAAAATTTAATGTAGAGTGAAATGTTCCGAGCCGCCCGCTGAAAAGTGTGTTTCGCGAGCGGCGGGCCGTGTCGATCGATAACGCGGGGACTGTATACGCTTAAAAAGTTTTGTTGGTTCGTGTGCGCGAATTTGACATGACAAATTGCGGAGGGAAAGAGGGCAGAAGCTCCGACGGGAGCGGCTCCGTGTGTCGCAGCGAATCGTCGGGACGTCGGTATTGCTGGCATGGTCGTTGGCAAACCGATCACGAGAATCGCGACGGCCGGATGAAAATAAGAACCATCCGCGACCGCACTCGACGACGACGATGACGACGCCACGCTGCACGCGCGTCCGCGTTATGCGATGTGTACGATGTCTACTTGTTATATATGAATCTGCCTGCTTGACCCTGGTGCTCAGTTTTTTCTCACGACACCGACGTGCATTGAACAAAATTACTTTGTCGATGCAGCCAATTATGAACCACACATTGGCAACGGACTCCTCGTTGGTTGCAAACAGCTTCGCCCGATTCTCCTCTGCATTACAGAGAAACGTACATTAAGGTCAATCTGCGGTTATAGCCGATTTTTCCGGCCACATTTCTGCCGGATAGAGCACGACGGTTTTTAAATAGTGACAGGTGAAATGTAGAGCCATGTGTCGCGCGTTGATGAGGATTTAATTAGCGACTGTGCAGCAAAAACTGGTATTTCTTTGGCAAGAGGTATTTTGATAAACGTCAGTTTTGGTTAACCGTATCAGAATTTACCTAAAAATAGGTATTGAAAAAAGGCAGCAAATTATTCCACGAATAGAGGGGGAAAGTAATAGCTCATTGGTTGAGGCTTGCAATTTCGGACGTGACGAAATCGGGTTCGATTCTCAACCGACAACAGTTGCATTTTTTCTGTATTTTTCTGGAATACTGACGGTTTGGACGCCTTTGGTGGCCGAGTCCTTATCGCGAGAACGACGTAAGTCACACGAAAGATGCTGACGGTTTCCTGATATACTTGAATAGTTGAATTTTATCGTACATGGGCCGTTGCACTATATTGATGGAAAATATAAGTCAGCGTAGTGATCCACAGCAGTGGTCTACTTACGTTTCTCGTTCTGAGGATCATCTCTCTATTTCTTGGGTCGACCTCGCTTCGTTCGCTCGCGTAACACTCCTTCGCGTGTCCGATAATCTGCAATAAGACGAAAATCCATGTCACAATGGTTACCGAAATGCGTCAATGACATCTGGCGGTGAGAAAAAAAATCACCTCTTTCTAACGTTAAATAAGTCAAATATATTTCTAATTCATTGCATTAACTTCATACAGAATTTGGAAAAATATATGAAAATGTACGGTCATGGAAATACATGGACTGCGCAAATGAAGCGTACACCAAAATGAAAAATTAATTCCCTATAAAGAATGCACGGCCACATATATATTTCACAGCCCAGAGACTGTGGATTCCGGCATCACAAGCATTCCAGCTCTTCGCGGTCAGTATTATGAAAAATTAATCGACCGGGCGTTCGATAATGAGAAATATTTTAAAGCCGAGACATAAATTTGTTGAGGCCGCGTTTAACAATCACTGAGAGACGTTCTTGTTGTAGTCATAAATACGATACTGTACTGCAGCGAACAATGAACATATACGGTAATTACCGAAGTTGGCTCTTTTGTTTCTAAAATACGAATTTAACTGTAACGAGAGGCGTAGAATTTCACATGGATAAATCTACCTCCGGCATTTAACGTGATACGTTTTGCGGTAAAATCAACTGAGACTGGAATATCCGGCGCTCGTGACTTCCATGAATATCGTACAACGTTCACTCGTCAGACTATAATTATAACACATCTTCGGAAATAAATAAATTACGAGGCCAAAATTAGTGCGAACCATCGATCGGACGAAGTTGCTTTCTGAGTACTGTTTCAAAATTAGGAGACTTCCTCCAACTCGCACATGGCTTCGATATTGTATAATGTATTTCAATTTACCCACAATCCACGATGATAATTGCCTCTTTTCGCTGGATTCCCAGCATAAAAACTGCATTTACAGCAAGTAGACCGCATGTATTTTTTCCAAAATTGAATGCGATCTAACGAGAAATGATAAAATCTTAGATACTCAAAAATACACCTTTTCATAAAACGCGACAGGTGAATCGAAACCAGTCATTGCACGGTTCATCAGTCACTCGTCGCGGGCCCCGCGTAAAGAGTTCATTAATGCGTCGGACGTTAATTATAACGGATTACCCGTTGTTCGTAATTCAAAGGCTTATCAGCGCGAAATTGCCGGATCGCGCGTACAAATACGAAAGTACGAAAATGCGGGCGATGAGGCGGATCGCGGGAGGTCCGAGAGTCGGGTGCCCTCTTTTCATCCTCGATTCACGGTGGGTTTCAAAGAGGATTTCGCGCACTTGCATCGTTCGCGAGGCTGCAGTACTTCGCCCCGCGCACAGGATGCCGGTGCCTCGGTTACCCCTCTCCCTTCAACCCCTCTCGCTCTCATTCTATCTCTCTCGCTCCCTGCGATATTAATAACGAATTACCATGAATAATTAGGCAATTAGAAAGACGCTAATTGGCGGAGGCACGCGGGGCGGGAAATCGGGTGCCGCGACGGGACGGGCGAGCAGCCCCGACGCTAAGTACTCTTGAATTATTGTTTTCGCACCAATCAATTATGTATATTCTAATTACATGGATGAACGGATCAGCGTCGGAACACAGCAGCAGCAGCAGCAGCAGCGGCAGCAGCAGGCCTCTCCTGTGAATTTCCACTTGGCCGCACCCGACTCCCTCCGCCGCCCCCGCCTCGCACCCCCTTAATTAAACCCGCAATATTCGCCTGGCAATTCTCTGGTTCCCTCAACCCTTTCACTCTCGAATTATCGGACCCTTTTCGCACCGACGAACCGATCGAGTAGCAAACTTTCTCGCTTCGCCCGCAGCCTCTCGTTTCCCCGGTCCCTCGCTGCCCTCTCTCTATCTCGCTCTCTCGCTCTCTTTCTCTTTCCCACCTGGAACAATGGCAAAAGTGAATGCAGCTAATAAAAAAAAAAAATTGGAGAAGTGCGCGGGGTGGTCGGACGGTAGAGGCAGGGGAGTGGAGGGGGTGGGTCGGGGAGTTGCCGGAGGGATGAGGAAAAACTCGCAAGCCCGGAGGCTCTCAAAACCCGGCAGCATATTTGCTTCGCCTCGAGAGGATAGAGTTGTATATCCACCTGGATGCAGAAGCCCCGCGCAAACAAACCAACAAACAAATAAACGGGATGAGGGAAAAACAAAGGGGGGTGTGGGGATGGTCTCTCGTCGGTGGAACAAAAAATTTCGACCGAGCTACTCTTAATTAATGCAAGCTTCGGTTGCTCTGCGGCAAGAGCTTCCGCACGTACTCGCGCCAATAGCTGCACATTTTTTTTTCCGCGAACGAGAATACCGAACGATTTCGCACTGACTTTTACACGCGTCGCGACTGCGCGAACCCGAAATGCGTATTTTCTCGACGACGCACACGTCGAGGCAGGAGTTTCGGTTGCCTTAAAAACAAACAGTCGGTCCGCTCGATGAATCGAGAAAAAAAAAAATTTACGTCGTCTTAGATGTCAAAACATGAGATGAAATTTGTTTTTTTTTAAATATCAGTTAAAGCCAGAAAAAAAGATAATTCACTAATTAATAAATTACACACGTGGTGGCTATTGCAATGGCGGAATATTTTTGCCGAATATTTTTCTCAACGATATAATATAACAGTTGACTCAGTGGACTGCAAAAAAAAACTTTTTACTTCATGTTAGATTCTCGAGATCTGAGATGACAAAAATTCTTTTGGAATGTCAACAAGATTCAAATACAAAAATGCTCCACCGCGTAATTCGCTGAATCGATTCGACGCAGAGATCTGCGTAGTGAATAAGGCATTTCATCAGAACCGTTCTCAAGGCAGAACGACGATGCCGTACCTGCGGCATTTACCGCGAACGTGAATCAAACTGCGACGCCAAAATGTTGCACACATCGAACATTCACCATTCAATTCACTTGCATGTAAAAAGAAATGAATCTCAGTTGTACCAGTCACTCGAGAGAAAGCAAAAGAGACTGAATTCCGACCTCATCCGAAATCCTCGAGGCTATGACCTCATTCCCTGAATATCAATGAGACTCTCTGAGAATAACAAACAAAAAAAGAACCGTGAAACGATTCGCCACGATGTAATCCGGCGAATTGATTTTGGCGATTTGGCGCGAGATGTTCGGCGCGTTGCAAGATTCATTCGCTCGACGATTGCTCGCGAGCGCCGCGCAAAAATACTCGCGGCGTCGGTGGTGGTGAAATAAACGCCAAGGTTTTCGCGTGGTGGAAGGTTTTTTGCGAAAGAAATTGCTCGGGACGAGAGAGGCAACGATCTTGCACGGGTCAAGGGGGCGAGCGGGCGGGAGGGGGTTTATTCCCGCGGGAGAATCCGCGGCGGTGAAAACCAGAAGCCAAAGGGTTGGGGATAGGGAAGGAAGAGAGCGCGGACGGTTGGGCAGACGGGGATGCAACAGAATGGATTGGCGGATGGTAACGTTTTCCCGGAGATAACCAACGCGAGCTGCGGTGCTGTTGCACCGAGAGTGCAGCCTATATAGATATTAACTCGGCTCTAAGGACCGGGCGAAAGGGGTGAATACGGACAGACTCGGTTGATACGCAGATCAGTGAAATATGAACCGGTTCGTATTCACCGCTTTTACGATATAGCCATAGCCCGCACGTATTGTTGCCCGTATACGTGACTGTTTACACGTTACAGCGGAAAGTAAGAGCCGGCTAGACGAGCAAATACCGTTACCATGAAGCTACCACGCAGTTCCGGACATTGGATTCTCTCGTTTTGCCGAATTTTCGGTCCAACATTCGCTGGGCGTGAAGGGTTGGAGGGCATCGAGAGGTGGGTTAATACGACTCGGTTGGTACGTAAATCAATGAAGTATGAACCGGTCCGTTTTCACCACTTTTACCATATAGCCACGCGTGGCCTGTTTACACGTTAAGACGAAAAGTAAGAGCCGGGTAAACGAGTATATTCCGTTACCGCGCAGCTACCATACCAGTTCCGGACATTGGATTCCCTCGTTTTGCCGAATTTTCGGTCCAACATTCGCTGGGGCGTGAAGGGTTGGAGGGTATCGAGAGGTGGGTTAATACGACTCGGTTGGTACGTAAATCAATGAAGTATGAACCGGTTCGTATTCACCACTTTTACCATATAGCCACGCGTGGCCTGTGTACACGTTAAGACGAAAAGTAAGAGCCGGGTAAACGAGTATATTCCGTTACCGCGCAGCTACCGTACCAGTTCCGGACATTGGATTCCCTCGTTTTGCCGAATTTTCGGTCCAACATCCGCTGGGCGTGAAGGGTTGGAGGGCATCGAGAGGTGGGTTAATACGACTCGGTTGGTACGTAAATCAATGAAGTAAGAACCGGTCCGTATTCACCACTTTTACCATATAGCCACGCGTGGCCTGTTTACACGTTAAGACGAAAAGTAAGAGCCGGGTAAACGAGTATATTCCGTTACCGCGCAGCTACTGTACCAGTTCCGGACATTGGATTCCCTCGTTTTGCCGAATTTTCGGTCCAACATTCGCTGGGCGTGAAGGGTTGGAGAGCATGAAGAGGTGGGTTAATACGACTCGTTTGGTACGTAAATCAATGAAGTATGAACCGGCCCGAATTCACCACTTTTACCATATAGCCACGCATGGCCTGTGTACACGTTAAGACGAAAAGTAAGAGCCGGGTAAACGAGTATATTCCGTTACCGCGCAGCTACCGTACCAGTTCCGGACATTGGATTCCCTCGTTTTGCCGAATTTTCGGTCCAACATTCGCTGAGCGGGGGAAGGGTGGGAGGAGAGGGAGGGAAGTGCTGGGGTGGGTTCACCCACTTCTGTCCTCGCTACTTCCGACTCGCTCTGGCAAGCAGCCAACTCTACATAACGCGCTCATTAAGAAAGTTGATACGGCCGATGCTGTTTTGTAATTTCTCTCGCCGCCAGTGTCCGCTATTTCAGCTTCGCCGCGATGATGATGATTATTATCGTTGTACGTTGTTGCCGTTATTGTTATATAACGTCGCGCCCCCCCCCACCGCGCGCGTACGGCGCCGAAAGTTTCGAGTTTTCGGATGAACGAATCCGCCCCGCGTTTTGCCAGCTCCACTGGAAAATTACTCCGGCGAGTTTTTATCGCGTTGAGTGAAAATCAACGCGCCCACCGCGATTGGACGACGGTTTCGCGCGGCGATATCGCGCGGAAATTATACACCGAGAAACGGGAATGAGAATTAGTCGAATGCAAAAACGTTATGAACTTTTTTTTCGGCGAGCGAAAAGTTTTGACTAATTGTGCGTGAATAAAAAAGCGCAAGCTTTTGCAATTATTATCAGTAACTTTGGGATAATTATTATTTCCAAACTAAAAATAATATTTCCTAGGTTGAACAATTCATGATATACGAATGAAAGAAATATTTCTGAATTAATAAAATTTCATAATCTCAGTAACTATTTTTACAGCATTTATTAAAAAATAATCAAAACTGCTTCACCAAATGTTTTACCGTCATATAATAAACGAAAAAGTTTTATTGGCAAATCACGAATCAAAATGTTTCGCCGACATAAGAGTGAAGCTCCAGATAAACTCGCTTTCGCTTCTTCGCGATCATCAAAAGCCGAGGTTCCCCCAATCCCGACCTTGCGCACCGTCAAGGCTTCCCCCCACCCCGACAGCTGCGTTGCTGGCTTTGCTTTCGTGAGATAGAGCGAGATGGCGCGATCGAGCGTTTCGTCAAACGCGAAGGTTTCCCTCTCCACCAGATTTGGGATTGCAAAGCAGCGTGTCATGGACTTGACCTTACTCGCTCACGCGCTGCTGAGAGAAATGTGTATATATACACAGGCGACTCAGAGGAAACTATGCGTCGTCTGGAATTGTAAAATCCACCGTTACAGCTCTCCTTAGCCCTGCATTCCATAAGAACTACGGTAAAAGGGTTCCGTCTTTGTAGAGATAATGCGGAGATATCGCAACATTTTAACTGGCTAAATGTAGCGGCGATAGTTGCGAAACTCCCACATATCGAACGACCACGCGGTATAATCGCGCCTCTGTGTTTTCATTCCGGAGATTGGACTTTCGTACCACAATCCCCGCGTCACGTTCCGTGAGCCTTAATCTTCAAGACTTTTCCGCGTCGATTGCCGGAAATCTCGAGCTAAACAGTGCATTCCGAGAGAGTCGGTGTTCTTGGCAACGTTTAATGTCCGTCTGACATTGGACGTGACCTCGACGGTCACTGACTCGACAATTGCCGAGCGACGGCAGCGGTGCAAGTGCACCCTATTGCACATCGGCACGATTCTAATCTGCACTCCTGTTATCCGCTAGCGTGAAAAGTCCGCCCCGTTTGCTCTTCGGAGCGTGACACAGAGCCGGTGAAAGCCTGCATCGCCTGGGACACTGTAAACAAAGCACTCATACTGCAGTTCAGCCTGTAGCAGATTGCGCGGCACTTTCTGACAGTAAAGTTGGATCTAGTAGTACAATTATGTAACAGACGCTTAAATAGCTGCACTCAACTTGCCACTTGCCAGCCACGAGATACAAGAAGATAACAGTCAACAGTTTCCACGAGTTGCGAAACAAAATCTCATTTTCCACAAACTGCGCTTCTTTCTGTGCTCCAAGTAATGATACACTCATTGGAATTTCCAAATTATGCACGCAATTTAACTGGGAAGTGGCAGTGTGTAATTGGAATGAATAATTAACAATTTCAAATCGGAGTTAACTCTGAGACAAGTATGCAAAGATCTAATGATATAAATAAGTGGCACAAATAAAAAAAGAGCAAAACAAATAATTAAAAAATTACTCCAGTCATTGAATAACAAAGAATCAGCAATACTTTTGCCAATTACAATTATATAACAGATATTCAAATAGTGAAACTTAGGTTGGAAGACGCAGGACAAGTGAAAGAAATAGTCAACAGTTTGAGTTGCATTAAAACTTTGAAAAAGCTGTTTTTCCTTTTAAAAGACAAAGGAAAAGTGGCGAGGCTCTCAAATTGCAAATCGTACGCTTATTCGACTGATAAGTAACAGCGCGTGATTGAAATGAATAATTAATGCCATCGATAGGCAATTTTGAGGCTATGTATATGCTAATGATTTACAAATTGGCCGCACTTTGGTTTTTGTAAAAAATATTAACGAGATGATGAGACTTACAGCCTGCGCCCACTTTGGAAAGCCAAAGTCGCTGGTGACGAGTCTGTGAGTGTGGAGAACACCTTCGACGACTCTACGGTCGATGACATCAGTGCCCCGTACGTTGGTGTTCATGGGATTCGGATATTTTCTCAGGGCCGCCTGTGCCACTGTTTCCCACGGGTGGCTGCAAAGTGTTAAACGATTAGTGAGTCGGGGACGATTAATTGATCGGTCGTTGGGTTACTTAGAGAGGTTAGGTTAGCTTTCTCGATCGATCGTCTCCTCTACGCAGGTTTCTCGACTCACTTGAACGTGTGCTCGGACGTCCAAATCTTCATGATTTCGCGTTTACGACACTGCTGGTCAAAACGCGAACGACACTGTAATTTGAACGCGGCGTGACAAACTTTTTTTTTCGCCTCCTCGCACCGCCGTACGTCAGCTCGGCTTTGAAAACCTGATGTAAGAGAGTCGCGAAGGTACGACACACCAGTTGGTACCCACTAGCAGACGATCATCCCCTTTCCTCCCGTTGTGCCTGCTCTTCATCCGCCGTCAGGTCGAGATTACGCTGGCCAATCAGCAATCGATGCTGCTCGCGAGACTGTGACGCCATTGGCCGATGATATGACGTCAATTGGCGAATCCGCTGCGGCGATTGGCTCAAGAATTACGCGCCTATCGCCATCTTGAATTTCGAGTTTTTGAAAATAGCATTAATTAAAGTTGTGTGTAACGTTAAGAGGTTGATTTCAGTCTTTCGGTTGCAGGGCCTGAGCCATAATGGAATAAAAACATCGTTCCGCGAATTTTATACAGAAAATATTTATTAAAGTTTATATAACTCCATAGGAACTTTTAGTTGAAAAAATCAACGTTTTCCAGTCCAGCTGGTAGGCGATTTTTGCTTTCCTCTGTCTTCCTCAAGAAATGTTCTCGTCCGTCGCCTAATGAAATACAGAATTATTATTTTGGTGGTTAATATTAAATTTGATCAATGTAGCACTTTTTTTTACCTAAGCTAGCTTGCAGTTTTCGTTCCCCTCCTCTGTCTCTTATATGCAAAGGCACCGAGGGCTGCGGACCTTTGTGCTGCATTATCGTCTGCTGCGCTTTTCTCAATGCTTGTTCCACCGAACGCGACTTCATCGACCTGGCTAAATAAATTGCGCATTGACCGAGCATCACGTCGCATTCGGGCATCCCAATCATCTGGCAAGCGTTCATAGTGTGCACAGCGATATCTACAACGAAAAAATGATATTTGGAACACTATTCGATTGAAGCAATAGAGAAAAATAGCAATGAATTTTATTAAAATATTGCATATCTCTCATGAAGCATTTACCTAAGGCTTCAGGGTCATCCAAGCCCACATCTTCGCTGGCGACCCTTATCAAACGCCTCGCCATATACACAGGATCTTCTCCCCCAGCCATCAGTCTGGCGAGCCAGTAAAGTGCAGCATTTGCATCACCAGCACGAACTGACTTCTGCAGCGCAGATATAAGATCATAATTGAGATCACATTTTCTTTCAGACAAAGTATGCGTCTTTTCAAGACCAGCTTTCAGTTCTTTTACACCCAATCTCCAAGCTTTGGTCGATGCATAAATGCTGGAAGCAGGATTTGATGCTTTTGTTGCAATCTCCAGGCCACCCAATGCTACCCTGGCATCTCCGTCGCAAGCTTCTGCCAGCCATTGAGCAGCCTCTTGATCTATCAAAAATCTGGGCTCAGAGTTCAAGGACTCTGAATTTGATTCAACTCCTTTTGCTCCAGTCAAATCACCACCCAGAGAACGAATTCCCTTCTCAATAATGGCCAGGATATCGGTTTTTGACAATTTTTCCAAAACAAATACCCTACAACGACTCAAAAGTGCAGAGTTCAGGCTGAACGAAGGATTCTCAGTGGTCGCTCCGATGAGTATAAAAGATCCAGCTTCAACGTGAGGCAGAAAAATGTCCTGCTGAAGTTTGTTGAAGCGATGAATCTCATCCATGAATACTATTGTTTGGCATCCGAGTTTAAGATCCTTGGCTGCACCGCTAACAACTTCTCTGATGTCTGCGATACCTGAGGAAGTTGCAGACAGCTTCACGAATTTTGTCTTTCCCTGAGACTTTTCCTTGGTCATCTTGGCTATTACATTGGCCAGCGAAGTCTGAAAAATGTTATTGTGAAGTTTTTCCAAGAGTCTTATCCAACTTAGAAGGGATTAAAAAAAAATGCTGTACCTTTCCACAGCCAGGAGGACCCCACAATATCATACTCGGTATGTCCCTCTTTTCCAGCAATTTACCCAGCACAGTTTGCGGCCCCAACAAATTTTTGTGACCGATGTAAGTGGAAAGACTCGACGGTCTCAGTCTCTCAGCCAATGGAATGTGATCTTTTCTTCTCTGATCTCCCAAAGTATTCATTGGATTCAAATTTTTCTTCAAATTTGAAGCACCTCTTTTGCTGTCTTGAGTCTGACCTCCCAAAGTTTTCGTAGAATTGGAACTCCTATTCCCATTTGATGCCATCCAACTTTTTGCCTGATTACTCTGACCCTTAAAATTATTACTGGACAGATGTTCATCTTTGTTTTTCTGTAATGCGTTTTTGGTTTCCAATTTTGTTGCTTTGTTCGTGGCTAAAAAACCACCCACACTGCTTTCACTTTTTCCAGTCGACAGGCCGGAATTTAGAATTTTCGGCTTTTTCTCCGGTGCATTCTTCCCACTATCCTCAAAGGGAAACGCTCTCTTCGCTTGAGGACTTTCGGGAATATTCCCGTCATCAATACCCACCGAAAGACACCTCTCGACGTGTTCCTCGATTTTCGCGAGTGGAAATTCCTTCGAGCACACCGGACAATCCATTGTTTACGTATTCTCTTATTGTTCTCAACAAAAAAAAAAAGTTACAAAACTTCAACCAAATTGTCACGATTGATAACACGTGCCTCACGTGTTCACAAAAAAAAATCACCCCAAGTTCATCGTTTCCCTCTCTCATTTCTCCCAATTTCCCCGGAATGAGATACCAAACATAACAAAATCGTGGCCGCGTTATCTCACATCAGCCGAAACTTTGATCAATACACGCAGCGGTGTTTATCATCAGACGGCGCTAGTCTCACTTCGGAGAGTTAAAGCGGCAGTAGTGGAAAACGTGACGTCGAGTGGCACCAAAAAATCCGTGAATATCCGCGAAGGCGTTGGAAAAAAAATGCCAAGTGATCGATCGTCCCGACCGTAGTGCGACCGAACTGCTGGAAATAGTGGAACACATAATAATCGGCGACCATAGAAATCCGCGACTCTCGCTCGCCGGGTAAACATCGTCGCGTCGACGATGACGTCACACGACCACGAGCGCTACCGCCGTGAGCAGGAGGAATTCGTCTCGAACCACGGCGGCAGCTCGTCTAGAGACGTGATACTAGCGATACTCCCGAGCGTCTGCGGCGTCATACTGACGGCCACTACCTTGGGCCTCTTTCCCAAGGGCGTGCACCGGAACGCGCGCGCGCTCGTGGAATTCTGCCTGAACATCGTGCCGTGCATCCTCTGCTGCACTGTATGGTCGGACCGCGTGGTCGCCGTGTGCATCGCGATGACGACGATATCGATGCTAAACATATTTCTCATTCTCCTGCGCAGCGACAAAGATTCAACAAGAATCGAGAGCCAATCGGCTACGACGACGACGACGACCACCACCACGCGTCGCGCCTTCCTCACGAATTTCCGCGCCCTGACCAACATAATAACCGCGGTCTGCGTATTAGCCGTGGACTTCCGGGCTTTCCCGCGGAAATTCGCCAAGACCGAGGTCTACGGCTACAGCCTCATGGACACCGGCGTCGGGCTCTTCGTCGTGGCGAACGCCCTCGTAGCGCCTGAGACCCGCGATTTCGCGGAGAAACCGCGCGAGTCGATAGCGCGTGTGTTTGCGCGCAATTCGCGGATGTGCGCGCGCAGCTGCGCGCCACTTTTGATTCTCGGGCTCGGGCGTTTTCTCGCCGTCGAGTATTCGGGTTATCACAAGCACGTGACCGAGTACGGTGTGCACTGGAATTTCTTCGTGACCTTGGCGTTCGTCAAGATGTTCACCAGCACCATAGCCGTCGCCGTGAACGCTCGTTACTCGTTGCTCGCGGGCGTCTGGATCCTGGCGATGCACGAGTACGCGCTGAGTACTCGAGGACTGAAGCAGTGGGTCCTGGGTGACGCTCCGAGGGACGATTTCGTGTCGGCGAATCGCGAGGGCATCGTGTCCGTGCCCGGCTACGTAGGACTGTACCTCGTGAGTGTCGCCGTCGGCCGACTCATTCACTCGACCTACAGGAACTCGCAGCAGCGCTCGAAATTCCAGCGGGAAAGGGTCGCCGTTTGTGTGAGGCTCTTTGGGCGCGAGGTGGAGTTCGAGTACAACGAGTCGATGACGCTGTGCGTCAAACTGTCGCTCATAGCCGTCCAGGCGTGCGCGGCGACCCTCGTATGCGACAACTACTTCCGGGTGTCGAGGCGTCTCACGAATTCCGGTTACTGCGCGTGGATCTTGACCCTGAGCTGCGCCGTCCTGACTCTTCTGCTGCTCATGGAGATCACGACGGACATTCTCGTTCACGCCACCAGCGGCGCGACCGAGGCACCGAGGACGGAGAATACGAAGAAGACGGAGTCGGCAGCGCGAGGCGGAAGGAAGAAACACGTTGGCTTCAAGCTGGACGAACCGGATGAAGGGACGACGACGGTAACGACGACGATACCGAGGACTCCGGAGATCTTCGAGGCTGTGAATTACAACGGACTGGCGTTCTTTCTGCTGGCTAATCTCGCCACGGGAGTCGTGAATATGAGCGTCAGGACTCTGTACGTCGGACGGTATCAATCTATTCAGATACTCGTCGTTTACTCGGCGTTCTGCCACCTCGTGGCTCTTGTTTTGTACAGATACAAAGTGCAGATAAAATTATAGACACGAATTGTCTTCCCGATGCGGGGGGGAAATTGTTTCGTATGGATTGCAGTATGTACATTTTTATATAAAAATATTAATCCACCATCGTCGAATTATCTATTACACAGATGAGCCCTCGCAGTATTTGTCTAGTATTGGCATTTTTTTTTCATCGCTCTAACAACAAGATGGATATCCCAGTCAATGATGCGTCGATCGAACCTGACGAACAAATCACATGCAGCTCGAAGAATTATTTTAAACAGTTACATTTTTTTCAGAGTTCAGATTAAAGACTGAAACGATCAATGATCGGGACATGCATCTTACAATCACGTGGTAACTTCGAGCGACCTTTACCCCCTCCCCTCCCCCGGCCCCCCTCCCCCCTAGGAACGTTTGTGTTTTATGCTGCGAATAAGCGTTACAATTCGTCTTTTCCTTTCACTTTGACTTTCCTAGTCGTATTCTTGGTTTCACCTCTACTCACGAATTCCTGAAAGTCTTTGTTATTCTTAACGTGTCTCGCCGCGCGCGACACGATTCTCACAAACTCGTCCACGTCGAAACTGTAATTTGTGAATTTCGCGTGAGCTCCGCCATCCGGATGGGTTCCCTTGAAAAAATAAAAAATTAATAAATTGACCGACAGGTTGTGTTAATTTTCCAGTCAATTTAATTAATATAATTATTCATCAACTGTGGCGTTTATTTACCGGATCTTGCTGTACCAGTTTCTCGTCGTTTTCCCACGTGAAATACTTGACGCCTCGCAATCGCGCGAGATCCTTGTAGCAACTTGCATCTTCGCAGTTGTATCTGCGTCGTAAGATTCGTAATAAATTGCGCGAAGAATATTATCGTGATATAATTAGAGAACAATTTTTCAGCAGTTATAAATACTTACAACTCGAACATGGCTGCCCAATCGGGAAGGAACATCGCGTGAGTCAATCCGGCGCCATGAATTCCTATAAAAACATCGGTGTTTCTCGTGATTTCCAGCTGCTTCTTGAAAGGCATGTCCCTGTTGTAAACAACCTACAAAAAAACGAATGAGTTTGTTGTAAGAAATAAAATTATTGATGAAAGAAGATTTCTTCGAATACTCACTTTTTTCACGCGATACTCAGGGTTTTTCTTTAGAGCATCGACGAGGTCGTCCTCGTTCAAAATTTTCCGGTACCGCGTGTCTCTGCTCAGAAGTGTCACCCGGATTCTCGAAGATTTTCTGTCGTGCAATGGTATTCGCAGGCGATGCAAAATGTGCTCGCTGAAAGCCTTGAACAATCCGCTCTTCTCGCAGCCGTAAATCTGAAAAGAAAGTAATACTTTATGATTCTAGTGCAAAAAAATTGACGAATGTTATAAATATTCACGGTCTGCAGAGACGTTATAAGAGAAACTTTTTGTGTATGTGTTACAATAGGTATATTTTATACTAGGCTAATCACACGCGCTGGCGCGCGTGCCCGAGATGCTTTTGCGCTGCTGCGCTCTTATAAAGCTTTAAAAGGGTAAATCGCAACTAAACCGATTTTTTTTTCAAAATATCGACTTTTAACCTATACCATCGTTCTCAAGTCGTATATTCTACCCCTGAAAACACCGGTTACAACCCTTTTTTAGTTGATTTTGAAAAAAAAAATTTTTGGCCGAACAGTTTGTCAGAAATCGTAGATCTGGCCGCCGGGCCGAAAACCGCCCAAATCGGGGTCACGAAATTTATTTTTTCAAAATATCGACTTTTAACCTATACCATCGTTCTCAAGTCGCATATTCTACCCCTGAAAACACTGGTTACAACCATTTTTTAGTTGATTTTGAAAAAAAAAAATTTTGTTCGAACAGTTTGTCAGAAATCGTAGATCTGGCCGCCGGGCCGAAAACCGCCCAAATCGGGGTCACGAAATTTATTTTTTCAAAATATCGGCTTTTAACCTATGCCATCGTTCTCAAGTCGCATATTCTACCCCTGAAAACACTGCCATCAACCTTTTTTAGTGGATAAAAAAAAAATATGATATTTGACAGAACTGTTAAAGTTATCAAGGACAAATGAACCTGGACTCGGTCTGAGAGTCCCTGCCAATCACAGCTCGAATAGTTTGCTAACAATGCTTTCCGTTACTCATGAACTTTTTATAAGAGGGATTGTCTTAATCGGTATTTAAATGTTCAGTCGTAAGTGGATCAACTCACAAGCGGCGTGTTATAGTAGAGGCCGAAAATCATTCGAGGCAACAGAGGTAGCACCAAGTTCCGGAAGCAAACGGTTTTCCCGCGAAAAGTCTTCAGGTCCCACAGCGGATTGCGGGTGAACGCTTCGAAAGTGTCCTGGAACGCCGAGCGATAGCTGAAAGTAGAACGGGCCATTTTTCAATATTTATTTATTTTCATTGCCTCGCGCTAAACGGTCTTGCAGCCGGAATAGAGAGTGTCCGGCAAAAACTCTCACCGGTTTGCCTCTTTGGCTATCTCGCGCTCGGCTCCGCGCGAGCGTTCGTACGTGACGACTGACATTACCTGTAGCTTTCCCAGATCATAACGTGATTATCCGTGTCGAAGGTGGACGGGTGCGAGAGGTTCACGTGGAGCGAAGCGTACAGATTGAAAAAATCGCAGAAGTGGTGGTATAGATTTACTGCTGCAACAGAGACGAACTATAGAATTTATTGTGACAAAATTTGGAAGAAAAAAAAGTGCAATTTGCGCAATGCCTGTTTTGCATGGTCTTGAAAACTCACTTGCGTCAATTTTCATGATGAACGTTGGCTTGTCAATGACCACGTCGCAATCGCCCTCGATTATAGGCCTTCTGGGCAATCTTTGGAAATTTCGCACCTCCGGTCCCCATGACTGAAGCGCGCTTATGTGGTCTGCATTGTCCTTGAGCCTCTGGTCGTTCATTCTGTTCGAAAACATATGAGAAACATTTTAACTGTTATTAATTGTTTCTTTACGATGATGTCTTATGTAGTGTGGTTTGAATAAATGAATTTCCTATTCTTACGTGCAATATCCTCCGATTTGGCCCTCCTTCAACACATCCATTTTGTATCTTATAGGCTCATTCCTGTGCACGAGATCCGTGAAATTAATCATGATATTTCTGCCTCTGCAGAATCTCAAGTGTTCCGAGCACTCGAAACTCGAGTCGTCCTAGACAAAATATTAATTAGAAAAATACATTTAATCGATGATTTTTTTCCCTAATATAATAAAAGTTTTTTTGACACTTACAAGAAAGAGTGGCTCACAGAGTACCATCATCTCGTTTCTCTGATCCCTTACGTAGCCAAAGTCGCCTTGCGCATAAAACGTGTCGATCTGAGCCTTTTTCGTTGCGACCCATCCCTTGTGATCTCCAGGGCAGTTGGGAACAGAAAATGCATTTTCCGGTTTACAGCTGTGCTCGTAACCCCAACACGCTTTAGTGTCCAGATGTTCCTTCACAGAAGAGACACATAAAACATTATTCCATTGCATAAAAAAATATCCACTAATTGTCGCCAGAATATGAGAGTATCAATCACTGATTGAGTAATTTAAAAATCAATAATATATATTTTAAACTGAAGTTCAATATTACTACTCAATATATCCAATTAAAAATAAAATCATAAAATTGAAATAATGGTTCGCAAACTTAATCAGCATACCTTATAAGGGCAGGTCGAATCGTTTCGGCACTCGTCGGCGATCTTCGGAAAGGAGTTGAAATAATATTTCAAATGATTCGGATGAAGGTCAACGTCCCGATAAGACGGATCGCACTGTCGTTCCTGCTGGTCGGAGGTCGCGGCGGTCACGAGGATGCGAGAGGCGATAATGAACGAGCCAACGACGACGATAAACGATCCTCCTGTCGCCATCGTCGTTGCTCCTCGAGAGGCTGAAAACGAATGCCGAGCTTAAATATTACAGTAGGCAAGAGCACCGACCGGAAGTCGTTCACCACTCCGGCGTTCCGTCCGCTATGGTGGTATACACAACGACGCGACGTACGTACGCGGGGGACTAAGGAAAAAAAACGAGACAGGGGAAGCGAAGGTGTACAGAACGCATGGGAAAGGAAGGAGCTGCTGAACAGGTGGGTGTATGACCTCACTGCCGGTGCAAAGAGTAGGAGTTGAAGATTGAATTTATTAAACGATGACTATGATTCTTATAACGCCAACCGGTATTGTTTGCATCACGACCCATTTTCGATTAGTAATACTTTTATCCAAATAATAATAATATAAACAAATTAGTTTAATAACCGGCTTATAAAAATTGATACATTAATGATAATAAAAAAAATAACGCATGGCTTACCGCCAAATTTGTTAAAACCGTTACAAAAAATATTATCCGAAATGTAATTATTAAAAAAAACACGAAAAAAAAGGGTGCCAAAAATTAATTTAAGGGACACGATCCACGGTCCACGAAAAAGGGTGCGAATGGCCAAATCGAAAAAAAAAAGTTACAAATCACATTACGAAAAAAACTGCTAAAATATTATTATTGACTGTGTAAGAACGACGATTTTCCAGATATTCATTGACACCTTCGCCCATCCCCGGTTACAAAACGTTTTACCGAGAATGACAAACCGTGCGGCGCGAGACTGACCACACGAGCATGTAGGCTTATTCATTCACGCGCATGCACGCCCACCCGTTCGTTTATACCGCCGGCACGTAATATCGACGTGTAGGCCGTGTACGTAAGCCCCGCTAATGCGTGTCAAGCCCGAAGACGATGGTCTCGAGTGTGGTAAAACGTTGGCGATGTCTCGCTGCGAAAAACGTGTAAATTTCAAAACGGACAAATGAAAAATGATTACAACGAGTCCCGACGTCCCGAGGAATTCCCCGCGTGCACTTTGCTAGGATAACCGGCTCGCCTTGACCGTTTCAAGCTCGAACGCCGCACTCCTCCAATTTGCTCGTGGAATGCGATTGCACTGCGTTAAAATGCACAACAATGGAAAAAAATTATAGCAATTTTTTTGGGATCACCTCGTTAAATCGGAAATATAATATAATATAATACTCGAAATAAAGATAATTTTTCGAAGAAAAAAAAATGTTTAGATACATGTTGATATTAAGTATATATTTTACAAACTTACTCATTTTTCTGAGGTATCTTTGGCCGAGAGAATTTTCGCGGCTGCCCGGATATCGACTTTCGCACACGTCTCCTGCTGTTGGTGCCGCTGCTGCTGCTGCTGCTGCTCGTTTCTCACTCGTTCGTCGAGCATCTGACTTTTACTTGTTTCCCTGTTTCACTTTCACGTTCTCCTCTCGATCGTACGTGCGATCAGCTGTTTCGCCGGTTGCAGGCTGCACGGATAAACCGACGACGCGACGTCGCGCGGCGACTGCGTTCGCGTGGATTTTTTTGTGAGAAGTTCGCGAGATTTCCAGGTACCGTGGATTCTCCCGTTTCCAGGGAGTCGCTACGCTTCGCGGGATCCGATTGTCCGCGTGCCCTTCATGGAGGGGAATCGATTTTCGAGCAGGTATAAAACCCCCGTCCGCCGGGGACGATTTCAACTCGCGAGGATTTACGTCGAATCTCGGACCGAATCCTCTGGTGGCTGAGTGTCGAACTTCTGGCGATTTCCTGGAGAATATTGTTCCGGATGCGAGGAACCGCTTGTAGCGACGGTCGGTAGCGTCGGGCGTATCATTCGTTGATACCGCACAGTGAGGCATCTGGAATCATGAAGATGCTATCAGTAATCATCAAAATAATAAATAAGCAGCGCTGTTCTTATAAAAAATAGTTCAATATTTATTGAATTTAATCAGTTCATCCCTTTTTCCTTATTTGTGATTTTTTAAAAATATTCTACCGTACATTTTGCAATTGTGCGACGAAAGTGATTAATGATAATTATGTATTTTGACCTAGAATAAATAAAGATTTCTTGAATGTTGCCAGTTTGAATTAAAGCGGAAAGTTTCTTTTTCTTATAAAAATCTTTCTAGGTATAAAACGAACACATAAAAAGTTTCACAATTCGTATTATTACTGCAAGTGCGAACGCACCAGGTATATAGAGGCTGCATTTATGAGTCATAAAATGTCGCGATGAATGTTCTTAGATATCGCCACTGTTTGTTGTTGTCCTCAGAGCAATTCTATCTGCAACAGTTACAACGTAAACTCCCTGGAGAAAACGGTAACCGACTGCAAACTGCGAAGTTGATCGATAGATCCGAATCGCGTTGCCACTTTTACCACGACCTTGGTTATCATTGCTGACGCCACGTGTGCTTTTGTATAATAGTCAAGATCACCCGGCATTTTTAATAATAGGTCAATGAAGCAACTGTAGATCGTTAAAACACACGACGATGCTATTATTTCTTTTATCTGAATCTTTTTTTTATCGAGTTATAGAGATTTAAGGAACTAGGGAAATGACGCGCGCTAACGCGCAAATGGCAATGGCAAATTTCCCGCTGATTCCAAAAACGACAGGGGTTTGCCCGAAAAATCGAAAATTCGAGGAGAAAAATGCGAAAAGCGATTTTTTTTTACAAACAGTCAAATTTCGCGATATTAAACAACAAACTACTGCCGGTTTCCCAATGACCAATCAGATGCTGAATAAATCGACAACAATGGTGGCTCACGAACATTTCAATAGAGGATTATTGGAATCATTCAATAACCCCAAACCCAGCTGAAATTATCTAGACACCTTCTATCCGGCTTTGGTAAATATTTCACTCCCTTTAAAACTTTTCTGAAATAAAAAATGTCGATATCAATTATGATTGTAAGTGTAATTTTGATTTGACACCTTTTCAGTGTCACTAAACCAAAAACATGTGGTCACTATTAATCGGTACCCAATTTGTGTTGTCGAGTAGGCTTATCTTGATCTTTTCTCGAGTCACGACTTTCAAAAAAAAAAAAAAAAAACGAAACAACTCATCCATGGCAATTTCCTACGCCGAAGTTTGTACACCCTATTATTAAGGCACATCTAGAAAAAAACAGGGTGCCATGAGGCTCCGTTAGAATCCAAGCAGACAGGTTTGTTGATCAGATTTGCTCCAACTGGCGCACAATCTGACATCCGATCCGCACCCTCAGTCAGTTACGTGCTTCGTTGTACCATCGATTGCCGCAAATGATACATTAGGCGTTTTTTTCTCAACTCGTGCCATTGAGTAAAATTTAGTATAAATTATGTACACAGAAAAAAATGTAATTGCCCTCAATATCGATCGGTGCAAGTTGTTTATAAAGTGTATTTTTTTTTCTAAATCTCGATCACTTCATCTCGGGACTTTGTAAACGCAACGACTTGCTCCAGATGTACACGGTCCACGGCATAAAACTGGAGAATTGAGAGGAAAGAAGAAATAGATCTTACTTCGGATTCAATTTTGAATCGGCCTCTTCTTGCCAATACTGAAACAACGAAAAGTGATGCGCTTTCGCGTGATTTTACTCGTGGGAACGTTCGTTCCTCTTTCCGTAGTATTGGGTGACAGAAGTGATATGATCGTCAAAATCGCGAATGAGTCGTGGATATCACCGGAAGATTTCGAGACGATGTTGCAGGTTTCCTTCAACACGTCCGAGTGCTGCAACGTTTTTGTCTACGGCAAGTAAACAAAAAATTGTAATCGAACGACGCTTGAGGCAGAATAAGTAAAGCAGGAAGAATAAAAAATACATTTATTTCTCATCTCCCAGGTAACTCTGCGGCTATTGAGAATATTTTCAATGAATTCGTGAGATTTTATCCGTACGAGTATCAATTGAACGCCATGACATACAATTGCACCGGTTATCTAATGATTTCTTCATCGACAGATAAAATTGTAAAGGAGATGAGAAGGCGAGTCATGAAAAAGAGTAACACGATCATTTGTGAATTTATCATTGAACCGTTTGAAAACTTAATCAAATTATATCTGGAATATATTTTTATTCAGAGTTCCGACATTAATATCGACTACGGAAGTTTTATTTATTGTCAACGACGACGTTAAAAATGATTCTGAGCTCCTCGACGTCTCGGTCTATCAGAATTCGAAGGTCAATATCGTATCTCGAAACGGTCTGTGGTCCATTTCGGAATTTTTTTTGTCGCCGAGAGTATTCAAACAAGTTTCGAGGTGAGAAAGTAACTTCAATTTACAAATCGAATGAGCAAATTGGATCTATCATTGCTAAATTTGATAATCCTGACATGACAGCTACGACCAGATGACGCATCATCAAGGTATCCTCGATCTTCAGGGTCGAGAATTGCGAGCCTCGACATTTTACAAACCTCCCTTGTGCTATCTGAAGACCATACATCGCGCAGCGAACGGGACTAACAGGGAATTCTTCGACACTCGAAATCGTAAGAATCAAACTGACAAGCTGATCGCTGAAATTGTTTTCATTCACTGATTGTTATACAATTATTGATAGAATCCGAGCTCGATGGAATTGAGGTGAAGTTGTTTATGTTGATAGCCAATCGACTGAACTTCACGTGGACGATCCGAAGACCAAAAAATGGTGCTCGGTTAGTAAACCTGCTTCCTAATTAATTTCTATTTTTCACAAAGGTATTTTTTATTTCACAATGATTGCGATTTAGATATGGCAAACGCAATGGAACAAATTGGGTGGGCGGTTTGGTCGGTGAAATTTTTCACAAAGAAGTGGACATAGCGTTTGGCGGTGTTTGGATCGTCCTTGACCAATATCCGTTTGCAAATATGTCGCACCCTTGGACGCACCTCTCCGTGCGTTTTTTGGTGCCGAGACCAAAGCCCCACAGGAGCTTCTGGGCACTAGTGAAACCACTGAGCCCCAATGTTTGGTACACTGCTCTCCTTTCCCTCCTTGTTCAGAGCATATACGTCCGCACGAGAGCACAATTCGATCCACGAATTCCTAAAAGTAACAAATATAGTTTGAATGAATATAATAAAAAGATAAATTAACAACATTATTACTGCTCGTCCCAGCAGTAATTGTTGCAGTAATTTTCAAATAATTCTCCAGGGTTTCGGAGTTTTGCAATTGCGTGGACGGAAATGCTGGGTCGTCTGGTTGGGTCCTACGCGCCCAGGAGCATGCGAGGCCTCAGGTTGGACTTCCAACTCTGGCATTTTTTTGGAATTCTCCTGGCGACGTGCTATTCAAGCAATCTGGCGGCAAGATTGGCGAGTGTGGGTTTCGAGAAAAGGTGATTCCTTCGACTCCTGAATCTTCCTAAACAGCGGTTCATCGTATTAAAAAATATAGTTGAATATTTTTGTACAATCACATAGTTATTATTATAATTATAGGATTGACACTGTACGCGAATTCATCGATCAAAATTTGACGTGGGGCGTGGAAGGTCCAACACCCACATTTCCGCTGTATTTTAACGTAAATGTAAGCCCAACGATACTACATGCGACTAATTAACTGTAATATATTTCCGTTGAGCATGTTTGGAATTAACTGATTGCTGGTTTAAAAGGACCGATACGCTGGTCAATTTCCATCGCGGTATCAGAAAGAAACAAACGAGACCGAGAGGCACGATAAAATCTTAAGCGGAAAATATGCAATTATCGGCAGAATCTTGGGTTCAACGTTCATTCCAGAGGAAACTGTGCGAGATGAAGACTTGATAGTGGGTGACAATTTCTGATACACATAAATTCACATTTCACGAAAATTTGATTGTGAATGAGACTAGATGACATTTTTATCACATATTTTGTTTGAAATTCTGTGGTATTTAACATTATGTATTAGGGTTACAGACTCATGAACGAAGCTGCGGGTGGATTTTCGACGACTTTTTTGGTCCAAGCTTGGCTTTTGCCATCGGTAGACAGGGTAAAGTTAATAATTATATCCTCCACTTGCAACAATAACAACAAACTGTAATACCAGCAATATTAGCTAAACGTAATATTTGTCGGATGTACAAGGTGATGCTCGATCTGCTGGCGGCAGGTATAGTGCAGTACCACATCGACGACGTTCTCCACAGACGGACGAAAAACGTACTGCGCGAAGTTCTGTTCGAGTACGACGGCAACGATGGATTTCCAAGAGTTCTAGACCTCACGCCGCTCGGCGTCGGGTTTTCCATTCTTATTTTTGGCCTTTTTCTTTCTACTCTAACATTTTATCTCGAAGTCAAATTCGGCAGCGACAGAAAAACGATGTGCGAAGTTCTAGCGGAAATTGAAAAAAATCGTCATAAGGGAAAAAAATCATCATTGCAGGTCGGCGAACTTAGAAGAACACGTAAATTTCTTGTGTTAAAGAATTGGAGTAAAAACCAACGTCGATTCCCTATGCAACAAAGAAATTGAAAACGTTAATAAAACTGGAAAATGCAACTGTAGCGAATACAAAAATTCATACTTTCCGATGCCCTAACCAAATGAACCTCGCGTGTCTCTCGCAAATCAAGTTTTGCACTGGAATGTCCATCGACCGCGACTTACAACAAGTTTTTCCGTGTAATCTCCCTTGGAATCCGGAAAGTTTAGTTACCTGTGCAAACAACTGGTCGATCGATCGTCAGAAATAGCGTATTTGTTCGAGTTTAACGGACCTACCCATGACTATCGATTATGCCAAAGTTGAGAAGGTCGTCAAATTGTGGTATTCAAGAGAAATATAGATAACATTTCTAATGTGCAAACCTATCTCGTGGCGCAGAGACGATCAGTCGACCCGATCACCGATCACTTCTCTCGTGGACACAGAAAAAGCACGTCTGTTTTTTGATCACCAAATCAGCAATGACAGTCTTAAATTTCTGTGCTACAATTATCGCGGGGACAGTTATTACTTTTTTCGTTGTATCCGCAGAAAATAATTACATAATGATCACCGAGAATGACTCGTGGTTATCTCCGGAGAATTTCTCAATTATGATCGACGCATCGTTAGAAAAATCCTGGTGCTCAAACGTTTATGTCTCCGGTAAGAAAAATTACGGAACACATTGTGATTGGCATACAATGACTTGTTCTTATGGGTATCAATTTAAGGTGATTCTGGAGCGGTTGAAGCGATCTTTACCGATTTCGTGAAAATGTATCGTCGCAGCTATGTTATAATGAAAAGAGATTATAACTGTGAAGGCTATTTAATGATATCTACTTCAGCAAAGCAACTCCGGACAGTCTTAGAAATGCAAGTCGACAAGTTAACAGAATTCAAGTTCTATGAAAATTCAGTACCCTTGAATCGCATTGCGTTTTTTGTGAATTAAGCGTTCCGATGAAGACCTCAACGGAAGTTTTTGTCATCATTGACGATAACATTGGCGAGTCGTCAGTACTCTTTAACGTTTCCATGTACCAGGAGGCGAGCACGAACATCGTCACGCGAAATGGACTGTGGACACTTTCGGAAAATTATTTGGAAACTCGAGTTTTTAAAAAGATTTCGAGGTAATTACACGAACCCTACGGTTATATTTAAACAATTGAAGGTAATCAAATATCATCAATGAAGTCCCCAGAAGATGGTGCAGAAAAGAAAAATCGTGAACCTTCAAGGCCGAGAATTGCAGGCAGCAGCATTCTACCAACCACCGTTTTGCTACTTACAAACAACGGTCAATCGAACTGTCAAAGGGATTGAAGGGCAATTCTTTATCGCCGATAGCAGTAACAACAATTACAGTTTCATTAAATAAATCATAATCAATCAAAATCATTACATTTTTTCTAATGCTCCAGAACCGTCAGAAGAAGATTCCGAACTTGATGGTATCGAGATTCAGTTGTTTCTCCTAATGGCAGAACGCTTGAACTTCACATGGATGATCAGGCGGCCTACCAATTATTATCGGTGAGTAAAAAAATTCAATACTCTTCGATCAAGACCAAAAAATAAGAAAATAATATTATAACTCTTAGACTTGTAAAGGATTCAACTTTTATCTTAATAATCCACTAATTAAGATATGGTCGGCGAAACGGTTCAACTTGGTACGGTGGAATGATCGGTCAAATTTACCGTAAAGAAGTGGATATAGCGTTCACTAACATATGGATGTTCTACGATCAATATCTATTCGCGAATATGTCTCATCCGTGGACACAATTGGGCATAAATTTCTTGGTACCAAGGCCGAAACAGTACAGGAGCTTCTGGGCACTTCTTAGGCCATTTTCTCTCCAAGTCTGGGTTGCAATTTTGATAATGCTGATCGTTCAGAGCATTTATATCCACGCGAAAGCGAGGCAAAGCTCAATAATACCAAAAAGTATGAGGATCTTAAGTTGAGCAAGTGACTAGATGAAATATTGTTGTGCATAAGTAGGACTTCACGTTGTAATTATTTGTTAGGGTTTCAAAGCTACTTCGCAACGTTGACAGAATTGATGGCGCGATTGTTGGGTATTTGGGTGTCCGCAAGAATTGAAGGTATCATCATCAGCTTCAGCTTTGGCACTTCATTGGCATTCTCTTGGTGACGGCTTATTCGAGCAACTTGGCAGCAAGTTTGGCAAATGCTACTTACGAGCCGAGGTAAGTTGATGGTATTTTACGATAAATTATATTTTTGTCGACCGAAATATTTTTTTGAACGATGACTCCTTTTGTCACTGCAGAATCGACACCTTGCAGGATTTCTTCGCGGCAAAATTGAAATGGGGCAGAGAAGAGCCCGATCCGTATTTCGCACAATACTTCGACGAAACCGTGAGTAAACGTCTTTGTGTTTATGTGATTGACAACGTTAAAATAAACGACATGAACTTTGAGAGTTTTCGAATTCAATCATGCATCTGTTTGTAGGATCCTTACGGCAAGCAATTCCGAAATCTTTACGAAAGGGAGAAAGATGGGGCCGAACGACACAGAAAAATTTTGGCAGGAAATTACGCAATTATCGGCAGAGTAATAGGCAACATGTTCTTCACGGAAAGTCCTATCATTGAGGAAGATTATAAAGTGAATAGAGTTTATTTCACTGAAGGTTTTTTCGTTGAGACACCATGTTGCATGTCCCAAAATCGAAGGCTACCATTGTTTTAGTTGTGCTTGCCGCACTTGGCACTAAAATGTTAATATGGCGTCTCTAAGTTTGACGAGTTCATTGCCTAATTTGTTTATGAGTGTTACAGAATTACAGAGTCATGAGAGATCACGCTGGCAAACACTTCACGGTGTTTGCTGTTCAGTCTTGGCTTGTGGAACCCATAAGCAAAGTACGAGACATTTATTGTATCGTATCGATTAATTCAAGTGCAGTACACTCTGTCCAATTTTCTTGCCACCAGTTTTGTCAGATATTCTCTAATGTATATTTAGCCAACTGAGACAACCAAATGGGTTGTACCTTCAATCGAGAGTCTACTGTGCTAAACAATTATTAACTATTTAGAGAATCAGAAACTATTAAATATTGTCCTTCGAAAACAGGTGCTACTTAGACTGCGAGAGTCTGGCATAGCGTACTATCATCTTCTCGACGTCATTCACAGACGCACGGTAAACGGTGCTCGGGAAGTTTTCGTCGAGCACGACGTCCGCCTCGGGATTCCAAGAGTTCTCAAGCTGACGCCACTCGGCGCCGGATTTTCTTTGCTCTTTTTTGGTCTGACACTTTCGTCCATCGTGTTTTACCTTGAGCTCAAAAGCGTCGGCGCAAAAAGCTTCATCAGCCAGGTCTTACGATGGATTAGAAAAAATCGCAAAATTCAGTGCGCTGAGAAAAGTACGAGAAAACTTTGATGTTCTGCGTTGAAGCGATTAAGAGGGCAACAATAAGGTGATGCTTTGAATAAAAAAAAAAGATTAGTCGTTTAATGTAAGTCACGTTATGTTTGGTTATACATATGTCGACGCTATGTACAAGAGCTCCCTGTCAATGGAATTAAAAACTAAAATTAATTGAAACGGAATATTTCGTAAGATACGAATATCTAGAATTTTTCCTGTATTAATTATTTATCCACACTTTTTTACATCATTTTTTCGCAGACGCGTTTCAACCTTTCACAGACTATCAAACTAATTACGAAGCGTCGTTGTTGTTGTTGCATCGAGTTTTCCCTCCGGTCCATTAAGCCTTATGAACGTCCCATTATTCAAGAGGCGACGTTGTCTACTGCGAAGTGTGATATGTAAACCGCTCGACCCGGTCAGGCCTTTTTAATTCAACGATTAAGTGCATTCCACGTGCACGGTGATTATTTTACTAATTAACGTTAATGGCGACCGTTAGTTATTGAGTTAAGCAGGCACATGATCGTGCTAAGCAGCAGTGAAACGTATCTCGAAATGTGAAATATCGATCCACGCTCATGGTACTCGTTCTGTCGACATGTAGACTTACAGTTAGTGATATTCGCTCGTCGTACTCGATAGTGTACTTGGTGGATGTTTTTCTGTGAACACCGCATCTGAACCATTTCCGCCATGAATTGGTTCGCCATTGAGCTCGCGGGCTCGTTGATTTGTGTTGCCGTTGTATCGGCCGACAGGAGCTATATCATGGTAGATGCGGCAAGGGAATCGTGGATATCGATGGGAAATTTGACGACTCTGCTGCAAGTGTCGTTTAATATATCCAAGTGTTGCAATGTTTATATTTCCGGCAAGTGAATGAGCGGTCACGTGTAAATCTGTAGTTAAAGAACGGTAACATGTAGGTTGGAAAAGATGCATTGTTCGTTAATTGATTTTCAGGTCAATCAGCGGGAACGGAATATCTTTTCAACGAATTTTCGACGATTTATCCCTACGAGTACGTCGTAAATAGTAGAACTTACAATTGTGACGGCTATTTTATGATTTCCGACTCGGTTGACAAACTGGTGGCTGGCATCAAAAAGCAAGTTGAGATATTTGTATTTGTAATGTTTTTTTTATATCATCTAAGAAACTTCGCATTTTTTGGTGTATCTATTTAGGGTCCCGACAGTTATCTCGGACACTGAACTTTTGGTTATCGTTGATGACAATGTCGAAGGATCGGCAGGGATCTTTGATGTCCTATTGTACGAGAATGCGAATGTCAATATCGTTGCGCTTAATGGTCTGTGGTCTCTTTCGGAAAATTTCCTGAGGCCACGTGTGTTCAAAAAAATGTCGAGGTTAGGAAAAATAAAAATATAAAAATCGAATTTTAACGTTCCATCGATTGATGAACCACGATATTATAAGTATCATCCAACCATTCGGACAAACCGGCTTTGTAGAAAAGTCAGCAGTTTTATTAACTGAGTTAAAGTAAAATTAATGTCATTTTAGACACGTTGAAATGGTACATAAAAGAGGAATCGTTGATTTCGAAGGTCGTGAATTGCAAGCTGCAGCATTGACGCAAGCGCCGTTGTGTTATTTGAATACAACAGAGAGAAGAACCGTCAATGGTGTCACAGCCGACTTCTTCGTGACAAAAGATGGTAAGAATTTCAATTAGTTCTTCAGAAACTCTTGACCATTAGTTTCCTTGAAAAAATATTGATCCCTGCTAGAAAAGTTTTATGCAACCTGCTAAATCGTCATAAAAATAAATATTAGCTTTTAATGAACAATCGCCACGTTGTTTTGCGCAGAAACAGAAATGGACGGCGTGGAACTGAAGTTATTTCTACTGATCGCCGAAAGATTGAATTTTACATGGTCCCTGAGACGGCCTGACCCTGCTGAACGGTTAGATCGACTATCGATTTATCGTCTCGACGATATTTTATTCACTTTTCGAATCGATTCAATAGATACGGCATGCCAAATGGAACGCATTGGAATGGTGGTGTGATCGGCTTGATGGCTAAGAAAGAGGTGGACATTGCATTCGGAGCCATATGGCTCACAGCGGAGACCTATCGTTTTGTCAATGTGACCACACCGTGGGCTACTCTGGACATACGTTTTTTGGTACCAAGACCAAAGCCCCATACGAGCTTTTGGGCACTAACTAGACCGCTGTCACCTGAAGTTTGGGTCACAATTCTTGCTATGGTCATAGCCCAGAGTATTTACGTTTACACGAGCGCTTGGGTCAGCCCACGAATAACAAAGAGTAACATATAAGTTTTAACGTTAAATAATCAACTGACAAGAGTATGATACGTATTTTATGTTAGGATTACTGAAGTTTTTCGGTCTCTGACACCGGGTTTAATATTGTTCCAGGATTTCAGAGTTTTACCGTAACATGGACAGAACTAATGGGACGCTTAGTCGGCACATGGGCACCGAGAGAGATGCACGGTCTTAAACTGCAATTTATACTGTGGCACTTTATAGGTCTCCTGGTGGTAACTGCGTACTCGAGCAGCCTTGCAGCCAATTTGACGAACTTGCGCTACGAGGACAGGTAATTTCCTTGCCGATCAGGGTGGTCAACATAATCTGTTATTGGGAATGTCTGCTTGAATGATTTATCACTTGAACTCTATCTCACCTTTCATGATGACAGGATCGATACTCCCCGTGATTTCGTAAGAGCAAATTTGTCATGGGGCCGAAAATACAACGTCATGGTCGACTATCTGTTTGAGCATCATGTAGGAAAATCTTTTGGAATCAAGAAGACAATTAGGTTTGTAAAAGTATTTCTGAATAATTATGTTCTTCCTTGCAGGATCACTATAGGAAACGTTTCCTTGAACGATTCTTACTGGAAAAGACCGACGAGGATAGACACCAAAGAATTTTGAAGGGCAACTATGCAATAGTCGGCAGCACGCTTGGATCGGTCTTCTTTCCAGAGGAGGACGTTCAACCCGCCGATTTAAAAGTAAATTTTTCTGTTGGAAAAATGAATAAGTAAAATATCTGGGATTTCCGAGTGTTTGGCGCCAGTTAATTTTTATATACGTGACAAATAAATGTTAGAAAATGTTATTATTGTCTAACTATCTCATCCCCCCACTTTTACAGTACTTCAGACTTATGAAGACGTCCTTGTGCAAGTATTACACGGTTTTTGTAGTTCAGCCATGGCTATTGGAATCCGCAGACCAGGTAAGTCGAACCAAAAGTATTGTGTCCCAAACTATGGCGGGCTGAAGCAAATGCGATAGAACGAACTAATTATATTTTCCGCAATGCAAAAGGTTATGCTCTGGCTGAATGAGGGCGGCTTGGTGCGTTACCACGTGGACGACATTATTCACAGGCGCGCGGGTAGTGCACTTCGGGAAGTTATGATCGAACACGATGGTTACGTGAAAGGAGCGAGGGTTCTGAAGCTAACTCCTCTCGCCGCGGGGTTTTCGATGTTCCTAGTGGGACTTGCTATTGCGACTGTGACATTCTGCGTCGAACTCTATTCCGCCAGCAGAAAAAAATCCATACGCCACGTACTGACTGATATTAAGAAAAATCGTGACGTTCGGAGTGGCACGGAATCCACGAGAAGAAGCAGTCATAGGATTTCCGAAGCGCCGAATGGAAAAGAATACGGTTATACATTTTTGCTTGAAAATTAATATAATCGAAAAATTCTTTAAGATGACGACACACAAAAATAACAAGTATTTAAATCTGATATGAGTAATGTGCTTTTTTTAGATGTGGCGCAGTATGACGCGTTACTGGTATTAAAAAATAAAGCATTCGAGTCAACGGAACAAAAAAGTGCTAATACAAGAATTTATTTACCTTGAATAATCGACAAAACTGTTTTCCAGCGTGTTCAATACAATACATAAAATTATGTATGTAAAGACAATCCACGTGGTATGCAAGCTTTTGAACGTCTTTGTAAATTACATTATGTTGGCATGTAAGGCAATAAAGTACTTGTATTTCGAACTGATAACAAATGGGTCAAGTCTTCCTGTACAAAAATACAGCAGCGATAGTGCCTCACAGTATAAGTCCCTATAATAATAAAGTTGACATATACATCTTAGGCTCAAGAGCTGTACATGGTCACTTTACTCGATCACGTCAAGCCAATACTTAAGAAACTATGCAATCTTCACTGGATTGAAGTAACACGAGTTAAGTACATGGTTGTCGGTGAGTGAAGAGCTTTATAAGAAGATGCGTAATATCGATTGATGTTCACGGTATATAAGGCACAAAATCGATTGACCTTTTCCCAGTACTTTGGAAAAGTGTGTTCGCACGACTGGTTGTCCTATTTTCTTGTGTCCCTTGTTCAATACGATGTTAAATAACGATTAATCATGAGCTGGTACGCCATTATTATTATTATGGCCTTATGTAGTCCATTGACCGGGGTGCTGGCTGACAAACGTGACATCATAATCCAGACCGTCAGAAAATCGTGGATATCAATAGAAAACTTCGACGCGATGCTACAAGCTTCGTTGAACTCGTCGCAATGCACGAACGTTCAAATTTCCGGTAAGTAAAATACCGATTGAACTATAATAAATGAAAACTACAATTTTTTTTAGAGAATTAATGAACTTGTAGTTTTATAATAGGTTCGTCAGTGGCGACAGCGAATCTGTTTAACGAATTTGTGAGAATTTATCCAAACGAGTATACACTGAATGTGGGATCTCTGGAGTGTGACGGTTATCTCACGATCTCTACGTCCGTGGACGAACTGATAATTGGGCTGGAAAAGCAAGCTGATAGTTTATCAAATTGACACTGGCCTCGCGGGCCACGTTTCGATTATTATTATTTTTTCTTTCATTTAGAATACCAACGACGATCTCATCGACTGAAATTTTATTTATCGTTGACGATGATATTGACGTCTCATCGAAGATCTTCAACTCCTCGTTGTATCAGAATGCGAATGCCGATATCGCCGCTCGAAACAGTCTTTGGACACTCTCGGCGAATTATTTAGAACCGAGGGTATTTAAAAAAGTGTTGAGGTCAGAGAATTCTACATATTAAATATTTTATGTATTAACTAAAACTGGGTAAAAATGACAAATTTTGCATATGATTCTAATCGTAGCTTCCCCAGGAAAAGAAATTTGGAAGGATTAATGGATTTTGAGGGCCGAGAATTGCAAGTCGCATCGTTTTACAATCCTCCATTCTGCTATCTGCGGACAACGGTCAATCGAACTGTTAAGGGTATCGAGAGAGAATTCTTTGTCGCTCAGAGCGGTAAGACGTTGTTTCATTGCTAAGCATAATCAATAAAAATATTCAATTAAAGATTCATGTATGTCGCACAAGGAGCAAAAGGATTGTGGTGATAGAAGTACGAAGCCTTTCTAATAAAAAATATTCTTGATTATTTCTAAGCAGAAGAGGAACTAGATGGGGTAGAGATGAAGATATTTATGTTAATCGCCAAATCATTGAATTGCACGTGGTCGATCAGAAAACCCAACAGTCCTCACAGGTTCGTTGCCAAAAATACGTATTTTGGACTAACTAAAAATAATGCTATGTATAAAACCGTATGATCCAGATATGGAAGGCGAAATGGTACGAATTGGATTGGGGGCATGATAGGTCAAATATTCCGAAAAGAAGTGGACATAGCGTTCAGCAGCATAGGGGTCAAGCTGGATTATTATGAATTCATTAATCTGTCAACACCGGCGGCGTTACAGTCTATACATTTTTTAGTGCCACGACCGAAGCCCTCCTCGAGCTTCTGGGCACTGGCTCGACCATTGTCCCTTGAAGTGTGGCTTGTGATTCTTGCTATGCTCATCGTTCAGAGTATTTTTGTCTCTATGGGCGCACGAATTTCGTTGCGAATTCCAAAGAGTAATTAGTATTTATATTAAATTCGGTGACTGATAACCCTGCAATCTAATTGCGCTGGTGTCAATAACAAATGTTTTATACTATGGCATATTTTGTATTATATACGATATCAATTGCGTAGGATTTGAAAGCTTCATTGAAACGTGGATCGAGATGACGGGTCGTATAGTAGGTATATACAAGCCTGAGAATATGCAGGGTCTCAAGCTACACTTCCAACTTTGGCACGTCATCGGTGTCCTTCTAGTCACTGCATATTCCAGCAGCCTCGCGGCCCGATTAACAAACCCAAATTACGAAAAAAGGTAAATTTCACTCAGTACATGATGTGCCCGACTGCTTTGACGATTGGTTTACGCTTATTGTCACAGAATCGATACGCCCGAGGATTTCATCGCGGCAAATTTGTCTTGGGGCAAAGAAGGAGTGGTACCCATATTTACTGACTATTTTGACTACTCTGTATGTTTCCGCATAATTTGTCATGTACCGAACAACTATAATACCAGATTTATATGTTATGTATGAATATATATTTTTTTGTTGATACAAAGCGTCCTTGGGCCCGTGAATTGACCAAGCGATATAAACACGAAGCAAACACCGAAGAGAGACACGAGAGAATCGTAAAGGGAAATTATGCAATAATCGGAAGGATCGTTGGTACGATATTCTTCCCGGAAAATAACGTCTCGAGAGCAGATCTAACAGTAATTAATTTTTGAAAACATTTATATTATTTCGGTACAGAGCCGAATTGGATAAATTAATTTATCAGATGTGATCAGATATGTGTGCCCTATTCAAGGGTTTCAGGGTAATGAAGGACGGATTGGGCAAATACTACACAGCGTTCGCAGTTCAACCTTGGCTTTTGGATTACCTCAACAAGGTGTGAAATCCACAAACGATATTTATGGACGAGTCAAGTGCGGAACGCGAGCATTGCAAAAATATTTATCTTTTTGAAAAGGTTTTGGGTCTGATCTTTCAAGCCGGTTTGGTGGATTATCACTTAAACGATGTACTGCACAGACGGTCGAACAGCGCACTTCGTGACCTCAGAGTCGAGCGTGACGTATATGAAAAACGTGCGAAAGTGCTTCATCTAAACGCGCTCGGCGCGGGATTTGCACTCCTCATCGGCGGTTTAGGGATTTCAACAGTTATATTCTGCCACGAACTTAAATCGGTCGCCGGAAATAGATCAATCGGCGAATTACTACGTCGCATAAAGACGAACAGACTCAACCGAGGCGTTAATAAAACAGACGATATGAGACGAAGAGGAAGATACAGGTGAAAATAAATATAATGTATGGAAAAAGAGGAAGTATATACAAATTTGAATGTAGAATCCAATAAAAATGACGACTGCAACCCTTTTTTGAGAGAATTTAAAAACGTTATTTTTCGTTGTTTCTCATTTCGAAATATTTAAATTGCGGACTTAAAACCGCCGGAAACGACAACTATCGACTTTCGGATTCCACTACGTTGTAAAGCCCTTTGTAAGTAAAGTCCAAATATCATACTTTTAGCCTATAATTAGATCAGTGATAGCTCTAATGTTTTATTACGAATGATGATTTTATCGGGTGACACTAAAGCGTTCATAAAACTCGTCGACTAATGCATCGACTTCGACCATTTTTGCGTGTATTGTCCACTCCTCAAACGTAAACAATAAAACGCACGCCCAGCCAGTTTAGCTAATTGACACAATCGTCTCCGTCTGAATACGCAAAAATCGATTCGTCATTCGTGGTACCTAAAACCGAGAACCTCTTCACTTCCTGTTCGAGCTTCCTATAAAGACATTCATTTTTTGTTACCCTTTTCACTTTATCACCAAGTTCTGCCTCGCTATTTTCGCAATCAGTTTCCCAGGAAAAACAGTCATGCATTGGTACGGAGCGTATCTCGGCCATTTATGGCTTTTCCTGTGCGTCATCGCAGCTAACGAACGTCATTTTATGATTAAAACCGGGAGAGAGTCTTGGATATCAATAAAGAAATTTACGGCTATCATAGAAATGTCGTTTAATGCTACGAGGTGCTGCAGTGTTTTTACTTCTGGTAAGTGAATATGTAATTGCATAATAAAATGAAATATAACAAGTATGCAAAAATTGTTTACTCTCGATTCTGCCGTAGGAAAATCTGCAGTCGTCGATAATCTGCTCGAAGAATTTATAAGATTTTATCCATACGGTTACACACTTAACAACACGAATAACGATTGTAACTGTTACTTAATAATCTCCGCATCCGTCGACGGAGTCGCAGCCACAATGAGAAAGTTAGTCCTGTAATCCTAGTTGCAGGAACCTTTAGCTTTTATTGTAATAAAGGCTCGACAGCGTTTTTTTAAGTGACAATTGATAAACAATAACGCCAGCAAACATATTAACAATGGCTAAGCCCGACAAAATAATTATGTTTTTACTTAGTTTTCCGACGACCTCGAAATCCAAACTCTTAGTTATTGTGGACAGCGATGTTAAAGAGTCAACGTGGCTTTTCAACGTTTCAATGTACGGAAATGCGAACGTCAATATCGCTTCACCAAATGGTCTGTGGAGTCTTTCGGATGTCTTGTTGGCACCGCGAATTTTTAGGGAGATTGTCAGGTGCGCATCGAAGTGTGAAAACACGGTTAGCAATAAATAAAATACATGAAGTCATTGTCACACAGCCTCGACGAGATGTCGTGCAAACGAAGAATTCTCAATATGCAAGGGCGAAGATTGATTGCCGGAGCTTTCTTCAACCCGCCATTTAGTTACCTCCAATCGTCAATTAATCGAACTGTCGACGGTATCGACGAAGAATACTTCATTGCAGATGGTATAAAATAACAGTCAAACATGTATCTCGGAGTGACAGTATCCGAGGCCTTTGAGAGACACAAAGTGAGTTTATAAATTCCAAGCAGATTCCGAACTGGATGGAGTCGAGGTGAAATTATTTACGCTGCTCGCCGCGCAACTGAATTTTACGTGGTTAATCAGAAAACCGAAAAACAATATACGGTAATTGAATACATAAAAAAAATGTGTAAACGTTTGATCGTGCGTCCCTTGGATAACCAATGAAATATAATTTAGGTACGGCCAGCGAAATGGAACCGGCTGGTCCGGCGGGATAATCGGTCTGTTTCACGAGGGAAAAACAGACATAGCTTTCACGAATCTTTGGCTGACACCAGAGCACAATGAATTTACCAAGATGACAATACCGTGGACCGCAATCAGTCGGCATTTCTTGGTGCCTAGGCCAAAGCCCTACACGAGCTTTTGGGGTCTGGCTCGACCGCTTTCTCCCGGCGTTTGGACTGCAATTGTCACTATGCTCGTAGCTAAAAGTGTTTACGTTTACTCGAGTGCGCGAATTTCCGACGGAATTCCGACAAGTATGTACAAATAATCGCTGATAAAACTTTTAAATAAAAGACATTTATTCACTAATCTGCACCAATTTGCAGGATTTCGGAGTTTTGCAATAACTTGGACAGAATTAGCAGGGCGACTGTTGGGTGCGTGCACATGCGACAAGGTTCAAGGTCTCCGAATACAATTTCTACTGTGGCACTTTATCGGTGTTCTCCTGGTGACCGCTTATTCAAGCAGCCTTGCGGCTAATTTGACGAATACCCATTACGAGAAAAGGTAACTAACTGAGAACGTTTCCAGTTTTCGCAAGCACAAGTTCATCCCCCACAGTTGTCAACGCACGAGTGTGTTTCTAATCATTTGTTTTGGATACTGTGATATGGTAACACGTAACTTAAAGACCGAATAATTCTCTAGATGTCGTTAGAAATATTGTTCTCCCAGAACGTAACATTTTCTCTTAACGTCGAAGGATCGACACCCTCCGGGATTTCTTCGAAGCAAATTTGACCTGGGGCACGCAAGAGGGATTAAGTCACTTTAACTACGTGTTCGACAAATCAGTGAGTCGAAAAATACGTGGTAAAATAATCCAAGTAATGATACATTTCGAACCTACAATGACATTGATCGCTTCTTAGAATCCTTATGCCAGACAATTGTTCGAAAATTACGAGTTCGAAACTGATGAGACCGCTAGGCACCGAAAAATATTGCGAGGCAATTACGCGATAATCGGCAACGTCATTTCCGGCATTTACTTCCCTAAGGAAGTTGTTAGGGACGATGATTTGAAGGTAAATGTTGACTCTTATTATTTTTTATGCTGCAACTTTCTATCGCGGGACCCAATTATATCACGTGACGTCCTATCGCCAGGATCTTAGGGTTATGAAAGAGTCGACTGGCACGTTCTTCGCCGCATTGGCCGTTCAAGACTGGCTCTATGATGCGGTGGACACGGTAGAATCCAAAAATGACGATATTTACCTTGGGTTATCTTCAGGAAAAATAGATGAACAAAATTCTGCTAATTTCTCAAAAGGTCCTCCTTCGAATGTTTGAAGCTGGCTTGGTGAAATATTGCATCAGCGACGTCCTTCACAGACGCACGGGACACGCGCTACGTGAAGTTCTGGTCGAGCACGACGGGCCCCACAACAGTGCCAAAGTACTGGAACTCACTCCACTCGCCGCAGGATTCGCTGTCCTTTTCGTGGGCCTGTCGATGTCGATGATCGTACTTTGCCATGAGCTCTGGTCTAAAAGAAAATTGAACTGGCATGATGGGGGCTGTAAAAACTCTTACAAAATGAAACCAAATAAGAATCGCAATAATCCATCAATATTTTGAGCTGCGAGCATTCGATAAAGATGTTTGCATTACGAGTTTAATTAGTGAAAAAAAGTAGGATTAACGATTCTATTCGTTCATCCTTATACCTTTTTTACCGTTACTTTTTATACATTAATAACCTTGCGTCAGAAGTCAAATCAATCACACGACAACGGTAAACTGTGAGTGACTATCGGAGGAAGATAAATAAACTTCAACTTATATCAATTGCAATATACTAAAAGCGCGGTTATCGCATTTGAAAACATATTCTTTCTCGGATCTAAGATATCCCCAGTTATTAGGTAGTACAATAGAATCGAGTACCGATAAGTTGGATAAGTTGGCCGAGGAGCAGCCCACCTTTCAGGTACCAACCCACCTACCTACCACCCACCCACCCACTTACCTACCTGAATTGGAGTACCTGAAAGGTACTCTAATACCTTTTCAGGTATTGGAGTTTTTGCCTCTTTATTTTACTATTTATCACGCAACGACGTCCTGATAGCCAGCTTCGAAAAGTCAATATTACCCATAGACGCGCATATTCAAATGCTCACTAGTTTCCGAGTCTTTGACGAAATGCATTCAATTTACTCGTCGCCCGGTGACGGTTTTGCTCTTTCGGAATTTAACCTCTTTAACGTTGTCTACAGTCATGTGTCGCACCAGGATTTTGCTCACAGGATTGCTCATTACTCTTATTGTAGTATCAGCCAGAAAGAGTCGTATTACAGTTGAAACGACCACAGCCTCTAGGATATTCTTTGATCATTTGGCGACTATGGTTGCAATGTCCTTTGACGCTTCAAAGTGCTGCAATGTTCTCATGTCCGGTAAGTTGATCAACGAACACGTTAAATATTTTATAGCGCAACAATGAGACGATTAAAATTGGATTATTTTATAATGTAATTAGGTGAATCTGTAGAGACTCGCAGCGTTTTTGAAGAGTTTGTGAGAACGTATCAATACGAATATACTGTAAACAACAGCATTTACCATTGCGATAGTTACTTCATAATCTCTGCATCAGTAGACGATTTAAAATCTGCCATGAATAGGCAAGTTGATATATCTATACAACTTGAATATCGCAATACTACTCAGATATAGTGGATCCAGCCATATTAGGCAGTCACGATAATTCGATTCAAAAGATATTAAATCTCCACGTTTCTATTTTTTCTCATTCAGCGTCCCTACGAGAATATCGACTTGTAAACTGTTGATCGTTGCCGTTAACAATGTCGAAGAGACGGCTCAATATTTTAACGTATCCGCGTACGAAAACGCAAACGTTAATATCGTTGCGTACAATGGACTGTGGACTCTGTCGGAAAATTTTTTACAACCGAGAGTTTTTAAAAAGGTGTCGAGGTGAAGAGCTACTAAAATTTTTATTCGCAAAGAGAATAAATTCAATTTATTTATTTTTTAACTTTTTCACATTTTGTGCAGTCCTAACACGATGAAGCTCGGCCAAGGTAATTCATTTGTGAACTTCCGAGGCCGAGAATTGCGAGCCATGGCGTATTGGAACCCACCATTTTGCTATCTGAAGTCAACTGTCAACCGAACAGTGAAGGGCATCACGGAAGAATACTTCACAACTAATAGTAGGAGTCCATTGAAAAATCCTATATAATACATTTTAAGATATCCGCTGTTTTTTTATATCATTTTAATATGCACAGAATGGGAACTCGATGGAATTGAAGTAAAACTATTTATGTTGATTGCCGACAAATTGAATTTCTCATGGTCGATCAGAAGTCCCAGAAACAGCGACCGGTAAGTGAAAGATCCGAATTCGAAATTGTAATTAAACACTAATTACGTATTTGTGTTCGTCGATCTAGCTACGGTCACAAAGAAGGAAATAAATGGGTCGGTGGAATGCTGGGTCAAGTTATTGAAAATAAAGCGGATTTCGTGTTCTCCAGTATGTGGATGTCAATAGAAAAATATGAAATGTCGAATTTGACTCAACCGTGGGCAACGATCAATATACATTTCTTAGTACCGAGACCGAAGCCTCACGACAGCTTCTGGGCACTGACTAAAACTTTGTCACCCAAAGTGTGGTCCACTGTTGTTGTCATGATGATATTTCAGAGCATTTACGTATATGTGCGAGCTCAGGCCATTCCGCAAATATCGCAAAGTAACTGATTTATGAATGAATAAACCAACAGTAGCAATAATCCAAAATAATATTTTACTGTATCATTGTACGTTCTCCATCGGTGCGCAGGATTTCGTAGCTTCATCGTAACGTGGACAGAATTGCTAGCCCGTTTGGTGGGTTCCTGGGCGCCCGCTGAAATGCAAGGCTTTGAACTTCAATTCCAGCTTTGGCACTTCATTGGAATTCTGCTTGTGACCGCGTTTTCGAGTAGCTTGTCAGCAAGATTAACTACTCCAGTTTATCAAAAAAAGTGAGTGTCATCATTAACCCCGATCTTATTGTATGCGCAACTTGTGCAAGTTGAATAAATTTAGAGATATTTCTTCGATGATAACTGTTCTGATGTGTATTAATTTGAAATTTACTTCAAAATGCATTATCGCAGTATAGACACTCTTCAGGATTTCGTTGGGGCCAACTTGACCTGGAGTTCGGACGGCGAGCCCCCAGCCTTTTCGATGATGTTCGACTATTCTGTAAGTCGGTGATGGCACCGTACAATAAAACAGCCAATAAAACTCTACGAGATTATACTGAGATTAGAGTCCAATAATCAGTGATTCATTGACTCGAAGGATCCCTACGCCGAACAAGTTATAAAACGCTATGTACCAGGCATGAGTGAAGCTGACAAGCACAGAGGAATCGCGAGGAGGAAGTACGCAGTACTTGGCAACGTGATTGGCACCAACTTCTTTCCAAAGCGAACGAGGGATATTGCAGGCTTTACAGTACGTATAATAAACGCAAATACACAGAGAAAAAAAACTAGTTACGACTACTATGACTGGTGTGACATATGGCGTTACGAAGTAACAAATGAAATGTTTGAAGTACCTAAAACGAAGAAGCCATCTTTCACTATACTTTTGATTACATAATCCGAATTTGACATTTCAAATGATTTTCAAGGGTTTGAGGGTAATGAGAAAAGCGCTCGCCAATATCCAAATGACGTTCGTCGTCCAACCGTGGCTCTTACAATCAGTTGACTCAGTGAAGTACCTTTTCTATAATTTTTTTTCTATAACATGTTTTAATATAACAAATACCATATATTGTATACCAAAGGTCATGTTGCGATTCCAAGAAGTTGGCTTAGTGCAGTATCATCTCAAGGATGTTCTTCACAGACGCACCGGACGAATTTTGCGTGAAGTTATGATCGAGTACAACGACGAAGTGACAGGTCCGCGGGTTCTTAAGCTGAAACCGCTCGGCGCTGCATTCGTCATGTTTGCAGTAGGCCTGTTTCTTTCGACAATCGCATTTTTCTTCGAGCTCATATCCGTCAGTAGGAAGCGACCCACTCGAAATAACATATAGAATGGAAAATCGCGTAACGATTGAAACCTACATGGATCAGCCGAAAACGTTTGGATCAACGGCACTGTTTGGACCATTAAATAACGAAGCCCATCGAAACCTAATTTGCTTTTAGAATTCTCAAGTAGCAGGCACAACGACTGAAGATGCAAACATCGTGTATAGATTTTAGTGAATCAACATCAATTTCGAAATGGATCGCTGCAATTTGATTAATAACGAAAGCGCTACAGAAGTTGAACCATCTAGATTGTGGCGTTACTTGCGAATTTTCATCCAAAGTATTAATTTTTACGATTGCCTAAAAAAAAAGGGCGTCGAATTAGTTTACTTTTTTGTTGCTTATTACTATGCGGAGACCTTGCATCTCCAATACACTAAAAGCCCAATTGTCCCACTTGACGATACCTTCTACAGATCCAAGATACGCCGAATTATTAGATAGGGGGATACAATAGAGTCCCGATCTATCCACGAATCTACGTACCTACCTACCCCAAGCTTCTCGACAGGCATAATTTTTTTTCGTTTCTTTAGTGTACTTTCGCTGTGCGGCACACAGAGTAAACGAGTACACGTGCTGATTACGATAACTAGCTCTGAAGAGTCAATAGCACCTGGTCGAATGTAGAACGTCACAACTGCTCACTTTTTTCCGGAACTTTCAATAAATGAGTTCACGTTGCTGGTCGTTATGTCAGTTATTGTGTTTTCCTGAATTGCCGGTCCAAAAATGGTTGCTGTCGTGTGCCTCAACAGGATTACAATCACAGGACTAGTCATTACGATACTCGTCACACGATATTCATTAGCCAAAAAAAGTGATATAATTACAACGACGAACGAGTCTTGGATACCAATGGATTATTTCGCGACTATGTTGAACGTGTCCTTTGGTTCGTCCAAGTGCTGCAATGTTCTTATGAGTAGTAAGTATGTTAATAAGTGTAAAATGTTTTCTAGCTCAAGTGCTTGTGAAACACTCATCTCCGCATCCACCCGTACCTCAGTCGGTATTAAAAACTATAATGAACTTTTTCTCAAATGTTTAAAATTATATTCAAAATAAAATACTCATCGTACGCTATCGCGATATCTTGTTTCAATGATTGCTTTAATTTGTATGTAATAGTCAGCATTCCTGAAAAAAACTGCTTGCAGTTTTAATTACCGGCTGAGTAGTTTCACATGCTCTTAGCGATGGCAGGATAAACATTGAATTGTTCTGTTTTATCGTCAGGTGAATCTGCAGGGTCCGAGGTGTTCAACGAATTCGTGAAAACGTATCGATACGACTATACCTTAAACAACAGGGCTTACGATTGTGACAATTTCTTCATAATCATTACGTCTGCGCGAGATTTATTAACTACAATGGAAAAGCAAGTCAATACATATGTAAAGCTCAAATTACCTCAAAAATACTCGTAGGTAAATATTAATGAAAACGCTTTTCTCATGCAGCGTCCAGGAAAAAAATTCGATCTCCAAGCTATTAATTACCGTCGTTGGCCACGACAAAGAATTAACAGGACTCTTCAACGTTTCCATTTACGGGAGCGCAAAAGTTAATATCGTTACGCATAATGGCGTGTGGTCTCTTTCGGAAAACTTTTTGGTACCGAGAGTCTTCAAAAAGATCTCTAGGTGAGGTTCAAAGGGAAAATCTACTCACACGAGAATAAATCCAATTGTGTCTCCTGGTTTTTGCAATATTCCGCACAGGCCGCACGAGATGCAGCAATATGGGCCAAAAATTGTGAACCTCCGAGGCCGTCAACTGCAAGCCATGACGTACTATAATCCACCGTTCTGCTACCTGAAATCCACAATAAATCGAACAATAAATGGCGTTGCGGGCGAATACTTTATCGCAATGAATCGTAAGTACAAAAAAATCGATTGAAAACCAAAAAAACTTCACAAAACATTCTTTAAATTTTGCCCAATTATATTATCGTCATCACAAAGGCAATAGACGTTATTAAAAGAAAATTATCATAAATTTATGCACAGAATCCGAATTAGATGGAGTAGAGGTGAAACTTTTTATGCTGATTGCCGAACAATTAAATTTCTCATGGGTGATCAGAAGTCCCAACATTAATGACCGGTTAGTGAGAGACATGCGAATCTAAAGTTAATGTTGAAAGGGAACTTCTTACCGATACTTGTCGATCCAGGTTCGGCCACGAGGATGGAAATAAATGGGTTGGTGGTATGATGGGCCAAGTTATCGAAAATAGAGCAGATTTTGCGTTCTCTTGTATGTGGCTCACAATGGATAAATACCAATATTCAAATCCAACAAAACCGTGGACAACGGTTTTTATACATTTCTTGGTACCGAGACCAAAGCCTTACACGAGCTTCTGGGCACTAACCAGACCCTTCTCACCTACAGTGTGGATTGCAACTTTTGCTATTATAATTCTTATGAGCATTTACGTTTATACGAGAGCTTGGATCGTTCCGAAAACATCAAGGCGTAAGCAATCACTAATGGATAATTCATTTAACAGCAACCAATAACTGGAATATGGTAACTTATAGATAGATTAATCCACATACACCTGAGTAGGATTTCGCAGTTTTGCCACAACCTGGACAGAATTGCTGGGCCGTTTAGTGGGCATATGGGCGCCGCCTAGAATGCCAGGCTTCGAGCTACAATTCCAAACTTGGCATTTTATTGGCATTCTACTCGTCACTGCGTACTCGAGCAGTCTGTCAGCGAGATTGGCAAACGCGCATTATGAAAAGAGGTATCAGTCATTCAATTCTCTTGTCCATCTACCCTAATCATTAAAATTATTTTCAAATAACTTCATTATGACAGGATCGACACTCTCGAGGAGTTCGTTGGTGCGAATTTGTCATGGGGTTGGAAGGGAGAGATACCTTCATTTACGACGATGTTTGACTATTCCGTGAGTATAAAGTCGCGTAAACTAACTAAAAAGATTTTTCAAATTCCTTTGAATATATTAATAATTTACTGTTTGTCAATCCGAAGGATCCCTACGCTCAACAAGTCATTGCACGCTATAACCGAAATTATAACTATGATGACATGGATCGAGAAATATCAAGGCGAAACTACGCAGTACTTGGCAACATCATTGGATCTAACTTCTATCCAAAGCGAATAACGGATGCTGCAAAGTTTTCAGTAAACGTCGAATAACTCCAACCTTTTTTTACTGACATCTAATAATGTCATTTTTTAAGTTTATGTTTTTATAATTCTTAGAATATAACAAGTCTTTAAAAAAAAGACACCTGGCAATCTTTTTGGAATGATATTTTTTCATATTCTTGAGTTATTTTTCGTGAATTACCGGACTTCAACCAGATTCTTTTTATTGTGTTCAAGGATTTACGGGTAATGAAGACACCAATCGCTCAGTTCCAAACAACGTTCATCGTCCAGCCGTGGCTCGAGCAATCTGTCGACACGGTAAAATCTCACAATGTTACGTATTTCAAGTTGACATGACGTACAAAAATCGTTTTCTCGAACTAATTAATAAAAATGCTTCGTGCTAAAGGTGGTATTACGGATGCAAGAAATTGGCCTAGTCCAGTATCATCTTAAAGATGTGCTTCGAAGGTGCACTGCGAGAACTCTTCGCGAAGTTATGATGGAGCACGATCACTACGTGGAAGAGGCAAAGGTTCTTCAGCTGAACCCACTCGGCGCGGGATTCGCAATGCTTGCAATAGGTCTATGTATTTCGACAGTTGTATTTTGCCACGAGCTCAGCAATTCGCAGAAAAATAAAAAACGAAAATGAATTAATAGATTTGATACGATACAAAAATTTCAACAGTGGACAGTGCTTAAAAAGAGTGTTGTAAAATTTTAACGAAAGAACGGTTTCCGCCTGAACACTGGTATGTTGGACAAAATTAAGCGGTTCGAAAAAAAATCAATAGCTGTCACACGGTTCGTGACTGTTGTGATGATAACAGGAGGAGATAAAAGACCACAACAGGAAACGGAACTATACAAGATTATAACATTTCGACGGAAAATTCTTTCTTCTTGAACACAATTGCTTTAAATTAAATTGTGCGATATATAGAGAAAAAAATCAATAGCTGTTACGTGCCGTGACTGCTATTTCAGCCCGAAAATGACAGCGAACGCTCGGATTTAGAGTAACTATGCTCAGTCACTTCACACAGTGGTACAAATCTATTGGGAACAGTTATGCGGTTCGTTATACACGTCGCCGTTTGTAAGTTGACGAGAGCTGCATCGAAATCTAACTTGAGCTTTACGCATAGTGGATTTAAGTCTACGTGAGAGCGTAAGTGACTAACCAATTCCAACGTGCATTTCACACATAAGATTAACTTTGGTTACATAGAAAATTGCGTGCAGTCATCGTGTTCTTCGAACCACAGAAGAAACAGGTATTTCCGAGAAGCGCGTATAGTCTTCAAGATGCTTTCAAAAAAATTGTATTTTTACCGAGTTGTGCCGCGTTCCTGCGTTGTCAGCGACGTTTGAAGAAATTACCTCTGTACACTACAGGGACCTGGAGGCTTGTGAGGGTTAGTGCACTTTGGTAAACGAACAATATGACTTTACTCGGAGAGGGAAAGTAACGGCGAAAATACAACAGTGCAACATTTTCTGTTCAGTCCTTAACCGGAAATCGGAGGATACCGTCACTGTTCTCGATGCTGCGGCTCCTGCACAGAAAAAAGTCAGTGTGATAAATACAGTTAGTGCAAATTTATTATTGGAGTTAAGAAGAGTCAAAAGTTATCCGCACATTCACAGAGTATGAGCAATATACAAAAGATGACAGCAATGTGGGGTGCGACCCTATTCATCGGTTTCCATATTCTCGTGGTGTCAGCTAGTAAAAATGATATAATTAAGACCGATAGGAAGCCATGGATTACGTTAGAAAATCTCGCAACTGTTCTCGACGTCTCATTTGATATTTTCACATGCTGCAATATTTTTATTGACGGTAAGTTGATGAGCAATAAAGGATCCAAATTTGCAAATTCATAATTTACTACATGGACTTAAGATTAATATTTCTGTTGCCATTAGATGAACCTGTGGCGCTAGAGAATTTTTTCAATGACGTAGTGAAACTTTATCCGAACGCTTATACTTTAAATGGGCCGACTTTTGCCTGTAACGATTACTTGGTGATCTCCACATCTGCGAAGAGAATCGCCGATTTCATGAGAGAGCAAGACAAGTTTTTTAAATGAGTGGCGACACTGATTTCATACTTCGTGTAAAATCAATGTGTAAAACATTAATTTTACGTGAAGTGCACCATATACAATCGTACATAGTTTGATTTTCATCCTTCAGAGTGCCAACGAAAATCGCAACTCTCAAAATTTTGCTCGCTGTCATCAACGATATTGACGAAACATCGGAGCTCCTCGACGGTTCATTGTACGAAAACGTGAACGTCAATGTGATTTCGCGCAACGGCTTGTGGACTCTTTCGGACAATTATGTGTCACCAAGGATTTTCACAAATGTTTCGAGGTAAAAATTGAACAAACACTTAAAACAGAAACGCAAATTGAAATGATTGTGAAATCACAGCCCTCGTGAAATGATGCATAATCGACGGATGGTCAATCTTCAAGGCCGAGAATTACGAGTCTCAGCCCAATACAAGCCGCCATATTGTTACATCAAGACGGCTGAAAATCGAACGGTCAATGGGGTCGAGGAAGAATACTTTATCACAACAAATAGTAAAGACAACATCATTTTTTAACTATTTGTGGATGGACTTTAAGTGCTAAATCCGCAGGATCTCTAATCAACATAAATTCAACTGCATGCAGAAACCGAACTGGACGGAACAGACTTGAACGTATTTATGATCATCGCAGAACGATTGAATTTCACATGGACAATCAGAAGGCTGCCCTATAATCAGCATTGGTTAGTCAATCATCGCTCGTATCGTTGATCTGTCACAACTTAACATTTATTTAAAAATCACTGACCCAGGTACGGCATGTCAAATGGTACTCACTGGATTGGTGGTATGATCGGTAAACTTGTCAAAAACGAACTGGACATTGGATTTACCAGTGTGTGGCTCTCAGTCGATAAGTATCAATTTACCAATCTGACCGTACCCTTGGCAATGATACGTATACGATTTCTCGTACCGAGACCAAAACCTGTATCGAGCTTCTGGGCATTAGCCAGACCGCTGTCTCCCACAGTTTGGTCTGTTGTTCTCGTTATGCTAATCGTTCAAACTACCTACGTTTACACGAGTGCTTGGGTCAATCCACGAATACCAAGGAGTAATGAAACCTTGCACCTTCAAATAGTTAACAATATACTAAGTGATATATGTCGCAACCAGTACACTAATATTGAAGATTCATTGCCGTGAGATCAAACAAATTTCCAGGGTTTCGCACCTTCATCATAGCATGGACGGAGTTGTTAGGTCGGTTGATCGGCACATCAGCGCCACGAGGTACGCAAGGTCTTCAGCTGCAACTTCAACTGTGGCACTTCATTGGTATTTTGCTGATTACCGCGTATTCAAGCTCACTGGCGGCTGATCTGACTGGCCCGCGGTTCGAAAAGAAGTGCGTAACTATTATTATATAGAAACGGTGCCAATATAAATACATTGAGAATCTGACCCTTTTTTAAATAATCTACTAATAAGAATTTGAATTTTCGCAAATATTGTACGTTGTCGTAGGATCGACACTTATCAAGACTTCATCGAAGCTAATTTGACCTGGGGCACAATGGGAGACTTTGTTCATTTCAACTACGCCGTAGACGTTACCGTAAAGTCACTAACTAGAATGGAAATGGAACTTGTAATTTTTGCAACTCAAACGCGATATTATGAAATAATAATTTTTTTATTTCCAGAATCCCTACAGCAGAGAATTTGAGTATCGCTTTAAACATCACGAAAGCGAGGATGAAAAGAATAGAATGATTTTGGGGGGAAAGTATGCGATACTCGGCAGTACCTTTTTATCGATTTTTTTCCCTGAAGAACCCATCAAGAATGAATTGTTAGACGTAAATATCGAATCAAAATAAGTTATCATTGACCATAACTGTAAATACTTGATAATTCATTTCAACAAATACATACAAATATGATACGCAAAATATGATGTTTTTAAGGATTATAGACTTATGAGAACTTCACCTGCTGAGTTTTTCGTATCCTTTGTAACGCAACCTTGGCTTCTAGAACCAGTGGACAAGGTAAGAGACCTAAACAAAAATATTACAAATCGATTATCGAAAATTCCGTGCGAATAAATTGAACACTAAAATTGTCTTACATACGAAAGATGATGCTTCGACTACAAGAAGTTGGGATGGTGCAGTACCACGTTGACCATGTTCTTCACGAGAACACGGGAAATGCACTGCGCCAAGTTCTGGTCGAGAACGATGGCAGCGAAAACGGTCCGAAAATTCTTCAACTGACTCCGCTCGGAGCGGGCTTTGTTTTGCTCTCTCTCGGCCTGATTATTTCCATCGTCGTTTTTTACTTTGAAGTCAGATCTTCGCACGCTGAATCCATCTGCACAATTAGAAAAAGTTTCTGGTCGATTAACGAATTAAAATAAACGACGTGTTGAAATTATGTTCAGAAATGCAGTGTTTACGAATTGAAATAGTGAACTGCACTCCAAATACATAGTTCTGACTTAGCCGAGGCAACCACCATTTTTGAAGCTGCAACATCGATTATGAATGTCCAAATGTAAAAAAACCATGAATAATGTAAAAGAAAATAATGAGCTGATTCACAAATTATAGTAATTTATTTCATACCCATCCTGCTTAAAAACCGTTTTTTCCCCCTCAGAGTACCAGAGGCAGACTGAAGTCTCGCGACTTCGAAAATGTAATGACGATAACAAGCAGACGCGTATTTAAAAATAAACGCTTGACCAATATTCCGTAGCTACGAATATCAAGCTTAACAGATGTTCAGTCAGATCTGTGACATGTCAAGTACATAATTATAATTTGTGATACTATCGCGAGACGTCGAAACGTTTGTACAGGTCGCCCGCCTGGGTGCTAAACAGGCAGCTTGGTCTGAATAATCTGACCCTACGCGGTGCGAAGCTCGCAAGGAAACGATTAAACTTGCATGTGGCTTCCTCAATAATTGAGGAGACAAACATGAGACTACCTGGAAAAAACGTCTGTAAAATGTAGAAAAATCGATAGGCACTCACGGTTCCAAATGGAGAGAACTTTCGACTGCTCACTTCTCGCCCGGGCTTTGATTATAATACGTTCACTTACTTCGGTGTCCCAAACCAGTGACAATCCGCGAATATTGCTGATTCGCCAATTAGTCAAACCATGTGTAGATACAAATTTATCGCCACGTATCTGCTGATTCGTCTGGCGGTCGTGTTGACCGATAGAAAAGACATTAGGAAGATTGACATAGCTAAGAAATCGTGGATGTCAACAGAAAATCTTGGGGCTTTGATAAACGCTTCGTTCACTTCGGCAAAGTGCTGCAACGCTTTTCTGCTGGGTACATTAATCGTGTGACGAATAACAACATAAGAATCGTTGCAAGTTGTAAATTACATTATTGTGTCTTGTAACCAGGTGACTCTGCTGGGGTGGAGCAAATATTCAATCAATTCGTGAGGATTTATCCACTTCAGTATACGTTAAATTACAGGATGTACGCGTGTGACAGTTATTTCATGATGTTGACGACACCAGACGGAATAAAAGCTACCATGAAAAAGCAAGTCATTGCATGCAATTCCCGTTGATCGAAGTAGAATACGCCAGAAGCTCTATAAATCAGATTGTCCAGATCTAAACGATCCACGGATCACTTGCAAATCGTTAACGTTGTTAAAAGATAAAGTACCTGTATTTCTCAAAAAAATGTAACTGCAGTTCGTTAAGTAAATGACTGGTAATCGAAAGACAAAATATGGGGTTCTGTAGTGTCAACAAGTATCCTGATATACAAACAGGTCATGAGATTATCAAGGTCACGATTCATGATCGGGCTCACTTTATGGACCCTCGTTAATGGAATTTTCAATTTAGCATTCCAACGACAATCGCCTCGACCGAACTGTTGATCATCATCGATAACGACGTTGACGAGTCGATGGAAGTATTCAACGTCCCGATGTACGAGTATGCGAATGTCCATATCGTGACGCCTAATGGCCTGTGGATTCTTTCGGAAAATTTTCTGGAGCCAAGAGTTTTTAGGAGGATGTCAAGGTGAGATGGTACCTAAATGTCCCTTTGAGGCAAATAAACAAACGTTATCCTATTTTCGCAGCCATCAAGCGATCAAGCAAAAGCAGGACCTCGTGAATCTTCAAGGTCGACAACTGCAAGCAATGGCCTATTGGCAGCCACCATTCTGCTATCTCCAGACAACTGCTAATTTGACTATAAACGGAATAACTCGAGAATACTATGTTGCCGAAAATCGTAAGAAAAAAAAACGAATCAAATAGTCATTGCATTATGATAATCATGTCTAAAAAAGCGATATTTCGCAGAAAAGGAAGTAGACGGCGTAGAGATGAAATTGTTCATGATCTTCGCCGAGCAATTAAATTTCACTTGGAGGATCTTGACAACCAGCAATGACGATAAGTTTGTAATTTTAACTTTTTCCGTGGCCTTACAATAATATTACAATTTCAATGTAATTCGATCGTTCAGATATGGAAATCAAAATGGATCGAGTTGGGAGGGCGGCATGATCGGTAAAATCCTCCGGAAGGAAGTGGACATGGCATTTACAAGCATATGGCTAACAGAGGACAAACATCAATTCATAAATATGACCCAACCATGGGCGATGCTTCATATACACTTCATGGTGCCAAGACCGAAGCCCTACACGAGCTTCTGGGCTCTGACCAGGCCGCTGTCTCCGGAAGTTTGGACTTTGATTGTCGTGATGCTGATCATTCTGAGCATTTACGTGCACATCAGAGCGAAATTCAGCGCGAACGTTCCTAAGAGTAACGAAATCCTAACATGGCCAATGATTAATATTATTGTACTACATTATTTTCCTCGATGTAATATTAAACTTATTTACAGGATTTCGCAGCTTTGCTGTAACCTGGACAGAACTATTAGGCCGCCTCGTAGGTTCTTGGGCACCCCAAAATATTAAAGGATTTAAGATTGAATTCCAAGTTTGGCATTTTGCTGGCCTTCTACTAGTGACCGCATACTCGAGCAGTTTGGCATCAAGATTGACGAATTGGCGTTACGAAAAAAGGTGAGACACCACATTTTTACTATCTACATTTCATAAGAATTATTCTGCAGAAGAAAACGAAATCTAAATACGCCCCTTTATCTCAGAATCGACACGGCTCAGGATTTCATTACGCGTAATTTGTCATGGGGTGACGAATATTTCGTGCCTTCTATGTCGAACATATTTGACAATTCCGTAAGTCTGAAATAAAGCCCGTCGATGAACGATAAAACAATATACAACAATTCAAGAGTTTTAACGGTAAATTCACATTTCACACCAAGGATCCGTGGGCTAAACAATATGCCTTGCATTTTCAAGTCGAAGCTAACGAAGAAGACAGACACAGAAAAATGATGCAAGGCAATTACGCAGTACTCGGCAACATTATCGGCTCCAGCTTCTTCCCGCTGCAATTTGTAAGGAATGAAGATTTGAAGGTACATAACAAGTTTTTACACTTTATGAAATGGATTCAACTGATATAAAATATACTTTTTTTATAAGTTTTTCAGGGTTATGAAGAATTCCATCGCCCAGTATTACTCTTCATTTGTAGTCCAACCTTGGCTGTTACGATCAATGGATAAGGTAAAGTCGTAAACGAGTTATCATAACCATGATAAAATATTTCAAAAACTTCTTCGACAAAATAGTTCATAATTGAGTGTCACTTAAAAATGATGTCAGTAGAAAAAAATGATTACTTTAGGTTATTCATTAATACTGCATAAGTGAAACTTTTTTTTTAATGGGTTTAAGATAGGTTAGTATTGTCATGAATTTTTTATGAATGGACTAGGCTAATCGCACGCGCTGGCGCGCGTGCCCGAGATACCTTTGCGATGCTGCGCTCTTATAAAGCTTCAAAAGGGTAAATCGCAACTAAAAAACCCTTGTTTCGGTGATATAAAAAAAAAGAAATTTGTCGTTTTGCTTGTCAGAAATCCTGGATCTGGCCGCCGGGCCGAAAACGGCCCAAATCGGGGTCACGAAATTTATTTTTTCAAAATATCGACTTTTAACCTATACCATCGTTCTCAAGTCGCATATTCTACCCCTGAAAACACTGGTTACAACCCTTGTTTAGTTGATTTTGAAAAAAAAAATTTTTGGTCGAACAGTTTGTCAGAAATCATAGATCTGGCCGCCGGGCCGAAAACGGCCCAAATCGGGGTCACGAAATTTATTTTTTCAAAATATCAATTTTTAACCGATACCATCGTTCTCAAGTCGCATATTCTACCCCTGAAAACACTGGTTACAACCCTTTTTTAGTTGATTTTGAAAAAAAAAATTTTTGGTCGAACAGTTTGTCAGAAATCATAGATCTGGCCGCCGGGCCGAAAACCGCCCAAATCGGGGTCACGAAATTTATTTTTTCAAAATATCGACTTTTAACCTATACCATCGTTCTCAAGTCGCATATTCTACCCCTGAAAACACTGGTTACAACCCTTTTTTAGTCGATTTTGAAAAAAAAAATTTTTGGTCGAACAGTTTGTCAGAAATCATAGATCTGGCCGCCGGGCCGAAAACGGCCCAAATCGGGGTCACGAAATTTATTTTTTCAAAATATCGACTTTTAACCTATACCATCGTTCTCAAGTCGCATATTCTACCCCTGAAAACACTGGTTACAACCCTTTTTTAGTTAATTTTGAAAAAAAAAATGTTTGGTCGAACAGTTTGTCAGAAATCATAGATCTGGCCGCCGGGCCGAAAACGGCCCAAATCGGGGTCACGAAATTTATTTTTTCAAAATATCAACTTTTAACCTATACCATCGTTCTCAAGTCGCATATTCTACCCCTGAAAACACTGGTTACAACCCTTTTTTAGTTAATTTTGAAAAAAAAATTTTTTGGTCGAACAGTTTGTCAGAAATCATAGATCTGGCCGCCGGGCCGAAAACCGCCCAAATCGGGGTCACGAAATTTATTTTTTCAAAATATCAACTTTTAACCTATACCATCGTTCTCAAGTCGCATATTCTACCCCTGAAAACACTGGTTACAACCCTTTTTTAGTTGATTTTGAAAAAAAAATTTTTGGTCGAACAGTTTGTCAGAAATCGTAGATCTGGCCGCCGGGCCGAAAACGGCCCAAATCGGGGTCACGAAATTTATTTTTTCAAAATATCAACTTTTAACCTATACCATCGTTCTCAAGTCGCATATTCTGCCCCTGAAAACACTGGTTACAATAAATAACAAACATATTACTTTTATTGACACGAAAGCTGATGTTTCGCCTTCACGCTGCTGGCTTGGTGACTTATCATCTGGAAAATGTACTTCACCGGCGCACGGGAAGTGCGCTTCGCGAAGTTCTTCACGAACACGACGGCTACGAGGGAATTCCACGGGTTCTCAAACTCAATCCACTGGGCGCCGGATTTGCCATTCTCATCATCGGCCTCACTATTTCAACTGTCATGTTTTACTTCGAGCTGCGATCCGTCAGTAGTGAAAAAACGATGCGGGGCGTATTACTCGAAATAAGAAAAAAACGAAAGTTGTGGCGCGCTACAGAGCTGAGTAGGAGAAGACAACGTCTTCTTTTCGGAAAATTACAAGACATGAAATTAATTGCTGTTTTCCCACCGAATAGGGAGTGGATATCATAAGAGATTGCGAGATTAACGTGTAGAATTAAATATTTTTTTCAATTAAAAGAATTTATAATACACACCCACTGTAAAGCTATTAACCGTTAAGTACAGAAGAATTAAAAACGATTGGTTTAAAATTGCCATGTGTTTAGTAAGCAATTATTTTTAAACCCCATTCTCCCTATCCATGGATATATGGCCTAATAAAATGAAAAAACACGAGAACCGAATTCAACGATAAGTTTACAATTAAAGATAATAGCTTCTCCTGTCATGTATATCAATGATCAAAAAGCTAAGCATCACTGTCTACAAGTCAATCAGCGAGTATGATACCCTCGCAACCAATGTAGATAGAGGCTCAGCGCATTTCAAGGGCAGTCGTGAAATCAACTACCCCAAAAACATCGAAGCGACGATAAAAGAAATCGATGGTAACACATTTGAGTCTATGTTTTCTCGCGCGACAATGAAAAAAATGAAACCCGTGTCCGCGTGTGACTCCGACACGTTAGTTAAACGAGAAAGACATTACACGAGACCGGCTGTCACTTTGCTCGACCTCCGTCGATAAATATCCGCTATCATATATTTTAATTACCAGTCACGCCAGACAGGTCGCGACAGCAGTGTCTCCGTTTACAACCAGACCTCCGCTTATTTGCTCTAACGCGGTGTGATGGAAAGTGGGGGCGAGATGGTGGTTTCTTATCGAGGGAGAAGTAATGGTGTCGCACAAACATCAGAAACACTTTTCTTCGTCGAGGTATTCCGAGTCCGACAAACGGGTGGTGTTGGTTTCTATTAGAAGGCGCGCGTCACTCGGATAACAGCGCGTCGGGGGTTGATCACGATCCCCAACCCTTTCCGAATCGATTCTTACGCGTGCATTCGCCGATACCGCTCAGTACCGCGAATCCCACCTCTGGCGACAGGAAACTTTTGCGGATTTCCCTTCGGACGTGAAACATCCGTTGCAAACACCTCAAACAAAATTGAAAGAAAAATTAGTTTCTCGCTGTGGAATATCTTGTGCATTGGAATAGCACGCGTTAATTGTAAGTGAGGAAAAAATAGAACAGTGTCCAGCAGCCGACAGTTTTATAACGAGGGTCAACTATCGATCGTCGCTCACAATGCGCAGTGCAGCGATCTCTTGACCTCGCAATTTGCACCCCAAGCTCTCAAGCAAATCGTTCATGCTCGACCGTCCGAACGTCATTGGCATTATCGCAGCGACTATGTTTGCCGTTCGCCGGTGCAGTTTGGTGCTCGCGCATTCGCTCGTTCTCTTCGCCGCTGTGTCGAGTGACAGAAGTGCCATTCTCACGAAAACCGTGCGGGAATCGTGGATATCGATGGAAAATTTCGCAACGATGCTGGAAGTGTCGCTCAACCTGTCGGCGTGCGCTAATGTTTTCATATCCGGCGAGTAATCAATTAAATATCGAATCTAATGGTTAATGTGGGCAAAGTTCGCCGTTCGCTTTCGGCGGTCACTCGTCGCCCTCTGTGAGAACATTTGCCTATTAATGTTGCCTCTTTACTATTTATAAACAGACGAATTTGGTCTTATTTCTATTGTCGCGCAAAGCGAGGGCCAATCAGAGCACGAATAAAACGGCTTGACATGAACATAGCTGACAGTCACCAACTTTTTAAAAGGGGATTTTTTAAGCGTCTAATTGTAAGATTTGTCTTGTTAGGCAGAACACCGGGGACTGAGAATCTCTTTAACGAATTCGTCAAAATTTATCCGTACGAATACACCGTGAACAACAGGACTTACTATTGCGATGGCTACTTCATGATCTCGACATCCGTCGAGAAACTAGTGAAAGCCATGAATAGGTGAGCTTTATTTTCAGATTAAATTGGACAAAGCATGCTCTCAAAATGTTTTATCTCGATTAATTATTTGCGCTCAGAGTACCAACGAAAATATCGAGAACCGAACTTTTGGTTGTCGTCGACGACAAAGTCGACGCGTCGTCGAGACTCTTCAACGTTTCGATGTACGAGAATGCGAACGTGAATATCGCGGCGCACAACGACCTTTGGAGTCTTTCGGAGAATTTTTTGAAACCGCGAGTGTTCAGGCAGGTCCAGAGGTAAGAAGACTTTTCAGCGACATTTTTAAAACAATAAATATGATAAAATCTGAAATAAATAAATCTGATAAAATGACATTATTATAGGCACGAACAGATGATTCACAATCGAGGGATAGTGGATCTTCAGGGTCGAGAATTGCAGGTCGCAGCATTTTACAACCCGCCGTTGTGCTACCTGCGCACCACAGTCAACAGAACCGTCAACGAAGTCGAGGGAGAGTTCTTTGTCGCGAAAAACCGTAAAAAAAAATTACAACCCGCACCTTCATCCGTATAAGCTTTGCAGTGTATGTACAATCAATCATTGCGCAATTGTGAACAGAATCCGAACTCGACGGAATAGAGGTGAACTTATTTATGCTGATCGCCGAGAGACTGAATTTCACGTGGACCATCAGAAAACCGAACAATTATTATCGGTTAGCGAACAAAATTCCGAATTAACAGAATTTTATCTTCTGGCAAATGAATTGATAATTTTTCCAAGCAACATTTTTTTCCTTAAAAATAATTCAGATACGGCAGGCCGAATGGGACCCGCTGGAACGGCGGAATGATCGGTCAGATCCACCGCCAAGAGGTGGACGTGGCCTTCACCGGTATATGGCTCAAGCTCGATCACTATAACTTCGTGAATCTGTCGAAACCGTGGACACTTTTCTATATACACTTTCTGGTCCCGAGACCGAGACCCAACACGAGCTTCTGGGCCTTGACGAGGCCGCTGTCACCTGAAGTTTGGGCGGCGGTTTTTCTGATGCTGACGGCTCAGAGTATTTACGTGTACACGATGGCGTGGATGTGTCCGCGGGTCGCAAAGAGTAGGTATAAAAAATAAAACGGCGTACATAATCGAAACTGAAACCTGCATATGTTGTCATTAAAATACTGAGATTATTCTTAATGGTGATTATTTAATAACTGAGGTTATTTTTTATGAAATATCTACAATTTGTAATTAAAAAAAATTATCAACTGACCGAATGACGGTCATTCACGAGCGTCCAAATTACAGATATTTCCTCTGTCCATCGGAATATACAACCGTTGCGTAATACACGATGACGTTGCAGGGTTTCAGAGTTTCACCATAACGTGGACCGAGCTGATGGGCCGGTTGGTCGGTACGTGGGCCCCGAGGACGATGCACGGCCTTGAACTGCAGTTTCAGCTCTGGCATGTGATTGGCGTTCTCGTCGTGACCGCGTACTCCAGCAGTCTGGCCGCGCGATTGGCGAGTTCGGGTTACGAGAAAAGGTGAACCGCTCTCGCCTGCCCGACGCCAGACATCGGCGTAGGTGAAGTCATATCGGGCTGACCAGTCCGATATCACTTCGCCGATATTGCGAGGCCGTAATACCCCTCATTTACCGGATTCTCTTGCGATGTTTTAGGATCGACACTACCAAAGACTTCATCGAGGCGAATTTATCCTGGGGCCGGGAAGGCCCGATTCCTCTGTTCAAAAGTTACTTCGACTACACCGTAAGCTTAAAAAAACCACTGATATTTTTCCGCGTGCAAAATTTATAAACGACGAGAACGGACGAAATAAAAATTCGTCATTGATTCCGAAGGACCCTTACGCCAGACAATTTCCCGATCGCTACGAGCACGAAGATGGCGGCGCCGACAGGCACAGAAAAATCTTGAACGGGAATTACGCCGTCGTCGGGAGAATCGTGGGCGGAACTTTCTTTCCGGAGAACGAAATAGCGTCTGAAGATCTGAAGGTAAATAATTTGAAAGACAACGTGAAAAATATATGAACCGATGTTGATCAATCGACGAGTCAATTCAATGTAATTTACTGAGTTGAATTTGTAATTACAAGTGGAAGTTATTACTGAAATCTACGTCAGAAAAATTGCGATGGAACTGACGGCTATTGAGCCTTAACTATTTTCTACTAGATGAGGAAAAAAAATGTTTTCTTACGATAAATAATAATAATAGTAACAAGAATAATATATTAAATCATAATAAATGTATCACAGATAGGCTCTGTATTTATCAGCCAAGCCACCGCAATTTCTCAGAGTGCATCAATAACTTGACGCACAATTTAAACAATTGTAATGTACCCAAGTCGTATCAAAGAATTTCAGAGTGATGAAAGCCCCGACCGCTCAGTTCTACACGTCATTCGCCGTTCAACCTTGGCTCGTGGAGTCCGTGGATAAGGTAAAATCCGTACAAACGTATACACGTCGGTCACTCGAACCGAAACGATCGAGACGATGATACGTCATTAACGACTCGCACGCAACTTGTCACGCGACAGGTTATGCTCTGGCTGCGAGAAACCGGACTGGTGGTATATCATCTGCGCGACGTTCTCCACAGACGGACGGGAAGCGCGCTGCGCGAGGTTCAGGTGGAGCACGACGGTTTCGCGGAGGGTCCGCGTGTCCTCGGCCTGACGCCGCTGGGCGCCGGATTTTCCATGCTCCTCGCAGGCCTCCTCGTCTCCGCCGTCGTCTTTTACTTCGAGCTCCGATCCGTCGCCGGAAAACGACCGATCCGCGAGGTTCTGCTCCAGGTGAAACGCAACCGCGCGATCTGGCGTGCCAGAGAGGCCAGAAGAAAGCGCGAACTCGCGACGCTCGAGGAGATGAAGAAAAAATGCTGCACAACCGTAGTTAGGCGCCGGGACGGATGGACACCACAGGTTCGAAAATTCGAACCGCAGGAGGCGATAACGATGATCGAGTTGGCGCAAATCCGCAAGTCGACGGGATCTGACAATCTATTTTGTATACGAAAATAAATCTCGAAACATTACTCTAATTTTTTATTTCGTGACGGCCGAAAATCATATAATATTGGACGGAAATTTTATGTAATTACAAAAATGCTCAAAGGCGTTACAAAATAAAAAAAATTCTTACAACGATAAATTCCAGCGTCAGCACTGAAAAAAGTTGGTGTAAACCGATTAGGCGTTATTATAATCGTGTAATGTTTGCGGTAAATTCCACGTAACGCTCTTGACATTTCGTGAATTTTCCGTACCATTTGTCGTCGAACAACGCCACAATGGTAAATGGCCAACGAGAGACAACGAGAAAGCCTTTATTACACCGTCCGCGGTGTTGTACCGATGTTATCGGATGTACGCGCGGACATTAAGCGACGATCGCGGGGGATTTGTAGCGGCGTTATGTATTCGATCGTTGCACTAATTGCCTCGCGCGCGCGCACACGAAGGGCGACCGAGCTTGTTGCTAGGTGAAACAATAACCATAAACGGGGGACGACCAATTGACGCGCATCCTGCCCGAAGGTTTTTCAAACTCGTTCCACATCGCCGTCGATTCGCGTTTGCGCGGCCCGTCGCAAAAGGAAGAGTGTATCGCGTCGATATATCTCGATGCGAATATACATCTGGTGGCAAAAAAAAACTACTAATCGACTACATCATCATCGTTCGTCGTCCGTTGCTTCTCTCTGTACTCCGAATGTACTCCGAACGATGAGCGAATTGAGTCAATTTATCGAAGGCATCGACAATTTTTGTTAACGTAAAATAAATTTTTTTTTTAGCAATCGTTTCTGCAATAAGAAATATATGTATATTTTTTTACAAGAACTGAACTTACTACGAGTTTTCTTGATATTTCTATAGATCATGTTTTTTTTTTTATTAATGTTTCAAAAAATAAAAATATAATTCATTAATGAAACTGAATAGTAAAAAGAATAAAGAGCAACGATAATTGAAATTACCCGCGCGTCGTCGTGATCCAACGTAAGCATCATGTTTACACCGCCAAGATATGTCAAAATTACAAAAGTTCGCCGATAACAATCCCGCAGATAAATCGCTCTCATTAGTCGAGCGTTACAAAGCTGTGCGTAAGATCGGGCGAGAGTTTTCGCCTGCGACCGGCTAAATTTATCGCGTCCGACGTATCGCCCGAGGGGGCTTCTCCTGCAAAACGCGCGTGGCGGAACGAAGTCGGGTTTCAGTCGCGGTTTAGACACCACGAGACGCGGACGCTCCCCGAAGTCGCTCGATGAGAGGCCGACGCGACGGCCGCAGAGTTCAGTGACGTCGATCGGAGTTGCGAATACTTTTCGTATTTTTATCGTCGAAGATATGGATAAACCCGGGAGAATCGACGGTGAGCTCGTGTGAATTTAATTTTCGCTGGAGGTAAACACACTCGTGGAAAGCTTATGAGGAGACTCGCAGTACTGGCAGCAGCGCTCGGTTCGTGACAGTGCTGCTGGCTCAACCAGAGCGAACCAGGCCTGACGCTCCGGCAGATTACAAACTGGCGCCGCGGCCTTCGAACTGAACTGAGGAATTATCGATAAAATAGTGGCCTTCCGCACTTCATCCGCACTTAAATTTCAACAATATGTTGTATCGAGAATAAAATTATATTAATTATTATTTTCGGAAATAAAACATGAGAGCTTTGTAAAATTGATATTAATATTATTTAAGACACGTGCAACGATTCTGACAGTTCGGTATTTACAACTTTCATTACACGTTACATGCGACATACAAACATATATTGAATATATTTTAGTCGTACGACAATTTTTTTAAGATGGCTAATTTTTGCGATTCGTTACATTTTGAACTGGTACGATTCGCTCATCTAAAAAATGGTTTTATACGCCGGTAATACATTCGGAATACTAGAATATAAAGACCACTGATGTTACTGCTACTCAGTATTGATCGCGGGTTACGGTTGATAGCTGAGCTAAAAAATGTATGGAAATGTTCGTTAAGCCTCCAGCTTTCTGTGGTACTGAATTTGTTGAATGTTTGTCGCTATCGATTTTTAACAGCACGACGTGCAATTTCGATTTGTTACTTAAAAAACGCTTTGATAAAAAGCTATACATTGTCATTTTAGAGGAATTTTTTCAGTATTGACGTTATAGATGCTGACAGGTTTACTCATCAGTAACGAGTGACGCATTTGCGTCTGAATGATGTTTTTTTGCAGGCTCTGTACGAGCGCCGAGAGTTAAGACGAAGGATATTAACGATGGTGAGTTTACATCTTATTAAGAACTGATAAACGGCGCATTACGCAAAAAAGCAGGTCGTTTCAATGGCACAAGATAAAATGACACTCTTGTGATCGGGATTAAGTGTCGACTACATTGACAACCGTGACTTTTCACGCCACTGCTGACATTTTTTTTCACCACAAAAATAAGTCAAATTATAATTCAATTATTAAAAAAATAAAAACGAAATTTGTATAATATTGTCATGTACGTTAATATTTTTCTCTCAGAATAACAAGTGTCATTGAATCTAAAAAAGAGAAAATTTGCAAAAATTATCATTAGACTTACGTTCTAAAACCACGAAAATATAACTCTAATAATCATTTGTTATTGTCTCATCTTTATATTTGTCGACACGATTAAACGATTCCAATTATTTCAGTTCAGACGGCAACGGTTGACGAACACTTTGAAATTTTAATGAAGGATGACACCCCGATCGATTCGGAGCACCGCGATTTGGATTTCAAAGATTTGCCCGATTGGTTCGACGAGGAATTGTTTCGAGCGTGAGTACAGAGCGCCTGCAGCTGTTTTACACGTCGTGCAAACGCAGTTTCGATGACTGGACGTATTCGTTGATTGCAGGGGACAAGCCTATTATAACAGAAACCTGTTGTCAATGGGTCTCGCGTCATTGATTGGACTATTGGCTGTAATAGTCGTACCTAGTATTTTAAAGGTAAATAAAATCGAGATCTATGGCAATTAGTCGTACGATTTAATTTGTCGTTAACCTTGTCGATTGCACTTGTCGGTGTTCACGTAGGTTTTAGTGTACACGAAACAAAGCGGGACAGTCTGTACAGCCTACAAGCGATACTTGGAAACTTTGCTGCACGTCTACACGCTTTATACTGCGGACATCAAAGACGAAAGCTCTGAGTATAAATCGATTCTTGACATTAACAGCCAAATCCCGAAAATCACAAATATTACAAATTACAAATTGCTTTTTTTGGGAAATACTATGAAAAGATACGTCGCTGCCTTCGAGCAGTAAATAAAAATCTGTGGACGAGAGCGATTTCTCAACCTGTCGCAAACGTGTTGAAAAATAGCAAAATAATGACAACAATTTAACTTGAATAAATGAGTACCAATTCCGAAATACGATTTTGAGAATTATAGATAAAACTGAATTGAAATTTTTTTTAAGAACTGATAAAATTGATATAAAATTGAAAAATCGATTTTTCATTATCTCAAGCTGGTGGAAGTCGATGAACACGATTCGCTGGAAGCACTCGACGAGCAGTCGGAGATCGAGCAAGAGCGACAGCGGCGCCATAACGCATCGAGACATGGCGCTGACGCAGTTTGGATTCATCGGATACGCGTTGACGCGCCCAACTCAATTGGGTCTCATCGACGACCCTGAGGGACAGGAGGGTCTGTGTCACTTCTGGCGCGTGTTGGGTCACGCGCTCGGGATATCCGACCGGGTGAATATTTGCCGGAAAAACGCGACGGAAACGACGCAACTGTGCGAGAGACTTTTAAATGACGTGTACGCAAAAAATATGAAAGACACACCACCGAATTTCGAGCACATGTCGTCGGTGCTGATCGACGGAATGTGGTCCATCGACCCGAGCCTCGACACCGGCGCTTTTATGCACTTCTGGTACGAGCTCAGCGGCCTTCAGTGTGAGTCAATGATTTCCGCGTTGGCCAAAAAAAAATCGATTGTCATGTGGTAAAATTATCGGTTTAATTGCAGACTCCAAACCCATGAGTACCTACAGCTGGCTCAACGATCTATATCGCAAATCCGTATTGAGTCTTTTGTGCAAGTATCAAATTTAATTTTTTTAATGGAAAAAAAAAAAAAAAAAAAAATCAATGTTCCAACTAGAAAAAAAAAAAAAAAAAAAAAAAAATTATGTGCACCCCAAGTAGATTTCAACATCATCTGAGAATGCAATTTTTATTTCAGGTGTTCCTTACATCGGCTACGTCGTCAGGAGCGGATTCAACGTGTACGTGAGATTCATCTACTGGATCGCCCGGTATTACCCGGTGGTCGCGTGGATAAGACACGGCCAGGCCGAAGCGACCATCAACATGTATCCAAAGCTGACGAAAACGCAATAACAGATAAATCGTTGGAAACGATATATTTTTCGTCGTTCGAGCACAAAGAATTTATTGACGTCGAATAACATATATTTGTATTGCCAAATAACGACTGTGTCGATTGTTGTACTTAGAGGAGTCCAGAGTATCACACAGCGGATCTGGGTATCAGAGTCTATTTTTATATCAACATCGAGAAATTTGCAGAATTTCGCGCGAAACTTCCAGGAGAAAACACGTGTCCCAGTTACCGTTTCCCAACTATAGTTACGTTACGAAATTGTAATTTTTACGTGAGTTTTTTATAATTGTAAATTATAAATAAATTTGTAAGAGTTACGCTGTGCTGTTAACTATTCAAAAATATAATTTGCATCGGTTTCAAAATGAAAATTCGCAAAAAACTGTCACAGTTGCATCGCGTTACCATTCGCTGGTAAAATTCTGCATTACCAACGAGAGGTAACATTCCAGATTATGTCCAGAATCTGTTTTGTCCCGCGCGGAAAATTTGTTACGCTCGTTAGAGGTCGCCACGGTGAATACAAAAGACCGGTGCCGAGGAAGGAAGAATCCATCGGTCACTCAGTCAACGTGATAAACAAGAATCTCAACAAAGACAAAACGATCTCTATTCCCTACTATTTATTCGCCGGCTATTTATCGTCGTCAGCTGACGACGAGTCCCAGGGTCAAACAGTCCGTCACCCGTTTGTCACCTTTATCAAAATCAATTCTACGCATCTATCAATCACTCTCCAATAAAAGAAGGTGCTTCAGGTCGTTGAGTAACGTTCGACGCTAATAATCGAAAAACACGATAAAACAGCGACAAAAATGTAGAGTGAGGGCATTAAACTTACAATAACGATCGTCACACAATCGTCGAACGCGATTCCTCTCCACCTTTCCCCTCTTCTTCCATCTCTCGGCAGTCCTCGTCGATGCATATAACGATATATAACCGCGTCGTTTTTACGAACGATATATAAACTTGTTTCCCCCGATAGTCCGTGTGTATTTACGTACAGACGCGGCCACACAGATGGGAATCGGAGCTGCGTATAGCATTCGAGTGTGTACTCTACGACGATCGATAGAGTCCCTTCCCCCTTAATCTCGAGCCCGAATGAGAACCGCACGTTCCCGCTAACCGGCGCGGCGGGGGCTTGGTCGCATCCTCGACTCGGGTGAAAATAAATTCTCGCCGCTTCTGCTGCTGCTGCTGCGCTCGTGGGACACGCGCGGAGAGCAGCAGCAAACACATCTCGCGCAAACGCAAATTCGCGCAAACATCCGAGACGCACTCAAGACAAAAAAAAAGTATCAAATCTCCTACCTTCGAACATACCGAAGAACAAAAAAAGAAAATCTCGTAAAATAATATTTTTCAAACCTGTTTACATCATCCAATGCAGATAGAATTAAATTAAAAAACATTGCCAACTTACGTTATCAACTTTCCCTCCCGCACAATTATCATTTTTCAGTTTCCGCATATAATTCCCAAAAAATTGCGCTTTGCCGAACAATCCGATTTCGATACCAAAACCGCCGACTCGCTTCCCTCCCCTCACCCCCCCCCCCCCCGCCCTCCCCCCGGTCTTTCTCCCTTCGCCCCGCGCGGATTGCGAACAATTTTCGTGCGACAATTTCTCGGTGCCGCCCGCTCCGGACGGTCGTTCTCGTGCTCTCGCTGCGCGCGCGGCCGTCGTTGTCGTTCCGCCGCCGCGCGGGTTTCCATCTCGCGCGGACATCTTCGATTCTCGAGCTGGTTACGGGAGAACGAGGAAAGAGGGTCGGTCGGTCGGTCGTCGGAGTCGTCGGGCCACGGGGGGGGGGAGGGGAGTTGGAGCGGGCGAGAGAGAAGGGGGGAGGGGGGTTAGGCCTTGCGTGCGAATCGCACGTCCCCGGCCTCGTGCGACCGTATACGTACCACATATATATACATACACACACATACATACATACATACATATATAACATATCACACAGCGCGTTAATGTGTATACAGTCAGCGGTATCTGTATGTACACTCGCGCACCGCGGAACAGAGGAATTATATGTACAGCAATATATACGTATTCATGCAATACATATATACGTATATACATATATATCTGCATTGACGCTTGAACCGCTCTCGCGCGCACACTCATCGCCGGGGCAGCGCGGGCTGCAGGTGCGAGTGTTGTGTGACAAGCAGCCGTGGCGTGATGACGCTGTCCACACTGAGAGAAAAATCAAATTGGATACACCAAATCATTTACTTGAATAGAAATTTGCACTGAGCTTCCTCATTAACCCTCACTGTGCACACTGGGGTCAGTTTGACCCCAAATCAGCGTAGAGCGCGCAGCTAGTGTCGTCGGAGGTGTGCATAGTAAGGGTTAATTTTCATTTTTTTTATTCTATGCATCCCCAGAATCGCGACAAAATCGATACCTGTACGTCTATGTCTGCACCTGGCAATGAAGCAAAAAATTCAGGACAACTGTCGGCGAACTTGCAACGTGACATTCTTGTTCAATTTTCTCAACGTGAGAATGTCCAGCGCTGTATTGTTTAACGCTTTTAACAGTCGTGAAATATGTCCGATTCAACACTTCGTTCGCGACCAGCCGGCACAAACCAGATGTCAGTTAACTTGTGATTTTTTTAAATAAAAATTTCTGTCTGCCACATTGCTCGGTCTACGGTGGTTCTACGGAATAAACCTTGCACTTGAATATTTTCAAACAAATGGTTTATTTGAGAATTTAGTGTTTCCAATTATATTTTTCTCTGAGTGCAACAAAGCGTATGCTTCGAATAAGAAAACCGTATACCCGACTCTGTGCACCGCGCGGCGCGTCCGTCGTGCCGGGCGCGAAGCGTTCGGCAACGCGCTCGCTCGTTGCCGCTGGAGAAATATCAGCCGAACGCTTTCCCACTGCCAACGCTGCGCGTGGCGAGTCCTCCGGGGATCTCAGGATACCGAACGCGCGGTCGAGAATCGACTCGATGGGTCTCGGCGTATATTCTGGCGAGTCCCGCGTATACAACGCTATGGTAAGTAAGTTACGTCGAGACCCGACGAATATGCGAGACGCGACTGTTGATTGCCGATAGATGCAAAATGCTAATCAACCGGAAAATTGTCTCCCCGTATTATGTCTCCGTATATTATAGCATATTATACAAATAAATCTTTTTTTTTCTGTCTCTCGATTATATCCCTCGCCAAGCTAAACTCATCCACAACGAGAATCATCGGACTCTTCGTTCTGCCACCCAATCGCCCTCTGCTGTATGTGGCGGTGACTCTGCGGTAAATTCGCCAAAAACCGCCGGTGCCCAGCGTCACACCGCATACATACGTTACGGCATATTACAGGCCATGCAAACACACACACAGACAAAATATCCAACACAAACGCGTGAACACACATATACTATATACTTGTCTGATTTCTTCTCGCTGGCGTACGCGCGCGTTGTGCAGTGCGCCGCGCGGCGTGCATTGCAGAGAAACCCGAACGAGCGAGCGAGCGAGCGTCGGGCATACACACGAAGAGAGCTGGGCTGTCGCCTTCTCTCGATTCCGCACGGCGGACGTCCTCCGCCTCTTCCCTTCGCGGCCCGTTCGTCGTCGTCGTCGTCGTCGTCGTCGTCGTCGTCGTCGTACACACTCGGTTCGGGCGGCCCGAGCGCCGCTCGAGCACGAACCGAGCACCATCGGCGGCGAGCAAGCGAGCGAACGAGCGACAGAGAGAGAGAAAGAGACGACGATATATATTCCCCAAGAGAGAGAGATGAGAAACGAACTCGCAAGCGCTCCCCTCGTCGCCCTTCTACAGCGGCAACGACGCTGCTGCTGCTGCCGTTGCTGCTGGCACGGCCACCGAGCGATGCGCGCCGCGTAGCGCGCACCGAGTAAAATTTCACCGCGTGCCGCCGACGCCGCCGCCGTTGCTGGCTTCTCTCTCGCGCGATGCCCGTAGAGCAAACTCTCTCGCCGCGCCTTGCGCCTCTCTCGTGTATATAGCCACCGCCGCCACCGCCGCTGCTGCTGCTGCTGCTTCGTGTGTCTCTCGCATTGCGGTGACCCGACGTGGCCGAGAGAGCGCGATCCTATCGAGGATCACGGGACGAGGCGGGCGGGGAGGGGTGGCCGAGCCGGGGGAGGCAAGGGGGAAGCAGGGGCCGCGCGCGGGGGGGGAGCGAGGGGGCAGGAGAACGACGATGACGAAGAAAACGAGACTGCACAGGGACGACGAGACGGGGGAACGCGAGCAGCAGCGGCGGCGGGTGAACGCGTCGTCCGCGTCGACGCTGCTCGCGAGGCGAAGCGCGAGCGGGAAGGAAAACGCGCGATGAGCCAGCGGCAACACGCGCGCCGAGAGCGAGAAATCTCGTGCGAGTCCGCACAGACGCGTTTAATCGTATGTACGATGGGGCCCGGTGGATAAGGTCGAGCGTCCGATGAAGCCAGGAGCAATTGCAATAGGAATGGAGACGACGCGCGCGGTTCGTCGATATCGGCGAAACGCCGGGAGAATAGTTTTTCGGATTGGTTGTAACTGGGTTCGTGTGGCTCGATCGAGGGTTGAAGAATCGTGACGATCGACAGATCGAGCGTCTCGCGGTTAGGGTGAGGGTCGAGTCTATAGGGGTGAAGGCGGAAAGGGGAGAGGGAGGTCTATTAATTTATTAAACGTAAATATTAAATAAAAGATATTTTTCTGACACCCTTTTGCCCAGGAAAGCGTAGAGTTTAATTAATGTAGATTTAATTGATTGGTCGCTATTTATTATCATTATTTCTCCGCGCCGACTGCGATGATTCAAGACCGAACAACGCGGCACTTATTCGACGCGAAGACTCACGGGTTGATCATCGCTCGCGCGATTGACCGATAAATTTGCGGCAAATAATGCAATTATACACAGTCGTTGCCGCGCGCGTCGCGTCGCTAATTGCGAGACAGTTTGGATTTTACGATGTTCGTATTATCGTCGATAAGTGTGCAATACTGCGGTAGCGTAATCATACGAATTACTTTGGAGACGCGGTGCGTATACGCGTTGCCGGTGCGCGCGGAGCGTGAAGCCGAGCGAGAGGTGTACAAAGAAACCCGAGCGAGCAATATTGCAAGCGGCAACAGCGGGAGGAGTCGCTTGGCTACGCATACACTGTACTGCTACGGCGACATAGCAGCAGCGGCGGCAACGGCAGCGACAACGGCAGCAGCGTCGCAACCCTCGGCATCTGCTGATGAAACTCGGCTCGTGCGAGTTGGCTTGTGCGCGATATCCGGTGTGTTACCCGAAGAAGCTACGCCGTACTACAGATTCGGAATGACGTAACCCCATTGGACGAGAGGAGTTACCCCATCCCTCAGTGAGAGGGAAAGAAAGAGCGACCTCTCTCCCTCTCTCCCACTTTGTCTCTCCCACTGGAAGAACCGGAAGAGGAAATGACATTAACAATAATTGTAATTAGCCAGTGATTCCATTGAAAATTAAACTCTCATTGCAAAAAAATGAACTTCTTTTTTCAAATCGATTTTTTAATTTTTATCGATAAGAAACTCATCGTGTCTTCGTTCACCATTTCACCCCGCAAAATACCGAACCGGCTGGATCAACAATTTTTTTCGGGCCACACGTGTCGCGATTACGCTTCACGCTTATTGTCTCACCGTTGTTCGGTCTCCCGTTCAACCTTTCGAGGAGTTTGGGCGCATGAGTCCCGACTGATCGTCGGAGCTCGGCAGAGGGACGAAAGGCGCTCGGTGTCGTACCTCCGCTTATCTGTAACGCCGGAGCCGAACATTAATTTCGGATCACGCGGGACCGGCCAGCAGCAGCCGCAGCAGTCGCAGCAAGTTCTTGCAGTCTCTGCAAACGCAGAGAGCGAGAGCCACAGCGCCCAGCAGTGCGATCTTTGGCCGCGTATATCGCTTCCACTCTCGTACGAACGTCGTACAATACTATATATCGTTCGCACTCTGTCCCTCGCTCATTCCCTCTCTCTCGCTCTCTTCGTCCTCCCTGCCGCCGCCGCCGCCGCCGCCTCCGATCTCTCTCGCCATCGCCGGCCTCTCTGGCAAACCGACGTATACCCCCTTTCTTTTATTTCTGCCTTTTTTCTTCTTCTCGACTCTGTCGCTACCTCTCGCTCTGCCCCTCTTTGTCTCTCGCTCACATTTCGTTTCCCCAGCTCTCGCTCTCTCTCTCTCGCTCTCTTACACTTCGCTTCCTCGGCAGCGCGCGCGCGCTCGCGTCGTTCGCGAGCTACGCGGTCGAGCGACTCTTCTGTCTCTGTTTCCTCGTATTTTTCCCTCTCCCCCCTCACGCCGCCGCCGTTGCTGCCGCCGCCGCCCCGGCCCCTCGGCCGTCGGTTACAGTCGTCCCTCGGCGGATGAGAAACCTCCGCCGACGCTCGCCCGAAGCACCAGCGAAGCAACTAACGCGCACGCATGCAGAAGCAGCGCCTTTCCGTTGCCGCGCCGTCGCCGCCGTCGACTTGCCACACACCATTTATACACCACCGTCTCTCGAATCTACGTGCGAATGCGACAATCGCGAACGTCCCTCGGAACAAAAGTACGAGAAGTCGCCGCGTCGCTGTTTCAGCCTGTTTCGCTCTTTGTCCCCGCATTGCGATGAAATTTATTCACTAGGGTGACGATCTCGAGAATTTTAGGGAAAAAAGGAAATTAATCCGATGAGAAATTGGGGACTATCGACTAATCGATGTCGCGTGACATTGTCGCGAAAATGCGGAATTCGACGATTCGCACGGTTTACCAGGGGAATTCGATGCAGTTGTCGCTGTTATAAACGCGTCCTTTATGGTTGCAATATGGATGGAAGCGAGACGGAGAAAAAGGGGTAACGGAGCGAGGCGAAACACCGTTGTAACCGTATTTCGAGGCGAGGAGGTACAGGCGCGGGTACTGTGCGCAAAAGCATCGGCGAGTGCGCCGGAGACCGCGAGGGAGCGCTCGCGCACCGCACTCACGTTGCCATTCACGACTTATGATTATTTCATGAATGGTGTTGGTGCGCCGGGTTAGTTTCTGTTGCTCCGCCGGATAACTCGCATTTAGGTACAGCCTCTTTCCTCCATCTCACTCGCTGACTCCCTCCCTCTCTTCCTCTCGCTTTATACTCGAGTCGGTGTTACAGCGCCGGTTAATCGCGTCGTTATTCAAATTGCTTTGTTTTCACAACACGCGCGCCGAAAATCCTCGTAAATCACAAAACAAGCCGTGAAAAAAAGCGTAAAAAAAATCACAGTCGCGGGTAAAGTATCACACAAAACTGGTGACCAAATGAAAAAATTAACGAGCGTGAATTAAGTTGTAATTAAGCAAAATTTGATTCTATCGCGTGAAGGGTCAATCGGTGTCAGTATGCTATTTTTTTTTTTTTTTTTTTTTTTTTTTTTTTTTGTAAATATACACATCTCGGCGCATTAACAGAATGACATCTGTATCAAATATCCGGAAAAAAAATTATATCAGCAAACTAGGAAATCATCTATAATCGCATGCACCGCGCAGTGTGCGTTTCTGTGTGCGTTATGAATAATGCAGTACAAACGCTCGTTGACAAATTACGCCGGTGACATTCCGCGTGCGGCCGATGTGCCGCGGCGCAGCTCGCAGGCAGACGAATATTCTCTCAACGCTGGCGGCGGCGGCGTCGGCGGCGGCGCGACGATGATAAAGAAAAGCCATGTGAACGTACCGATGACTCGCGTCGATGGAATCGAAGCTCCGCGTCCGCTCAACCTCTACGGCTTTGCAGTGCGAGAGCTCTCCGCTCCTATGTAATCTCTCTCTCCCTCTCTCTCTGTCCCTGCGCGCCCGGCTTTCGTACACGTCTCTCGTTCTCCCTTCTCTCGCTCCCACTCTCTCTCTCTTTCTTTCTTTCTCTCTCTCGCGCTCTCCCCTCTCGCCCCTCTCTCACTTCTGCTTGCTTTGGCTGTCGAGAGAACGACGACGAGGACGCTCTCGGGTTCTCCCCTTCCCCCTTTCTCGCCGCCGGTTGCCCCGACGCTGCTGCTGCTGCTCGTCGCCCGCTACGCCGCCGCTCTCGTACTGCGACCGCCGCATCGCCTCTGCCCTCCCTTCGTTCGCTATATATCTCTTCCCATCTCTATCCGTCTCCCCGGGCGCGTCGCTCGCGCGCCTCTCGCCTCTCGCTCGCTCTTCGCGCACACGCAGCAGCAGCGGCAGGTAACGCGGCATCCATTGTAAATCGTCGTCGTCGTCGTCGTCGCGTTCCTCAAGCTGCGCTCTCCGCGCTGCTGGGTCGAGCGCCCGAGCCACAACGAACGAGCCGAGCGACGCGCAACTCGCCAGCGGCAACGATCGGGAACGAGCGGCCATCGCACGAGTCGGGAAACGGGCCGCGGACGCGAAAGTTTCCCGCAAGAATTCGCATTAATCAATTAATAATCGCAGGGACCGAGGGCAGCGCACGAGCGAGCGCTATGTTGCGCAATAACGATAGCGCGATAAGAGCGGAAAAGTCCAGTGACCCACTGCCACGAAGAGGGAGAGCGGCGGCCGGGGTATATACATCCCGCTTGTACAACCACGCGGCATCGATCTCTGGTACTCGACTCGCGTTTATGCCGCTACCCTCGGCTCGGCCTCAGCGCGCGCGCGTCGTGCTCGTTGGCTCGGTCGTGCATTGTATAGGTGTGCGATTCGCTACATCCTTGCGGCCGCTGACGCGTCTGTCTGTGTATTAAGCGGGGAAAATCGAGAGAGAGAGATGGAGAACGCGGGAGGCAGCGCAGGGCCGTAAAAATCGACCGTTTTACCTACGTTGTAATGTAGGTTTGTTGTTGCGCTGCTAAGACGAAAAGTTCCTTCTGCTCTCGATGTACCGAAAAATGCGTCGATATTATTCAACGCCAAAGCGTTCGCGTGTATCTGCATTATTTGGTTTTAGCGCGATTTGGAAGGTTAATTCACGGTAAATGTATTGTGTAAAGCAGACGAACGAATTTATGGGGATGAATACGATTCGGATATTCGCAATGTGTACTAAGGTATAAAATCAGGTGGAGGATTTACAGCGTGCGTTTCAAGGGTGAAAACTCTCGAAAGGTCGCAAATACCTGCGCGAACGTCGCTCCGTTATTGGCATCGTAAACAATGGGAGAGCTTCGCGTAAAGCCTGACAATGAAAATAACAGCTGGCGTAAAACCAGGATTTTCAATATTTGCGGGACATATCGAAGGATCGCTTCGCGCATAAATTGCTGATGAAAAGTTTGATTTGATTGGCCTTTGACTGTTTCATGAGAATTATTTATTTATTCATTTTATGTATATAATAATAATAATAAAGCGACAGTCATTAATAAATTAGGAAAAAAGCATTAAATCCTCAAACACAATGTTATCTGTCTTCACGAGTTCGTAAAAGTTAAAACACTTATCCACCCAAAATGAAAACTTCCGCGCCGGTTTTTACGGCCGTCAGTGTAGTCAAACAAACGCTCAGCCCCTAATTAATCGACCTCCCGTAAACAAGAAACGTTGCCGCGAAGGTGTGAAGCAGCAGAGCGTCGATCACCGCCGATGAATGCCGATCACCTCTAGCCGCAAACGGCGCAAACCACCGCCGCTGCAATCGCGGCAGCATTCAAACTCCTCGTACCTCACTTGCCGAAACAGCGTGTAAGTTCCGGCCCTTGCCCTAAGTTCCGAGTCTCGGCGCTGGCTCGCTATGTATGGCCGCTCTCGGGGAGCCCTGGCGCGCGCCGCGCCAGGGCTCCCCGTGCGCGAACGAACGCGGGCCGGGCGCGTACGGCCCGGCGATGCGCGAGTGCAAGGTCGAGGCGAGAAAGCGAAATCGTTCGGACACCCGTTAGGTATCGCTGCTGCTGCTGCTGCCGCTGCTGCTCTGCCGGAGAGCGCGCACGGAGAGAGGAGAATAGCGACCTGGCAATATATATATATATATATACACACACCGGGAGAGAAGCAGGCAGCGAGCACATCGCACGGCGTATACACGGAGAGACAGAGCCAGAGCCGCGCAGAGAGAGAGAAAAAGAGAAAGAATGACAGAGAAAGAGAGGGGCAGAGAGAGACAGAGAGAGAGCGTGGACTGCGCGAGCGCTTTGCCAGCGCCAGGTGGTCCGTCGGTGTAAATATCCATTATACATGTTCGTATGCGCGGTGGGTGCGCTGTGCTGCTCCGCTACTCTACACTCGCAACCTAACCTACGTACTTACACACTTTCGGCGACTGTAGACCCACACACACCGGAATACCCGTTGGTCCGTTCGTCCCGACGCGACGCTTCGGTTTTCCGAGTATTGGTGACTTCACCGGCTGCCAGAGCGGTGGGACTTCGGCTCGGTCGGCTGTTCGTATACTATCGGCGAGCTTACACCGTAGCCGAGGCTCTCTGAGTGTGCGTCACTACCACCAATACTATTATACTACTACTACTACCACCGCGTCCACCACCACCGACGCCATTACGCACACTGGCGCGACGCGCGTCGGTGTGCGGGGCGAGCGCGGCGGCGGCGGCAGCGGTGGCGGCGCCACCGTCGCTTCTCGGGGCGCCACCGGTTCATTCCGCCATTGGCGCCCGCGACGCACGGACGTGAACGCGACGTTTTACGATTCCGGCACCGAGAGAGAACAAAAAAAAACACACACACTCTCGGCAGTTGCTTCTGATTGTTTCTCCCGTTAAACGACGACAACGACGCGGACGACGCGGACGACGACGACGACAACGGAACGGAAGAGCCGAGAATCGCGATCGAAAATCGTCCGTCGCGGCCGCGCGCGGAGAGACGACGCACTCGTGTGTGTCACACTCGCTCGTTTTCGTTCGAGTCGAGCGGTAATCGCGACGCAACGCCGCGTGAACGTTGCGAGTGAACAACCGAAGCCGCGAGACGTTTTGTCGCACGTTAAACGCGCGCGCGAGATCGTCGTGTTCGGTGGCGGCCTGCCGGGAGTGCGCGGTGATTGGTTTTTCCCCGTACGCGTTCGTGAAACATCGCCGGAGTCGCCCTCCCCCCTCGCCGCCCAATCCGTCATCGGTTCTCTGTGCTGCGTGTGTAAATCTGTCTGTTGTTTCGCGTAAATATTTGTCCATCGCGTTTTTCGCGTTTTTTTTTGTCACCCGCGATCGCGCATTTTTTTCGCGCAACGTATAACCGCAACGTCGTTGATTGGTGCTTCGCATTCGGCGCCCCCGGAAGCGCAACGTGCTGCGTGTGAAGAGAGAGAGAAAGAAGAGAGAAGACGACAACGACGACTACGGCTGCAACTACAACGGAGCGCTCGAGTGGCGTCTTATCGGTGGAGCGATATTAACGCGATATAACGACAATGGTAATAACGAAATACATAAACAAAGCTCGATACACGATGTAGGAGGGAAATAGAACAGCGGGAGGATTCGGTGTGTGCGTCTGTGTGTGTATGTGTATGTGTATGTGTGATGCTCGTGTGACGCGCGTCTCCCTGTGCGTATTGTTGTTTTTTTTTCTCTTTCTCATCGTCGTTTTTTCCTCCTCGCCGTTGATTCGCCGAGGAAGAGGGAGAGGGACGTGCGGTGAATTTTTGCGCTGAGCCACGCGCGACGCCGATGTGCCTCGTCGAGGACCGTCGAGTTTCTCGGCGAACCGCTCGGGCATCGGAGCGAGAGAGGATCGGAGTAGCGCGGTCAGTCCCGAGGCTTCTCGCTCGTTTCGTTCTCCTTCGCGAGGGACACGGATGCCCCCGCTTCTGTCTCCCTCTCGCTCGCTCGGTTCGTCCGTGCCCCCCTCCCGAACATCCCCCCTTTGATCTTTATACCTGCGCGTCCCCGGTGTGAGAGAACGCGAGTGCTGTGTGCGAGCTCTGCCCGAGCTGCTGCTGCTGCTGCTGCTGCTGCCTACGTTTCGTGCCGCTGCCGCCGCCACCGCTGCTGCTGCTGCTGCTGCTGCTGCTGCTCGGCCGATGCAAACGACTCGCGAGTGTGAGTGAGACGACGACGCCGCACGGTGCGCCAGAGCGGCGGAGAGACGACGACGACGACGACGGCGGCATCGCGAGAGACGTGTGCGAAAGCGAAAAAATAACCGCGCGAGCGCTGCTGCTGCTCGTCGAGGGAGTGCGAGAAGGACGGAAGACGCGACGTGTGCGACGAGGAGAAAGGTACGCGATAACGACGAGAGTGAGAAGAGGCGAAGCAGTGCGTGTATATACATCCACAGCGCGAACACTGCGCTCGCTCGTTGGTAACGGTAGATCGAGGGGACGACGTTGGCGCTCCGCAGGGAAGAGTAGTGCGAGAGAAGAATTTTCGCCTGAGTCTCGTTAACCTTCGCGTGAATTCGGATACACTTTGTCGCGCGCGCGGAGGAGATCGGATCGAATCGCGAGACGAGAGAGAGAGGGAGAGAGAGTGAGAGAGACAGAGACGAGACGCGCGGACAGACACGGAGAGTGACGCGTCGGTTATCGGGTTAGGTAAGACGCGCCGAGCGAGTCTGGCGGCCGAACGACGCTGTGCAAAACAGCCTATGACTGTGTTGTAGACTACGACTGCTGCGACGACGACGACGACGACGACTGCGACGAGGCAAAGAGAGACGGAGACAGAGTGAGTGAGAGAGGACGGTAAACGCGGCGCGAAAAGTTACAATGATGGAGAGTAAACGAGATAGGAGTGAGTGAGTGAGTGAGTGAGTGCCATCGGTTTTTTTTTTGCTTCTCTCTTTTTTCCGTCTCTTTCTCGCTCTCCGCGTGAATCCAGAGCGCAAGGAAGCGAGCGAGGGCTATTATCATTCGCGTGTGTGTCTGTGTGCGTGTGCGTTGCGCATTCGTCTCTCTCACTCTCTCTGAAACACAGAGTCCGTGTGCACGCGTGCACGATTTCGCGGGCATAAACGTCGGACGTTTACCGTTAACGACCTGAATCGCGTCTCGCGGGTAACCTCGAGGCTGGACAGCGCTGGCTTCTTGCCGCTGACTCGTTTTCTCGCTCGACAACGACAACGACAGCGACGACGTTGCGCCCGGTGTGCCAGTCCACTCAGTCGCCCGATGAGAAACTAGTGCCGCCGTTATCGGCAGGTCGCGAATTAATTTTCATCGAGCTATCAATTAACGCACCCTGCGTGGTTTCTTACTCGCGCCGGGCTGCAAGTTTCACGCTGCGACAGAACAGTCGCCATCCGAAGATCGTTACTGGTTATTATTATTGCCACTTGCATCGAATCTGTCAATTCTGCGCGCCGGTTTCCGGTCGCAAGAAACTTCGAGGACCCTTTTTTGCCATACTTCGCTTATCACGTGTGTGCATTTTATATGTAAATATAAAATAAATATATATGTAATATACGTATGTATATGTGTATTATATATGTAGTGGCGCGGAAGTTGGAAAGATCGTCCATTCTTTTCCGACTCCTCGAAAGAACCGACCAGTCGCGGCTCGTTCGGCATCGTTCGTGCATGACCGGTGATCCCTCTCGGCGAGCGAGAGAGCAACGGTTCCTTTGTCGGAGATATTCCGTGACGATGGTGTAGTACGTGTGTATATATATATATATAACTATATAGATATACATGGTACGCGTAACGCTGCGCGAGCGGCGTAGCCGAGCTTCGCCAAACAGGCCGAAGAAAGAGAGACAGAGCAGCGGCGAATGCGTCGCTGTCCGTGTGGGATATCTTTTTTTTTTTTGTTGTTAGTTTCATAGTGAAATGTTGAAACGTCTGCGCCGGGTCGAAGATTCGGAAATGTGTGAATAACCAGTGACAGGGAAAAGTTCATGGATGCGATTTTATTTCTCTATTGTTTTTATTTTCTTCGTTTAAACGTTTGTAATTATCAGTGACCCAGTGAGCGATAAACGCAACGAGTTTCGCGAGTTAAAAAAAAAAACGAAAAAAAAAAAAAGTTTCCAATCGCGGTTGACCGGGGTCAGCGACCGGGACACTCATGTCGATTGTCGCGGTGTTGACTCGTCCTAAAGTCTTGACGGTAACTGAAAATGCTTAAAAATAAGAAAAACTTCGCTTTGCACATTACTAGAAAAAAATGGTGGGCGACGAGTCTCGGGGAGATGATTGTACTGTGGTATTTGAGTGGTCGTTGGTCCGGTGTACCGAGGGGCGATAAATTATTCAAATTAAGTACCGCGGATTTTGTACTTTTAAATGTGTCGTCGCAGGCGGCGAGTGACCAGTGCCCCGAGTACCGAGCGAGTGAGAGAGAGAGAGAAGGGAATCGATCGAGATCCGCCTTGCGAAATCGATGGACCCCTCGGGGTGTGCGACGATGCCGCGGGTCACTACGTGTGACTAATCGCGAAGACGACAGACATGGCGGACGCGCAGCGGGCAGGCGGGCAGGGCAACCGAGCACCGGGATTGCTGCGGCAGCGAGAAGGACGGAAAGCAGCAGCAGCAGCAGCGGCAGCTCGGCTGGTGCGGGTTTCCATCCTCCTCCTCCTCCCCCCTCGACCCCTCCGCCGCTCCGCCGCCTCTCCACCTCGCCGCAGTCTCGCTCGGTTGTCGGAATGGCCGGGGAAACCACTGCGAGCGGCAGGCAGAGAGAGAGAGAAAGACAGAAACAGAGACGGAGAATGAGAGAGAAACAGAGAGAGAGAGAGTGAAGCCCTCGCCTCGCTACTTAGAGACCACGGGTCTCCGCGAGATTATACGTTACGAGATGTTGAGCGATCCCCGATTGTTGTTATTGACGGGGCAATGAGACGAAAGAATCGGGGACCTCGTTCATCATTAACGACGACAATTATTGTCGAGGCTGCGAAAACTCACTTAGTGCGATTAGTGAAAACGCTTTATTTTGTTTATTTTTGTTATTTTTATTTTTCATTATTATTTGTTTTCCAAACAATTAGCATCGTTCCGGAATCAGTGGGAAAAATTACCTTTTTTTTTCTTCAAACTCAAACTCAGTGCGATTAGTAAAAACGCTTTTTTTGTTTATTTATTTATTTATTTCATTATTATTTGTTCTCCAAACAATTAGCATCGTTCCGGAATCAGTGGGAAAAATTGCCCTTTTTTTTCTTCAAACTCAAACTCAGTGCGATCAGTGAAAACGCTTTTTTTGTTTATGTTTTTATTTATTTAATTATTATTTGTTCTCCAAACAATTAGCATCGTTCCGGAATCAGTGGGAAAAATTGCCGTTTTTTTTTTCTTTCAAAAGTAATTAGACAGTCGTATCTTTTTTCCCCATCATCGAAGGCTCTCGGCGTTATGCGCGCTGCGGGCTGCTTCTAATTAATGCTTCGCGCACAGCGCGAGATATACGCGAGTGCGCTATTAATACTGTAATGATCGGCGCTGTGTGTGCGCGCGAGGCGGCAGCTATCGTGTACGGAGCACACGATGTCACGTGCACGGCCGGTAACACCGCCCGGTGAAACTGACGGTTCGCTGAATTCCCTGGGCCATAACGACGAGAGAGGGGGGAGATACATTAATCGATATAAAGCGCGTCGTCGACGCGAGGTGATAATCGTGAGTGGCAGGCAGCAGCGGCGATTAAACGAATGCGTGTGCGAACGGTTTTATTTTTCGTTTTTTTTTTTTTTTTATACGCCGCGTAAACCAGACGTGATGGCGGATACGCCGAGCGCTCACTCAATAATTGGTAATACATCTGCGTGACTGTTGACCGGCTCGAAAAAAAATGTGCGCTAAATATCCAAAATAAATGCAAGCCCATCGAATTTCAATAGTTTTCTAAATGCTTCGCGCAATTTTCCCTGTCCACGAAAAAAAAGCAAATAAAAAATTCAATCCTAAGTAATTGCTATCCGCGAGATAAAGAGCGACACAGATAGTAACAGTCGATACGAATGAATTTGTATCGAGATTATGTTTCCTGCTCCGCGAGAAGCGACGATTCTGTACGAGTTCACACACGAGGCTCGGAACGCATTCAGTCGCAGATAGTCAGTCCTCGTCCTTTCGCCTCCTTTCTCCTCGCGCTGACGCCGCCGCCTCCGTCGTTCGTCGGTTCTTCTCGTCGTTCGCGAGTTCGTAAAACTCGTTTCGTTCGATGGAGTTTCGAGGACAGGGCCGTGCTCGCGGCGCGAGAGACAAGCGGCAGCACACGGAACGCGCGCGGCGCAGCGGCAGCGGTGGCGGTCACCGCCGCGCGCTGCTGCCGAAGCCGCCACGGCAGGCGGCTGCTTCGCCTCGATAGATATCGATCCTCCTCGTCGACTCTGTGTGTAGCGCGGTCGCCTCGCGAGCTCGAACACATCGAGGCCGGTTCACCGAAAAACTACACTCCGGCTGCGTCGTTCTCGCTCCCCTCCCCTTCACCGACTCTCCTCATGCCCCCTGCCCCCCCCCCCCCCCTGATGCCTGGCGTGCTTCGATAGCGAACCGGCAGCAATGAGCGGGCGAAGCGAACGACAGAATGAGCGAACGAGCGAGAGTAAAAGAATGAGCGAGTGAGAGAGAGAAAGAATGAGCGAGAGTGAGAGAGAGAGAAAGAATGAGTGAGCGAGTGAGAAAGATAAAGAATGAGCGAGTGAGAAAGATAAAGAATGAGCGAGCGAGAGAGAAATAGAGCGAAAGAAAGACCGAGCTCGCGATGCGAGCGAGAGACGTCGTCGTTCCTCGCATCGCGCTGTCGGCCTCTCTGCCTCAACCCCCCTCCCCCCATCTCCTCGCCCCTCCACGCACCCCGGCCGCTCTTTACCGCTCTATCTCTGTCTCCGAACTCCGCTGCGCGACCGAGGCGCGAACGAACGTCGTACGTGCGACGCGAATTCGCGGGTCGTCGGGTGCCGCACGGATTTCCGGCGCAATCGGCGAGTCCAGATCCGCGGACTCGGTAATCGAGGGGAAGGGAGGTATCGAATCGCTAACGGATTCAGCTTTGCGCGAAAACTATACGTGAAACTATATACGGAAGTGCTAATTGACACATTCGATCGAGTAGAATTGACATTTCAAGTCGACGTGTTTTTTGTACACAAAGAAATAATGCACCCGGTGTATATTTCTTCGCGCGCAAAGTTTCGAGGAAAATAAACGCGGAACCGTGATATATATTTCCGTAGTCTCCGCGAACTGTCCGCGCGGAAGCGCGAATATTTGATACACATTCTTTTTCCGGTGCCGCGCGAGAGCGATGCATTATTAATTCCCGGCCGAGCGCAACGAACGTGTATATAACGAGAGTGCGCGCGCGCGCGCGGGCTCGACCCGCGTTGCCCCGACCTTTCCGCGTATCTCGCGTACGTAAAGGGTCTTTGAAACTCGCGTCGCAGCTCGCTGTGTGTAGCGAGAGCGGATAGAACCGAGCGCGAGCTTCTCTCTCTCTCACTCGCTCCTTCTTTCTCTCTCTATCCACTTCGCAGTGTCCGCCCCTTTCTCTCTCGCTCCTTCTCTCTCACTCGCTCACTCGCTCGCTTACTCATTCTCTCGCTCGCTGTACGTGCTGGCGTGCTCCCGAAATAATCGTCGACGTGCGTATCGATCCTACGGGGCGAGTGGAGCGAGCGAGATGGGTTCGCGCGAGGCCGCAGAGTGAGAAAGACCGACCGACCGAGAGAGAGAGAGAAGCGAATATAAATTCACGGGGACGCGACCGCGGTGGCAACGCCGGCAGCAGCGGCAGCGGCACGAACGTCGACGTCGTCGGCGACCGTCGACGACGTCGACGACGACGACGAACGTCTGCCTATTGCCGCTGCTTTTGCCACGCTGCTCCGCTCGGTGCTACGCTGTATCAAGCGGACAGAAAGCATCGTGAATGCCCACTTAAATCCCAGCCTCCTCGCAGACTCGACGTCGACGACGACGACAACGACGAGTAGCAGTAGCAGCGACGAGTGCATCGCCAGCGCGCGAAACTCGCGCGCGAGAACTTTAGCCGAGGTGTGACGAGAATCTGAGATATCGGTTTCCCGTGCGAACGGAGAGAATGGATGGACCGTATGTGTGTGTCTGTGTGTGTGTGCTCGAAGCGAAAGAGCGAGAAACGAAGAGGATTGAAAAATCATCCATAAATCACTCGCCTCGGAGTCATCGAATCTCGTTCGGAAAATATCTTACGTTACGTTTTTTTCTTTTGTTCTCTCAAACAGGAGACCGAGCTGGGGACGAGGAATAATTCACTACAGTGCGGAAATACCCGACGACGATAACAATCGCATCACCGGATCGATCGTTCTCGCGACTTAGAAGCAGTGCATTTTTTTGTTTCTTTTTTCTTGTTTTTTCTTTTCTTCGTATTTTTCGACGTCGTTACGGTGATAACGGAGATATATACGAAAGTATAATTGTCGCGTATGCGGATTAACACGCGCGGGCTCTGCGATACGTCGCGTTTATGGTGGCTCTACGGGTGGTGAATTGACTGAGTGAAGTTTCGAGGAAGAGTAATTTCGTCGTCTTGTCCACGCAGATTCCCCGACGCTTGGACGCATCGGAACGTAGGATTGATCACGTGGTAAGTCGACTCGCAGTTATTTGCAATGTTATTTCGTCTCAACTTCAAAGTTTCGATATCTGCATTGATTTAAAAAATATCTTGAATTTTGGACCGTCAACCTAAAATGCAATCTCAAAACGTGCAATCAATTTAATTTTTTCCAAACAATTAAATGCATCGCCCAGTCACAAATTGGATTAATACGGAATATCCGATAAATTAGAATCTATCTTAGGTGACAAAAGTAATATTAACCCAAATTTCAGTTGAATAAAGCGAGATGTGACAATCGAAGCTGAAATCAAAAACAGATAGCACTGCACTTCGGTCATACCGGTTATTGTACCAGGCTGCGATTCACCGCACGTGCAATATCCACCACGTCCTATATACACAACGTACGCACACACGACGATGCATCGCGGTGCAGTAAATGCAAACACTCCTTTTTTTCCTCGCCTCCCCCCCCCCCCCCCCTCCCCTGCACTCTTCTCGGTGTATCAACTCCGGCGCTGTGTATGAGCTACATACGCGTCTGACTCTCGTATAAAACTCTTCATTATGCTAATGGTCGGCAGCGCGCATCCTCGCAGTCATAGCGAACGATCGCATTAAGCGGGGTATACTAATTAGCGGAAAACCTTTCCGAGAGCGCGGCGCCCGCGAGACCAACAGCAGCAACAGCAGCAGCATCGGCGTCATATCCATCGTGGTCGCGGATAGGAACAAGAGACCCGCGCCGCTCTCTCGGCTCTCGGCGAGTTTCTCAGCATCGCGAACAAACGGTCGTGGCTATTGCACACTCGTAGCCTCGTTTTTTTTTCGAGAGACACAACAAGTCGCGTATATAAAAAAAAAATATATATATATATATATATATATATATTTACGCACATTTTATATTAATTTATTTTCGCGATATAAATCAGTACATCTTGGGAACTGTGCAGACGATTTAATTCTTTTTCTCCGGAGAAAATCGGAAACTGTATACATATATTTATTAACCTGATTCAAGGAATGAACTTTTTTCCATCTATATAATTGACAAATAAACTTTAATTTTGTATTGCGGTAATGTATTAAAAAAATATTTTTTCCTGTAAAAAAATCGATTCTTCACTATTTGATGTAAGACACTTCAAAGTGTTTGTGACCTTAAGCGAAAATTTCGCAAGCGGAAGAGCGCGAAAAAAAATGAGACTTCCGGCTAAAGTTTGTTAATAAACATTTCGGTGCAACAATCGCTGTTTTCGTTAGCAGCTCGACGCGTCGCTCGACGTGTTGCGTGTTCCCCTCGTCGCCTTCGAAGCGCGACGTTGCCGCCGCCGCAGCGGCGCTCGACGCTGGCCGCGAAATCGGCTTACGATTGTATTTTTATTTTCGCGGGCGCGAGACGCGCGGAAGGAGGAAGCGATTTATCGCGAATCGCGAACTCGACGAAATCCTCTCGGGTGCCGCTGTCTCGTGTTACACAGGTGCGCGCGATACGCGAAATATCAACGTCGGAGTGCGGAGACACGGAACTCGTAGTTCGTCGGGCGCCCGAGAATTTTCATGTCTTATCGGTCGCGCGCTGCGCGCGAACGAACGAATCGTGCACGCGTGGCTTTTATCGTCGCCGGGGCGCGAGCGGATGAGCCGAACCGTCGTCGTCGTCTGCGTCGAACCGCCCGAGTCGCGTATCCCAGTGACTCGCGCCGCGCCTATTGCGCGAGTTTATCGACGAAATTACTGTGTTTTTCCGCGTCGCGTTAGAGGCGAGAATAGTGGCTCGCGATAATAAGCGCCAGGTAGGCTGGTACTGAATATAATGCGACTTGTCTCAGTTCCATCCTCCCTCTCGCTGCAACGCGACCGTTTAACAGCTTTTTAATGAAAGGGGGAAAAAAAAATTCAATTTAATTTATTCGTTTTTTTTTGTAACAAAATATAAAATTGTATTGGTTTCCTTAAATTGTCGAGTTGTCGACTCCGGACATACTTTTCGCTTCGCCGGCGAACGCGACACCATGAGGCACCATGAGATAATGGATATATAATGGCAGAGATGTGTACATAGATATACCGAGTCCGATGTCCTTAAATGGGGATACCGCGGAAGAGGGGGGGAGGGAGATAGGGAGGGGGCGAGGATAGTGCCGGTGTCGATATGTGGGTCACCTTATCTCGATTCTCTTCCTCGCTCGACATTATTGACACACAGTGTATATACATATACGTACACAACGACTGTAGCAGGTATATACATAGAAGCGACCCATGTACCCCGGAGAATAAGTCGGGAATCCGAGCAGCGATCGGAGATTCGCGTCACAAACGAGTGAAAACCGATTTTTATTGAAATTCATTCGTTCCGCTCGCGACCCTCAGGATTTTCCTAGTCGAATTTTCTCCGGAAAACGTGTAGACTTTTCCGCCCCTGAGTCATGGTTACATTTTTTTTGTACTATATCAATTCCAATCTTGCTCTCTGAGGTCATATCATTTGACCTTTCATGAAGTCTCAGTAACAAGTAATGATTTTCTCACTGAGAAAAAAAATGGCTCAATCCAACAAAACGTGCGGTTGCGGTTGGCGAAATAAATATTTTGCAGATTGAACAAAATAGAGATTTTTTTTAATCTCTCACCAGTTGCTTCGATCAATTTAATATTTTGTCTAAGTTGCAAAATATTTATTTCGCCGCAACCGCAAATTTTGTTGGATTGAGCCACTTTTTTTCTCAGTGCTAATTTTTTTCGTGAATTTCGTCACATCGACATTTCCGAGCTGGCTTCCTGATGGCTGAGGGTGCGAAATAAGGCGACCGCGCACGGACAAACCGTGTCGGCCGGTGCGACATTCGCACAGCTCGAAATACACGGAGAGAGGATTCGCAGAGGGTCGCTCCGCTACGTCTATCCACACCCCGCGAGCGAGCGAGACCGGAAGCTCTCTCGCGCGTTCGCATCGATCGGCCGCCGGTCCGGGCGAACGCGACGATATACCCGGCGTCGCGTTGCGCCTCTCCCTCGTTATTCCTCGTCTCTTTCTGTACTGTCGCGCGCTCGAATGGAGGCAGAAATATATATAGGTGGTCGTACCCCCTCTCCCCCGCTCTTACTCGCTCGATCGTTCTCTCTCCTTCTCTCTCATCCGCTCGGCTTCTGTGAGCGCACGGCGGGTTTGACACGAGTGCCACGAGTGCACACGTGTACGACGTTACGGCTTTACGGCATACACGCCGGGTTTAATGCACACCAGGTGAAACGCGTGTGTCTCGCGCGCCGCAGCAGCAGCAACAGCGCCGGATCGTGGGGCCCCGGAGACCGCGAGAAAATCGCCGGCCAATGAGGGTCACCTCTTTGTTACGATGGAATTTGACGCGTTTACGGCTGCGAATAAACGTATAGATTTTTACCCCGTCATCCATCCCTCTCCGATATAACACTTATCGCCCCTTCATCGCGATCAATCGCCCTTGTTTTAACGGCGAATTCCGTTTACATCCAATCACCAATTTTCATTCCTCCACTTTTTTTTTGTTTACTAGAAATCTCGCGTCTTTAATTGTCGTAGCTGTGCCAATATTTGTTCGCATCTCGATACCCTGAAAATGACTTCATTTGGTTGCAAAATGTTTCGTGATTGAAGGCTCATTGGTGTTGTCACTGTCCATTTTCGACAAAATTCTCGACTTCCGGTCGCGGGTGGTCCGAGTGACCCCGGGCGACTCGTCGCCGTGATGCACAATGTAACCTGCGTTAATTTCTCGACCGTTGGCGCCCGACCGGTAGGTTTAACCCGCGGCCGCATCGACAGCGACGACTCGAGCGCCAGGTAGAGATTCCCAATGAGCGCGCGGTGCGAGCGAGGAGAACGCGTCACAGACCTGCGAGTAGCCGGGACAGAGGAGAATCGAGGTTGAGCGAAACTGCTTCTGCCTCTCGCTCGCTCGATAATATTCTCCCTCTCTCTCTTTCTCCTCTCTCGCTCCCTCTCCCGTCGCTCGACAACAGCGCCTTGAAATTTGATACTCGTCCTGCACTCAGAGAGAAATATAATTGGAAACACTAAATTTTCAAATAAACCATTTGTTTGAAAATATTCAAGTGCAAGGTTTATTCCGTAGAACCACCGTAGACCGAGCAATGTGGTAGACAGAAATTTTTATTTAAAAAAATCACAAGTTAACTGACATCTGGTTTGTGCCGGATGGTCGCGAACGAAGTTTTGAATCGGACATATTTCACGGCTGTTAAAAGCGTTAACAAATACAGCGCTGGACATTCTCACGTTGGGAAAATTGAACAAGAATGTCACGTTGCAAGTTTGCCGACAGTTGTCCTAATATTTTTTGCTTCATTGCCAGGTGCAGACGTAGACGTACAGGTATCGATTTTGTCGCGATTCTGGGGATGCATAGAAAAAAAAAATGAAAATTAACCCTTACTATGCACACCTCCGACGAGACTAGCTGCGCGCTCCACGCTGATTTCGGGTCAAACTGACCCCAGTGTGCACAGTGAGGGTTAATGAGGAAGCTCAGTGCAAATTTCTATTTAAGTAAATGATTTGGTGTATCCAATTTGATTTTTCTCTCAGGTTATCTCTCGGCGAGCCTCGTCGTACGGTCGGTAATAATCGTCGAAACTCGCCGTCGAAGCGCACGCACAATTTTTCCACGCGGGATTGGAACTCGCGCCGCGCGACGTATCTCGGAATGGATCTCAATGAGACGTCGACCGGGACGAGAGGAGTCACCGGAGACGCGCTAGACGCTGAAATGCGCGAGGAATATTGTAGCGAAGCGAACGAAGCCCGTGACACCATTGCGAGAGCGACCGGTCTGTGCGTGGGCATAAATACAGAGATACTGATATCACGATTCTGGGGCCGGCGACGACGCTGCTGTTGCTTACCTGACGCTGGCGGGCAAAAAAGCAGCGAGAAGACGTTTCTGGCCTGGAGACTGGTGAAGTCATAAAACACGTTCGAGATATATCGACGAGCCGCCGTCGCGGAGAATCGAATATCGTCTAGACATTTCTTTCTTTTCCCCGCGGACTTTGGTATCGATGTCGCGATTATTGTTGTTATTGTCTGTTGGTTCCGCGAGCGAACAAAGCGTCGCGGAGTGTCCGCGGGCTTCCAGATCCTATAATTATCGCAACGGTCGCGCTATAACGCGCGGCAATGAATATTGATTCTCCAGTGCGAGCTGCGAGATCCTCGACCTCGACCTTGTCTCGAAGACCGACGTGTATTATACGAACAAACACACACACATATACACAACACCTATATATGCATTTCGAACAGCTGTTGAAAATATTGTGCCGCTTACGCTCGGGGGTTCGAGCTCTCGAATGAAAAGCGAGCATAAAGCCACTTCGATGGTTCGACAGAACGCGAACCGCGATGTTTTTTTTTTTTTTTTTTTTCGCTGTTGATTTTCCGGGATTCGGATGCATCGACAGAGGAGAGAAAATGAATTAACCGAAGGGTGAAGATGCAAAACGTCGAGACGAAGATCCCAGAGACGATAATCCTGCGGACATTTCTTCCAGTATCTCGCAGCTCCGTCCTCGTCGCTCTCGTTGGCCTCGGCGCGCGAGAGAGCCCCGCGGCAGCGACGCCCGATCGCTTTACGACTGTGCACAGCGCAGATACAGATATACACAATGCGACGCGAGACGCGTTGTGTATATCCCCGCGCGCGCGCGTGTCTATATCTTTTCTCGCGTTCTCGTTCACGTATTCGTTCTCCTTCGCCCGGACGTCCAATCGGGCTCGTGTAACGCGCCCGTCGTGAACGCGCACGCACACACACGAACGCGCGCCGGCGCGTTAAAACCTCTCCGTGTATATAGCCGACCCGAGAGCGAGCTGCTCGGCCCGTCACGCTCGCCCGGCAACTCGACTCGCGGCTCGCGCACAGCGCAGCGCTTCTCAAAACCACGAGAACCGCGAGATCCGAGGATTCGCAAGAGGCCACGAATGCAGTTGAACCTCGTTGCGAGTCTCGAGCGTTCTCGGGGATAGAACGCGAGACGGCTGATCGAGCCGATTTTTCGTCGAGTCGAGTGTATCTCGAGAGCGAAATAGAAAGAGGGGAAGTAAGATAGAGAGAGAAGGAGTGAGGGGGAGAGAGGGGTGAGTGTTAGAGAGGGGATAGATGATTTAATGAATGAATGAGTACGCGTAGTGTATAGTAAATACTATACAGTGTCGCGAGTGTAGTGCTTAAATTATAGTAATTCTTGGATTGATTAACCGGTTAAACAGTCGTATATTTATCCGGTGTATTTCCAACGCGTTCGACCGTTCATTAAAGTTATTACACGCATTTATAATACCGTAATAATAATAATAATAAAATTAATAGAAATAATAGCATTTTTAATCATCCTCTATTAAAAAGTGCATGAGGAACCATTGTTGTCGATATGACTCGACCTCTGATTGGTCGAAGGCCGCCAACCGACAGTTTTCGCCTAGTTATTATAAAATCGTAGTGACGATGTTTTGCACCTCAAACAATTCATGCACGTCACACGTACAAAAAAACACTCAACAAATTCGCATTATTCAAATAACCAAAGGAGCCCGTCGACTCGGCGTGATACGAGCAGTGCCATATTTCATCCTCAAATTCCCGACCTCGGTATATACACACAGCACACACACAGCGCAGCAGTGTAGCCTCGCAACATATATATATATACCCAGGCGCTTTGTATACACGTGTATACATATACAGAGCGCACGACACTACAACACCGCATAGTATATCCCACTACAGTGCGTACTACACTGTAGTACAAACAGCTGAGAGTAGGCCGTGAATGAACCCGACAGTAAAATCCCCCACGACGTGTACAGAGAGAACGCCGGAGATTTCTTTATTTTCTCCTGCTTTCCGAGATACGATTGGTTGTTATTGTTATCGCCGTTGTTGTTGTTGTTGTCGTCGCTGACGTTGACCCGTTCAAGGTCGAACGATCGAACCGCGACGCGAGAGCGTTAATAATCCTCGGGTAGACATGTGTTTCCACGTCATCCCGCGAAACGCAACAGGCATACTCTCCGCTGCCGCTGCTGTTTCCGTCTGTTTCGTGCGCGCATCCAACACACACGAAGCGCGCACGAAAGCCAAGTCCCGTCGTGTTATCCTCTCGCTGGTTTCCGTCGCTCTCGGGATCTCGGCGGAGGAGCCGCGCTGGGTGTAGCAGCAGAGGGAAGAAGCCTTCGTTCTCTCTCTCTCGCTTCGTGCGGCGCGGCGGCCGTATCGCTAAAGTCCTCGCTGAAATGCGACGGTAACAGGCCCCTCGCCTCCCCCGCTCAGTCGCTCGCCGCTGCTGCTGCTCCCCCCTCCCTGGCCCCTCGCAGTCGTCGCGCTCTCTGGCCGATCGTTCGTTCGCGCTCGGTCGTTGGTCGCTCGCTCGCTCGGCGTCGGCGTCGTTCTCGTCCTCTCGTTGCCGCTGCCGCCGCTGCTTCGCGTACGTTGCGCGTTTCTCCTCTTCTCTCGTGTTTCTCCCGGTTTTCTCGCCCTCCGCTGCCGCTGCCGCCGCCGCTGCTTCCTCCCCGCGTCCCACCTTCGCTACGCTACGCGAAGCATCCTCGCTTTCGTATAGTCTTCTCTCTGTCTTCCTCGCTCTCGCTCTGTCTCTTTCTCTCGCGCGCACCCAACCGTCTCTGCCTCTCTGCCTCGTCCCCGCGATCCCCTTGCGCCGCTGCTGCTGCTGCTGCTCCTCGTCCTGCACTCCACCCCGCGGTCCAATCGAGAACCGTCGTGCCGTACAGATTACAGAACGAGCGAAGAGCCCCGTGCGCGCGAGGGACCCCGGGATCTCTCTCGTTGGGACGTGCGGGGGGAGGGGAACGAGGGGGGAATGAGTCGGGGGACGATGAGAGATCCGAGAGGAGACGGAGACGACAGAGACGGAGCGTTCTCGCTATATCTTCGGGCTTTACGTGTATTTATATATATATGTTGGTATTGTATATAAGTATATACTGCTTCCCTCATTTTGTCTTGGTTCTTTCTCCTTCTCGTTCTCTGTCTGACTTCTTTCGGCCACGTCGTCGCTCCTGCCTCGCGAACCAGTCGACGGTTTTTGCGTTCTTGATACGATCGAAGGTCTCAAGGGAGACGAATGACAAGCTGGAAAATGTCGCCGTTTCGACTCGGTCAACATGCGAAATTTTTGGAAATAGGAGGAAGGGGGAGCTAATGGACCGGGAAGGTGGGGGGGGGTAAAAATAAATGTTTGTGACTGGGCCGAGACCGCGTCTATTTTTCTCGCACTGCCTCTAAATGTGCTTTATTTCCGCGAGCATAAATTAACTTGTTTTAATTCCCCAAACAAAACCAGGTGAATGTTTAATTTTAATTATACCGGAATAATTCACTTTGCGAAACTCGGTTAACGCGGAGCTTAATTTTCATTCATCGTCTATTATCTAATTATCACTTCGATATCGCCGCGGAATCTACAAACGCTATTGAAACGAATAATCGATCAATATCGAAATATCGTTCGATCGATCTCCATTCTTCGTTGCCATCGCCAAACCCGCGTCGAACGGCGTCGCAGACTCAATTGTCAACTCGACGTCGTCTCAACGACGTAACTGCGAGTTTATCGTCGCGACGCTCGCGGCCCCGCCTTCGGGGCCTCTCGGACCGTGTGCTCCAAGGGAACACAGAGCGCAGAGGCCATACGACGAGCTCGGCGGAAAACTCCGCTCGGTTCCCGGCAGCGGGCTGCGGGCGTTGGTAGCAGCGTCGCGTCGTCCGCGCGGAGATCGAACGGACGCGCGGGTTTGCAGGGTGTGTGCGTGTTGTGCTGCTGCCGCCTGCCAGCAGGACCGCTTTCGGGGTCCCCGCGCGCGAGGCGAGGCGAGGCGCACTGGAGGAGGAAGCGAGAAGCGGAGGAAGAAGACAGAGCGAACCAGGCAGCAGCAGCAGCGGCGGCTGCAGCAGCAGCCCCGCTGCGAGCCGAGAGCCCCGCGTGGAATACTCGGTCTACCTCTCGCTTCCTCGGTGTTGCCCTGTCGCGCATTTCAGATATAGGACTCGGGGACTGAGAGCGAGCGAGTGAGACGACCAAAGTGCACGCGAGAGAGAGACAGAGAAGGAAAAGATGCTATATAGCCGTATACGCGAGAGAGCTGCAATGGAGGCAGTACCGGAGTTTTGTGTATAGTAATAGCGCGCGCGCGCGAAGTACACACGAGAACGTAGCCTATACACCCGGGGCCTGCGGGGGGCAGGGGGGGAGGGGGGCAGGGGCAGGGACGCGACGCGCCGCGCGGTGTACAGAGGCGACTAGCGCGGCAGAGCTCTCTAGCAGTTCTATACTATACTCCTCCTCTCCCCCTCTACCCCCTCGCCCTCCTCCTCCTCCTCCGCTGCTGCTGCCGCCGCCGCCTCCGCCTCCTCCGCGTTTCGCCGTGGACGAGTGCGCGCCAGAAGCGGCGTGGAGCGCGCGCGCGCGGGGTAAGGGGTCGAATATATAGCCGACACGTCGCTCCGTTGGCTGCGCTGTGTGCCGCCGGCGCGCGGGCTACACTCTGCCGCCGTCGCTGCTGCTGCTGCTGCTGCTTTACAGCGTTCGCTATCTTTCTCCCTCTCTCTCGCTCTGTCTCTCGTCGTCTTTCTGGTGTCTCTCTCTCTCGCTCTGTGTTCTCTCTCGCACGGACGCAGCTCTCGCTCGTTCGCCGGAGGTACCGGCACCACCAGCAGCAGCAGCAGCAGCAGCGGCAGCGTTCACGTTCTCTCTCTCTCTCTGTCGGTCTCTCGGTCTCTCCGTTATATAGCGAGGCCAGGCCGAGGCTCTCGCTGTTTCTCTGGATACTCTCTTTGGATGTCCATGCTGGAGTGGGAAAGAGCGAGTTACTGTACGGATCTCGCTCGCAGTGCCGCCCGACTCTATATATGTATATGCCCCCAGCTCGCCCCCCCTCCCCCCCACGGCCCGCGCGCCGTCCGCATCTCTCCGTCTATCGCACACTCGCGGAAAGCCCTCGGCTCTCTCTCTCTCTCTGTGTTGCTCTCTCTCTGTCTTTATCTCGCTCGCTCTCGACGTTCGCGCTCTCCGCGCCTCTCGCTCTCTCGGTCGTTCAATACTCCGGCGTAGGAACGGGCGAGAGAGCCCTCGCTCCTCGCTCCTCGCTCGCTGCGAGCGCGGCGGCGATGGCGAACGCGACGGTGTGCGAAAACCTCCCGAGAAGCCGGAGCCAAACTCTGCTGCCGCCGCCGCCGCTGCTGCTGCTGGTGGTGATGCACACCGACGAAAACGCGAGGCATCGCCGCCGGAGAGAGGACGAAACGCGCCGAGAATCCGGGGAGAGTCCAATTTACCCGCGGTCATTGACGAGATACGCGCGAGCGGTTTTTTCCTCTCTCTCTCTCTCTCTCGGCCGGAGAAGCACCGCGACCGGGAAGCGGCGAACAAACTTCCCTGTCCGAGTAGCGCGACACCTGGGTGAAAAAAAATGCGCTGTCTGTGGAAAAATGTGACTGCTTTGAACGACTTGGAAAATTGCCCATTTTTGTTGACCTTAATTTTTATTTTTTTATTTTTTCTAAAAATATAAGAATTTAACCGAGCTTATTTAGAAAAAGACAAGTACTGAGAAACGATGCGACCAGGAGTACACTGAAAACCATCGGTCGAAATCGCGCGACGTCCGTGACTGTTGGCAATAATCGAGCGTAAGAATCTCCTCGAGTCTCACTGGATCAGAATGATCAGATGGTATCGCGTTCGATATTCCACGCGTGACATTCGCCACGAGTGGCATCGAGAGTGTATCGACTCTGCTCGCTTCTCGGGCCGACCGAGGGGAGCGCGGTGGTCGAAGAGTCTTGGAGGAGGAGGGGGGGGGGGGGGGGGGGGGGGGGGGCAGTGCGGTGTATCCACAGGCGATGGTTGCCTCGATCGCGCGTGGAACACGATCGCCCCGATCTCGCTTCGCTCGTCCACCTTTCTTCTTCCTCGCCTTCTTCTTCTTCTCCTCCTTCTTCTTCTTCGCCTTCCCTCTCCGCCGACCGTCCGCCTTTCTTCTGGCCTCTTTCCGCGAAGCAGCGCCGCCTCGACGACGCGAATAGAGAGACGTGGAAGCCTTACGAAGAGGCGGCTATGCGTCTTGTATATCTAACCGAAAGGCACTCGGGGCGCTCGTTGATGTTCGGCCGGTCGATGTCCTTGCTGTGTTATTATGCTTCGACGCCTACATTCGGGCGTCTCGTTCCTCGCTGCATGCGCAGCACATTTTTTTCCTTTTTTTTTACTCATTACACTTTCATTAGCAAATTCCTGAAGGTCAGATCTACCGCGGGTCGCTCATTCAGCCAAAAATTGGCTAATTCAAATATGTAACGCATTTTTCGATTTTTTTAATCCTTTGGTTCGTTCCACTCGGCTGCGTAGACGCGCGCAAAGTAAACGGCACAGTAATTAGCCACTCTAAAAACTGTTGTTACACGTGTCTCCTTTCGGCCGGCTACACTGCCAATCGCGCGGCGAGGGGGAAAAAAATTGCCAGCTGCGACTGCTCGCACCGCGCGCGGCGGCTTCGTTCGCCCGGTTCCCTCGGTTCGTACATCAGTCGTCGCTGTTCGTGGAAACGTCGAACGAATCCGGCGAAACGATAAATATATCGGTATTTGTGATTTGCGTATGTTTGATTTGTGATTCGTGACGAGCGGCAGCTTTGTCGTCGAACCGGGCGATTTTCGGTTGGCACTGAGTTTGACAACCCAATTTGCCGTGTTTGAACGCAATGAGAGTAAATAAAATATCGATATTCGTGATTTGCATATGTTTAATTTGCAATTCGTGGGAAACGATAGTTTTGTCATCGAGCCGGGTTAAATTCGGTTCGGACCGAATTTAGCGCCACAATTTGCTGTAATTAAACGTAATAAGAGCAAATAAATAAATAAGTATCTTATACTCGGCGCATGACTGAAATCCCACAAATGCCGATGCAGCTGCCTCGGCGAAACATTATTGCCCGATAAAACGAGCAAACAAAAAAAAAAGTACGCGTTACAATCCACCGCGTATATCTGCGCAGTAAAATCTTGGAATCGATTCGCTGCCTCGCGCCTCGTCTGGCGCTCGACTTAAAAGGGCAATAATCTCGTCGAGTAACGCGCCGGGCTATCTTATCGGCGAGTAAAAAAGACAAAAGAGCAAATCGATGCTTCTCTATTCACCGTCAGCTGCGGGACTTGTGACGCTGCCGACGCCGCCGCCGCCGCCGCGCGATGACGCAAAAATGCGTCACGTAACGTGTCAGGACGTTCCGTCGCGATTATTTCTCGGAATGCCTACAACCGTCGCTATATTTAATGCGTCAGGGAATTTAGCGTAACGAGAGCCTCGCGTCGCGCGGTTCGAAGCGCGACGATTCAGTCGCAGCGCGAAGCCTTCGAGTGAATCTTCGTCGTTGGGGTCGCCGTCGTCGCTGCCGTCGTCGTCGTCCGGAGTCGCGAGGAATAATTAGAACGGCTTCGTTGTTAGTATGGTGATTCGTCGGTGAGTGAGCGAGAGGGAGAGAGAAAGCGGCAGAGCGAGAAAGAGAGAAAGAGGCACAGCGAAAGAGGAGGTGGAGACAAAGACAGACAGAGGCTTCGTCCTCGTCTCGTAAAAGTGGCGCTGGAGCGCGCGAGAGGCGCGAGTAAGTTATGCGGTGGCGCTGCGAAGGCAAAACCGAGCTCTCGCTCTCCGCGAAAGAGCGAGACCGAGCGATAAAACGCCGCTGCGTCCCTCTCCCGGGCTTCCCAGGGCGCGCGGGCGCGCGCGCGCGAACGACCGAGAGAAAGGTTCGGAGATAAAGCTGCACCGGCGAAGATGGGATGAAAAGCGAGAGAGACAGACCCGACGCGTTCGAATGCGGCTCTCGAGGCGAGCGAGATAAAATTCAAAATAAATGCAAAACGAAAAAGAAAACAACGGCAACAACGAGGAAGCGAAATAAAAAAAAAGAAAAAAAAAAGAGGAAAAAAGCGCGACTGGTAGATAGAAAGATCGACAGGGCTGAATTTTTATCCCAAAGGCTGTCGCCTGTTACGACTGCACGACGAGGACGACGAGGCGCGCGCGCGTCCATCGCGTTTCCTCCCCCCCCCCCCCCCCAACCTCCTCCCTCACCCTTCTCCCACCCTCACTCCACCTCTCGTAACTCATCTCTCTTTTTCGCCGGCTTTCTTCGTCTTTCTCTTACTTTCTCAGTCGTTATTTCACCCGGCCGGCTCGCTCGCTGCAAATCGTTGCTTGGCTTCCACGATTCCGCGTGTATTTGTGGCTCTCTCCCTCTCTCTCGCTCTGTCTCTCTCTGTGTGTGTATAGCGTGATAGTGAGGGGGTTACAGTGTGCGAGAAACCGAGAGAGGAAAGTAGTAGTAGTAGCCTCGCTCACTCACTCTGGGTGAGCGAGGCAGCAGGCGGCAGGCAGGCAGCAGGCAGCAGGGAGCAGGCATGCACTCGTTCCTTCACCTTGCCCGTACCGGGCAGCGCTTCTTTTTCTTTCTCCCCCCTCTCACCCCTCACCACCCGTCCTTCCCGCTTCGCGCTGCTCCTTCGCCTCCACGCAGCTCCTATGCCACCGCTTCGCTGCTCTCTCTCTCTGTTTCGCTTCTCAGCAACCTCGTTCTTCAGGTATCTCAGGCGCTTTTAACGACTGGCGTTGCCGTTGCCCCGTAGCTTCGCACGCCCAACGCCGGGCTTCGCATCAACCCGAAAAAGAAGCGAGCTCAGCTCGCGGGAGACGGAGAAACGAGGGAAGAGATTCGCGCGGTGTGTTACACACTGTGCGAGAGATATTCCTGAAGGACCGTCGCTCGCGACCCGGAATCTTGGACATAAGACACGCGACTGTAGCGAGAGCCGTGGAAATTAGTGCGTTTTGCGATTTTTTTTTTTGGATTATTCTGACGTTTTTTTTTTTAAGTTCTATCACCTTTCGTGGTGAATAGAAAGCATTTGTTGTGATTTCTATTACTTTGATTGCGGTTAGGTCGAACAGAGTTTTCTCGCGTAATGGTTTGATTATCTCAACGATTGAAATATTCATAGCATCGTGAAGATATTAATAATCGGAATGAATCAACTGAAAATAATACCTCGGTCGCATAATACACAGATATATATAGAGGCTTCTTATTTCTTATAAATGTAAGTGGCCTTGTTGGTTCCCCCGGTGCGATTCTCGCGTGACCCGCGCGCCGGTTATATTCCAGTCTCGCGGCGAGTACTAATCGCAACCTCTGGAGTCAACGCACGTGTCCATATAATCCGCCGCGGTGATGTTTCTCGTGCCGCGTATACGAGGCTGAGAATCAGCCGGGCGGCAAATCGCCATTGCCGCCCACTCGCTTCGAACGTCGCTGCAGACAAACGACGCTACTTCCCAGAACAACAAAACAAATAAAAAACAAAAACTAAAAATAAATAAACACCATCCACCGTCCACTTATCAGTCGGTGACTGTTGATGACAGTCGACACGTGGCTAATGTCTGTGCCTCGGACCTGCAAACCCCTCCTTAGCCCGGAATAATACGACAAAACCTATTTACCCCGGGTATTACACCGAAAGCGTGGGCACTGGCGACCCGCGAGCTCGTTTCTCGCGGTACCCTAAAACGTTCGATATTACAAGAATCGTCGGCTCATGCAGCGAGCGTCAGAGTCAACACCAACGACGTCTCGGACGATGCGATCTTTCCACTCTGGTCGCGGCTGTATAGTTCTCTCCGTCGTCTCTCCCGCTTCCCCTTCGCCGCTACTCGCTGCGGCAAGAGCCGCATCCTCGGGTTATTCCGCGCTATTCGAGCGACTCTTAATCACTTATACACACTAATACACTCGTGCAATACATATCCGCGAACCAGACGCGACTGTGTACACGAATACATACATACACACACCCGTGTATAATATATACGGAAGCGCGAGCGAGAACTCGCTGGCTCGAGTTGGTTTCGTGCTAAGTTCCCGGTCTTCCCTTTTGCCAGCCGTTGCTTGCGCCGCGCGCGCTCGCGCGAGGCACGTGAGCCAGACGGAGGGAGCGAGAGAGAACGAGAGAGCATTAAACGTGCGTATAGCGCGCAGAGCTTGAGCCATCCGCGCCATCGGCGGCGCTGCTGCCATCGCCGCTGCCGCTGGTTATGCTCGTGTCTCTCCCGCGGCCCCTCCGGCTGCTGCCCGCCCGCCCCTCCCGCCGCTGTCCTTTCCCTTCCGTCTCGCTCGCGCGCCTCGCGCGTTATTCTCGCTTTCCGTCTCGTATAATCGGCGACGCGACAAGCCCGCAACGCAAACTGCACGGCAGGGCCCGCACACGCACTCGACCACGTACCGAGCGTCGACGCGCGCTCAACGATTCTCCCACCGCCGTCGTTACCCCTCCCGCCCTCCCCCCTTCACCCTCCTCGCCGCTCTGTCGCTCCCGCTCGTCCCCCTCTTCCGTCACTTACGTATTCGTGCGTGTGAGCACGAGCGAGCGCCCGTTGTTATTGTGTGTGGAAGCTCCCTCGAGACGAGTAAGCCCATATATATAAACGTCGCGCGGCGATGCATATTCGTGGGTACCAGCGGCAGCGGCGACGACTGCGCGCGGGCGGCACAGTCGTTGGCCGCTGAGGAGTGAGAGATTCGCAGCTATTGGCTATTGTCTTCTGTCCTTCTCAGCGTAAAGAGAAGCGCGCGAGTCTGCTGTTATCGTGTGAGAAGGTTTCTTGAGATGAGTGAGGCTATGTGGTATATGCGGCGATACGCATTCGTGACATTCGAAGTGCAGTTATTGGCGAATTATCGTCAGTCCTTTTTCTCAGCCTGAACAGAAGCGCGCGAGTCCGTTGTTGTCTTTTGTCTCACTCGAAGATTTGTGTCACTTGAAGATTGTCGCACTTGAGATGAGCGAGCCTGTATATATGCGCCGATGCATGTGTTGGTCATCGAGTCGTCTGTCCTTCTTCGCGGGCGGCCAGTCACTGTGCCGGCGGGCACTGCGTAACTCGCGAGAGTCGCGCGTGTACTCGTTCGCCCACTGGCCGCGAGCGTTTCGAGCGCAACTTCGCGACTGTGGGACGCCGCGAACAGCACGTAGCGGCGCTTACGCACGCTTCGTACCTAGAAAGTCATCTCTCCGCGCGATTCGCGCGAGTCGAGAGTCGCTGCATTCGCGCTATATACGTGATGACGACGAAAGTAATGCGCGAGCCACACGTGGATTGTATATCTCGTCCGAGCTCGGGAGCTGCGAGCGAGAGCGACACCGGCGAGACTGGACGGGAGTCTCGAAGCGAGCGAGAAGCGCGTGGCGTGGTTTTTCCGAGGGCGTCACGGCCGAACCGAGCTGCATTAACGCGAGGTACGACGATGATTCATTTTCAGCCTGCAAAAAATATAACGTTAGTTAAAATCGTAAAGACCAACAATTACAAATTTTCGTTTATAATATTTCCCCGCCGCGATTTCTTCCCGAGTTTATCGAGTTACATTAAAAGCCTCGTCGCTTTTTCGCCTCCCCAACGTCGCACGGTCGGACCCTTCCGAATCGGTCGAGTCTCGCGTTACCAAAACTCCTTGCCTACACATTTACGCACACGCAAACACGCACACTCACACGTACACACATCCGTACTGCGCTTTCTCTCGAACTCGAGGATGCAGATGCAACGTTACACGTACGACACACGCCGTGCGCCTCTCGTACATGTAACTGTTGATCCTGCACACACGCATATAATACACAACCACGTTCGCCATAACGCAATACACAGTGAGTCCGAGCAAAAGGGATTAAAAACTTGAAAGCGAGTTATCCCTGCTCCTCCTGCACCCTATATACTTACATATAGTATATTACACATGTATATACATACAGACACCGCAGTGCATAGAATTCAATACAATGTATACATAATCTGCGTGTAGCCTTCCTCACATTTCTTCCTGTTCCTGAAGCCTCTACTATACACATGTCGCAGTATCCCTCACTCATACCACATATCCCGTGCGACAGCGACCGCGACCTCACCTGCCGAATCGGCGGCGATATTCTCGCGACCCGAGAACGAGCGGCGAACGTCGTTCTCGCTCGCTCGCTTTTACCACCAGCGCGCAATTCGCTCCGTTCGCGGCAGCGCCAATGCGCACGGTACGCGCTGGAAGAAGGGCGCGCGTATAGTCGTGATTCACGTTCAGCGCCGCCGCCGCCGCTGCTGCGATGATTCACTTCTGGCACAGCCCGTCACTTCTCGCTACACGTAATCCGCTATTCTCCGGCCGCGCCGTGAGCCTCGGCGGTAGCGGCGGCCATGGCTCGTTACTGGTGCTGAATACCCGCGCGAGCTCTGCAGCAGCAGCTCCTCTTTGCCTCAGCGCGAGTTTCCTCGTTCTATTTATCGTCGGTGAAGGCAGCGCGAGCGAGCGAGAGAGAAATAGAGAGAAATAAGAGCGAGAGAGTTAAGAGTCGTATCCGCGCTGGAGAAAAGGGTCGCAGGGGGTGAGGGAGTTGGGAGGGGGGGAAGGGGTAGGTGGTCGTTGGTCGAGAGCCACCGAGCGAGAAAGAAACGAAGGTGGCGGTGGCGGAGTTGGGAGAGGGGAGGCAACGGGGGTGCGAGTAGGCGGTGAGGGGGAAGGGGGGGGGGAGGCTAGCGCAGGGGCTAGAAGTGTCGTTTATCGAGCGAGGACCTTCTTCTCCCCTCCCCACCCCTCCGCTCTCCCCCTGTACACCCCCTACCCCCACTCTTCCCGCCGTTTCGTCCCGCGGGCCAAGCCCTCTCTCTCTCTCTTTCTCTTTCTGTGTGTGCCCCGCGGCTCGCGCGGGGCTCCCCGACGCTCTCTGCTCTCCTCGCTCCGGCTCGGCGCGCATCGACGCAAATAAATCGTTCACCGACGTTTATAACGGAACTCGCGTATATAACGAGAATCCGCTTTTTTTTTCTCTTGCATTTTCTCCGTGTCTCTCACTGTCTTTGTCTCCTCGCTCTTTGTTCCTTGTTTTGGCCGCTGTCACCGGCAACGAGAGCGGTGCGGCTCGTCAAACACGTCGCATTCTAGATTGTAGACAAATCACAATTTTTTTTGCGATTTACGAGGGTGGCGTTTCTAGCGGCCTTGGGGTTGATGACTTTTTGTTTGATTTTTTTTTCTTCATGGTCGTTGAATTAATAAAGTTCGCGAGTTAAATTAAATTCGATAAAAGTACGTTGCACACGAGTTTAGCGGTACGTGTGCAGAATTCAACATCTGAAAGTTTAATTTGATTCTGAGCGGTAAATATGCAATCTTGCATAATTACACTTGGTCCTTTTTTTTTATTAACAAAATAGTTTCCGCGGTTTTCGCGAGACGAAAATTTTGCTCTAGTAAATCTTTTATCCCCGCAAATTTCTGTGAATCTAAAAAACCGTAAATCTCTCTTTTATTTTTATTGGATCTTTTTTCAAAAATAATTTTAGTTTAATAAAAAAAAAGAGATTTGCTATATTTACTCCATTTTATCGTGAAAAATTAAATAGAATAATCTCACGTCCGCAGCATTAATTAATCAAACGCCAACAGGTTGCATGCGGTGCGATAAAAATGCTTTACGACTTTGGTATATATATTCGTTTTTTTTTTTAAATACTTTTTTCGTTCTTTCGCACGTTTATCGAGATGTATTTTTGCATTAGAGGCGGGAGGGGGATTCGCGCGAGCCACGGAGTCGGCGTAAAGTACAGTACGAGCCACGTGTGGTTACGATAATTGCGAGGGTCGTTAAAGCCGACGCTCCCACCACCGCCTTTTCCTCCCCCCTCCCACTCCCCTCCGTAATCTCGCCCGCGTTGATGCACTTGCACGTGCTCGATGTACTTGATATAATTATAACGAAGCGATCGTTGCATGATTATCGGGTGGTCGAGGTTGATGCCAGTGGAACTGTGAAAGGGCGTCAGGGGGGGGGGGGGGGGGGGGAGACGACTCGGAGAGAGGAGGTCAAGCGCAACCCATTGACCCCATCGAGCGAGCACTCACATATTCAATATATTCATATACAAATTTGGAAAAAATCACAAATTCTCGAGTGACAGTAAACTGTGGCTATTTGTGTCTCAATCGACTCTGCACACGAATTAATCTCGAATTACTTTTTCGTTGACGAGCGAAAGCTAAAAAAAAATGAACTGCAAACAAATTGTGAACGAGCGGATTTACTCGAAAGTGAGGGTGAGAGAAATGATGAAAAAAAAAGAGTGAAAAAAAAAAACAAACAAACAAACAGAAAAAAAAGCGGTGAGAATAAAAATTGGACGGTAAACCGGCGAGAGGGGCAATTCGCGTCGGTGCGAAACCGACGTTTAATTGACATGAACGAGTGGCAGCTTATCTAACGGGTGAGCCGGAACAACGAGTGACCGTTGAATCAACTTTTTCTTAACACCTATCGACCGATGACGTCACGATTTTTTTTTATTTACCGAAAGTTTTCAATGCGTTTTGTCGAACAAACTCGACTTTACAATTACACCTACACAATAAAGTTCATGATTTATCACGCCTTTACCATAAATAAAGAAGCAAAAAAAATACCTTTTTCTGTGCACTTCAAACAAATATAAAAAAATATATAAAAAAAAATCTTCAGATATGAGAATATGCCCGGCGTCACAATATGCGCGATTAACGCGACGAAATTGGCATTCGCGAGCTGGCGTGAAGTTCCCCGCGTTACATACCAATGTAGCGGGGGGCGAGGGGGAGGGGGGAAATAGTTTACGCACGTAATCCCCGAAGTTCGACGCCGACTGGTGTATGTACACCAGGTGTCTCGTTAGTAGTCGGGACTCGTCGAAACTGCGGCGGGGGCGGGGGCGAGAGTCCGGGGGGGGGGGGGGGGGGGTTAGCGTTGTAGGCTTTACCGGGAGTGCACTTCACTCATCCGGTGGGTCATTCGGTTATTTATGGCCTGGAGTCTCGTTGCCCGATGTAGCCTGGCTCGGCCTGGCCGCGGCCCGACTACCGCGGTGTTTGAGCGACGCTGCCGCTGGGGTTGGATAGTCACGAGCGCGAACGGGGTGGCGACGCACGCGGGGGGGCTGGTCGAGGGGGGAGGGGGAAGGGGGTTCGGGAATGGACGCGCATGGAGTGCGAGAGAGCTCGAGTGTCGCGCTGCACGTGGAAAGAGACGGAGACGGTGAGAGGTCGCGTGTACCGCGAGAGGAGAGCGCGGTGGGCGAGCCAAGGGGGTGGAGGGGCTGGAGGGGGGGGGGGGGAGTGAGGACGACGGTGAAACGCGTGTGGCGTGTATATGGAATAGAGACGGAGCCACGGCGAGAGCGAGAGAGCGATTTTAAGTCGAGTGGGGCGAGAGGGGTTGAACAGGGGGAGGGGGAGGGAGGGGTTGACCGAGCTTGTACCGCGTGTGTTGCGAAGTCTATAAAGGAGTGCTTTATTGATCTCAGTTTGAACGCGCACGAGGATACCGATATAGCCGGCCAACCGTGTGTACGTCCTGTATCTACAGTTGTATATATGTCGTATGCCATATGCGTGGGTGGGGGAATATGCGGGATTAGCGGAGGGTCCTCGCGAATTTTTCCGTCTTTGGTTTTTTTCCCTCAAGGGTTCACTGGGTTTGGTTATTTTTGTATGGACGATAAAAGTTTGACGGGAGGTATAAACGCTGTGTTTAGGGTCCGGGCCGTTTTTTTCGATTTTTTTTTGTATATTATTATATTTTATTTTATTTTATTTCAAGTAAAAAGGGTTTAGAGAATTTCTTGATAATTGTTCAGAATCGTTAAGATGAAAAAAAAAAACAGGATTTCATGTTCCTAAGTACAACTATTTGTTGGTTAGCTATGGGATCATTGTGAGTGTCTCTAATTCCAACGATTAAACTAGTTGGAATCTGATTCACGAAGCGAACTCTGTAGTCTGGTGACAAAAGTTGCCAGGACGAGTTTTGGCGAAGTTCCGAAAACTCGACGACGTTTGCGCGGGAATTCGCGAAGTCGGTCTCGGTGATTCGCGGTTCAACGACAATTTCCGTCTATTTTCGGTACTTCGCGGGGAGGGGAAGTGCGCGAAGAGCGAGCGAATGTTGCGAGACGATCTTCGGGATTTCGAAGGGCGGTGAATGACGTGATAAGCCGAGGAGTTTATTCGCGTTGAGCGGTACACGTGTGTAGCATTGAAGTATGCGGTATCGCTTAGGGTCTCCTAAGCCTCGCGATTACTCAAGACCCTCTAATTATTCTCGCAATTACGACGCTGACGCTGACGACGACGACGGCGACGATGCCACGAAATATCGCAGCTCGCAATCTTCAACTCGAACGTAGAACGAAGAGACTCGATCTTAAAAGTGAAAACAATATCAGTTCTAATATAGTCTTTATTTTTAAACAGATAAATAAACAGATGACTAGATGCGGTCTCATCGCAAAGTCTGTACGTACATAAAGAGCAATTTAAATGAAATAAAAAGGAAGAAAAAAAATGACTGTAACACTCACCGCCATCTGATCCGATAAACCGACCCGTGATAAATCGATAGGGGGGTAATTCATTGTCGCCGTAAAATTATCATACAATGGAAGAGGAAAGGCTTTTAATCAATTCCCGTTCGCGAACCCCGGGTTGTAGATTATTATGTCGGCACTATCGACACGGCGGCCCGATGGAATATTAAAGCTAATTTTAATTATATATCCGCATAAAAAAAATAGCACGCGAAATCGCATTCGAACGTATTCGTGATACTTTGAAATTATTCGAAATAATATAATATCAAACGAAAACGTAGAATTAATTTTCTCGCATGTGTGATTCAATTTAATTATTTTCCGTGATGCGGTAAATTATATTGAAATATAGTAAATGTATTAATTTTTCATTTTAACTACAAGCATTTCTGTAACTACAAGAATTAAGACACTGCATGTTGCAATATGAAAAAATGCCATCGCTTCGTCTGGTTAACCAAAAACTTTTATTACTCGTTTCAAAGTCCATAGAGTCGCGGTTATCGTTGGCAGTTCGCGCGGTCTAGGTCACCGTGTCAATCGATGAGAAATGGCGTTAACCCTGTTCTCCCCGGCGAACAAACGGACACGGTGCGCAATAAAATCCATTTGTCAACCGCTGCACAATTCTGCGGTGAAAAAAAAAACAGCGAAAAAATTGCACGCGAAATGGAAAAATAGCTTTATCACGGTCATAAGTGAGATAATGAAATGCCGAGTGTGCGGACTTAGATCGATGCTCGATGCACACACGTCTAGCGAATTAACATGCTTGAGTCATTATCGATCATTGGTTTGATCCTCGCTTGATTTTCCATGTTTTCTTCAGTCACAGTCGAGGCGTTTATCGTTGAATGGCCAATAACCGATTTAATGGATAATAAATTCGTCGCGTACTTACGAAACGGAAAAAAAAAAAAAAAAAAAAACAGTTGCGCGAACTTGGATCGAGTGAATTTGCTGTCGCATGGCCAACGACTGATCTAATGGACGACAGACACATCGCGAACTGCATTCGCGAGACGAAATGCGACTGTACGACCTTATATCGAGATTTGCACGTTAATCCCGTGACTTGCCACGCAAACCGTACGTCGTTATCGCTGCTCTGATCCTCACTCGATGTTCCACGTTACCCGCGGTTACGGTCGAGGCGTTCGTCGTTGAACGGCCAATAACCGAGCCGACGGGCGACATAAATCCAGCGGTTATTCCATTTGCGCGCACGAAACGCACGAGCCGAGGCTCTCTCCGCGCTTCGTTCTTCGAACGTGTTGGTCGACTCGTCGATGCGGATATAAAGCGCCGCGCGACGAAGAAGGGCGGAGAGAGTGACGGAGCGGCGGCAGCGGCAGCGGCAGCTCAAGCGATCGTTGTCGCCATGGATACTATTGGCTCGAGTATAGAGAACGACCGGACGGTATCAACGAATTTTCCCGCTCCGCCGGTTCGCCACGCGCCTCGCTCCCTATATCTATCTGTCTGTCTGTTCGTCTGTCCGTGTCTTCCTCTCTGCAGCTCTGCACCTGTCCTCCTTGACCTCTGCTGCTGCTATACCGCTGGGAGCAAATGTGACGCTGTAAATATTCGCCCAATTAACCCATTAACGTCCAAGCGTCCCGATTTCTTACCGAACTTTCAACGCGCTTATTTTTTATGTTATCGGCGTTGAAAAAAATTCGTTTGCAGGTATATCGACGTAGAATTTTATGCTCTTTCAGAATATCGGCTCAAAATTTCGATTAGACCCACAGAAAAAAAAAATATGGCCGATTCAAGCGAGAAAAACGTGAAAATTTGTGAAAAAAACCTTTTTGTGCATTTTTTTTGCAATGTTACCGCAATGAATTCGTACTGCAATCGTGATCAGAGGTGATCGGAATAGTTAAAGTTTAACAGGGAATTTTCACGTAATGATCGAACCACTCCTTTTTATAATATGGCGGCTAGAACGTAAATATTCTACAAAAACATAAGCTAATTTATTTCTCGGAAACTATTGAGCTTAGCTCACATTATGTAAGGACAAAAATACCTTAGAATTGGTCAAAGAATATCCTCAAATTTTTCAAAAAATTTTTGAGATGATTTTTGGTTTTCCAAAATATCTAAATAATTAAAATTGACAATTTTTTTTTTTTTTTTTTTCTTAAAAAATTTGAGAGTATTCTTTGACCAATTCTAAGATATTCTTGTTCTTAGATAATTTGTGCTAAACTCAATAGTTTCCGAGAAAAAAATTAGCTTATTTTTGTAGCATATTTACGTTCTTGCCGTCATATTGTAAAAAGGAGTGATTCAATGATTGCATAAAAATTTACGCATAAAGTAATTCGTATTGTGTCGATCCATTTTTTAAGAAAAAACAAAATTTTGCAATTTTAATTTTTTTGATATTTTGGAAAACCAAAAATCATCTCAAAAATTTTTTGAAAAATTTGAGGATATTCTTTGACCAATTCTAAGGTATTTTTGTCCTTACATAATGTGAGCTAAGCTCAATAGTTTCCGAGAGAAAAATTAGCTTATGTTTTTGTAGAATATTTACGTTCTAGCCGCCATATTGTAAAAAGGAGTGGTTCGATCATTACGTGAAAATTCCCTGTTAAACTTTAACTATTCCGATCACCTCTGATCACGATTGCAGTACGAATTCATTGCGGTAACATTGCAAAAAAAAATGCACAAAAAGGTTTTTTTCACAAATTTTCACGTTTTTCTCGCTTGAATCGGCCATATTTTTTTTTCTGTGGGTCTAATCGAAATTTTGAGCCGATATTCTGAAAGAGCATAAAATTCTACGTCGATATACCTGCAAACGAATTTTTTTCAACGCCGATAACATAAAAAATAAGCGCGTTGAAAGTTCGGTAAGAAATCGGGACGCTTGGACGTTAATGGGTTAACAGACACGACAGACGGAAGTCTGGTTGGGCACATTTTCCGCTGATTTCGAAAAGCACCGCTGTTTGTAAAAAAATAAAAAAATAGAAAATTTGAGGAAAACGCACGAAATTTATTTTTTCAAAATATCGACTTTTAACCTATACCATCGTTCTCAAGTCGCATATTCTACCCCTGAAAACACTGGCTACAACTATTTTTTAGTTGATTTTGAAAAAAAAAATTTTTGGTCGAACAGTTTGTCAGAAATCGTAGATCTGGCCGCCGGGCCGAAAACCGCTCAAATCGGGGTCACGAAATTTATTTTTTCAAAATATCGACTTTTAACCTATACCATCGCTCTCAAGTCGCATATTCTACCCCTGAAAACACTGGTTACAACCCTTCTTTAGTTAATTTAAAAAAAAAAAATACGATATTTGACAGAACTGTCAAAGTTATCAAGGACAAATGTACTTGGACTCGGTCTGAGAGTCCCAGCCAATCGCAGTTAGAATAGTTTGCTAACAATACTTTTTGTTACTCATGAACTTTTTAAAAGAGGGATAATAGAGGACAAAATCCCATCAAACCATCTACACGTTGCATCGGCTATCGGTTCGATTTCCGCGCACGTTTTCAACCTGTCAGTAGCTGCTCTGCCTGCACGACGATAATTCTTGCGTCTCGCACTGCCGTTGGCAAGTAGTCACGATTTATTTCTCTTCTTGCTTATCGCAAGTGGTGAGCTAGGAAGAAGGCGGGGGAAGGGGGAGACAATGAGGAGAGGACGTGGATGAGTTCTGGAGCGCTGAAACTCAAACGAGACTCTCGAAGCAGCCTCGTCGATAATTTCTTGTATTCCCTTCCGTCGTCGAGTCGTCCGTCTGTCCGGGCGCGTGGAGTAGTCGCGCGGCGCGAGAGCGGCTCTCCGCACCGGCCGCGTCGTCTCGTGTACGCGATGACATCATCGGTCGTCTACGCCTTCTTAATAATAGGTGCGCTGCCGCGGGCAATCTCTATCCTCGATCTCGTCGGGTCCGCGCCGAGCGCGAGCGCCGCTCGGCCCTCGAGCAGAGCTTCTCCCTCTCTCTCGCTCATTATTTTTCATCTCGCTCGCGTTATATCTACCATCGTCTATCGCCATGCGGTACTAAACGATACCGGTGTACCCCACACCTCCTGCTCGCCTCGTACATACCGCGCACATTGTTGCGAGGCAAAATGGACTGACTGCCTGGTAATCAGTAGGTGCAATAATGTAGTGACAACATATTCAATTTTTTTTATTTATAAAAAATATAAATTCATATGACGAGAAAAACCATCTGGAAAAAATTTGAATTAAGTTCCAAATAAAAATTATTTTTGTAGTTTTATTTCTCATATTGATAGAACAAATTATATTAATTATGAAAACCGAAAAAATGAATACAATAAACCATCGTTGCATTTTATATTTCAATGCGTATCGCATTTTCCAAGGGCTGCGCGCTAATTTAGTCACTAATGGCGTTGGAACGTGAACATTTGTTTTTTTATTTTGCTCCACCGGTTCGTATATCTATATGTAGAGTAAACCTGCAGAGCATGAGAACTGCTACATTATACTTTGCAGCGTGCAATAGCGGCGCACGGTAGAAGTCTAGGAATACCGGAGTGAGTATACGTGGAGGCAGCCGAGCGACGGTGACGGCGGCACCGGCGGACGCAGACGTGGAAGCGCGGTCACGCCACGATTACCTATCACGCGTGCGAGAATGCGAGCGCGCCCGCGAGAGCGCGCAAACCCGGCGAGACCCCGGGCCGAGCCGGGGCAGCCTCTCGCGACGGATAAACGCTCGAGCAATGTTGCTCGCCGCACTACCACCGAGCAACGTCGAGTACTCAACTAAGAGCGAAATTGTAATGGATATATACGGTGTAATCGCGCATTCTGGTCAATTTGCTTCACGTTGGCGCACGTAAAACCTTGAATACCTTTTTCAGTGGTAAACACAGTCAAAGCGGGATTCAACCAAATTGAATATTTATTGGTGCAGCTGAATGCACCGAATTTGGACGATAAAATACAATTCACATTTCCATTTATCGAAGTTAATGTTTTAAAAATTCACACATATTTTTTTATTTATTTTTGCTGTGTAACATTTTTTAAAATTTTTATTTGGCATATTATGGATATTTTTGTAGCAATTATTGGGAATTTCCGAAGTTTTTTCGTTTTGCGGTGTGAGATTTAGAGACTTTTTCCTCCGGATAAAAGTTGGCATTTACCGTGCAGTCGACTCGACACTGGGAATTGAATTACTTACCGCGCAATTGTACTTTTGGGGTCGACCACCCGATCCCCTTAACAGCGCGCGACCGCGCGACACGCGTGTCGGGGTTTTTAGTCGGCACTTGAGGAGCATTGGATTGCAACCACCTCGAACACGCGCGCCGTTGACGGCGATACTGCCAGGAGCGCTAACTGTTTAATCCCATTTTGGGATGTTTTCGCGCTAACTTCGCTTTAATCCCGTTTCCCGACGTTTTCACGTCCTTCGCCGGACTCAAAGGGCTCGTCCCTGTTTACACGTGTGAAAAAGAAATACGTAATGAAAAATCGCAAATTCTCGTGCAAATTCAACCCTATAACAAGTGACAAATAGGACATCGTGGAAATTAGGGGCGAAAGTAAAAAACCCAAGTGGATATAGCAGACTAATTATAACCCTAATTATAAACTGTCGGAAATAGTAGCTATAGTGAACCGCTCAATAATAATATTGTTAGCACAACTACCACAATCGCTCTAATCGCGAATGTGTGGCACGTTAAAATTGATTAAAACTCAAACTTCGTTAAACTCGTTAAAATCCGATTTTGCATCTAAACCGCTGAACTTGAAACACGTTTTGCTCGAATCTCGTTAAGCGAGTTGAATAATTGACGCCAGGTATTTATCGCCAGCGGCAGCAACAGTGTCACCTGTTTTTCATCGACGAAAATATTAACAACACACAGGTCAATACTCTTGACTCAAAACCGATAAAAAAATTCCCTTCAACAATATTCAAACATCGGAAAAGTGACGAAAAATATAACGCGGGGTGGTTCAGGTGCTTACGAATCCGCGACAAAGGTCACAAAGCGGTCGCGGCTACCCGAAGCTCCTCGCGATCCCCGGAGACTTAAAAAAAAAATGAGTTACGACAATCCCAGGATTAATATTCATTTCGCCTATTCTCGTTAGATTAGCCGCGCGAGTCTCGGGCGTGTCCCCCCTCCCCCTCCTCCCCCGGTCCTCTCTGGTTCTCGTGGGTCGCGAGCCGGAAATCGCGTCGCTCTCCCTAGCGAGCAGAGTCGGCAGCGGAGCGAGCGCTCATCGAGCACCAGCAGCAGCGGCAGCAGCAGCGCCTATAGTCGAAGTATACGGTGCACACGGCATAGCGCATAGCGACGAGTCCGGGAAATGCGCGCTAGTCGGGTATACATAGGAAAGAGCGAGGAGAGCGAGAGACAACGATGGAGATAGAAATAGAGCGAGACCGAGGCGCAAATCTCCGGGTATCTCCGGCTCTCTCTGCTCCCGCCCCCCCCCCCCCCTCCCTTCTCTCTCTCGCTCTGTGGCAGCTGAGAAAGAGACGGACCACCGCGTCGGCGTTTCTCGTAACGTAGCCGCCGCTGCTGCCGCTGCCGCTGGTGCTGCTGGCGCGCGGTGCTTCTGGCGGGCGCGACGCCGCCGACACCGCACAACCCCCGGGCGTGTGGCCCCCCCGGCCCCCCCGGCCCCCCCCCGGTCTCCCTCCCCCCTGCCCCCTCGCCCCGGCCCCCCGCGCGCGCTCGTCGAGCGGGGCAATGGCAACGGCAGCGGCAACGTCGGCCCGTCTCTATCGCGTATGGCCGCGCGCGCGCGACCGCCTGAAATATCGAGCGCCTTGCTTGCTTGCCACTCTCGGCGCGGCCGTTCGCCGGCTCTATCGCCGTCTCGCTTCTCGTCCTTTCTCCGTCTCTCTCAGAGCGAGCGAGAGAGAGAGCCAGCGAGAGCGAGAGGCAACGAGCCTCCGGAGATTCTCGTTGCTTCGCCGCGGACGAGCGAGATGCGACCGACTCCCAACGAGAATCTCGTTTTCGGACTCGCATTCGCGCAGGCCGCCGGTTGGAGTGGATATCATTGATCCGCGACAATCGTATAACTCTGCACGAACGTCCGGTGCACACTCGCAAGCACGGAGAAATTGTGTCGCCGGGGCCTGCGGTGACTCTCCCTTGTCTGAGTGACGCGGCTATCAATTTTTAGCGCCGGGCGACTACCTTTTTTACTTCATGGTTATTGCGGGGTTAAAGGGCAGCTGCAACTTTGTTGCTACAAAGGGGAAATGATTATTGAGTGGTTTCGAAAACGGCTAAAAAAATAGGCTGAACAAGACATTCAGGTATTACTGTAAAAATAGTCAACGACGCATTCACCATTATTATTTATGAATGCCTTGAATGCAACAGTCGCCGAAATAAAATAAAATCGACACAGACGTCAGTGCGAATTTCCCGAAACGCAACGGAAAAAAAATCACGGTTCCTCACGTCACGAGTGACATTCCGCATTTTTTCTCCATCGAATACCCGTCTCAAAAAGTTCCGTTCGGCAAATCTGCATTGTCGTCGCGGATCGCGATCGCGAGATCCGCGAATATACTTTTCAATCTCCATCGGAATTGCGGCCCGTACGGTTAATGACGAACGGGGCTTAATATTCAGGCGTCATACGCCTCCGGCGTGGCTTTTGCCTCTCGCGTTGCCGCGCGTATACCCGGGAATCACTCGGAAAGGAGCGGCGTCTCGCGCACATCGGCAACGAGGAGGCGAGCGAGCGCGCGCGTTCCGTTCCGTTCCGACAAAGAGCCACGGGAAGAATTTCTTTTTCGCCGGTCCGGAGGCCCTGCGAGCGAGCGAGTGAGCGCGCGGCGATCCTGCGCGACCAGTCTCACAGGGTTCGCGCGCGCGCGCATCGCCAACGATCGGAAGATGCCTCGTGCCTCGTCTCTCCCTCTCATTCTCTCACTCCCTCTGTCTCTCTTCCGCTGGCTCGCGCTTTGTTCTTCGTCTCCCTTTCGCCCTTTCGTCTCCCTTTCTCACTCACTATCTCTTTCCGTCTCGTTCTCAGCTCGCTGCGAGCGGAGCATAAACCAGCAGCAGCAGCAGCACCACCATACGAGATCTCGCTGGCTTGCGAGCCTCCTCGCAACTTATATGCCCGCTATATCCGCGAGTCTCTGTGACGATGAGACGGAAAGAGAGAGAGAGAAAGAGAGTAAGCGAGAAGCAAGGTGGAGCTCGCAGAAGGAGCGCGCGCACGCATGAGCAGAGAGCGAGAGAAAAAAGAAGACGAAGAGGAGAAGAAGGTGAAGGAGGAGAAGGAGATGGCGAAGAAGAAGAAGAGAGAAAGAAAGAGAGGGGAGGAAGAAGCTCGCGAGACGTACGCGACCTTGTTGGAATGTCTCCTGCTGGCCAGGAGAGACGGCCCAGGTTTCTCGCTATACGATCCTCCCTCTCGCTCTGTCTTTCTCTCTCTCTCGGCTCTTTTACCTCTCCGCAGGTATAGGAACGACTCGGTCGGTCGGGCCTGGGATCTCGCGGAGGAACGGACATTCCGTGGGCCGAGAGCGAGCGCTCGGCTAGCCGAGAGAGCTCGCGAGCTCGCAGCGCTCGATCGTCGCCGTCGTCGTCGTAGTCGTACGTAAGTACGCTGGGAGAGTTCGCTGCCAAGCCCCACGAATCGCACGGCCGCAGAAGCGGAATGAGCATGGAGCCGCCGACGCTGCCGCCGTCACCGTCGTCACGTTGCCCTGGCGATACGCCGAGCCTCGGTTCGCTCGTTGGTTCGTTCGTTCGGTCGGTCGTCGGTTCGTTCTATCGCACGTCCCGTACGTTGCTGCGCTGCTGCGGTCTACGCGAACCGAGACAGCGGACACGCAGCAGCGCCGAGCGAATTACTTCTCAGCCTGACGCACGCGTGCGTGAATGTTATTAGGACTCACGCCGAAGTCTCGCCGGGGATTGCCCGGCTATTTAGCGTCGAACCGTGCGTGGACGTAGGCAAGATAAATGGTAATAATTTGCCTCTATAAGAACGGACCTGCGACGGCCGGTACAGTCGTTGGCCGCACCGGCGACGAGAAACGAGTATTATTTTTTTTTCCGTAGGCCGTTGTATAGGAATCGATCATTGCGAATCACGTTTCGCGGGATTGGTGCGAGAAACCTGAGACAGTGTGGTCAATTTCGCTACAGACGTTTACATAAATTGTGGTTGTGATGTTGTCTTCCGAAAATTATTACCAGCTGTTGCATCGCCGGCGATCCTCTCTCGTTAATCCGCATTTCCCCGGGGCGGCTAATCACTGTGCCAATGCCCCGAATCGTATACCACGCGACGGTTGTGTCTTCCGAAAATGATCAGCTGTTGCGTCGCCGCGGTTCTCTCCTGAGATAATACGCATTTTCCCCGGGCCGGGCCAATCACTGTGCCGACGACCCGATTCTCGCGGCCCAGACTCGCGGGGTTATTATGCAGAGCAGTGCGTATCCACGGAGCAGTTACTAAACGCATTCGAGATTACCGGAGGGCGTGCGTAGGGGGGTAACGGATCCTGGGCGTAACCCATACACCATGGGGGCGCCGGAGAGGGGGGCAAGGGAGCAGCGAGGTATATAGAGCTAAAACGTTGGCAGGGCTTTAACGACTACGCTGCGCCATTAACGACCTCGTAATATCGTTCCGTGAGACTACTGAATGCGCTATACAGCGCCGCCGGTTTATACACCGACACCGGCTTTACTTGTTGTACGTACAAGCTCGTATGTGCATGACTGAGGGAGTACTACAACTCTCTCCCCCTCTTTATGGCCAGCTTTTTTTAATTCGAAATAATTGCTAATTTTATGCAGCTTAATTGCTAGGAAAATGTGTGGACGTAGACAAATTCCGGCATTGTTGCCATCCTCGACTGGTGAGAATTCTGCAGTTGAAAAATTCCTATGTCATTCCAGCGCGATGGTTCGTCTTAATCGGTGCTCGAGTTTATTCAGAGGTCTTTGTACCGAAGGTGAACTATATCCAAACCTCTTTACGACCAGTTCACTCAAATTCGATAATAATGCAAATAGAATACGGCACAATTGGCAAACAAAAATGTTTGTTCATTATACAGTGCAGACGGTAACACAATTATCCACCGTCACCGTCGCAGACGGTGAGAACGCCGCAGTTGTCGAATTCCTGTCGCATTCTAGCACGATGATTAATTCCATCGATACTCGAGTTTCACGTTACTTCTCTCTTTATTTTATTTTTTCATTTTCTTTTTTTTTGTCGCCGAAGGTGGAAGTAACCCGGAGGACGGGCGAAACGCCGCGACTATGTACATAGCTCGGTGTACGTTAGATGTGCCACGGGGGTTGAGAGAAATCGATTCTTTTGAGGCCGAGCCAAGTTTCGCGGACGAGCTCCGGGGAATCCAGTCGCGCAATTTCCTCAGTCTCCTCGCCGTCCTCCTCTCTTTCTCTCTCCCTCTCGGATCTCCTTTCATCTGGCCCGATGGGGTGGAGGTGGAGGGATGGGGGCAGGGTTGGGGGGAGGAGGGTGGAGGGACGAGAGCGGAGCCCGTTGGGAGGGCGGAAAAGCGAGGCCGAAGGAGAAACGGAAAGAGCTGATATAACTATAGAATGCCCGACTACAGCCTATACCTATTATGTATTATTCCTAGTCCTGGGGTATTCTCCAGACGATTACGAGCTGCTCGTCCTCACGATTACCCGCAGCTTCGTTACACTCTCGCTCATTATAAAATTTTGCTTGCACATTGTTTACGCACGGTCGTAATAGTATATTTTCGAAAAATTATCCGTCGTCATATATATAATTTTGGGAAATACATATGTGACGTTTATACATTATAGTCTCTGTGCAAAAAAAAAAAGTCATTTGTGGTGGGCGAATGGACGATGCTGTACTATTACTGGGTCACAGTGCCAATCGCTGTGCCCTCGACTCGAAATTACGCAACAACCCCTCCAAATTTCAGTCTACCTTAAAAAAAAACATGTTAAGCGACCGAAACTTCCGGATATTATTATTTCGCAGTCCCTCCGCGCGATGCTGTCCCGCGATACGGAATTTCGTGTGAATAATGCATCGCGCCTCGCGATCTCAATATTTTTTGTCCGTCGTTTTTCACGCGCGTCCTCCGGCAGCGCGGAAAAACTCCCGGCGTCTCGCGAGATCGTTGCCGCAAATTTTACGACGCGAAGAATTAACGTGCAGAAACGTCGTAAGGAGAACGTCGCGCGGACGCTCGATAAACGATCTACTCTCGCTTCTCGTATGGACCGCGCGATTCCCTCTGTCGTCTTTGCGGGCTCGAAGCATGAGAGAGTACGAGCGCGAAATGAATAAGCGCCCGAGACAAATGAGGCGTGAAGAAAAAGGAGACAGATGGAGCGATAGAAAGGGGGTGGGAAGACCTCGCAACGAAAGTTCGTTCTTATATTGCGAAATATCTCGAAGTGTTTAATTCGCTCAAATCCATTGAAATACAAAAATACATTGAAACACATTAATTATAATTCCCTAATACAGGCAACAATATTCACAATTATCTTCAATTAAACGAATCAGATCGATTCACAATCGCCGCAAATGTACATTGAAAAAAATTAATAGTTGTGAGTACCAATCGTTGCCAATCGCTACCAATATTTTAGTAACCGTAACTAATATTTTGGTAGATCGAACCAATGATTGGTAATCGCAACTACTAATTTTTCTCAGTGTATCACAAACATTTTGTTGCCATATCCACGCTCAATATTCTCGGCAAAGCACAGGACAACAGGCAGGGAATTTCAGGCCTCGCGCGACTAAAGCTCGTAGCTCGAGCGGTAACGAAAGAGCTGTGGGTGTGGGGTTGGAGGGAGGAGGGGGGGGGGGGGGGGGCTGTACGAGAAGGCGAGCACAGGGTGACACTGAAGGGGGTGGCAGCAGTAGCAGCAAGAAAGCCCCGGTCCCCGCGAACCCAGCGAGACTCGGTAGAGTGGTAGTAGTATAGTAGTTAGAGCAGGAGCCGCGTTGCTCGCAAGCTTCGGTGTGAGTGAGGCCGACGAGGACGAGAGACCAGGGCCGAGGGTGCAGCGACTGAGCGGAGCGGAGACGACGAGGACGGACGAACAGAAGAGTCAGAGTGAGCGCGGAGAGCGCGCTAGGCACGTTCGACTGGCGGCGACCGGCGACTGGCGTTGAGGAGTGGGTGGAGATGGAAGGACCGAGCGAGGAAGGGAAAAAGACCGAACGGGTGAGTGAGAGAGAGCAGAAAAAAAAAATAGTAGAAGAAGAGGAAGAAGACGAGCGGAGAGAAGAGACAGGCGAGAGAAACACAGCCACGGGGGCAAGGGGGAAGGGGGGAAGCAGCGAGCGAGGAAAGCCGAACTGCTGTTAGTGCGAGGCGCGCGCTCTCGGCTTTCCAGCGAATATCATCGCGTATTCTCGTCTCTCCGACTGCGCTTCGTCCATCTCGCTCTTTTCCCCTCGCGCGACCTTTTTCCTTTCCTCCTTCTCAGATCCCTCGTCCTGCTTTTCTGCCCCTTTTCTCTTTCCTCCCCCTCCCTCCGCGAGTTTTCCCTCTCGCTCCGACGGTGCGACCCGCGTTCTTCTCTCCATAACTTATGATTCCCTGGGCCCTGCCAGATTTGTCGAGAGCACCCCGCGCGCGCGGTACAAGTGGACCGTGTGCAGCAGCAGCACCCAGCAGCGGCAACGGCGACGACTGCGCCACTCGGCGCCGCTTCGAGGGCCGCCTCGTTAGAGAATATGTCGTTATAGACGTATTTCTCACTTCCCCCGCCCACCCCCGCGACGTCCTTTTGTCCTACACACGTGCTCCTTGCATCTCGCGAGCATGTAGTGTTCGGAAAAATCGTGCTTTAAACACTTTTCCGGATTTTTTTTTTCTTCGCCTCGATAATTTAACTAAGGGCCATGCGCTCGCCTCCGGAAAATGGTCTCGTTTGCGGTCCGATGAGAACGTCCTCGGCGGATAATGAATGTGAGTCCACAAATGTGAATCCACGTGGGAAACAAAGTGTAAACGAAAAAGTTTGCATCCAACTTAAAAAAAAAAAAAAAAAAAACAGTAGTCAACGAAAACTTGGTAAAAAAAAGGTCCAATAATCCAGTGTCAATCAGACAATCTTTCGAGTAGGTATCGCCTCTCCGATATTCCTCATTCGACTTTCTTCCCTCGAGTCTCCCCTGCCTCTGGCATTCGCGGCGGATAATCGTCCCGCGAGACCAAATCAAAGACCGCCGCGCCTCGTCTGCCACGTGAAACTTCCGTTTCCGAGGATTTTTTCCGAGCCGCGTACGCCCTGTGTGTGTGTGTGTTTTGCAGCTCGAGATATCTTGATACGAGCGCGAGGCGAGTTCGCCGGCTATGACTGCTGCCACCTTGACGGGTGGGACGGGCGCGCTGACTGCCTGTGAGATACGCACACACCGGGAACGGAGAGAAAGATAAGTAAAGAGAAAGAGAGGGACCGTCGTCGTCGTCGTAGCGTCGCGGTCGTCGTTGTTCGCAAGGCGCGCGCTACACGCGCGTATCGCGCCGCCGCTGCTGCTGCTGTCCCTCGGCCAAACTCGTTCGGCCGGTGTTGGCGGCCACCGCCTTCTCAGTTCACTCTCTTCCCCTCCCCCTCTCTCCCTCCTCGCTCTCTTCTCTTTCTTTCTTTCCTCGCTCGCTCGTATATATAACATATACACAGCGTTCTCTCGCTCACACCGACTCGTTTCCTCTCCGCCGTCCGACTCTCTCGATCTCCTTTACCCTCGCGGCTGACGCGTCAGCGTTGTACACACACGTCGCGCGCGCGGCTGTGTAACGCAGGGCGCTCGCTCGCTCGCTCGCTCGCTGTAACCTATGCGTGCCGGCTCGCGTGCGTTCGCGATCGATTCGACCGGCGAAAATTGCTCGCTCCTCGGTCTCCGCGCACCGCCAGTGTCGTTTCGCGGCGTTACACGGCAGCAGCGACCAGCGACGAGACTCCAAGACCCTCGCATTGTATTCGAGTTGTTTCGAGAGGATTCATTACGCTGCTGCCAGTTTCGCGGCGCGAGTGTGACTTTTCTGTAAATTGAGAGAGGATTGTTGAAAAGCGGAAATTCTCACTGAACCGCGTGGCGCGGTCAATAGGTCGGCAAACAGTGAGCGGGGGGGGGGAGGGGGGGGGCGCTCTTATGCCGGGCGAGAATAGCGACGAATCACAGATTTGTATGCATCATTTTTTTTCCATTTTTACTTTCCTCAGTGAACTTGACTGAACGAATAAAATAATAATAGAAACAACGCGAATGCATCTTGTCGACGATAATTAAATTGTCGTGAAAAATTGAATTATCCGTGAACTCGTCGAACGCGTATCGACGAATTAGCGTCTCACTCGCCGAGTTCGTCGTCGAGAGTGTCGATGTTCGCGGTTGGCGGTGATTCAAATATCGCGCTAATGAATTATTCAGCGGGTGAGTGGGACAAGAAAAATATTTCTACGAATATCGTTTACGCGTTTCGAAGTGAATATGATCATTATTATTATCGCTGCTATTACCATTACCATTATTATTATCATTACACGCGAAGCGTAAGATTGTCCAGCGGAAGCGACGATTCTCGCTTCTATCTCGCTCTTTCTCCTCCGTTTCGCTTTTCCTTCCAGGTAGATAATTTTTTTTTTCCTTTTTCACTCTTTTCTGTTACCCGAAGACTCGTCGACTCGCTCTGACGGCTCGTTACGGCCTCGTGACCACCTACACCGGGCGCTCGCTCTATATATACAACATCACTCGGACTGAGCCGCAGTAGTCGCGCGTGTGTTCGCGTTTACATATATATATATATATATATATATATATCAACGTGCAGTGTCCTAAGCTGCTGCTCCTGTGGCAGTCGTCCTGTGTTGCGCACGTCCGCCGGTAACTGTTCCAAGGCAGCGGAGCGACGCAGCAGCGACGTTCCCGGACACGCTGGACTCGGGGAGAGACAACTGCGAGCGCGCGTCCCGAGTGGCCGAAGGTGCGTACGCTCGCTCTCTGCGCGTCTCGAATGGTCGAGAATTTCTCCGGGACCCGAGACACACGAGAGACGAGCCAATGAGATTCGCGCATGTGGCGGACGGTGAGAGAGACACGTTGGGAATTATTTTCCTTGGGAATGATTCTTCTGGACTGCAGCTCCTGTGGGAGAAGCCCCCCTCAGTATTCCCTTCACTTGTATTTTTTTTTATTTTTTTTATTTTTATTTTTTCGCGTTCAAACTCGACGGAACTCCAGAGTGTAGAGTGTTTCATGGACACGTGGGTGTTGCCCTTTGGTGCGCAAAGTATAATGTGCGTTAATGTCACCCTCGGCCGGTGACCAGTGGAAACGCGCGTCGGCCGACGTTCCCGGTGTGACACACGCGGCCGGCATCGATCGCTCTCTATCGGAAGCGCGACGGGTGGAGGGGGTGGGGGAGGAAAGGGGGTTGGTTGGTTGGTTTCTCCGATCTTATTTATTCAAGAGGTCGGAACGCGCGTCCGAGAGTAATGGCGCGTGTCGTGGCGTTCCGGTGCGATTTATTTCGAGGATATTCTCGCAACCTCTTCAAGCGCCGCGTGACGGCTCTCATACTCGTCGCCGCTGTAATCGGGGCAGCAGCGACGCTGATGAAAAAGGACGAAACAAAAAGAAATTGCCCGCTGAATTTTCATGATTGATTATAGTAATAACAGTGTCGGCGATGTTCGTCAAAATAATTCGCGAGAAAAAGAATTGTTATCGCTCGACAATGTAGCACGGAAATTGCGACCATCCGGGGGTGGAATGTATTTCCACCGGTTGACTGGGTTACTAAAAGACACTTTCAATATTGATCCCTCACTCTGTTTCTTTATGCTAATGAATTAATTTATTGCGCATAAATCACCGAATATTTCTTACAACATCAAAACTGATATAATAACACGTATACATTTTATGATCATTATAATAATTTCAAACTGTTTTATTATTACTACATAATTATTGTCAATGGCGAAATGGGTCACCGAAAGACACTTCCAGCGACAAAGTCACTCTCAATTTCTCAAATGTCAATTAATCGATTCTCACGTCGTGTGCGCTCCGCCCCTTCGAGTAATACCGAGCGCCGTAAATACACGTCGCTTCGGTCTTTCGCCGCTATTCATTCGACTATAATCCGTAACGTCGTTAGCAGTTGAATATCATAACCACGTGCTCGATATGCACATAGTCACCTTGACACTCAACTGTTCGCAAAACAAACCGACGCGATTATCCGAAAGTTCTTAGCAACTCGCAGATATAAATTCTGCAATAACCACCCACATTCCGAGCCTCCGCAGGCGTGGACGAGTCTTTAGTCTCCACTTCTCTGTTTCGCGAGACTCGCGATTCGCGCGAACCTCGTCGATTGCTTCTCCCGCAAAATATCTCAAAATATCTCGCAGGTTACTCAAGTCCAAACCCTCATTTTTTATTCTCTCCTGCTCTCTCCTCGTCGGGAACGTAGCTGTTTTTTCGATATCACGCGGGCTCTGAATCTTTTCACCCCAACGAAGGAATATTTTTCGCATTGTGCTGCTTTTCTCGCTCTCTCTCTTTCTCTCTGTCTGGCTCGGCGTCCGCTGTTTCTGATCCTTCGTCGCTCATCGCGGAGAGCCTCGACGATTACCGGTTTCGATGAGGCTCAGCGTGAGGCTTCCTCGCCGCGATATCGCCCCCACCCCCTCCCCTCGCCCCCTCTTCCTCCCTCCCTCCCTCCCTCTCTCGCTCTTTCTTCAACGTACTAACGCGCGCGCGGTAGGTCGTTAGTCGATGATGTCGAACGACGAGGATCGTCGAGTCCGAGCGTTCGAGGGTACGAAAAAGCAGCGGGAGCGACGAGCGAGCCGCGCGCCACGGCCATAGGAGGCGCTGGGAAGTATCGCTCCCTTGGCGCGTTCGCCCCTCCCCCCGTACCTCTCTCCCTACCCTTCACATATTACACTCACCGAACTTGCTTTCTCATTTTCTCTCTCGCTCCCTCTTTCCGTCTCTTCTCGCTCGCAGCTCGCGAACCTCCAAAATGCCTCGCGGGCTTCGGCTGCAGGTTGTACATTACGTTGCGTGCGCGCCTTTATATAGATATACGTTTATACTATATGGAATCTTAATGCCGTGGCTATCTGTATATTGTATCCTGCACTCGACAAGGTGGCAAAAAATTAGGTGAACTTTTTTTTCAAGACGCTTGTTCTTATGTGTGAAACTGTGAAGGGCTGTTGGAGGTTATTTTTTTTGTATTGAAACAGTTTCGGTGTTTCGTGATGATTTATGGCTGACACAGCTCGCGCGTTCGGATCGCGTGATAAGTTGGTTAGGGAAAATGTTGGTGTGTAGTAATCGCGCTAGTTTCGAGTGAACGCAATTATTTTTATAGACACTAAATATTTAATTATTACATATCGTCTTAATGGATTTAAATTAATTTTTATTGCACAGTGAATGCACTTGACAATGTTTCTATCGCCAACAGATGTGCCTGCGTCCCAACAATAATGAAAAAATACACACAGAGCGCAACCTAATCCGCGAGCATTTGAAAGTTTTCATCCTCCTCCCCGAAAAGGGATACGAGCAACAGCGGCGATCAGGCTCAAAGGCTTCAAGTATCCACGTTACAAACGTAATTGGAACCACTGGTCCCCCAGTGGTCCCCCCCCCTCTCATCGCATTGTAATCAAACTACCGTCAGTGAAATCCACCTACCAACTCCAAATTAACTCAACGAGATCAAAATTAAATCTCTCTAAAAAAAAATTCTTTTTTTTTTCCACACGACGTTTCTCGATAGTCTTCACCCAACAATTCCCATATCCTGTCGCGCAAATTGATTGTCAGAATTCGCAATTAAATGTTCATAATACGCACGCGAAATACAAACTACACACACATACACAGAGTGAGAGAGAGAGAACACACAATCAAACCTGTAATATAAATTAATTACAGATCGTATCGGTGAGGGGGTGATGGGGGGGGGGGGGGGAGGGGGGTAGAAGCGACGCCGCCACCTGGACGATTCTCATTGACGTGCGGTGCGCGCTGCATATTTCGCGATAACGATTTCGGTCGGCAATATCGCTCGAGGGGCACTGATACACGTTGCATATATCTGTAATGAGGGACAACGGCACCCGCGCTGCAACGGCGAAGCGCAACCGAGCGAGAGCGCAGGGAGTCAGCGTCGGGCCAAACGCGATACCGACTGATGCACTGTTCATCCACTGTTACACGATTACCAGTCGTCGACTCGATTTCGCTCGCGCGACGCGGTTAGAGAAGCATCGGAGTGGAAACGCTAGAAACAGCGAGAACGCTCGGCCCACGATATGCTGCTGCCTCCTCTGTTTCTCTCCCCCCTCTCTGAGCCTCTGTCTCTCTCTTCCCGCGCTCTCTGTTTCTCACTCTCTCTTCCCACGTTACCTATCTCTCTCTCTTCCCGCACTCCACTATAACCCAGCCACTCAGACCCGCGTCCACAGAGTACCCGACGTGCCGGCTGCGCCCGGCCGGTTGGCTGTGTGTCGCTCGCGCGATCCCCGCGCGCGCTCGCTTCGCCCACAGAGCGTCGCAGCAGCAGTCGTTGTCGTCCTCGCGTTACCGACGCCATGCACGTTCGTCAATCGCGCGATAGCTCGGCGCGCACAGAGAGAGCCCCAGGAGTTTCCAGCCCGCGCTGCTGCTGCTGCTTGCGCGGTTCTCGCAGCAGCGTCGAGCACGGATCGCGCGTAGCTCGAGGGGACAGAACGCGAACGAGGCGCTGCTCTCTCGGTCGCTCTCGCTCGCGCTAGCTATGACGCTGCTGCTGCTGCAGCGTGCAGAGTCTGCTACGCTGTGCTACGGTCTCGAAGCGCAAACCAGCCGGCGTTGCCCGGAGCGCGCGGGCCACACCAGAATTCTCGGCAAGCGTAGCAGTGGCATTAGCAGCAGCGGTGTTGGCGGTGGTGGCGATGGTGGGTAGCAGCACAGCCGTAGCGTGGCCGACTATCGATCTGTCGCTCTGAGGAAAACTCGAGATACGCGAGGAGAGACTCGTCGACTGCTCTCTGTACCTTCGCCTCGGTTCCTTCTCCGTCCGTCTCGCTCTCGGTCGCTCTGGGAGAGGGAGAGAGAGAGCTCTCTCTTCTTTTTTCTTTTTCTCTGTCCCTCTCGCGTTCTCGGTCTCTCGCTTTGTGTATACGTACTATATACTATGCTCGTTTCAATCTCAACGACTCCGCAGTCCACTGCGGGTGGAGAGGGGGGAGGGGGGGGGGAAGGGGGACATCCTCCCCTTCCGCCACAGTCGATGCATACACGAGCTTCGATTCTATGTGTGTATATATATACATAGCGAGCACGCTGCGCGCTACACGCGCTGCTGCCCGCTTCCTCCGCGACGCTGCCTTGAACTCCCTCGCGCGTATATAGCGCGACGTATCTCTCGCCTCTCGAGGGAGAGAGAGAGCGAGAGAAGCGAGCGAACGCGCCCCAACCGAGTTCCGAGCCGCGCGACGCCGACCTCGATCCCTGCGTTACCTTCCCGCCGTCGCCGAACCGTAATCCATATCTCCCTGAATCATTTCTTCCCGCGATATTTACTTACGAGCCAGCGGAGACGATGAGGATGACGACGAGAGGAGCCAACAATTTGGGCTGAAATTTGATCTTTGTTTTTTGGTTACGCGGATCGAAGGGAAATGTGATTCTGCTGTATTGGCGAAACTGCGAAAAATGTTGAAGCAAAAATAACGAGAGTGATTTTTTTCTATTGGTGAAAAAAATCCGGGTTGGGATATAAAAATTCTGGGGTTTTTGTTTGGAACTGTATTTTCGAACGATGGATGTTTTTTTTTGCTTTGTGGAATAACGGTTTTGTCGATGCGAAAATGTTTTGATGCAATGTGAAACATTTTTGCCGAGTTTGGCTTCGAAAATTGAGAGTCACGCGTCACGCAACGCGAAGTTAAAACGGGACGCGGCAGTCGCGCGATGTGAGAACGATGAAATCATTACCATGATTGAAAATTCGTCGGCAAACTCGATTATCCGTCTGCAGGTATAAAATTGCCGGAATTGCCGCTGGCGCTCCAGAATCGAATGGATGCTCGATGAGCCAATCAGACGCGAAACTTTCTTACATTCCGAACAGCGCGCGCTGCAAATCATACATGTAACTCCAATCCGGTGTTTCGAGCGTCTGCCGGTTAATTTCCATCGAACGACGCGAGCGGCGTTTCAATTTTACCGAGAATCCGGCTTGAGTCTCATACGCGGGCAAACATTTTCCAGCGATTTTTCCAACATTCAATCAACCCGACTGATAGGCGATTAATGACGCGGAAATTAATTGCGTTATTAAAATCAATATCAACCGAGTCTCGACACAGATTCGGGCTTCAAAAATCAATGACGGAATAAACTGGAGAATTCGCTGTACTAAATGTGGCATTCATCATCAGATTCTTGTCTCACGATTTTTCCGCGCGACCCGTTGCGCGCGTTATCGCCGGGGGAAGCCCGCAATCGTCGGTCGCCCGCGGCCGAGTTCAACGCGAGAGCGATGACGAGTCGCGCGCGGCGGACTTGCGTCGGGCGAATCGTCGTCGCATATACAGTCGCGCGGTTAATTGCTGAGTTAGCGAGACGCGCGCTCGCGACTCGAGTGGAGTGTGATATCGCGCTCGTGTAGGGCGCTGAACGAGCGGGCGAGTGAGGAGGGAAAGAGATAGAAAGAGAGCGAGAGAGCGAGTGAGAAAGAGAGAGCTAGCGAGAAGAGAAAGAGACAGAGGGAAAGAGCGAGACGATTACAACGACGAAACTCGACGCACGCAAGCGGTCGACCCAGATATCCGACCGAAGGTGCGTGCGTACTGCGCTTCGCTGCTGTATAGTTGCGCTCGCGCGTTCGAATCGTCGTCGAAGGTCGCGCGCTCGTTAATCCGAAACTCCGAAGAATTTTTTTTCATCTCCCTCTATTTCTCTCCTTTGCGTTGCGCGTTGCTCTCGAGGGCCTCGAAGAGACCGCGGGAGACAAATGCATCGCCGTCTCACTCTCGGTCGGTCATTCGCGCTGCGCGCTCTCGTAACGCGTCGTGTGAAAAATATGCGATCGCGACTTTCTCCGTCGTCGTCGTCGTCGTCGCGGGGAGAGGATCAACATTCGCGTCTCGCACGTATTTATCGAGTTTCTCGTTTCTCGTGTTACAGGTGTGATGGGGCTTCGTGATGCCAGGATCTACAATGAGCTAAGGCCACGTAACTAACTGTGAGTATCTTGCAGCAAATAAATATACAACTAATTGTATGTGCTTGTTTATAATTAATTACGTTCTATAAATGGACGACTCAAAATATTATTTGCTTTTTTGTGGTCGTCGATGCAAAAAGATAATTTTTCTCGGTAAATCGTCGAGATTTTGCACCCATTATTAAACCGACTTAATTTTTTTTTTTAATTGGTATACCGACATACATTATTATTATTGAATTAAATATTCACTTTAAAGCAAATCTATCGAATAAACATTCCTCGCGTAATTTAAAGCGAAGCGTTAATTCCCAAGTATTTCAATCCTACAATCCACGACTCTCGATGACCGGCGCAAAAGCCACGAAATTAACGTGTCGATGTTGAAAAAAAAAAATTACGTACGCCGCTCTCGTCGCGCGAAATGAAACATTTCACGGGACTAGGGACCGGGGGAGGGAGGGGGAGGGGGGTAACATTCCCGAGGGACCTTTCCCTACCTCCCCCGCCCAATTATCTCACCTCACCCCCTCCCCCTACTCCTCTTCCCCCTCCACTAATACATTCACCTGTCCGGGAAGTGCGCTGAAACATCTTCCCCCAAGAATAAACGCCGCTACCTCCACACACACAATTCCGAATTAATTAAAAAATATTCTATAAAATTTCTTTGTACATTCTCCGTCATCGATTTAATTTCGAGTGTACAAAACAATTTCCACCGGGGATTCGCGAGAATCGTTCGCACACACGCGCCGCGCGTTCCCCGCCCCTCCCTCCCCTCCTCTATATGTACCCTCAGTCGGCGCTCGTCGCTCGATGCTCCTCGCAGAATGCGCGTCGAGGGTACTCGGCTCATTCGCGTTATGGCTGAATTCGCGTAGGAGGGCACACACAGCGTTAACGTCTGCTGCCGCCGCCGCTGGTACCGTCGGTGCCGCTGCCGCTGCTGCTGCTGCTGCCGGTGCCGTTGCTGTTGCTGCGCCTAGATATATATAACGAAGCGAGAGAGAGATAAATATAGGTAGAGCGAGAGAGAGAGAGGGAGAGACAGAGAGGCCGAGCGAGGGAGTCAGAGAGAAAGGAGCCGTATTCGTGCCGGTTAGAGAGAACCAGGGGATGGTTTTGCTCTGCTGGCTCTGTATTGATTGCTGCTCCTCCTCCTCCTCCTCCTCCTCCCCTCGCAGTCCTCTTCGTCCTTCTCTTCCGCCGACACACACCACCTCCGCTTCGGCCGCAACCTCCGACCACTTCTGTCTCACCGTCGCTCTCTCTCTCTTGCTCTCTCTCTCGCTCTCTCGCTCCGTCTCCGTCTCTCCTGTCCTGGACGTCCTCGCGCCAACGTTGCCTATCTCTGTCTCTCTCGCTATCGCGTTCTCTCTCCCTCTGCGATCTCGCTCTCTTGCTTTCCCGTTTTCCCTCTCTCTCTCTCTCTGGGCTACGCTATCTCGCGACAGAGCGAGAGTGAAGAGAGAAAGAGAGCGCCTCACAACGCAGAGCGCACCGCATCTCCTTGCCTCGCGAGACCCCAGAGTTACCGGAGAGTTACCCGTTTCCAGGTACCCGGTCCACCCCCGCCTCACCCCCTCGTCCTCTTCCTCCTCCCCCCGCGCCTCCTGATGCTCCCCCGCTGCTTCTCCAGCATTTCTATCTCTTCGTTGTCCTCGCGTCGGCGAAAGAGAACCAGCGCAGCCCATGCGGTCCATTTCTGGTGTGGGTGGCCCCGCTCCTCTCTCTCCCGCGGCGGCGGCGACTCTGGATATTGCGCGCGAAGAAACCGGGGGGAAAATATCCGCAATCACATCAGCAGGATGGAAAATGAAGTTGAAATATTCAACGTGAATTCGGAGAGAGATGTCGCGCGGGCGTTTGCGGCGAGGAACGTGATATCTTTGTCCTTCTTTCTTGGTTTTCTGTCTCTCTTTCTCATTCTCTAATCTGTCTTTCCCCTTTTTGTCTCTCTTTGCCTCTGCTCGCACGCGACGCGAACGAGCGTCAGACAATAGAAATCGAGTGAAACCGTAATTGCCGCGGCTCCCGCGCCGAGTCTTATTAACGTCCGGAGCGGTCAAAGGGTCGTAAATGAGATACCGACGTGAAAATAGACGACGAACAATCGGGTTTATCGTATTTCGGGACACGCGAGGCGCGTTATCCGCTGCACCGCTGTGTGCAATTCCTGAAATGTTCGCCGCGAGCGAATAAAAAATTGCGCGAATATAAAATTTTTACGGCGGTTTTCGCCGAGTTACGAACGACTTCGTGCGGGATTATTAATTCGGATGTTTGAATTTATTCGCGACCCCGGGAATTGCGGAAAGTCCGCCCGAATAATGCGACTGCGAATCCGATAATTGATAAGTTCCGTGAGTTAACGAGCAATCGAATTACTATTTCAAGCTCTCTTTTTTTTGTCACCGAATTTACAACTAATTTGCGACTTGCGCGCGCTGCAAAAAATTCACATTACACTCGCGAGAATAAATGTACACTGAGAAAAATTAGTAGTTGTGATTACCACTCATTGGTTCGATCTATCAAAATATTGGTTGCAGTTACTAAAATATTGGTAGCTCTGATCAACGATTAGTAATCACAATTATTAATTTTTTTCCGTTTACAAAAATGCGCCAAAATTCGACGACCATCGATGTCATAATCGGCCGAAGCTCTGTGCGTTTATCGATGTCCGCGTTATTACTCGCGACATGTCTCCCCCCATCGCCTCTCCCCCTTCACCCACTCGCCCCTTGCGTCGAGTTGCTCACGGTATTAAGTGTATCCATTATCCGCGACCAGACGTCTAGAGGATACTGCGGATATCGAGAGAGGAGAGTATGTGATGTACGTGAATCTGGTGCCTCATGGCCGTCGAACATAATGCCGGGTAAGAAATCGATGGTCGCACGAGCCGAGTGTCTATATCTTTCTCTTTCGCTCTTTCCCCTTTTCTCTCGCTCGCTCCTCTCCACTTCCTCTCTCTTTCTCGCTTCGTTCGCCTGTTTTTCTTTCTCTTCCTTTTTCCATCGTGCCGGCCTGCTTCTCCACCCTCGCGTCGCCTCTTCCCGTTCCTCCTTTCTCGTACCCCGGCCGCCACCCTCCCTCCCCCTGACCCTCCCGTTCGCCTCTTTCCTTCTCTTTCCCTTTGCTCTTGCAGAGAGCTTGCTTTCCTCTCGTTGCGCTCTCTCTCTCTGCTTTTGCCCCGGGTGTCGTTCTCGCTCGCTCCAGGCTTCCCTCATTCCCTCGAATTCACCGAGGGGCGGGTACCTCGACGAGCACCAGCACCGGGCGCTCTCGGGCCCGGCTGAAAGCCATGAAACTCCACGCGAGAGCGAACTGCGAGAACGCGAGACGGAGAAAAAGATAGGCGGAGAGAGAGAGAGGGAGGCAGAGGGAGAGGGAAATGTAGATAGATAGTGCGACAGAGCGAAAGCTCCGGCAAAGCGAAGAGAAGGAAACGCGGTCCACCCGATATTGCGGAACCGGGCGATGCCGCGAGGCTCTTACTCCGTCTCTCTATCTCGCTATTTCCTTCTCTCTCACTTGCCACCGCCGGTTGTGCGCGGCAATCGCGAGAAATCGAGAATCCCCGAGAAAACGAAGGAGTGCCGAGGGGAATGGAACTTGGGGGGAGGACTAAAATTCCACATGCAAAGTGTTATTAATTGATTATGACATGTACCGATTTCCTGTACCGAGAAAGGCAGACAAATGCCCGGCTTCCGGGGCGCGAGGCTCGGGAATTTGTGCGAGGGAAAAAAAAGCGCGGGGGGGATTTACGTGGCGTTATCGATAAAATGCGCAAGATAAAAATACAGAAAAAGGGAGTCACAGTGTAGGACAAGCAGCGAAGATCGAGTGTGATCCATCAGGAAATCCAAGTTTCACCCCAAGATATCACAAAAAAAAAAATCGCGGCAAGTCCGTTCGCATTTACTCGTCGCCTCATCAAATTATCGACAAATTCCGAAGGGGAAAACCCTGACCTACTATAAAGTGAATGAAGAAAAAAAGACTCGATAGTAATTGAATGCATAAATCAGTGGAATTGGCACAGTTGCGAGGAAACAGGATAAAGTAGGTACCAAGAACAAGAAGCGAACGACGATGAAGAGGAGGAAGAAGAGAAAGATAAAGACGAAGAAGAAGAAGAAGAAAAAGTAGAAGAAGGTGCAGCGTCGAAAATTGTAGTCTGCGGCGGGGGAAACGAGCGTAGTAGACGACGTACTAGCTATAATAATAACGAGGGAAACGAGGGAGGTCTCGCGCGACCTATGCGAGAGCTGCGCTGTCTAGCCCAGGCTTAGCCTAACCTGACCTAACGCGCTGTATATTTATACAACAGCTGTGAGACAGAGAGTGAGAGAGAGCGTGATATATATACATTTATACAGAGGGTGGGAGGGAGATAGGCAGAGAGGGAGAATCCTAGGAATCGCTGGACGGAGGGAGAAGGACGGTCGCTCCCTCTGTCGCTCGGCGGTAGAGGGAGCGAGGCTGCCAGTCAGCTGATTGAAGCGCTGGAGGGAAACGATCGTGGAGGGGAGGACGACCTTTATTTAAAGCACCGGAGGAAGAGTCACCGACTCACGCACACAATACCACATTTTTTCGGTACATAAAAGGACTTGTATACTATATTGTATATACATACATACATTATACGTGCATGTAGATAAAATATATATATATTCATCCGCATCGAGCAGGAGGCACATAAGATAAAATATTTCTCTCCGACCCGTCGATGACTGTCGCTCGCGTAGACCTCGAGCTTTTTTTTTCATTTTCTTCTTTCTCTTTTTCGCGCGCAGACGTATTTCACAATTTTTCACCTCCGACTCCGTCGCGTCTCGCGCTCGTAAACGAGACGCCCGCGCGCGCGCGCGCCCAACGCGCCGTATAACGCGCCCGTAATAAAAGCGGAAATAGGATAAGGATGGCCATCTGGCGCGCCGTAGAATTCCGCCGCTTCGTACAAATAATCCAAATTATTTTTGTTGGACTCTCGGTGTCGTCGTCGTCATCGTCGTCGTCTCGATGCACACGGCGACGGTGGATATGGAATTTTTTTTTCGGTCCTGTGCTCTCTGCCTGTCGGACCGTTGTATCGAATTTTCGTTGCGCGAGAAATGTGCAGATTTATGCGGACACGCGACACTTATATTTCGGGCGAAATATAAGTGTCGCGACCGAAGACAAAGAAGATCAGCGAAGGAGATATATACCGTTGCCCCTTGAATATACATTTTTTTGCTATTCCACCGTTAATTTACTTGCAAATGGAAAAATTTAATTTTACCCCGCATTTTCGTCTTGGGTAACGATACTAAGGTGGCGCATTATATTTTTGAGGCTGAAGTTGTTGAACATAGTGGTCGTTCGAAAGTGTAGAAAGGTATATCGGACTACGCGTGGAGAAAGAGGGACTCTTGGAAGTTACCGAACGAATTTGGCACTTAGTTTGCATCGTACAAGATCACAATAGAGATAAATCTTCATGGAAATATATCTGCTCTATACAGCTAAACATATATGACGCATATTTATAGATTCATAATACATGATTTACTTATGGAATTTGGATGTTGTTTTTCAGGAGACTGGCATGGAGAAGGAGAACTCCGCGTCGGGCGGAGGAGGATGCGGCGGGGGTGGGGGTGGAGGAGAGACGACGGCTACGGCGGCGGGAGGGGGAGCGACCTCCGCCTCCGAGAAGCTCCAGGCCGACCAGGCGAACCCCTTGCTCGATCCCAGCGCCCTTTTCGGTGGTAAGTGCAAAATTCTTTATTCCAATCTTCCACCCAATTCAGCTTTTGCATTTCAACGGTATTTTTTATTTCGGCGGTATTAGAGAAAAAAAATCGTAATATTTCAAGTTACGTCTCTAACGAACGAATGAATTATTCACAATTAAGGGAGAAAATATCGCTCGTTACTTAAAAATATTTTTCTTCCATCTCGTTTATTTTCCACGTGGAATTTTATTCGGTCCCTCGATGCACATACACAGCGCGACACGTCGGGTATCGCACGGAGTACGAGTTTGTGTGTATTTGCGTTGATGCTTACGTGCTAGATGGATGTACAGAACGAGTGAAGAAGAGGGGACTGGGGAAGGGGGAAGGCACAGTGGATGTTGCACGTCGCTGACTCGGCTCGTAAACTCGGCCTTTAATTCTCTGCGGCGACGGACGACGCGTTACGAGACGGCTCGTAGAGTCTTCGTGGGGTCCCCGCGCGGTTTCCACGACCGGTCATCGCCGTCAAAGGCGAAGTGAAACTCCGGAGCGTCTTCCTGCCTTGTGGCATTTTTTTTCCACCCGCGTCTCGAGCGGCGGAATATTTCTAACTCGAACCAGAGGCGAATTTTCATTTTTATTTATTATTCAAAATAATTCACATTCGAAATAAATAAATACAAAAACATTTGTTCACGCGTCCGATGTTCGATTCTTTGTTCGCGCTGAATTCCCACCGATGCGATGACGTCGACCGCAGCGCGTTTTCAGCGGTTCGATCGCGCGCGGGGGAATTTGAATTTTCTCGCGTTTCTCTCGTCCGCAACGGGAGAAGGCGAGCATCGCGCTGGACGCTAGTGTTGAGGCGAAAAAAAGCGAGAGAGGCAACAGTAGGAAGACGGATGCACAGAGATAACCGTCCGTTGCGCGGTGCCGTGTGCGGACACTCGGCCTAAAGCCATTCGGGCGTTTCGCGTAACCGCATCTGCCGCGCGCTCGGTTCTCCCGTTCGTCCGGGAAGGTCTCGCTTCGATATTTCTCTCTTCCTCTTCTGTCATCTCCCTTCTATCTTACTCTACGATCTTTCTCTCTTTCTCTTCCGTCCGCTCGCTTCGTTCCTTCCCTCTTTCTCTCACTTCGTCTGCCGTTTCCTCTTGGCTCGCGAAACGACGAGAGAGAGTTGGCTCTCGTTTTATTTCGTTGCCCTCACAAACGTTCCCCCCTCCCCCCTCTCCTTTCCCGGTTTGTCTGTCTCTGTCTTTGTTTCTGTCTCTCCGTCTCTGTCGTTGCCTCCGTCACTGTTTCTGTCTCTGTCGTTGCCTCCGTCACTGTTTCTGTCTCTGTCTCTGTCTGCCGCTCTACGTGCGGCCGCTTTGTAGCTCGCAACGTCCGCCAACCCACACCTAAGCTGCAAACACGCCGTCGCAGCAGCTCGAACGACAACGGCGACATCCAGCATGCACCGGCGCAACGCCATTGCGCCCGTCGCTACTGCTCGTGCACTCGCCGCTCACCGACATACGTACGGAACAGTCGTAGTAGTCATACAGAAGATCGTCTACACTGCGTCGGTGAAGCAGCAGCGAGCCGCGTCCACGGCGACGACGGAACCAGCTCGAATCGGTCGCACCCTGCATCTCGCTGCGCCCTAAATCGTCCTAAATTCTCCCTTCAGTTCCCCCCTGCAATGCCCTTTGCCGTCTGTGACCGAAACTTTGACCAACAGAAACTCACGCGCGCTACAGGGGCTAGTCGTAAAAATGTCATATCAATCGCTCCATAAAGGATCGATTGAGAAATGTCACTGCATTAATTATGCGCGAAAAAAATAGCGATTGTAGCCGAGATTTTTTTTTTTTTTTTTTTTTTGTAACGGGTTACGTGAAATATGATATCGAGCCAAATGCAGTAACATTCCGTTTTACTGTCAGATTTACATAATTCAAATTATTCCCCCGGGTGTCGGTTATCTAATCGCTTCTAATTAATGCTCGCGAGGTGCTGCGCGATGTGTTCAAACGTGACGAGGCGTCAACTAATTAATTACTACGCGACGCAAATATTTTCATATATATTGTTGCAGTAATTGTTTCATCGCTTCATTGCCACTGACAACATTTTTATTCATTTCAAATTGATAAAGATAGAAAAAAATCTCCAAACAGATTTAATTATTACTTGCACTTCACGGTATCAAAAAATCATTATTAGTGTATCCCTGATTTATTCCCTGATCTTAACAGCGAAAAATCGTCGCATAGTCCACGAACTCTGAAATACTCCAAACCCAAATGTGAGCCAAGTGTGACACTGCGATTTTCCCGGGGCGAAAGCCGGAAAGTTCTTAAAAATCGTTAAACCGAAATAAACTCAGCTCTTCCCGACTCTTTTTTTCCCTCGGAGCTTGGACACCCGTCTCTGTCTCCTTCTCCCTCGTTTTCTCGCTTCTATGTATCTCGTCCCGTATGTTTCTCACCCCTGGAGCAGAGACAGCCCGGTTGGTCTATCTCCCTCTCTCCCTCGTCCTCTCTCGGTCTTTCTCCAGAGGTTTCCGGCTCTTGGGTCGCCGCTGGGTCGTTTGGTGGGCACGAGTGGGGCGGCGAGAGGGGCGAGGGGGTTGGGGAGGGGGGGGGGGGGGGGGGAGGATCGGAGGAATACGCGACACAGCGCAGAGCGAGACAGACATAACTCACGCGGATGTTCCTACGTACGGACAGGACGGACCGACGGACAGAGTCGACGAACGACTGTCTCCCTCTCCCCCCCTTCCACCCTCTCTCCGTCTCTCTCTCTCTTGCTCATCCCTGGTTCTGTATATTTATTGATTGCCACCTCAACCCTCAACCTCCTCCCGAGCCGCCCACCGCACCACCCGGCGGCGGCTGCTGCTGCTGCTGCTGTTCCTGCTTCTGCTGCAGTATCTCCCCCTCGTTCCTCATCTAGCACTCCACGCTCCACCCGACCATACCCACCACCACCACCACCCTCGATGTCTCCCTTTCTCTGATGACACTCCCCTTCGCCTCTCCCAAACCCCGTCCACACCAGCAAACCTGCACGTAGCGCGCGCACAGCGCGCTGGAATTGCGGTTTTACCGGCTCGGGAAACGAAAACGAGACTTTGACACTCGCACACGCGCCATCGCCGCACCGGAATGTCGTGCGGTGCGGCGGCCGCACGCGCGGGTCGACTGGGTTTTTTGGGATTTGCCTGTGGGCAAAACCCGAATTGTTGATTAACAAGGAAGCTTTGGGCAATTTGGTTATTGTGGCGAGAAAATTCTGCTCCGCGAGAGCGATTGTGAGGTCGAGATGTTTTTTTTTGTTATTGTTTATCTATTCATAGATCAATTAGCGCCGAGCGAAAAAAATTGTGTTGACTACGGAAACTAACGGACTGAAAAAAAAAAAATTAATTATGTTTCGTCGCTACGGAAAAAATGATGTAGCAAGACGTATAAAAATTATTCAATGAAAATTGCAAAAAAAAAAGGATTCGGATCGTCTCAATCGTCTCGCTCCGAACTCGCGGTTCCCGCTTTGTATATACCAGCATATATATAGTGCAAATCATCCCGCGCGGGCGCAAAGTCGCGGAGCAAACGATCGTGGAGTCGTCGTCGTCGTCGTCGATCGTCGTATAATTCTCGCGGACTGACAAACGGCGGTTCAATTATTCCAATCCGAACGCAATCAATCAACGAAACGAGTGCAACGGCGGAGAGAGAGAGAGAAGACACTGGCACTCGGGGTCATGGCGATCGCGGTGCGCGCGCTTTCCGTGATTCCTCGGGTACGGAGCAGACGCCAAGTGCCATCGGCACTCGACGAGACGTACGACACTTCCTCGTGTAAACCAAATTAAACCGATTTGGAGTGGAGCCAGAAGCGCGAAGTTTCCCTCCCTCCCGCGCGGCTGCCCCTTCCCCTCCCACCTCGCTCCTCTCAGTCTTCCGTCTCCCGGCGCTCTCTCGGTTCGCAACGAGGCAGAGATTGTCCCATCGACATTCCGATCTCTCCCGAGTTCGCCGGCGTCGTCTCGCTGCCCAGAACCACCGAAGCGTCGAGTCGCCCCCCGCGACAGCGTAATCCTTTCCTCGTGCTCGGCATCGAGTCTCTCAGTGAGCGACCCCCAACTTGACGTCCCCTCTCTACCCCCTCCCCCACCCTCCTCGGCCCCCCTGTGAACTTTGGCCTCTCGACGGATGCCGGAAAATCGGTGTCCTTCTCGGATACGTCCAAAGTTGTCCTCGCTGATTCGCTTCCATCGGAACAGAAATGAAATAGGATACAGCGAACGGCAATCGTATCATAATGATTATGAAAATGCTGCTAATTATTAGAAAGATAGTGATTTTCTTGCTCGCGTCATTTTTCCCAGTTTATATAAAAATACAAGTTCAGTTTTTTTTTTTTTTTAATCTATATCGTTTTCTGAAAATAATTAGACGCGAAACTAATTACAAAACAAACGTCCGTCCCGTCGCAAATAATATTCGCGCAGGTTCTCAGGTGCGTCAAATTGAAAACTCTGTCCCCGTGACGAGCAATTTTTTTTCTCTCCGCGCGCTCTCGCAGCTTCCTCGTTTTATCTTATTAATCGTCGGGACGAAATTGCCGCGCGAGCTTCGTCATTTCTTCGTCGTTTCTGTCCCACCTTTTTCCGTCTCATCTTTTTTATTCCTCCGTTTCGGTCTCTTTTTTGCTCGCTCTCTTTCTCCTCGCTGAGGAGCGAACGAGACTCGTTCGGGGCGAGTTTTTTCGTCGTTTTTCGTGCGGACTCGCGCGCGCGCGCGCGTCGACGCAGCGCGCGCCCCGCGCGACCGACGAGGAATATTATTCTCGTCTCTGCGTCGCTTTTTTGCTCTCCCTCGCGCTCGTCGCCGTCGCACGTGTCTCGCTCGCCGCGTTGGTCCGAGCGCGCCCGACGAGCTATTTTCCTCCTCGCGCCTCTCCGAAGAAAATAGAACCGCGCGCGCGTCTCGCGCGTCGTCGCGTATTTCGCTCGTCTCGTTGGGCTGCACTCGCGGCGGCCCAACGAGACGCTCGTACACGCGTTATATCGCGTACTTTATATCGCGTACCCTATACGTACGTACGCGCCGGGCGTGAATCTTCCGAATTATCGCCGGCGCGAAGATTCGCGACGAGCGTCCGGCCCGAACCCTGAAATTACTGAGCAACGACGGACAAAGTTGTGACAAAACTAATTTAACGAATGACGAAAAAAACGACATCGTTTGACAATCGTGCAACTTTATTATCGCTGCCCTGCGCGAAGCTTATTTTACGAACGTCCAGCTCGAACCCCGAAATTACCGACCTGTCGCCGGCGACGATCGCTCGAGCGACAAAGTTTCATATTTATATCTCCAGAGTGGAAAGTACGCCGCGCGCGCGACTCGCGATCGCGTTCTGGGATGGAAATTGCTCGCCGCTAAGAATGTCAGCGGAATAGTGGAAATTCGAGACACTTTGACGGGTGTAAATTCATGAAAATGCGGGCAGAGAATTTGGGATAGTTGTGACTATAGTTGTGAATAGTTATAAAATGTACGATAAGTTACAATCTTAAATTTGTGCATTTATTACGTACGATTGATTAATCGTTGATTATGTCGTTAATTACAATATTAATTAGCTGAATATTAATTTGCCTAACGAGTGGCTAATATTAATTTGCCTAACGAGTGGCTAATATCAATTCGCCACTCAATCGTCGTCAAGGCTAAAAAAATCATCTGAGTAGCCCATAAAATAGAATTCCTTCAGCTTTTGCATCTTTCTTTGCGTCCAAATTTCACTCGCACTCGAAAGTTCCTCGGATTCGGGACTTTCTCGATAACCCCGCAAACTCAACTTAGTTCTCGTCACCCAGCACAAACTTTCAAAAATCTATATTTCCGCCTTATGCATGTCAAACGGTCGCGAGACGAAATTTTATCTTCCGCACTTTGTGTGAGGGTCAACGACCCCAAAACTCTCAACGAGGTCAACGACTCTTTTGTTTTTTTTCCGGTCTTCGAGAACGAATGATTTTATTGGATTTCGTAGGAGTCACCAACCGCATATGCGGGAAAATCGAGCGCGCACGCGATGAAACGGAGATGGCGAATCTCTCGTCGTCGACGCTCCGGGGTCGCGGACCAAAACCTCGCAGGTCGCTATCGAATTCCCCCCCCCCCCCCCCCCCCGCGCCCCTTTACCCTCCCCCTCGCCCCTCGCAATCCACAGTCGCAGTGCCCCTCGTTTCTCCCGTTGGTCCCGGCGAGTTCGTCGTTCGCGTTTTCTTTCCCCGCGACCTCCCCGCGTCGTCGTCGCTACTGCGCCGGATCGATTTGACGATACGGCCATATTTTCACTCATGACTCGCACGTCGCTCCTCGTTCTCGTTTGTCACAGAGCGGCAATTCTGCCCGCGCACCGAATTCGCCACCGTGACGCAATATGCAACTCGTGCCCCGCGCTTATCAGAAATCTCGCACTCGGGAAACAATCTAAACAATTTTCGCACCCGGATTTTTCACACCGTTAAAGCGGTCGTCGGGTGGCGCGCGCGACGCGGGAGGAAAAGTAAAAGTTGCACTTTTTAACGAGCGTGCTCGAAGACTCGGTTAAAAACTGCGGTTTACTTCACGACGGCACTCAAAACTTTTTTCTCCCGCTCTCCCACCCCTCCCCCCTTTCCCTAATAAATATCTACTCTACTCTGCTCTACTCTACTCTACTCGAGTCTCCCTTCGTTTCACCCCCCTTTCGCCTTGCTGTCGTTGCCGTCGTCATTTTTTTCCTTTCCTTTTTTTCGCCTCAAAAACCCGGGGACGCGTTTTACCCGGTGACCCATTTATCGATTTCGCTCTCGACGATCGTCGAACCCCCGCGAACTCGCCGGTTTTTCCCGGCTCTTTCTCTCTCTCTCTCTCTCTCCCTCTTTCCCTTTGAAGTCGTCCTCCTCGGGGTCTTTGTATATTTACCGTGTGTTCCAATGGACGGATCGTGCGCCGTGTGTCGTTGGGGCGCTGCAAGCGAGCGCCCTACGCGTGTCGTCGCCCCTCGCGCGCCCTACGCGACTCTCAGGGCACTTGGTACGTTTTATCCGGTGCGCCGAGTCGCTCGCTCGGTGCGCGTTTTTTTTCCACCCGACTATTCCGCGCACTCGTATCTCTCTCTTTCTCTCTAAGAGTCTTCGTCGCTTCCTCCCGGTCATCGGGGCTCGAGCCCCGGCGACGTGACGCAACTTCTACTCCCGCTTGATCGGAATCTCCGTGTTGGTCTCCTCGCGGTGTATATACACGATCAGCGCTTGCGAGCGTTTTTCCCCTCGATATTTCTCACGCAGCGCCCTCCCCCCATCCCTCGTTCGAGTCCGCTGCTCGCGTGCGTCGTCCTCTCTCTCGCAGCTCGTCCTCTGTGAACATGGCCACCGCATTTGTCCTCGAGTTTGCTGAATTTTCGCCACAGTGGACATTGGATATTGGTCAATTTTTACACAAATCGATACATGTTCTTTTTTTTACAATATATGTTTTCATCGTTATTATTATTTATACTATTATTATTTCTTAAAAAAATGGAAACTTAATAATGTTGGCATTAACCACAGCTTTGCTGTGCTTCAGCTTCGGTTTAAAAAGAAAGAAGAGGATTACGCGTGCAACAGTGCACAATGAATATAAGAAGGAAAGAGCATCGGTCTATCGATTTTACAACCTTTCTGACGAGTTCGACTCGTTTATTTTATATTTCCTCACGACGCACTTCGCCGTTTTTCTCGTCCGTCTTGTCATTACTGTTATTATAACGAAAGCGCGCGCGGTAATTACGCGGATCGGGGAAAAAACGAAAATCGGTTGAGACGAAAGAGCGAAACAATGTTAACCGCTTGCGAGCGGACAATAAAATTTTCATGAATGGCTGTCTGGCGGCGGGAGCCCCCCTCCCCTCCCCCCTAGCCTCTATATTACCCAGGCGCAGCGTTAAAGCGTTAAAGAGCAACTATTCGTGCGGCAGAACAAGCGCCAGATTGTTGCGCCGTTGGGACGTCAAAACGAGAACAAACCGACAAAAAAAACGCGAGAGAGAAAAAAAATTGAAATTAAAAAGTCGCGGCAAGTTCAAGGTTCGACGGCCGGTATAAATTAAATCGCGAAGAGGGGAGAGGGGGATGGGGGCAGGGGAAGGAGGAGGAATCTCTCAATGCCACCGCGGCCTTGACCAAGGCCACCGGCGCCGTTGTCGGCCGCCGCCGCTGCCGCCGCGTCGGAAATCAACGGTATAATATACATAAGTATACATCGCGGACGAGCCCCGGACGTCTGGGTGTATTTGTGTTTGTATATCGAACGAACGAGCCACTCGACGCCGATCCGTTACATATGTATATATACTATACACATAATAAACGCAATATCAGAGATACGTTATGAATATTATTGAATATAACATGCGAGAGCGACGGAATCGTTCGTATAATCGCGCGTCGATCTGGTTAATCAATTTTATCACAGGAGGGAAAAAAATTCATTTGCGTGGATATCACTGCGATGGGAATTCGAATTTTTTATAATTATTGGATACCCTTCTGATAAGTCAGTGGCTCGAAAATCTCGAAATATTGCAGTAATTGCTCACTGCAATATTTCGAGATCTTCATTATTTGTCCTTGGTAACTTTGACGGTTCCGGCAAATATCGTTTTTTTTTTTTTATTAAATAAAAAAGGGAAACACTCGTTTCAAACCCGAGGTTGAAACGAGTGTTTGAGAATGAATTTTTTTCAATTGCAAGAAATATTAGCGGTCGGCGAAACGAGAGAAGTCAAACCTGACGTTTATCCGTTACATCGCGTCTCGGAAACGAGATGTTGTTATTTACACACCTCAGACCGGGATATTATTCCGCTCGTCGCGCGCAGTCTCGGAACGTTCTTCCGGGTGCTCGTTAACTCGCGCTTCCGGTTCTCATGGGGCCTCGCTCGCGCGGCGACAACCGTTAAATCGTGACGCGCCAATGGCTCGAGTGTACCGCGCCTCGTTCGCCCCGTTCGCCCTGTTCGCCGCGAACCGCGCCGAGACTACTGCTGCTCGGGAGATGAATAAACGCGCGCGCGCGCGCGCGCTCGACGCCGTGACTATTCACTCCGGGCACATCAACCACTTTATTATTCCGCGCTGACTGAGTTTCTGGAAGCGCAATCGGCAATTATAATACTGTCGACCCGCGAGCTCATTAGCGAGGGACAAAAGTGACGAGAACTCCTTAATTTCCGCGTCGATGTAAACGAGCCACTTAATTTAAGTACAATATAATTGGAGATTATTGCTTCGCGAAACATCAGTGGCCCATAATTCATTCGCCCAATGCGCGAAATTGTCACTGATTTTTGTCGGAAAAGATCATTTTTTTATTTAAACTAGGCTAATCACACGCGCTGGCGCGCGTGCCCGAGATACTTTTGCGCTGCTGCGCTGTTATAAAGCTTTCAAAGGGTAAATCGCAACTAAAAACCCCTTTTTTAATTGATTAAAAAAAAAAAATTTGGTCGTTTTGTCTGTCAGAAATCGTAGATCTGGCCACTAGGACGAAAACCGCCCAAATCGGGGTCACGACATTTATTTTTTCAAAATATCGACTTTTAACCTATACCATCGTTCTCAAGTCGCATATTCTACCCCTGAAAACACTGGTTACAACCCTTTTTTAGTTGATTTTGAAAAAAAAAATTTTTGTCGAACAGTTTGTCAGAAATCGTAGATCTGGCCGCCAGGCCGAAAACCGTCCAAATCGGGCTCACGAAATTTATTTTTTCAAAATATCGACTTTTAATCTATACCATCGTTCTCAAGTCGCATATTCTACCCCTGAAAACACTGGTTACAACCCTTTTTTAGTTGATTTAAAAAAAAAAAAAAATTTTGCCGAACAGTTTGTCAGAAATCGTAGATCTGGCCGCCGGGCCTAAAACCGCCCAAATCGGGGTCACGAAATTTATTTTTTTGAAATATCGACTTTTAACCTATACCATCGTTCTCAAGTCGCATATTCTACCCCTGAAAACACTGGTTACAACCCTTTTTTAGTTGATTTTGAAAAAAAAAAATGTTTGCCGAACAGTTTGTCAGAAATCGTAGATCTGGCCGCCGGGCCGAAAACCGCCCAAATCGAGGTCACCGTAGGTTAAACAGTGCTGCAGCGCTTATGACGACAAACTGTCAAATCTCGCGCTGTTAAACAACGAACTGCCGGTCATCACGGCCCTCGACCAATCAGAGGCCGAGTTATACCGACAACAATGGTCACGTTGGCGCGAATTACGCACTTTTTAGTAGTAGATATACATTATACATTACAGTATATAAATGAATAATAAAAATAGTAAATATTTAATGAGAGTTCGAATAACGATAATAATAATGACGATGACAATAACTAATGGATGTACGTTTGGTTGTGTTTTGTTGCAGCTTACTGGCCGAGGGGTGACAGCGCAGCGTCCTCGATCTTCGGCGGGATGCCAGGCGGCTACGGCCTCGGTGCTCATCACTTACCCTCAGCCTACGCGATATTGGGCAGAGGCGGAACGGCCCCTGGCTTCGGGGGACACACACCAGCCTCCGCGCCGCCACCGCCGCCCCCATACACCCATGGCAGCCTTGGCACCCTCAGCGTGGCCGCAAGCCAAGCAGCCAGTCTAGGTTATTACCATTATATACTCTACACCTGCCATGCGTCTCCCTCTCCCTCTTCCTCTTTATATATATAATCACACACACGACGACGATCCACATACACGATCTAAGATCGTAACAAGTGGTGGGACGCCAGCGAGAAGAACGATCGATCCACGTGTCCCAAATTATAGTCGCTTGATTAAAACGCGTGCGCGACCCTCTTCTATTGTCCTGACTTGAAAAGCGGCGAAATCTATTTTCACTCGTTACGATAATTACAGTTTTTAATTTCTTCATATTTCTCATTCGTGTTTTCTAACAATTTGCTTTGTAACCTTTGACGTGCTACTGTTAATCTTGATTTTATTTGATTTGCGAGAGGGAGATTTTGTAACAAGTGGGACAAGTAATGTTGAACAAATAGTACATGAGGTACATGACTCATTGACCAAAGTGTTAAGAGGCGCACCGCTGACATTCGAGACTTTTGACCTTTGTTCTCGGCGCAATTCCGAGCGGTTTTCGGTGTCCGCGGAACACTTGGATCTTCGCACGCACTCGGAGGGAAAAACGGATTACCGAAGGGCCCTTCGTGCGCGAGGGCGGAGATAACGGAATCAGTAATTGGATCATGCGCGAAGTCCCCCACTATGTTCGTGTCGGTGGATAATTCACTGCGCAACGATTGCCACTTTTTCTCAAAGAAAAAAAGCTGCCTGTCAAAGCGACACAAAATCGATAATCCGGGAATGAATTATTTTTACAATGTTTTTCGAACACACATCCCAACGCCAAGAATATAATACCCATTTTGGGTGATTGACGTTTATCCGAGTCGATGAGGTGTAAAGTATTCATTTTCTTCAGTGTACAAATTTTAACGTGAGAATGTTAATTGCAGGTATAAATCCAGCGAGCGCAGCCTGGTGGACGATGGCCTCGCATCTGGCGGCACAGGACTATCTGGCGAGGATACAGGGAGCCGCGGGACTACCGGGATTTCCACCCGGCGCCGAGAGCCTCCTGCCGCCGTATCCCGCCTCGCTACTTAACCCACCGTCCCTGTCGTCCCACAAGTCCAGTAAGTGTAAGTAATCGACTCGACGAAACTTCACTTATCATCGCAATTGCGATGCGAACGACGCTCACGGGCTCGTCGGTCGCAGTTGCGACCGATCGCACTGACTGCTTTTTCAAAAGAGCCACCGCAGAAGTAACGTCGCACCGTGCGAGCCCGTGAAAAGTCGTCGCGTCGCCGGATTATTTTGGCGTCCCGCTAATTTCTTGTCTCGACCAACAGCTAAGTCAAGCAAGAGTCACAAGACGTCTGCAAGCAGTAGTAATTCGGGAACGGCGAGTAGTCACACGAGCAGCTTAGCCGTCAGCCAGGCACCCATCACATCTTCTACCCATCACAGTACCTCGGCGAGCAGCACGCCAACCTCGCAGTCACAGAACATCGTCAGGTAAACGGAGATAAATTAAAAATAAAGAAAGAAATCATTCACGAAATTGGCGACTCTTATCGAGGGAAGACCGAGCACGATTTTTCATTGAGATCGTTAAATATTTTCATGCCGCTAAGCAGCACTAGCCCTGCCAAGGAAGGAAGGTGATTACCTGCACACGCTGGTTTTTAAAAACAGATTTTTTTTCATTCAGAATCGGAATTTGATTTTACGTTTAACCTTTTGAAGCATACATTTACGTTGTGACGTCAAAAGTGCGGCTTTAGTTAAAAAGAATAATTTTGAAACATTGAAAATGGAGGTGATTCGAGAAACGATTCATCATGCTTCACAGGGTTCATAAGTGAATGAAACAGATGTTTGAAGATTTATTTAAAAAGGAATATTTGCATTCAACTGCTTTGCTTGACCGTTTATTAATCATTAAAATGAATTTGATTTTCAGCGATCCTAGCAGTATATTAGGGGGCGTTCGTCTGCCGCCCGACACCGAGATAATAAAGTATACGTCTAGTATAGTGGGTCCGAAGGTCCCGGGAACGACGAATCGCGGCCGCAAGAAGACGATATCGTTGGACTCGCCGAGCGTGAGCGTGCACGCGCCGCCGATACAGGCGATCAGCGCCCATCAAACGAACACGACGACGACGTCACTGATGTTGGAACCGCGGAAGTACAATCGTACCTCCGGATCTCAGAACGACGTGAACGATTACAGGGATTCGGTGGATCGCGTCGAAGTGATAAAATTACCGGCGCATTCCACGAACGGCTCGGTGCTCTCGGCGCCGCCGGTCTACACGACGAGCAACACGAGCAGCAACGCCAACGACTCGGACGCACCGCTCAATCTGTCGTTGAAACCCGCGTCGACGAGCAGCAACTCGCCGATACCCGGCAGTCAACCGCTCAGTCAACTGAGCAATCTCAGCCAGTCACTGCTGACGTCCGACCGAACTTGTGAGTGAAACGACTGATTTTCGTCGCCTTTTGCAATTTTCCGCAAAACATCGTCGAATTAATTTATCTGTTGATCGTCGAATTAATTTTTTTATATTTTCTATCTGCAGCTCGACGAAAGCCGGGTCCAAAGCCGAGGAGAGTGCCCCAAAACTCCGTACCGGTACCGGCGTCGCCGAGCCCCTCGCTGGCGCAGCTTTTCGCGGCAGCGGATTCGCCCCAGCGACCGAGCAGCGGCAGCGAGGAGAGCGAGAGCACGACGACCCATCACAAGGACGGACGACCGAGAAATCTCGGTCGCGGTGTCTCGAAGCCCAAGAAAAACACCGTCGCCTCCCTTCTCGCTCAGAGTCGTGCGCTCGGCATCAAACCCACGCCTACGTTGGATCCGAATGTACCGCTGTCGCATCAGGTCTCGTTGCTCAGGTCGAACATACTCGCGGCGCAGCTTCACGCTTCAGCGACCGGCCAGGGCGACGAGAAGAATCAGGTAAGATAGAGCAAACTCGCATTTTTATTATTCACGTTTTGATCGGAGATAACAATTTTGTCGAGACTGCGGAGACGAAGTGAAAGTATATTGTCGTTGCTCTTTTCTTTTTCTCGATTTATTCGGCTTTACTTTCAATTGTTTCTTTTATCTCGTTTGTTTCGATTTTTATTTTATTATACTATCCTTGGGTTTCCAAGTCGATGTCTTCGTCGATTCTTACGTCAAATTCGGCTGCGCAAACGGAGTTGAAGCAAATCGTCGATGGTTCGCGTCGTTTTACTTTGGTTTTTTATGATTTTACATTAAATCACGCTGCCCAACATAGCGTTCGTTGCAGGAGAAAATGAAGAACAAACTGCTCGAGGCATCGGGCGAGGAGAGCAACATGGACGTTACGAGCGAGAGCGGTAGCAACACGGACGTGGTTACGGACACGGACGAGGACAATGCCGAGGGTACGCCCAGTGCCAAGAGAAGAAAGCTCAATCCGAGCGACAAGGATCTTCAGGTGCCGCTGGAAAGAGGTTGGAAGCGGGAGACCGTTATCAAGGGTCTCGGAAAGACTGGTGTCATCAAGGGCGACGTCTCGTACTACAGCCCCTGCGGGAAGACGTTCAGGAGTAGTCCCGATCTCTTAAAGGTGATAATTCACAAACTTAACATTTTTTTACTCTCTCGTTGATTTACAAAGAATTAAAAAGCTATAGAGTACGACATTTAACACGTTTTTGCTAAAAGATACATGGAAAAGGTATTGAAAAATGTAGCTATAAGGCAAGATTCTTCTGGAAAATTTTGGTTCCAATCCGCAATTGACGTTCCACAGTTTCTCGAACAACAAAATCCTGCTGAACTGACGACAGCGAACTTTTCCTTCTCTTCGCGACCGTTGGTCGGCGAGTTCCTTCAGCCGACGATGGGCTTTGCGGAAGCCGAGTTCGTGAGACTGGGAGCCCAAGAAGTGGCGAGGCGACTCGAGGAGCTCAGGGCAGTCGGTGGCTTCAGGGACGTAAGGGCCAACAATCAGTACGAGCGCGATAAACTCGCTTACGCGAAGAAACTCGCGAAGGAGGAGGCCCAGAGACACAAAGAGCAGGCCAGGTCAGACGAATTTTCACTTAAAAAAATATATATTTCCGAGGAACAGGCGGTAAAAGTTTGAACTTACTTTACATAAATGAAAAAATGTAAGCATTTTTACCATTTCAAGGTTACAAAATAATCATTCGCATCTCTCCCATTGTGCAAACCTAATTGTACAAATTAATCGAATAATTGTAAAAATCTAAACGACTTTTCCTCCTCCACAGACTGATAAAAGAACAAGAAAAGACGGAGCGTCAGGAAGCGGTGAGACGGGAACGAGAAATCCGAAATCAGCAGCTTCTTGAGGTGAGTTGCAAAAACAACGCTTTCTCTTCTGAAAATAAAAATTCTCACGTGTGTATCAAACGCGCACACGTGTTTGTCTCATATCTCGTTGTTTCATATTCACACATATAAATATATATATAACGAACTACTTCTCTTTCTATTTGGGATACCTATATACATTTTGTATTTTGTCCACCTGCCGTGCGTGTCGCATGCTCTCTGTGTGTGCCGTATTTATATACATATATACATGCTATTCATATATATATCTATATATGCCCATGATATATATTTATATATATATATCTATACATAACTATACATATATATATTCTCCTTTATAACCGATATAGACGTCATAAATTATTGTAGCAACTTTTTTTGTATACTCGCACACCTCCACTGCCTCCAGGACCCTCGAATCCAATTCTTAACCCCTTAACGGTCCCGTTAACCTCGCCTTTTTGTACCCAACGCAATCCATCGACCAGTAATGGGCTCAATCTAATTTACGAATTACTTTTCAAAAAGTATATTTAGCAGAATGCGAAGTAAAATTGGAACATAATGAATATTTTAAAGGTCTTTAACGTAAAATGGGTACTCAGTGTTTCGACTCTGCTATACCATCGTAAATCAATTAATCTTGTCCAGTGAAGTCGGGTGTAACATCTTATTCCATTTACTTATTTGAACAATTGTCGTATTTGCAACTATCACTTATTACATTTGCTAAATCCAGAGACGTGCGGTACATAACTATTGGCTTTCTAAATGTTGAATAAAATAAATACTTCAGCTATCCTAGGATGGAAATAATGTGTAGGCCGATTAGGGGAGCGGCAAAAAATGCGCCTACTTTTTGAAAAGTAATCTGACAAAGGCGCATTGAGTCGATTTCTGGAATGAAAACGAGACACCCGCCGACCAGAGACGCTAGCGATAGTGACAGGAGAGCCCAGCATGCCCTCCCTTCTTTCTTCTATCTTTCTCTCTCATAGAAAACTGTACAAATATTTTATTTTCATATTTGTTTACCATCGTTTTGTTTTTACGTTAATTTTTGTTGTTCTACCCCGAACCAACGCCCCTAGACCCTCGCCCGGCCCACAACCAAACACTACCACCACCACCACCACCACTACCACCCCTTATTTACTCTGTACGTTCAGAACCCAACGTTGTCGTTTGACAGAAACGTGTGCTGCTGCATCTCGCTTATATACATATATACCGTGTATATACTGTGTAGTATACATACATTAAATATACATATATCCGTACTCGGTCGAGACGAGACACAAGCCGAGTCGAATAAGGATCTCGCTGATTGGTTTCCTATCGAGCGGACAGTAGAACCGGAAGCTTCGATAGAAAAATAGAGAAATGAGAATTGTCTGTGTGTGCGCGTGTGTGCGAGTGTGTGCGCGTGCGTGTGTGTATATGTGTGTTGCGAGAGAAGACAACAGCAGGATAGCGAGGCAACGACTCTGGTGTCTCTACCCGCTCGTGACTCGAATTGCCCAACAGATCAATAACTCTTCTCTCAGCCCAACCCCCCCGTTCGGCATCTCTCTCTCTCGCTCTGTCCCTTTCTCACTTGTTCGCTATCGCTTCCCGTCTTTTGTAGTACTTTTGTACCTACGACTTCGCCCAACGTCCTCGTGACGGGGTGTAAAAAACTCTCATCCTTTCATTCGTTCTTCACTCGTTTACATGTTCTTAAATTTTTTTCTACCCTCTCCAAGAACTTTTTTTTTTTAGTACATTTGAATAGTACTATCACGGTTTTTTTCCTTCACGTGCAACTTTTTAATTACATGAAAATTCGTGTAATTTTTTGATTAAAATATTTGGGAACCCTTTGAATTATTGGTTAAACAACCAACTGTGCGTAATGCAATTGCCAAAACCCTTCGGAGAGCCGGGCTAGAGGGGTTGAATGATACACCGGAGTCGGCTGTCCAGCCCGAGCATTGAAAACCTCGATAACGAGAGTCCGGCATGTCGCATACCCAGTTTAGTCGAGAATCCGCACGTTGTATTGCGCACCGAGCAGCAGGTTCAATGAATTTGCGCATTACAACGTGCCAGAGGCGATTCCCTTCATCGATGAGCATTAATTTGAATAATAGAACGATTGTAATGTCAATGACAAGTAGAATAACAAAATGAAGAGCAATTCGATTGGAAATGAAATATCGAATATACATGTTTATTATTTTTTTCGTCCCATAATTCGGCGATAATTTTTGTCGAACAATTATTCAAATTTCACTCGTCTTTGAACTCCTCGAAGCGACGTCCAAGGTTCCTGAATGTCGTGACGAATTCCCTAGAGCCAAAAGACGAATACATGAATTTTGCGTGAATTGCAATGAATTTTTACGGTAGTGTGATCCCTTCCATCTAGTCGTTCCCGCTGGTATTAATCCCGCCACGCAAAAAATAGATTTAAAAACCACAGACACACTCACCCGTTACCCCCTAGCACTCTCTCACTCGAATCTACTACAAAGTCTCATTCAACATCGCACGAAAAAAAAAAAGAAAAAAAAAATCAAACACGAAAACACGAACAAAAATTCACACCTTCCACGACCAAAGATGCAACAAAGACTAGAAACAAACAGAGTTAGAGAGAAAAAAACATTAATGCAAACGAGAGAGAGAGATAACGAAAAAACCTTGAAAGAAAATCCAATGAAAATACCTTCGCGCGAAAGTCAAACAAAAAAAACATGAATGACATGCGGCATGGAAACGAAAAATCACGCAGGGTCGGAAGAGGCTGGCGTTCACGATCAAGCAGAAGATGAAGATAATCCAAGAGATCGAGAGGGGCAAGAGCAAGAGCGACGTGGCGAGGGAGCTCGGCCTGGCGAGCAGCACAGTCGCGACGATATGGAAGAACCGCGTGAGCATCGCCGAGAGCTGGAGAAATCGGGACGTTATGCAGGCGGTCGATTCGGGCGACTCGGACGGCATAATAACGACGAAAAAATCGTCGGGCGTCGTGGCGATGGCCCTGAATGCTCAACCACCACCCCCGCCGCCGCTTCCGCCGCCGCTGCCGCCTCCTCCGATCGCGGCCGTCTCGATGATGACTCCACCGTCGACCTCGCCACCCTCCTGCATCGCCGGTCCGCTATCCCTCGTCTCTACCACGTGCTCGACCGCAACACCGCTCGAGTTGGTCGGCGTTAGCTCCGTTTCCGCGTGCGCTTCTATCATAACGCACCAGCAACAGCAGCAACAACAACAACAGCAACAGCAACAACAGCAACAGCAGCAGCAACAACAGCTGGACAACAACACCCAGCAGGCCCAGACCCAAACGCAAAATCAGGAACTGCTGGAGGTAAGATGTCGTTATCCCCGACCCGAATAGCCCACCCTGAACCCCCACCGATACCCGAGTGATACCTTGTCCAACAGATTCTCAGGGAGAAGACCCATATCGCGGTCGCTTGCTTTGAATGAACGTCAATTTTCAACTACGGAATTTACCCTTATTGTGGTGTTCCAATGACGGATGGCACTTGTCGCAGAAGAAAGATGAATAATCGATGTGACCGTTTCGATGTACGAGGTTGAAAATAATGAAAAATGTAGGTCGAACGACACTTAGTGAAAATATACTAATTTTCAAGAATTATAGATTTCGATGAAATCTATATTTGAAATGAGAATTAGTAGGTGAAATAAGAGTATGTTCGCATTCGAGTTTATGTTTCAAATCGTCTCGTTGACACCATTGATAATTTGTCTTTCCGGCTGCACAAGGCTGTGTCACTGACACCATCCTCGGGACAAAACAGAAAAGAACAAATTCCCTTCGTCTGCGAAGGCGTCTCGTAGATCACTTTCCCGAACGACTGATCCTCACGAAAACCGTACACATGTCTAGATGATGTAGAGAAATGGGTAGTTGTGACGATATCCCTGAGAAAAGAGACGCGAATAAGTGCGGAAACATTTGTCTCTTTTCTCACTTCCAATTCACATAGTTAGGTAGCCGAAAAATTCATTTGGCACCTGCGTGGGGCGGCAAATGAATTCTTCTTCATTTTTTTTTTCTTATTTACTTTAAAAACTGTAAAAACACGAGACGGTCGTGGTTCGCGTCGATCCCCCGAAGCTTCCAACTCTCTCGGATATGATAACGACGCAATGAACACACGGTACGCACACACTCACACACACACGACACACAGAAACACAAGCTTTGACACCAGTGAAGTCGAAACGAAAGAAAAGAATTGATAAAGAGAAAACCAGAAATGGGGATGTCGATGATTTATATCGTGCAGCTCGAAGTCGCGGAAAAGCTGCTGCGAGAGGCAGGGCCGTCGTATGAAATCGCGACGGTCGGTAGAGGGAGAGAAAGTATAGAGAAAGAGAAGAAATTTATGGGTTCGTTGAAAGAAAAAGAGCAAAAAAAAAAAGAAAGAAAAAATAATGAGTCAGAAAAACGAATAAAGGCTGACTACGTAGATGTAGTTACGATATAATACCATCTGCCGCAATACTATCCTGTGCCTAGCTTCTCCTGTCACTATATATAACAGCTAGCTAAATAATAATTAATTATCCAGCATGCAAATGTTTTTCTCAAGTATTCTCTTTGATGAGAACGAGCCAACAAGTATACCGTACTATTTATAACTATAATTATTATGATTACTATTATTATTATTATTTCCTTTTACGTATACTACAATACTCGTTCTTCTATTACCTGAATATATATATACTGTTATACTACCGCGTTGACGTTTTATTATTATATACATCTTATTCAATCAGTCTATACGTTTATACATTTAAATGTAATTATTTATGTATCTCTCGTGATTGATGCCTTAATATTTATCTATCTCTATCATTACGAGTTTTATATGCTTAAGCGGTTATTATTCACGATATAATATGTGCATACACTGGCGATCATTGCTTGGCCCTTGCATGTTGCTCTTCGCTTCATTATTTTGTCATCTTTACTCTTATTATTAATTAAATAATTAATTACTTGCTTAATCACTTAATTATTATGATTATTATTATTATTATTGTTATTCTTATTATTATGCGTTATTCGAAATTTCTCCGTGTTTCAGTGTTGGATAGTTTGTAGACATCTATATTTTTTGTCGGATTATTTGTCCCTCCATTCGTTCCCTCGTGTGCTTTGTTTATTGTTATATTTATTATTTGTTATTATTTTCTTTTTCTTCTTCATCTTCTTCTTATTCTTCTTCTTCTTCGTGGTTATATCTGGCTCTTTATTCACTATTAACATTCCACAATTTAATATCTTGGGTCTTTTGCCTTATCTAAGCTACTTTTTGCTTGGCCTCTATTACTCGAAAACGCTCGTTTTCAAAACTTTTCGTATTTACGACAACGCATGCCTGTGTCGAAGGTCAAGTATTCATTGAATTTTTCTATATTACGATTTTTTGGTAAATTGAGTGTCGTCTATACATATCTATATATTTAATCACTGTGACACTCGTGATCGATTATATACTTGTCATATTAATCACTTGTAAAATTCTTCACATTAAAATTTGTCAATACGCTGTCACGAAGTCGTGAATATCCGATGCGATAACGCGCTGTCAATTTTATTTTAGTATGATTTCGTCATGTCATCGCCTTGATTTTTTTTATTGCTTTGCGTTTTGTTTGGTCCTTGAGTGATAGTAAATTATGATTTTTCAAAACTGTGCGTCACATTTCGTGAAAAGAAAGGGAAAAAAACTTCACGAAAAAAGACAAAAAAATCGAAACTTTTTTTCACTTTGTCTGCAAAAATATTAGTTCTTAGAGTAGAGCTTTATATTTTATTTTTCTTCGCCTCTGTTTCACTCGTGAAACTATATAGTCGCTTTTACCTCTACACGAAGCTTTTCGTGAATGGCTAGGAAATTTCGGTAAATATTAAGAAAGAATATTAAACAAATAAAAAATGATGGACGTAATTGAAGGATCTCGCAAGTCTCACGGATTGAATTGTAGGCCTCATTTCGAGTTCGCGACCGAACCGCACGAATCTAAACTTTCGACTTCTCGTATTCGCCCGCGAGCTTTCAGCTTACCAGGCACACAGCACAATTTTTTACGAATAATAGCTTCAACAAACCGAGTGGCAAGTATGAACCAGGTTAACAGCCGTTCCCGTGCACAAAACTTCCAACTTTTGGGATCACAGTTTTTCCACAAATATTTTTTCATTAAACAATTACGATAATTTGTTGATAATTAATTGTCACGAAGCTTTTAACGTTTTTTCTCTTGGTTGATAATTGCCATGCTTTCTCCATCTCACAAATTTAACTTTTAGTCATGATTTACCACGATCGTCTAAATTATTGTAAAGTTTTTTAAAACAAATTGAATATGAAATAACGAATGCGATTTACTGGAATTTGGCTTATGCGCAGGCCCGGAAAAAACGCCAGGAGGAAGTGGAGAAGATCCGAATGGAGGAGCAGCAACGAAAGCAACAGGTAACGCTCGATAATTCACGTTTTTCTTCCCCATAGCCTTGGTAGAAAAACGATAAAATCTATTGTCACCATTTACTCGCGGATTTTAATCAAACACTTTATTCTTTTCAGGAACGAGAGCTTAAGAGGCAGCAAGCCGTTATGCTGAAGGAACAGGTGAGCTTGGCATACGATAATAACATTTTTTAACGGTTCGCACCGTTCGTCGTACATTACAGTGTGTCGTAGATAGCTATTGCATACCTATTTGCTTCTCTTACTTCGTTATATCATGCTACGTATACATTCGAGTTATTCGTGTCAAAGGTTCCAGTTTCGAGACTCCAGAATTATTATTATTACTATTAGCAGCAGATTCACTGCCGTAGTCTACATTTGTTTCAAAGTAAATAAAATTACTAATCGATACATTATCAGCATTTACAAATAACAAGTTGCAAAGAGTTTTGTTTCATATCAATAATCTCAACATTCTTAAAGTTAAAGAGTTTTTAATTCGTTTGCAGCGGTGAATCTGTTAATCCTAATTCGCGGTAGACTCGATCATCATTTCTCATCTCTACTCGATCGAGAGCCTACTGTATAACGTTTGTGTCGTCGATTATGTGATGCTTCATACTTTTGTGCTGTATGTTGTACAAGTTTTGTGCTCCATCATATAGCATCTATCGTCATCTCTGAATCATGATATCGGGATAGAGAAATGCACAGAATTTGTTGGGATAAGAGTTTAGCGATCACTCGATCGGGGTTTGGCATAAAAAATGAAAGAAAGACAGTCAGCGAGGTTTGTGATAAGGGAAATGAAGATGAAGACAAAAGATGCGTGGTAGTTCATTAGACTGCTTGTGTCGAAAGTTTGAGGTTTGAGCACTGGTCGACTGGATGTGTTTTGTGCTGCAGATGTACATGCAGGAGCTCAGCAAGCAGCGCGAGATGCTCTACACCGTCGAGCTGGTATGTCACATACCCAATCTAGAAAAACAAACAAAAGAATTTACTAAAATCAGTACTAACTCGATGTCGTTGTTAGTTTTTTTTTACTCACTAAGCATATCCCTCGATAACGACTCGCACTAATTCCTTCCAATCAACAAAACAAATAACAAGACTTACACAGACATTAGTTAAATCTTCAATGCCTTCGTCGCTTGGTGTCCTAAGTTATATGTCTTACGCTGTCGCTTCTACTCCTCGACCAATATTTCTGAACAATGAAATTGAAAAGTCAAGTTCTTTCGCTCTTAAAAATTATTATTAAGACTCTTCCATCCGGGTAGTTTTTTTGCTAGTTCTGGTGTTGAAAAGAAAAACGTATTGTGCACGGTGTTCACTACCATTCTCTAGTTTCTATTGCGAGAAAAAAATCATGAAATTGAAATCTCTATATAAATCAATAATAAAGATATTTTACTTGCTCTTGTAGTTGATAAAGCGTGTTTGGGACGGTTGTAGGCTTGACTTGCCGAGAGTGTGCTCGTTTACGCGTGCCAAAATAATGTTTTACGAGCGGAACGAGAAGAAGAGACATGGATTGCCGGCTAAGACTTCACCCCGATTCCTTTTATCCCTAGCAATGCTTTTGATTATTTGGCTGTGAAAAAATTATACTGATTCGTTGATTGTGCGTTGAACCAGGAACGAGAGAGAAGGCGGCAGCACATGGCGCTGGTGCGAGCGCTGGAGAATCGTCGAAGAATGGAAGAGAGAGAAAAGAAACGACTGGAAGCGCGAGCCGAGAGAATCGCGAATAAGGAGAAGAGGGCTGAGCAGAGAAAGATGGAGCTGGAGCTCGTCGAGCAGATCAGGAAGCCCGTGGAAGACATGGAACTCACTGGTTAGTCCAAAAACAAAATATCTCTATTCTTCGAGAAAACAGAGGCTGCAAATATATTCGGTATTTTCTAATCTATTGTCTTTACGATACAGATCACAGAACGCTGCCGAAGATAAAACGATTACCAGGACTCAAGCTGTCCGGTCAAGCGTTCTCGGACATTGTCATGGTCTTCGAGTTCTTGCACAACTTCGGCGAGACTCTGGGCTTCGGTAAGTTAGAATCTTCAGACGAAAAAATGGACGCGTAGACAATTCAATCCTTTATTAAAAAGTTCGTGAGCGACCATTGTTGTCGATTTATTCAGCATCTGATTGATCGTTGGGAAACCGGCAGCAGTTTGGTGTTTAATATCGCGAAATGTAGCAGTTTGTCAGAAAAAAAATCGTTTCTCGCGTTTCTCTCTTCGAATTCTCATTCTTCCTAGTTGATTTAAAATGCCAATTTTTCATCGTTTTCTTTCCTTCAGACATGGAATCACTGCCAAGCTTGAAGAGTCTTCAGCTCGCCCTCCTGAACGACGAGGAGGCCGAGGAGGAGATGCTCTCGGTAATGACTCACTTGCTGGTCTGCGCTATTGAGGATCCGGGCATTCCGCAACCGGCTCGCCATACAACCGGACTCGGACAGAGTCTCAGACAAGCGGACATAACTCACGCGAACATAAGCGAAGTACTTCGCATATATCTGTACGCGAACGCGACCGGCGAGGTGAAAGCCCTTACGGGCGTTTGTCTGGAGCGCGAGCGCGACAAGAGGTTCGCCGATCATCATCAGAACGGCGGCGACTATCCGTCGTCGGCCTCCGGCAAAAATGCCCAATTCTACGAGCACCTGCACAACAACGAGACGTGGAAGATGTCCGAGAGACTCAGGGACAAGCCCTTCCTCGCTCTCAATCCCACGCACAAGGCGCAGATGCTCGCGTTTCTCTGCAACGAGCTTCTGCAAAACAAGGCTGTGATCAGGCAGATTGAGGGAGGACTCGAGAGCGTCGCGCAATTGAAGAAGGAACGCTTCGTTCTCGACACAAAGATCAGAAAGTGAGTTATCCGTATTATTCTTCCTTTTTCCTCAGATTTAGTTGTCTGGCGGAATGATAATTTAAAAGAACTCTACGTATAGTCTGAGGATTTGTGAAAATTTAACTGACACATTGATTTATCGTTTCATCGCAGACTGAGACAACTGCACAGCCGAAAGTTGAGAATGGAGGCTGTCGGTGTCATAATCAACAAGACGGGCGACACGATCACGATCGAGAAAAAGGAAGGCGAGGAAGGAAGCGAGGGCAACACGACATCGACAGCCGTTGGCACGACACCGACACCCGAGGAGTCCAATACTCACGACGGACACGAGGGACACGATGAAGTCGAGGATATGTCGGAGAACGAGAGCGAAGGCACTCAGCCCGAAGAGGTGAGTGTAAGTTATTCCAAAAAGCTTGAACTATTCTCGCTAGAAGTTATCGCAATTGAATTTCATTTTGATTGCCGCTTTCTCTGGTATCTACTTGACGATTTTCCTGACGAAATCGCACTATTTTCGAATTATTTTCATTTAATTAAAACCTAGTTCTTAGTCGCGATGTTTCTGATTAAATCAAAGGGTGAACCAAGCAAAATTTCTTTTCATTCAGTAGAATGTTTTATAGGCGCGCATTTTTTTTTTCTTCTGTTGTACCATTTTCTCGGACATTTTGATAATCGTTGAAAAGAAGTATCTCTTTGATATTCAGGAGGAGGATAAGAACCTATCGAGCGAGGAGTTGGGCAAGAAGCTGGACAAGTTGCTGAAGCAGTCGGAGGATCAGCTGCAGAAGCTCAACAGTTCGTCGAAGTCACTGAGAGCCCACGTATTCGGTCAGGATCGCTACTGGAGGCGATACTGGGAGTTACCGTGCGCCGGTGGAATATTCATCGAGGCGATGGAAAGCGCCGAACCGGAGATACTCGATCTCCAAGCGGAGCTCGACGAGAAGTGGAAAGATCGACCGATCGAGGAAGTCCCCGAGGAGGTTAAGAAGGAGGAGGAGACACCGAAGGTCGACACGGAGAACCGCGAGAACGAAGCGCCGAACGAAGTGAAGGAGGAGAAGAAGTTCAACGCTTCGGAGCAGGACGAAGATCTGAAGCCCGTGGAGGAGAAACCGAAGGCCGAGGTCGAGGAAATTAATTGCAAGACGGAAGCGGTTCACAATTCCACGATCGATGAGCCGAAGAGTCCGAAGGCTGAGATTAAGATGGAAAACGACAGCAGTACGATGACTGATGCCAAGACAAACGTCACTTCGGAGGAAATCAAGCAGGAAACGCAAGTGGTGAATATGGAGGTTGACGTCAAGATCGAGGATGTGGTCATCAAGAAGGAGGGCGAAGACGTTGAAAACAAGTGCGAGGCGATGAAAACTCCAGTTAAAATGATGGAGGACAAGATCGTTGAGACCATTCCCAATGGGGATAAATACAATCACATTAATAATTTGCACAACGGCAAAGAGCTCAACGGTAGCTTCATATCCGGTTAGTGGAATTCTATTGAGTATTTTGTGATTTTTCTTCGCCCCACTCGCATGAAACCAATTTCTCTATTTTTTCGTTATTTCAGCGGAGAATACCGAGACCCACTGGTTCTCGATTTTACCCCGTGAGACTTGCGATACGCCTGGACCGAGCACGAAGCAGATATTCGGGATTGCCGAGCCAACGGAACTGAGAATACCAATATTCCCGCCACCGGCTAGCCCGAATTTCGACAGGTGCGACAGTCCGGCTCCGCTCATATTGACACAGGAAGAGGCCGCGCAACTGGAGTACTTGAAGATTCATGGATTACCACCGCCTGGCGAAGCTAAGCCTGTTCCGAAAGGTAAACAACATTTTTTACCTCATCCTTGAAACGATAATGTATCAAAACAATTACATTTTTTTACTTGAACTACGTTTTCCCGAAATCGAACAAATGTTAAAAATCGATAAATTTGACTTTCCAGATCTTCGTTACGGATGGTGGAGGATAACAGACGTCGACACTTTCCAAGAGCTTCTGGAGCATCTGCATTCCCGTGGAGTTCGCGAGAAAGAACTGAAGCGAACGACGTGGGCGACGATGGAATCGTTCCTCGCGGTCACCGGCAAAATTCACGTGGACCCGGGTAACATGTCGGCGACGGATTTGGGATCCGGGTCGGGCGACGAAGGCGACGCGCCGATACCCACGCCCGATCGTCCCGAAGATTGGAGCGAGCAAGTAGCTCTGCGCGTCGACGCACAGCTGCTCGAACAGGTCGAGGCTCTCGAGGACAAAGTCGCGAACGCGAGTATGCAAGTCAAAGGATGGAAGTTGCCTCCGAGGGCGGGAACCGAAGAGGCCGAGGAGATCGAGAAGCTCAACGAGATGGAGCAAGTAAACGCGGTAGAGCAGGCAAGGCAGAGGTTACTCTCCTTAGAAGCCGCTATCGAAAGGAGATACTTGAAGCCGCCGTTGGGCATCTGGTGAGCTACTTTCTCTATGTTTCAAACTTTATTTCGCTGTTTAATTTGAGTTTTCTCATTTTGTCTATCCATGCTTCATTTGAGAGACGTTTAAAAATAGAACATCATTTTTATTGATATTGTAGCGTATATTTTTTATTAAAGTGCAGTTTAAAAAATCGATACTCTTTAATGAACAAAATTGATCATTTATTCAACAACAATTAGCACGCAGCGATGATTTTTCTGAAATTAATTTAATATCGTAATGCTCGTTTTACCAACAGTACCGGGGATCCAAATCTGGCGGCTCTGAAAGCCGAGCAGGCGGCAGCCGCGAACGCAAGTTCCAACTCTTCGGACCAGGGTGGGCCGGCCCCTCCGCCGCAAGAAGAAACGACACCTCGGGGCTTGAACAACTGGCGAGAGGCTACCGCCCGAGCTCACACATCGGCACAGCTCGCGATGGCGCTGTACATGCTCGAGGCCAGCATCGCTTGGGATAAGAGCATCATGAAGGCTGTGAGTCTAACCCCAGCTAGAAACTCGGTCTGCGTCAAGCTACGAAACCGCTCCGTCTCACTCAAAGCTACCACTCAGTACAATCAGCTATTGACTACTACTCAGGCCTCTGTGGGTATTCGCACTAACTTACTAACCGAAAAAAAAACAAAACAAAAACACCTTGAGCCGAACGTGTCTCCCTCTCGCGAATCTTTTCGGACGGGCACCATATTTCGTTGATGACATTTTTTTTTGCACATTCCTTATTACTATCACAAAATAGTGAAGCAAATTAATTGTAGAGGAAGCTTTGTGATCTTCGAATATGTGCATTCCACAGTATATGTTTCATTTCGATGTCGGGCCAAATTTTGTTTTGTATTTTTTTTTTTACATTTAAACCATTTTTTTCTTCATTGAGAAAGAAATAAAATACTACAAAGCTTTTTCTACTGTATTGAAAAAGGGCATGATGCGCACAAACTCTAGCAACTAATGAAACGAGAAGAAAAACCGCTTCCACACGTCATCTCCCTAATTGTCAAACACACACACATACACACACACAGATTGTGTAATATTACGCAGTGATGTGAATAGCCCGGATTGTGATATCGATGTAACTAATCGTTACCATCGCGTGTCTCCTATCACGTTGTAATATCTAAATTATCGCGCGTCGAAGCGTCCGACTCGTCGAGAGATCGGAGTAGCACGGAACGGATAACTTGAATTCACGCTCTCCGCGAACATGATGCTTTTGATTCAACTAAAAAGAATATTACCAAAGTGAGAATGTAGAGCTAACGGTGGTCCGAGTTTATCGTAACGGTATTAATAATAGCATGTCAAGTAACAGTCGCTTGCCGTCTATCAATCTAGATTCCAAATATTATGTTGCTTTGTATTTTTACATTAAAAGGTCGGATTTACATTAGTCGATAATTCAATGATTCGCTACTTCATTAGTATAATTTTATTTAATATTTGTTCACGCTTTTCCTTATTTTAATTAACTCGAATTAAAATGCTCTTGAAACCTAGGAACATACATTAAAAATTACGTACAGCCCAGTTTTATTGCAATGCTATTGGTTTATTATTTCAATCGCTCGCGCAATTAATTGCTAACGCTTTTGGTCTTTGTCGTATTGCCTTTTTTCCGTTATACTAATTTATTCACAGATTTTTTGTGCATGTTCAAACGCTTCTGCTGCATCGATGTTGAGACTGAGCTGGAACGTAAAAGTACGAAAATAGGCAATCGGAAACTTATAAAAAATACCAGAACAATGTCTATTTTCGTATATTTATCTTCTGGCAGTAAAAAGTCTTGCAACAACTTGAAGGAATAAATTTATGTCTTAGTCATCGAATTTAATTCAATTCGCAAAACCGCATTCTCAATGATTTCTTCTTTTCAAATAGCGAGAGTTTTCTATGTTGCAGAATTGCCAGTTCTGTCACAGCGGCGATAACGAGGACAAACTGCTGCTTTGTGACGGATGTGACCGCGGCTACCATACTTACTGCTTCCGTCCAAAAATGGAAAACATTCCCGATGGCGATTGGTGAGAAACTTAAAAAATTATTCCAAAAATAATGTATTTAAAAAAAACGTGCTCCTCTCTAGACTTTTCGAAGAATACGAAATCACGAAACTTGTTTTATGTTTGTAGGTATTGTCACGAGTGTATGAACAAAGCGACTGGCGAGAGAAATTGCCTCGTTTGCGGAAAGAGAGTCGGCAAGAATCTGGTTCTCTGTGAGCTTTGCCCACGGGCTTATCACACCGACTGTCACAACCCCGTGATGCCGAAGGTGCGTACAAGCTTTATTTTTCAATGCGCAGAAACACAAATAGAAAAGCGAAATTGACGGAGTTGTGGAACGGAGAACATGAGAAATAAAAATAACGCAACGACAATATTTCAGATACCAAGGGGGAAATGGTACTGTTCAAACTGCCACAGTAAGCAACCAAAGAAGAGAAACAGCACTCGGCGGAGTCACACCAAAGGGGGTGGTAGTAGTGGTGGTGGCAGTGGCGGTGGTGGCGGTGGCGGAGGCGGAAGCGGTGGCAGTGGCGGTGGAGGCAGCGGTGGCGGCAGCAGTGGCGGCGGCGGCGGCAACAGCGGCGGCGGCGGTGGTGGCGGTGGATCGACGACCCGAGACAGTGAAAGTTCCGATCATCCGCCAGCTAGGTGATTACGTTAAAACCAAACAAACGTGCCAGCTCGTTGAGGTTCACCATGTTTTTTATAAGAAAGAAAAAACTTAAACGACAACAAAAAAGCAGCGAAACACGTAAAAACACACATACACAAACAAAATCACACACACACACTCACACATACACATACACGCGCGCACACACAGATACTCATTCATAAATACTTAAGAAAACACGCAAACGAACGACAAAGCGTATAGCATCGCCGAAAAAAAAATAACATGACACACTACTACACTTACGTTTTACGAAAAAAAATCAATTTAATTTAATGAATATTTAGTCGAACGCAATTGATAAGAAAGTTATTCCCGATTGAATAAATGATTTCAAACCGAACGAACCATCTGCATATCGATCTGCATATTATCTCATGCGATTATTAATAAACCGACGTTTGTTGTTAATCATCATATTATAAATACCCCCACGGCCAAGTGTGAATAGAATCGTCGACACAAAAAAAAACTATTAAAAAAAAAAGAAAAAAAAAATACAAAACAAAATACGCTGTCTCTTTGCTGTCTCAAGAGCCCAATCTGTTTCATGCAGGGTGTTCCACGAGAGGCTAGATGCAGTATGCTCCTACGTTAGAAGTGCCGTCGGTAGCGTTGCCTCGAGCGTTCGTGATAATGGTACGTTTCGATGGGGGATGCACTCTGCATTAATTAAAAAAAGAAAAAAATATGAGACTCGTTTGATAGGGACACCCTGTACGTCAATCCGTCAACTTTGCGTGTACAATCAATACAATAGCTCAGCGTCGTCTCCGACTGCGAGATGGTTTCGTCTCTCTCTCTCGATTAAAAGAAAAAAAAAAACGACAAATATGTAAAAGAAAAAAAAATCTCGCCGTGACGGTGGAGCTGCGCCGTCGCTCATCGCGAGAGAAAGCAAGTCGAAAAAGCGACACCGTCCCGGCAAAAGACCAAAAAAAAAAAAGGCGAAAGCGAATTAGTGTTCGTCGAGAAGCTTCTTAACCCGGTACACGTGTCTCGCGCGGATGGAGAATCTTTGCAATAACACCCTGTCTGTTGTTTTGCGTCGTAGTCCAACGCCGTCAACGGCATCGAACACGCACGTAGAGGATGTCAGTTCGTCGGAACCTCCAACTCCGACGGCTTCACCGAGGAAGGAAGCTAGCGCAGCGCCGACCGGCGGTGGCGGTGGCGGTGGCGGCGGCGGCGGCAGCGGCGGCGGTGGCAGCAGCAGCAGCAGCGGCGGCGGAGGCGGCGGTGGAGGAGGAGGTGGAGGGGGAGGAAACAACAGGAACCTCACGAAGAAACAACAACGCGAGCTAGCTCCTTGCAAGCTTCTGCTCGAGCAGTTGGAGCAGCAGGACGAGGCTTGGCCGTTTCTATTGCCGGTGAACACCAAACAATTTCCGACATACAAAAAGATCATTAAAACACCCATGGATCTCAGTACGATTAAGAAGAAGTTGCAGGACACTGTGTAAGTGTTATAAATACGCTTCTCCTACGAATACGACATTTTTGAGCAAGTTCCAAACCGCGAAATCTAGTCAAATACGTACAAACGTTTTTTTTTACTAAGTCACAGATTTTTTAAGCTATTTGATTTTTACTTTAGCTGGTAACAATTGGTCTTTGCTCGGAATCAGATAATGGTAGACTTACAGAGTAGCTTCAAATGAAATTTTCTTTTTTTTTTATTGAAAACTGACACTGCTTTTTCGATTTTTATGATATTAGTAACTGGTACGACAAAAAATAAAATTTATGTAAAATTACTTTTAGTGGCTGATTATATCTTTTTCGAATGGTAACGATTTAGGAAAACGCTAGTTTTCTTGTATCAAAGCTGTTTTAAGATCAGATTTTTGTAAAGATATCGATTAGTTTTATAAATTTGTCTTTTTTTTTTACTTTTGTACTGATTCGACTAGATTTTACGGCGAAAAACTTTCTCAATAACGCGATACGTGGCGGAAAGCACTCCGAAAGGCGTGTTGCGAAAAAAAAAAAACAAAAAACAAACAAATCTCATGATGCGCCTCCCTCTGATCATCAGGTACAAGTCGCGCGACGAATTTTGCTCGGACGTCAGACAGATGTTCATCAACTGCGAGGTGTTCAACGAGGACGATAGTCCCGTGGGAAAAGCGGGTCACGGTATGCGAAGCTTCTTCGAGATGCGATGGACCGAGATAACGGGTGCACCGCCCCCTCCCCCGCCGACGCACAGCTGAGGTTCGGGGAGATCGCGCAACACTTGCAACAGTTTTGCGCACTTCTACTACTAACGCAAAGTCGTCGGGCCACAGTGACATCTCCGCTTTATGCGAATCACGCGAACAGTGGAGCAGAAACGAAAACGATAATTTAAATCTCAAGAGGAACAAAAAGAAATGAAATAAAACAGCGGAAAGCCAACTTCCAAGGATCGGCCGCGTTCTAGTGGTCGTCGATATATATTCCGCAAAGATTACCACGAAGATTCGAGGTAACGTAATTAATCGAGAAAGAAAAACGAAAGAAAAACAGAAACGCGGAAACGGTCGTTGTACTTACAGAAAACGAGTTATTTCTGCCTAAAAACGATTTAGAATTCAATTCGCAGTTGTATTATATAGGCTTAAAAACGGAAAGAAGTGCCGACGCGTCATCGGCACAAAGACATATTTTGCAGAGTAATGAATGTGAGAAGAAAAATATATACATATATGATATTAAATATATATAACGTATATAAAAAGTACAGCCAAGTATACATACAACACATATAAGGAGCAGGGCGAGGGTAACTTTTTTTTGCCCAATCATAAAGAAAGCTTTATCTGTTCACAATTTGGAATTAATTTAATTTTTCTTTTCAAATCGATTTAAATGAAATGGACGCAAATAAATTTGTTTAACAGCTGAAACCTGTTAATTGTCGATAAATATTACCATCGGCATCCAAAGTATTTTGAACTGCTAGCAATAGTGTTTTACCCTCGCCGATTGTATATTATTTTCTTTTCGCCGTCAGTACTGAGCGAACGCGTCGTCTGAAGAATTTTAGGAGCCGCTTGATTGCTCCTAAAAGAGTCCCCCGCGAAGCGAACGACCCCGTTCACCTTGTATTTGCATGTCAGTATTTTAAATTGTACCGTCGAAGGAGCAGAAGATTCAAGCTTTCGCTGAACGGAGGGATTAAAAAATAATAATGTTGAGGTGGACGTGAAAACAACGACAGAAGTGTATTGATCGAAACGTAGCTCGACCAACTGGTCCAGCGATTTCGACGTCTCGTGGGACTTGACGTCGACTAGATGATAATTGCTTAAGGGATCGCGGGCCGGAGTAAAGCGGGTTCATCAAGTACATATATATGTAAAGATATATATAAATATATATATTATATATATGGAGAGAAAAGAACAGAGAGAATAAAAGCATCCGATCTTCTCGAAAAGTGGCATTAGAAATCGTTATAGTTAGGTAAGGTAAGAGGCGAAACCGAGGCAGAGTCCACACATACGATTAATAGTAAATAGACGTCATTGTATAGAGAATCTCTCGTCTTTAAGTGGCTATAGGATGCATCAATAGTTAGCTCCGAGCGTAAGTGTGGACAAATAGAACGAAAATAAAAATTCAAATCTTTCCGAATGAACGACGAAAAGTTTGGAAATTTTGAATTTTGTTTTCTCTGCAGATGCAGATCGTTGCATTTCTTGATTTTTCTCTGTGTTCATTGACGTCCTCCGAGCGCGAATTGGTTGTGACTCGACAGTAAGTGTGATTGTGAGTGAGTTTCAAATCGTCGATTCTTCGCTTTTATTTTCTTTCGTTATCGCACAATTCTCAATCTGTTTGACGATCACGAAAGTCAATGTATGTTTCAACCATTTCACAGCGAATTGCCGAATTATTAAAAAACGGTCAAACAAGTACTGGCTTACGCGAAAAAACTCATGGAAAAATAATTAAACGTAAATATCATTTAAATAATAAAAATTAGTTTCGATTTTCACTATTGCTACTGTACATTTTTTAAGGAATTAAGTTCGCGATTTTATGTACTACGACAAAGGACACTTTCGACGCTACCTCATTTTTTAACCCGCGAAAAAAAGAGATATCTAACGACGAACCGTCAAAATTGTCGACAATTGTAGCACATTCTTCTTGTCAACGAAACGTTCGATAATTTAATGACTAAGGTGACGCGCATGGCTTCGCCAAGCAGATTACGTAGTCTTTGGGACAATATCCCTGATGTGTACGATTTTCCAGCCTCCTCCGTGCCACATTTTACCAAACACATAAGCGCGAGTTAGCTGGAAAAAGGAGCAATGTCGAGAGACAGTATTCGTATTGTTTTTCTTCCAACGTTTCATCGCAACGAGAGACTGAGAGTGTGTCAAGGCGACAGCGAGTTGCGCCGAGTACGAATGCTCGTGACTGCCTGAATATGAAACCGTAATATTCCCCCTCCATGCATGCCGATGATTCTCGTGAGCGATCGTGGTTTTATTATTATTATTATTTTATTATTATGAAAACGCATTGTTTTTGTACATGTAATCGATGTAAATTATTGGCGGTATTAATGACGACGGTAGAATACTAAAAAAAAATAATAAATAAATAAATACACAAACAAACACGGTAAGGTCATTAAATAGTAAGTAAATAAACAGTTATTACGGTAAACATTCGTAGAGATTTAAAGTATTTGCACGACTTAAGTAACTGACGAAAAAAAAAGATATATAAAATAAATAAAAAGCATGAAGTTGTGTGCGAAAATGTGGCCTGCAGGGTGCTCATGAAAAATAAATAGAAAGGTGCAGCGTACTCCGAAATAAAAAAAAAAAAGAAATTAAGCTACGAGATTTTTAGCCCAAGTTTCATGCAGCGTATTCACTGTGACTGTAGATAATGTGTGCGTGCGAGAGAGAGAGAGAGAGGGTGTTGCATTTTTTTTTATTAATTATACGTTCGTTCAAGATGGCATTGTACCCAATAGCTTTTTGAGTCGGATTACGAGCAGATCGAATAAGCTGCGTGTTGTGTATATCGCGGAGTACGTTGCTTCGACAATGGAAGACGTCTCTTTCGTCCACGATCTATATAATACGTTACATCATAGCCGGAGTGTTAGACATCATTAAAAAAAAAACCAACAACACACATACACAAACACCACCCACCCACTCATCAGCGACAACAAAAACAAGAAAACAAAAATAATTTTTTAAGATTCAATTATTTAAATAGTACAGTTACATTGTTAGTACGGATAATGACGCTTTTTATACGAATTTTAGTTTTTAAACGTCGATTTTACAATATATATATTATATATAAATATATATATTATATAGTCTAATAATAAATAATGATAATAGGAATTATGATAACGATTATTATATCGATAAATTTAAATTGAACGAAAACAAAAAATACAGAAAAAGAAGGAGAGGGGGGGGGGGTGGTCGAAAGAGGAGTGAGGATTCAATTTAGTGGTAATGATTGTCTATAGTATAATCGGGAGCTCGCGTTAGGCGAGCCTCAAACAATGCTATTTAAACAGACTTAATTAATGTATTGCAAATGAATCAATAAAGTGTAAGCGAAGCGTGTAAACTGAAAAAAGCAGCATTGATCTACGTACTCGGAATGTGGATCTGCAATTTGTTACCTTTGATTTTTCACGATGACCAATAAAAGCTGAACTGACGATGGAGAGTGCGAAAAACAACGACGACACCAGGATGGGTATACTGTACATTTTTCAATTGTTTTCCATATTTTTTCGATTCGTCGCTCCAGTTGACGATAATTGACGTCAAGTTGACGATAACAATCGTTCCGAACGGAAATAAATTTATTTTTAAATGCGTATTTCAGGATACTCACAGTCTCGTGCAAACCAAATTCCCAAAGAGTGAAATAGAAAATTGGACTCGCGCCTTCGAACGTCCTCACCAATTGCAGCTGCAGCTGCTGCGTTACCGACGGTTGAACATCACCATTCGGGGGAACTCATCATTTCCGACCGCCCTCAAAGCTACCGCCAAAGACGAAGTAGAGGGCGTGCGATGTATATTCCACTACAATCGCATTCATCCAAAATCCCTCTGCGGGTCCAGCATCGCTGTGCGTTCCTCAGTGTTCACTGGTGCATCGGCGAGCGACGAGGTCGTGTCTCGCAATCGCCCGGCGTCCGATTTTTTTGTTCTCTTCAATGTACATACGGTAGAATCGCGCCAGTTGAGTCATGACTGTTTTCAACAGTATTAGAAGAGAAGCCTCCAGTAAGTGGAAAAACAAACCGTGACGCAGCGTTAAAGTTGCGAGTTCTCGACGAACTCGGAGAAGCCGGAGAGATGCTATAAGGTTATAAGACGACGATGAATGAAACAAATCGTCGTCTCGTTTTTACCGGTTGCCGACACGTGTCGGTCCGATCGCCGTTTTCGCCGCGCCTTCTTTTTCGATTATTCACATGGAAGCCGAGATTATCGTCCTTGGGGTCGCGCGAATTGTCAAACGCGATCGCACGATTCGTCGCTTTTGACACTCGTGTCACAGTGCACACGATAGCGGCGAATTCGCGCTGATAAGCTTATCGTACCTTCAATATCTTCGAGGTAAACACAATTGTTCTTACGGTCGAGAGTCTTTCGAATTTCGACACCTATATGTGTGTTTGAAGGCGTGTTTGAAGCGTGTTCGATTAAACTATTATATCTCCACTGTCAATTAAGGGGCTGCTGGAGTAGATTTTTTTACCGACTGGTCGGTAAAAAAGTACAGTTTCGTAGTTTACGGTATACGTCATTATTGAATTACAAAAATGTCTCAAATTGCACAGGATTATTATATCAATGTAGGTGCATCGGCGTAGATTCTCGTTTTTCGTATGGGATTCCTGGAAATGTTTATATAATACGAAAAAGGTGGCAGTTGACAGTTCTAGCGGCCATATTGGTTGTCCATAGGCTTACAAATTTACGATTTTCTTTGTTTTTCAAGCGTTTTCACCCAAAATTCGAGTCTACGCCGATGCGCCTATGTTGATATTATAATCCTGTACAATTTGAGACATTTTTGTAATACAATAACGACGTAAACCGTAAACTACGAAACCGTACTTTTTTACCGACCGGTCGGTAAAAAAATCTACTCCAGCAGCCCCTTAAGGAGGTCGCGATACGAGACGAAAAAAACAGTTGCCTTCCGTGTATTTACAATGTGCAGTGATAAACACCCGTTCGGGTTTCCATCATCTTTTTCTATGTCAGCTGATGGCTTTTAACAATGAATTATGTAGTCAATTGTTGCCATGCGTTTCTCCATGTGATAAGAGTTACGCAGGGGACGTAGATGGCGCTTCAAAGAAGCGGGAAGACGCCACTTCAAAACGAGTTACAATCGTTTTAATCATTGGCTAATTGCATTCTTTAATTACGAATTTTCGCGGCTTTTTAAATACTTTCTGAACGAAAATAATGTTTTTTTGCCATTGATTATTTGTTGAGGGGTTATAAAATGATAGAACAATAAAAAATAATAAAATCGCGATTAAAGATATTGCAAACGATGAAGATGTAGTTAGATGATGGAAATAATGAAACATGGATGTTATCAGAAATTAGCTGACAATCGTTTGCGGAAAGATCACGGCAAAAAGTAATCAAAGATACATTTTTTTCTGTATCTAAGATAGCGAATATTGTTATCGCAAAAACAAATTTCACAATCGCGTCACCTCGTTCGTCGCGTAACCAATGGAAAGTCGTCGAATTCGTTCGGCCAATCCTGCGCCTGTTGACGCTGAACTCCGTTCTTATCTCGGGAGTGTAATTTCCCCGGTTTCCTGCGACGTATTTTTCGGCATTTTGCCGGTCGCGGTCATCACTCGAGCACTCATTATCCCCGTGTTGTTGGGGATATCGATGCGTATTATACGGGCAATGCGAAGTGTTAATTTTTATAATTTGGTGAATAAAACTAAACTGCAGGTTGTAGCGCACTGAGAAAAATCATTACGCATCTGATCAAAATTATTTGTTTATTTATTTAATCGTTAATGAGGAAAAGGTTCTAGAATGAAAAAGCAGTACAACACAGATTTTTTAATTTACCAGGAACGTTGCAGCTGCTTCATACAACATCGTTCAAGGCTCTCAGGATGTCTTCCCGCGGCGAATGCAGTTTTGTGCCCAAAAGGGTCCTGGTTCTAGCGAAAGTCTCTCGATACGACTTTGAGAGGCTCAGAGAGCCTGAACTCAGCGAAACACAAATCAAGACAAAGCTCCTGGAAAGGGGCTCCGATTGCCAAGCGATGCTCGATAGCCACTCGAAGAACAAAGCTGTGGTGACGAAAGCCATAGAGACTCTGAAAAAAATGAATGTCCAGTACAAACTCGCAGATAGGTGAGAGGTGAAATAATTCAGCAGTTAAAGCTTTTCCCAAGTGAAAGAAAAAGTTATCAAACTCCAAGTCATCAGTTAATTTTTTTCATTATTTTCCAGGCTGAGCATAGATCAGGCGGATTTTGACTGGGCAGACATGGTTTTGGCGATAGGCGGCGACGGAACATTTCTACTCGGAGCAAATCTCATTTACGACAACAAAAAACCCATATTGGGCATTAATTCTGATCCCAGAACATCCGAAGGTTACCTGATGCTCTCCGAGCACTACACCGAGAATATACCAAAGATATTTGAGAAGCTGGAATCGGGAAACTTCGAGTATCTCATGAGAAGCCGAATACGCGTTGTACTCAGGGGCACAGGGATCTGGAATTCACCTTTCCACATGCACGAGAAAGGGCGAATTTTGGGACAGGACAGTTACAGACCTTATTACACCGACAAAGATACCGTTGTTGAGGATAGCTACGTTCACGAGTAATTCAACATTTTCTTATCGCTCTGTGTTTATTGTGCGTTGGCTAATATTTGTCTTGCAGTTTTCGCGACAACTGTGGGTCTGCGAGCCAATCAACAGACGCCCGAAGAGAAAGACGATTACCGTGGTTAGCTCTGAACGAAGTGAGCGATTTTTCATTTTTCTTTAATACCTATTATGTTCTGTATTAGTAAATTTTTTATATACTTGAGTACTTATTCAGGTATTCATTGGCGAGTCGCTGTCGGCGCGGACGAGTTCGTTGAACATCAAAGTCGGCGAAGAGTCCAAGTTTCACAAAGTCAAGAGTTCCGGGTTGTGCGTGAGCACGGGAACCGGCTCGAGCTCCTGGTACAGAGCGATAAATAGCCTGACTTGTCAGATGGTGAAGGATCTGTTGCAGGTAGCGGAGCCGCAAAAAGTTTTCACCGAACAGGAAGTAGACAAAATTTGCACGGAATTCAACAATCGTCTTCAATTTCCGGCCGGTGAGTTTCAGTCTATCACGACTGTCAAAACTTAGCAACTTTTTTTTTTTCCTCGTCAGAATGACCAGAAATATAACACATTCATTAATATTCATAATTTCAGATGACTTGAACATGAGCTACGCAATCAGGGACATAATAATCAACGACATCTGGCCTCTGCCGAAGACTATAGCGCCTCGTGGATTCTGTACGAATTTGACCGTTCAATCGCAGTGTTACGACGCGGGTTTGGTACTCGACGGTGGTATCGGCATTCCGTTTAACGTCGGAACAACCGCCTACCTGGAAATCAATCCCGACGACGCCCTTAGAACGATAGTTTTGAACGACTAGACGCTTCGAATATGTGCAATAGCTAAACTGTGAGGAAAGCGGCTACAAAGACCCGAAGAAACGTGTGACAGTACGCAAAATTCATTTTATACACGTAGGCTACCGCCGATTCTCGAATCTCGTGGTTTACAGTGATTTTTTGTATCGATAACAATTGTAAAATATCGACTGTACTGGCGCATGATTATTCGCGCAGCGCTCTACGAACAACGTGTAATTTTGTATATTTTTACCAGATAGTGTATAGAATATGTCTAATAAAACGCTTCGTATATTCGACTCCTCTGAAGCATCTCGAAAGTATCGAGCGAAATGTTATCGCGGTTTAATCGTTATCGCGAAAAATTGAACTTCGTTATAGCGATCGGTCGCGATTGATAATCCTTGAAAAGATCTGAATATGATTTAAAAATATTCACAAAAATGAATTTAATCGAGATATTGTAGTTGAATTATTGCATTGCAGGTAAAAAGGCTTTTTTTGCCATTTCCTCGGTTCGCCGACCCGAAACTTCAATGCGAAACGTCGCCAAACAAAACGCATAAGTAAAAAGTTAGTCGCGTAGCGCTATCAGCGTCGCCACGGGAAACTAAGGAACTGATGCGTGGGCGCATCGGTGCCGTGCGCGTTCCGTGGGCTCGCGTGTTTATCCCTCGAACGGGACGGCAGTTCTTCCAGGGGAGAATTGAATAATCGGTGCAGCGATTGTCGGCGATATTGTTGCTGCCGGTATAGCGGTGCGACGGAGATGCCGCCGAAATATCGGGTTCGACGCTGACGCGTCGATATCCCCGCCGAGGAGTGTCTACCATCGCGGGTGAGCGTATTATTCTGTCGAATGGAAATACCCGAAATTTTTCCAGCTTATCATCTCGCAACTGGAGCTCCGATCGAATTTTACGATGTGCCTCGATCAGATCCGCCGCAAATTTCGCACAATCGCGTAAAAGCGCTATTTCGATGGTTGCGTGGAAAAAAAAATCACCGTAAAAATCGGATCCACTTGTATCCTCAGCATTTTTGAGGTTAGGATTCGACCAAACGTCAATGTATATGTGACGTACGCGCTCGTGACGCGCCATTTTATTTTCGAGGATTTTTTATAACAAAAACATTGTTGCGTCGCGATTGTTTAGATAATTGGATATTGTATTTTTGCGGTGTTGAATTGTTGCGTTTGTACGTAGATCGTGAGAGGATTTATTTCGGGTGGCGTTTTGTTCGCGCAAACGTCATTGACACTTTTGCGTGTGTTCGGCTCGATGCGTCATTGACGGTCACGTGGTTTGGGGTATACAATGTAGCGAAAAAAAGGTAAAGAAATACAATCGCAGTCGAGGGTCTCGTGCGCCTCGTGCACATCGAGACACGACGCCCGGAGCGCTCGCTTCATTCGTGCTCAACGCGAACGGCTCGTGGACCGTGAATGCGAAGGCCGCTCGGCTGACAATGCGATCAGCTGATAGTGAATCAGATACATTCCGCTGGTATTCCGGTTGTGCCTACGATCAAGGCAATTTTATGGCATTCAATGTGTTTTTAGAATAGGGTCCGATTGTCGATGGAAAAGGGTTTGTCGATACTTGTTGATAAATTATTATGATTTTTGTGCGGCAATAATAACTTAATTTTTCGGAAAAATTTTTAATCCCGGGAATAAATATTCCCGAATCGTTTGATACGAATTGCAGATGCGTTTTTTTGTGGGTTCGGTAAAAATGCGGAGAAAGAAAGTCGGAGTCCGAATTTTTTTAACATATTTTATTGTTATCATTTGCATCTAGGTCAGTGCTTTCTCATTCAATTATTACGCGTTTTTCCGTTGCACAACATCGCAGCTGTAGTCAATTTGCATAATAATAATGTACGTGCACTTGAAGGTTTATCGATGGAGTCGCGTTACCTATATATTTGTTTTATCACCATGGTAATTGAGCACAGTCTCAGCTTACCTCGTTGTACTCCAGATGGCAATGGCTGCCATTTGACCTTGTCAAAGATGCTAGAGATGACTGAGAGCAAATAAAAATGTATTAAAACATTTTTTATAAATAATTATTCGGTTCTATTTTACGGAATTAGACGCTTAACTATACATATTATTAATGTAGAAACCAGCCACGGCAATTATTAGTTTCCAGTGGGAATTGAACCATGTCAGAAGAAACGCATAATTTTTTTTATCATGCATACAAAAAAATAATAAAAATTTAATCTAGCAGTACATTGATATATTTAACTATCAGAACGAAGGATTTGCGGTCAAAGAGCGTGATTTCAAAAGCCATTAAAATTCAAACCACTCTTAGTCGGTATTCCGCGTTCACGGTAAATTATTAAATGCACAAAACGGTGGAGAAATCTTTTTATCGAAGATCCGACGATAATGAGGTAGCCTTTGATGGGTTTTCAATAAATTTTATTGAATAAAACGTCGGCTCACTCTTTGCATTCTTCATTTAATTCTGAGGTGCTTTTATCGGTCGTTTGACCGTGCTTCCTTCCGTAAATGGAATGAAATATGCGGAAGTGATGAAAATACTCGAGGAACCAGAGTTTTGTAAGAATTATGAGATTTCATTCGTTTTTTTTTGTTTTTACAGAGATAATACAGAGCCGTGAGGATGATGGCCGAAGATCACCGGCACAGAAGGGCGACCCTCGCGGCCGAGTCCCTTCTCACCTCGTTAGAGGCGCAGAGAAATTCATACGCTCAGCGAAGCATCAGCAGTTTGGACAGAACGCCCAACGACATGCCCAGCGAGGATCTTATCGCCGGTGCCAGACCAAATGGCAAAATATCAAACGTTCGACGATTTTTCTGTCTATTCGTTACCTTTGATCTCTTCTTCACGGCTTTGGTGTGGCTCATCTGCACAATGGTAAGAAAAAGCTGGATAAAATTTGATTCCTTATAAAAAAGATAAAAAAGAATTCAATTGATACGTTAAACCATTAATTTAAAAGAGATATTTTTAAGAACGACATTTATGGTTGTAGATAAACCTTCTTTGTTTCGTATTAATTATTATTTTTATTGCAGATAGCTGGCGAAAGCATTCGAACTGCTTTTGACAAACAGGTCGTCCATTATAAAATAACTACATCACTCTTCGACATAGTTGTAAGTGCCTCACATACCTCACAAAAAGATTAAAAAGGGCATATTATAAATTTAGTGTCGGCATCGATATTATGTGACATTATTTTTATTCAGATGGCAGCGTCTTGCAGGTTTACGGTATTACTTCTCTTTTACGCGTTGCTGCATCTTAATCATCGGGTCATAATAGCTGTAAGTCAGAGCATTTTTTAATCTCTCGTTTACTGAGGGAAATTGTTTTAACGTTTTTCTGTTTTTTAAGCTCTCTACTGCCTCGACGTGTGCCTTTCTCATCACAAAAGTTTCATTATTTGACGTGAGTGCGACTTTTGAATCGTCATCAAGAATAAAAGAAAACTCTACTCCAAAACGTTTTAGCTGAAACAAACAATTTTTGTAGTGGTCTCAAAGCAGCCAGCCTGCATTTCAAGGATTTCTCATAATAACTTCTTTCATTCTGGCGTGGGGCGAAGCGTGGTTCTTCGATTTTCGCGTTATACCCCAAGAGACCGCAGCCAGGGAGTGGATTACGGGTAAGTCTCCATTTCTCATTGAAATAAATAATTAAGAGGAGCGAGTCAGACAAAAGGAAGCATTACGGAACCATTGCAACCTTGATACTATCGGGAAAATTGGCATTTCATCAGGATTAAACTGTACTTGTTTTTGATCTGTTGTATCGTCAATAAAAAAATTTAAACCGGGAGAAGATACATGTTGAACATTTTGTTGCAGCTGGCTCCATGGATCCCGAAAGAGCACCGCTTATACGACACTTGCTTGACGATGCTATGGGCAGAGTCGAGAATCCCGGGAATTACTTCACACCGATGGACTCGCCCGATCGTTCGGAGGACGAGTACGACGGCGAGATTGGTATCAGTGCTGGCAGTATTGAAGAGCACAGTATTGTAACGTCGACCAGCGAGTTACCCGTCATGCCGAAACTTATGCCTGCTACGGTGGGTTTCTTTTGTTATTAAATAACTTAATTGATTTATTTATTTATGCAGTCCTTGCTATTTGGAATTCCGCGACTCTTTCTTCAGCTCATCAACGTATATCTTCTACGTTTTTTCCTTTGACATAAATATCGAATGATTCTTTTCATTGATTGAAATTTAATCGAACACGTATAAGATCCTGGTGCACATGCACTGAAGTAGTCTCGATAAAGCATTTAAATAGAATATTTTGACGCGTCGGATGTGGGCGGTAAGGCGATATTATTATTCTTATCGAGACTTTCCTGGTGGTGATACCATCAAAATGATCACATTAATTTTAGATGCAGGTGCACAGTGGCAATCATCACAGCTGACAATTACGGGTTGATGTTTCATTTCGTCTTATTCATATTTCCTTGTATAGTGTTCTGCATAAGCTTCCTTTGTATTCTTTGAAAAAAGTGAATTCATCATTGATCATCAACTATCACGAATGCACTCTTTTGGGTTACTTAGATTTATCACAGTTGTCTCTCAGTACGTCAAACACATATAATTATAAGCCACCACCTAAATATAAAAATAAATACAGTAAAGTTAATGAATACGGTCGAAAAAAAATGTTATCCACAATCTTAGCTTAAACAGTTGTATCTCAGGTGTTGACGCAATTCCTTAAAAATCGCAAAACAATCGGGACAAAATTATCGATATTTAATCTACAATTTCCGGCGTACCGTGGGGAAGTCCCTTCAATGTATCAATATAAATGAATGAACCGCCAGACGTGTCGCAATTTCAATATACGTCAAGCATCTCATGCCCCCACCAAAATTCTATTACGTGATCGTGAGAGTGGAGCCGTTAGGATATAATTGTGATTAAGTCATTCGGAGTAACTCGATACTCTGATTATCAGAGGAGACCATCAACAATGCCGCGTTCAAAGGAATCCCCGATACGGGTTGGCGTCGGTGCAGGCGCGCTTTTCACCTGGCATTTAGGGTGGGGATGTGAACTCATAGTTTTTCTTGCGCACTCAGAGATCCTTTTAAGTACACTTGATGACAGGCCGCAGCTCATTACGAGTACATTGTCATTCGAACTGCGGTCGCGACCAGATCCTTCGCGTTTCTCGAAAAATAATTTTTTTTTGTCTCGTGCAAAGTGTCGAATATAAATTCACAAAAATGTTCCTCCCAACGGCCGTGACCACTGTTCTTTTCGGACAGGATGTGAACATTCTTCGACATTTTTTCTTTGGCGCCTTGGAACTTACGCTCGAGCGTGTTGAAATTGATCGGAGTTTGAGTGAAATAGTTCAGGAAAGCAATAGTGTCGACAGTCGCAAAGAACTTTCTGTAAGTTTTAACACATTGGACGACGGTTACGATTTCTGATAATTGCAATGTTGGTTTTTTCGTGGCAGCGATCGTTATATGCATTGCATTTTTTAATTTATAAACGAATTTTTGTTTTGTGGATGAGATACATGAAGAGACTTTGGAGTCAATATTATTAAATGTGTTTTTGATTCCATTTTCTCCAAGAAAAAGAGTGACGTGTTTAACTTAGGTTTAATCTTAATTTTTATTTTATAGATAGACGAGTACAGAAACAAAGCCATGGATCTCTTAGACCGTTCGTACGAGCTTCTAACGTCCAATGAATGGACTACGGTGAAAACAACCGCCAATGGCGACAAAATTTCGTCAATGAATTGCAGTGATGGGAAAATAATGAAGATCGAGGTGGGTGATATAATTCACACGTGATTATATTCTATTTGTCATTGCGGAGTTTTTCATATTACACTGGCACAGCAAGATTCCCTTCGATAGCATTTTTCTCTGAACAATATTTATTCATCACTTTTTCGTTCGATGACTAGGGTATCATCGATGCGCCGGCATCTGGGCTACTAGATTGTCTGTACGATAACGTCGAGATGACACCGACGTGGAACCAACACGTCGTAGAAATGAAAAGGATGCAGGTCAGTACAAAAGATAAAAGACTCGTATCGATATAACACGAAAAATACTTGAAATCATTTGTATTTATTGTTCGTATATCATCGTGATTACAGACGATAGACAGAAACACTGACATAGTTTACCAGTCCACAAAATCTCACGGCGGTGGAATAATCGGGCCCAGAGATTTCATTACTCTCAGACATCGTGGGGTTCACGGGCCATATCACATAAGCGGCGGGGTCTCGATTCACTGCCCGTCTATTCCTAAACGAAAGAACTATGTGAGGTGAGTGCATTGTGATGTTCCATCGCTCTGCTCAACTGGATCACCTCATAGCAGATTTAATTAATTTTTTTTTTCGCAGAGGTGAAAACGGTCTTGTCTGTTGGGCGACAGAGGCGATAGACTCGAATAGCGACGAGGAACCGGGTAAACCCGGTAAGTGTCGTTTCACATGGATCCTAAATACCAATCTGAAGGGATGGGTGCCGCGTACGGTGATCGACAATTCGCTGTCCATAGTTCTTACGGAATTCATGGGTTTCTTGCGAAATCATGTGCGTGAACTCACCGACGTGACGGCTTAGGATGAGACAGACACACGATTATTTCGAGTTGGAAACTCCGGATCGGATACAAATTATGAAACATTTGCGAAGCCTGTGCACGATAATCGTGGCAGTGTCAGGGCACACAGCTGCATCATTTGTTCTCAGGTTCGCATTCTGTTGAGTGTCAGATGAATCGTGAAAGCCTGTGTAATTATCACAAACACAGTTGACAGATGAATGCGCTCTTCCGGCCACGCGATTCAGACTCGCATATCAGTTTAATAAAGCATACGTTAGTTATGCTTGTGCAGTGCACTCTCCGTGAGTTGAGCCATCGGATTCTCATCGCTAATTGTCCTCTGGCCTTTTTCGTGACAGCGATTTTTACTCTTGTTTTAAAGATAGGCTTTTATTCAAGTGATTTTTTTCATGTATTTGTAGACTGAATTATCTGTAAAACTTTAAAAACAATCAAATACTTGAAAGATTCGTAACTTTGTGATTTGTTTAAGTAATTTTAAGGGTTTTATTAAAAAGTACACAAATGAAATTATAGAAAATGCAACAGAGATCGAAAAGTGTTGATTAAAATTCCGGAAGTGTTGGGAATAACGAATAATAATTCGAATGATGAATCAGTCGGCAAAGTGCACACTTATCGATGTACAAAAAAGGTCAAAGTCACTTCGAGTCTGATCAGATTGCGCGGAGAGAATGTCGTGGCGGATAATCGGGATCACTGTCAGCGCGAGAAAATGAAGCCAGGAACAAAGGTTTAGTCGTTACACGGGAGTTCGAATTAGTCGTGAATCGGACGTTGCGGCAGCTGCAGGTCCAAGACACGTGCGTAATTGTTTTGTCTCGTGACGCAAGAATCTAGAATCAAAAGCCACACTATTCTTCGTGTATAAAGAAGAAATGGCAACGAAAAAAAACAATGCCGTCGATCAGGCAGTTGACCACACGCTAAAACTATTCGCGGAATTATTTCTTTTAATTGTACAGTAAATACGTAACAATCCAATTACCATTTTAATCATTACTGTGATTTAAACGCATTTTTGTAGAAATGACGTCAGAAATGATCCGAGCTGAGTCTTTTACATCTGGAAGTAAAATATTGTAATTTAAATTCAACGAAATTTTGTAATCAACAAATTTATCATAAATTTTGGTTATGCCTATTTCTGACTCATGATGATCGTTGCACTCACAGTTATTGATCTTCCAGTGGTGATTTCTTTTATCATTACAAAACGCGTGGCAGCGTTACAAAACACTGCGATATCCATTTGCTCAGATAGCCGCGGCGATTCGTATCGCGTTGTACGATGACGCGAATTGTCGTTGATACAATCTGCGAGTGAGCTGTGTCCGGATGTAATTATTATTTGTTTCCACCTTTCTTTTTTTTTTCTTTTTTTTTTCCAAAGTATACTTTTTTCTTATCGAGAAGCCGGCGATGGAAGTGTGATAAAAGAGTCGACGAACGATCTTCGAATCGATAGCCGATCGGTGCAGTTGGACGCATTTATCGAGGTCGTTAAACTTTTGTATAATATATTTGTAATAATTATAGGTGAAATGAAAAAAAAAAAAAAAAAAAACACCGAAGAAACGCCTTTTGTCACGTTATACTCGTAAACATGACGCGACGCTCGACGCGATTTATAAAAAATGTGCTTGTCCAATCTTTTTTTTTACACCGAGAGAAATTATCCGTTTATCATATACATTTATTATTGTAACGAAATAAACGAATGTTTATACAAACCGTCGACTTGCGTGAAAATCGTGCATTTTTTCTCACCCCGTCACTTCGATACTTACGTAATTCTTTCTTTGCGTCATAAACATTTTCACGTTAAATCGAATCCAGCGTTTCAGGTACTTAAGTCAGTAATCGCGGTGCGACAAATTAACGAAAATTCTTATCGCGATTCCGCCGTGTACACTGCAGCCTCAATAATCACTGGGACAGTCGCGAGTAAACAATTGCACATACAGTGCCGCTAGAATTGCCGAAGCATTAATCAATGTATGTGTTTATCGCTAATGCGGGCTTTTAAACGCGCCGCGCGCGTGAGTTTACAGCCACTCCGCTTCAACCCTGTTAATAACGTGTAATATATTTGCACCCGTGGAAACAAAGACCTGTTCCACTCTACCTGTGCCGGAGTTTTCAGACTTTTCGCGTGTGTGCGTTACGCCTCGTTGTGCACGAATAAAGAAACGATACCGTATCTGGCTCTGCTCGTACATTGCCACGTCGCTAATAAAAGGAGAGGCCGCGAGGTGCACTCGAGAATTGCCGCGAGCGCCGTTATTAACTCGCATCCACAAAGCTCGCGCCGGGGAGTAATTATCCAATGCGAATAATTGGAGTGCACGCGGGCATTCAATGTTTCAATGTTCGGGGAAGAACGGCCGTTTGGAAAGAAGAATTGCATTTCGAGCTCGGAAATTCGAATAAATTCCGACGAAAGCGAACAATGATATTGATAAAAGATAAATCTGTATTTCGAAATGTGTTGTCGAAATGTCGATCAACGTCATAGACATTGTTGTGTCAGAACTGTTCGAAACATCAAGCATTAAAACATCAATCGACATTCCATATCGAATTATGCGTATTGAGGTGTAAAATGCGCATTAATAATGCGATTATTAAATCAATAACTAATACTTTTCGGGTAATGCAATAATTCTCACCTCTCTCGGTTCACCCACCGGTGCGTTTGCATAATTTACTCGGAATAATCGCAACGAATTGCACATAATGCCAACAGTCAAGAGAATAACCAAATGTCAAATTTTTGCATCCGAAATATTATTACATTAATGATTAACATTTTTCAGGCAAAGCGATAGGCCCAACCGATGTCGAGTCACTCGCCGGTGCGTTCGCCTAATTCACTCGGAATAATCGCAGCGAATTGCCGTACATAAAGCCAACAGTCGAAACGGTATCGCTCCGGAATGCTACATTTCCGTAGTCGTGCGCGAGGCGAGCGCGCTAGGAGGGCTGACCGGGGCTGACCGGGGCTGACCGCATAGGGCTATTACCACTGCAGCGCTCGCGCAATTCCATTTCGTCGTTCGCCGCGCTAAGCATTGTTAATCAGAGCGGCCGTTTTCCGCGTGGACGGAGCTTTAAACTAGGATCAACAATCCACGGCTGCCGTGCATTTGTATTATTACCGCAGTCTAAAGCCCAGAGGGTAAGCCGACTGCCGGGCGTGGGTGGAGGGAGGGGGGGGGGGGGGCGGAAATGGGTGGGGAAGAGGAGCATGCCCGGGCCTTTGATCTCTGCATTACGCATGCCGTTCAGTGGCCCAGTATGACGCATCAAGCGAGAAATCAGCGGCTCCGCCAGGTAGAGACTGTTCAACTTCGCTAAGGGATCCCACGGCGATATAAACGGCAACGACGCGCGGCGCACGAGTCGAAGTGCAAAGCTCGGCTGCCGAGGCAGACGCGACCGGGGCGAGAAGAGTCACGAAAGTCATAACACCGGTACGAAATCTTATTTAGGTTCACAGACATTTTTTTTTTTAGCGAAAAATTCCCACGTTTTTTTTACAAAAAAGAACCTTTGCCCCACGTACTCTGACGAATTTCGAGATAATATGAGGCAAAAAATCGGCAAAACGATTTAACCGCAAAATTGTGGAAAACCGCGAAATTAACTCGCAGAAAATATTTATCTCAATAAACGACTTCAAGTTTTTGTTTTAATACAAGAAAACTTTTAGTAAGAAATGGTGTTTACGGAAAACGTCGACGATTCTGAGACTCGAGCCGATTGACCCCGGCGAGCGCGAGCAGCGATGCCGTAACGCGAATTCGTAAGGCGGATTCGCAGAGCGCGAACCGGAGCGGCCGGGCTAAGCGGCGGGTAATTACAATTAACTGCGCTGCGAGATCCGCAACCCCTTGGCGCTTCTATCGCTGCAGACGCGAACCTTCCTCCCCCCACTCCTCGCATCCTCCCCCTCACCCACTCCTCAAATGATCTTAAGCACCGCAGCGGCGATTACTCAATTATTCAGACGACCCTAAGCGAACTTTGGTTAGGGTATACATGTATATACAGCGCGGGAATGGGAATGACACGATATCCTTTGGCGCATTGTTGCACCGCGGACGCCCCGAGCTCCCGGTTTGCTGCGCGCTGTAATACGCATCGATTCCGTTGCCGACGACTGCACTGAGAAAACAGGGCTCGGGTGTCAAACAACACATATTATACTCATTTGAAATATCCTATTAGCTTTGAAGTAAGTATTGAATTAAAAAAACAAAAATTACTACGCGTACGCTAATGAGTACTGAAAATATGACAGTTTTTACTATGCGACAAGTGGAAATGGAGTTGTAAGACCAGACGAATGAGATTTAATTTTAGAAATGCGTCGAGGCGCTTTTGCTTTTTTTAACGTTGAAGTAGTAGGAGAAATAATTCCGAAAAAAATCCAAACGGATTTTAAATTGCTATGTTGGCCAGCATTGAGCACACAAAATTCTGGTACTAATCGCTACACCCAAAGACCCTCATCTTCTTCGTGTGCGCGAGCAAAGAATACTGAGCCGATGGTCGAGCGCGCGAGCTCCGAGTTTGCTGCGCGCTGTAATACGCATCGATTCCGTTGCCGACGACTGCACTGAGAAAACGGTGCTCGGGTGTCAAACAACAAATATTATACTCATTCGAAATATCCTATTAGCTTTGAAGTTAGTATTGAAATAAAAAAAAAAATTCCTACGCCTTCGCTAATGAGTACTGAAAATATGACAGATTTTACTATGCGACAAGTGGAAATGGAGTTGTAAGACCAGACGAACGAAATTTAATTTTAGAAATGCGTCGAGGTGCTTTTGATTTTTTTAAATATTGAAGTAGTAGGAGAAATAATTCCGAAAAAAGTCCAAACGGATTCTAAATTGCTATGTTGCCCAGCAGTGAGCATACAAAATTCTGGTACTAATCGCTACACCCAAAGACCCTCATCTTCTCCGTGTGCGTGACCAACGAATACCGAACCAATGGACGAGCGCGCGAGCTCTAAGTTCGAGCGCGCTATAATACGAGTCGATTCCGCTGCCGACGACTGCGCGCGCGAGACGCACAATTCCGCAGCCGACGGGCGAGCGAGCCGCGCGGCGCATCTCGCGGGAGTTCTCCGCGCTCCGCCGACTCGCAACCTCGTTAGACAAACTTCGATGTACATCTCGAGTATCATCATCTCTCCCTCGTCCTTATCCACTTGGTCGCGGCCGCTTCGCCGTTGTCATGATTACGGAATTATTCCGTCGGTCGGATTCCACTTCACCGCGCTGTATATCCGTTTAAGTTCCGACTGCTCGACTGAGGAGATGGAGCGGGTGGGGAGAGGGTTGCGAGACTCGAGCGAACAAGTTGAGATTGCGCGAACTTTGTCGACGCCGAAGAAATTTGATTGGAAAAATTCGCCGGTGCGCGCGTTGCGCGAGTTTCCGGCTGCATCGTCGTCGTTGCGCATGCGAGGCTAATTTACTATATCGAGGGAGATATTGTTTTGCGTTACGGTTAAAATTTGTCGGGTCGATGAGGTAAATTTTGTTTCGAAATGCGGATTTTCGGACCCGGTGATGAAATTCGGAAAACTTGGGATTTTAGGATTTTCTCACTATTTTTCAATGTCGTTTTGAGAAAAAAAAAAAGAAAATATTGTTCGCAATTCAGTTTCGATTGGAAACTGAGATTACAAGTCTTTGTTATATTGATAACGCACGTCTGACCATAAATGCCGCTTCTCCTAGTACTTCAATGTTAAAAAAAATTCCAAGCATCTCGATGCATTTCTAAAATTCAATTCCTTTTGTCTGATCTTACAATTCCATTTCCCCTGGTCTCCCGCAATCAACGTTCCTCCATTACCCCAAACAGTCTTACAATTTCTCCACCACGAATTACGCTCGTTTTTTTTTTATTACAAATAAAAAGAAACGCGCGCCCGTCCGTGCGTAAATGCAGTTTCTCCAGCTCCTTGAATTTTTCACAAAGCGTAATCCGCCTCTCTCGATGCATCTCCGGGCGTCTTTTGATAAAAAAGTTTTTATATAGAGCGTCGCGCGCGCTCTCGGGCTCGTCCTTCACAATTTTTCAGTGAACTCTTTGACACGTGTCAATAAAGGAGGCGAGATGGAGCGACCGAGTGCCAGTGATACGTCCAGGTCCGATGGTCAGACGCGGCTGAGCGTACACGGCTTGCTCTACTGCCCTTGCTACACTATGTTCCGTTGTACCTTCGTCGCGTGTGAATAGCGATATCCACACGTACAGGACACATAGACTACATACGTATACCTATATCTATGCTATAGATATATCTATATATCTAGAAGGAGAGATAGAGAAAGGGAGGGAGAGAGGGACAGAGGAAGGAGAAGGGATTGCGATAGGGAGTCTCATCTCTCTCTCTCTCTCTCACGCGACAATGGTGCAAGCGCGGAGAGATATCGAGGGAGTAGCAGGTGGCGCTGTGCAGGGGGTGGGACGACCGTGGCGAGAGTCGCGCCAGTCGGTTCCGCGCCTCACGCGTGTGCGCTTCGTTGTCGGCCATCGTCGTCGTCAGATCCGCGCTCGCCGCGTTTGCCGCTCTCGAGCCGCCGTCGGAGCCAACGCGTACTCGCTTACATTTCGTCGTCGATCCCCGACGACAATTCAGCGAGTTCCGATCCGACATCGCAATTGCAACGGTGAAGTAGGAAAAGTTTTTTTTTTTTTTCGCTCCGGGAGGGTCGGACCCACCCTTCGAGGGTGGCGATTCACAACACCGGAGAGAAAATCCCGCTGCTTTGTCGGACAGGACGCATACTGAGAGAGAGAGAGAGAGAGAGAGAGAGAGGGAGGGAGATAAAGGGGATAAGGGACGCACAGGGATGGCGCAGAAATGGTGAGTTTTTGTTTTTGTGAATTTTTGGAGGGCGTTTTTTTTTTTTTGGGAATTTCGGGATCTCGGTTCGACGGGGGTGGCGAGCGAAAATTCGGAAGGTGACAGTTGGACGCTGCGCGCGCGACCCATTGGCAAAATCGTCGCGGCAACGCGCGCCAGAAAATCCGACGTCTCGGCTGTCATTGTGACAGCCGAGCGCGACTGGTTCCTCGCGCTGCCCTCCGTCGCCGGGAATTATTCGATTAAGATTCCCGAGATTGTGCGTTGATCTTGATGCGAGATGCAATTATTCGGAAAATATTTCGCGGATTTTTCGGTGCATTGAGGATGCTGCTTTTGCTCTCTGAAATGGGAACGAAATAAGTTGGATGTCTCAAGTGTCAGTTAAAGTTTGAGAGGCTGCCCTTTTTTATTGACAGTGGCAGTTAGTTGGATATTTGTGGTCCAGCTGACATGTTTTTTAATTTTCAAAAATATGTCTCCGATAAACCGCGTTAAACAAAATGTTGTCTGTCACTCACTCGTTCGCGACTGGATTGCATTACTCCACGCTACGATAAATACATCGCGACGCTGCAGCCGTGGATTTAAATTCCGCTCTGTTTAACTTCAACGACGGCCCAAGAGTAACGTTCATGCTGGAAAAAATAACACCACGCAGTACGCGGAATGTGCGTTCGGCGAAATCCCGAAACTGAATGTGACAGGCGTGAATAATGTAACAACAGTTGATCGATATTTTATTTTTCAAAAATCTCAACGCCCTCACAATCAAAGCTAGTTCAAATAATCAATTCTGAAAAAACTCAAGGCTTTCCAAAATGATGAATAGGTCATTTACAAAATCAAATATGGAAATGGCTTTCTTTCACGATGGTAATAAAGTAACGATTTACGCGTAAAATTAATTGTTTGAAAAAAAAAAAAAAAAAAAAATCGATACCTCGGAGTAGAAGCTGCGAAGACGTCGGTGTGTCTCTTTGGCGCTGAGCCGTCTCGGCGTCGAAAGACACGAAATATCCGTGCGCTTGATGGTCGGTTACACGGCGTGTGTCACGGTGTATTCCCCGCGACAACCATGAGAAAACTGAAACTTTTATCTGCGTACACGGACCGCCCGAGTGATATACGATCCGTCGGGTTCTCTTCCAGCGGCGGCTAACACACTTCTTCGCGGGCCGCCGCGACTGCGACTAAAGTCGTTCCCGCCGCGACATAGGAAGTTCGCGCTTCTCGGTTCTTCCTCTCGTGTTTCGCGCGCCGCGCGTCGACGTCAATCAAGATAAAAAATTATATCACGATCATGCTCAAGGTTTCCTCGCGAGTGTGACAAAAATTGCCAAAAAAAGACACTTAACCCGAATTACGTGCACAATGTTCAGCTGACCGAAATATCTTGCGTCTGATCCCTAAGAAAAGACCACATTGAATAATATCTGAGAATTGTTAACCATGAGAAATATAAAAATTCGACAAAATTCCATCGTTGCTAATTTTTGTAATGCAACCTTTGTGTTATTTCGTCAATAAAAAAGAATTATAATACGTGGATTAAGTAAATTGTGAGATGACAAAATCTTAAGGACCGAGTTTTTTTATTTTACTAAGATGCTACATTTTTTTTTACCACGAGGCAAAAGTATAATTACAGTAGAGCAAAAGAGGCGCAAGAAGACTCCCTATACAGCTGCCACAAAGCTATCACTATGGTGTCGTCTCTTCGATTAATTAAAACGGAGAATTTGCCGATATTCCATTGTAAATGTTATTAAGGCTTCGTCGATGCAATAAAGACAGTAATTAAAAAATCTGGATATCCCTGCGGCTCGACGAAAAAACGATAGAGGCCTCCGCGAATGATATGTCTATATATGTCATTCGGTTAAATGTACACGTTTCCAATATTCGGAGTCATGGTCCACGTCTCGTTCGCCATCGCTCGTCTATTACCTCTTTTCCTCTGGAAGCGCGATACGGGAGCTCCACGTAACACTCGTCCCTACCGCATGGAGTTTACGGTACAGGTATACTCGACCTGGATGCTTGAAATATATCTCTACGGCATACGTAGAGCACTCCCATAGCTTCTATTCGTATTCAATCGACGTATCGCTCCTTGCGAAAAGTTCACTACGCAGGTCGCGGACGATCGAGACGATGGATATCGTTCCTCTTCTCCGCTGCATAAAAAAAATCGTCATAGTGGCTGGCAAACTGACAGATACCGATTTTTTAGTTGCGCAGGTACCGTCATAATTATGCTTGTAATTCAATAGCTCTGACGATTATTTTATATTAAATTTATAATCATCGACGCAGCATTCATAATTTCATTTCGAGTTCTGTGATACAGAAAACACCTTTTGATTGGTAAAATTGAATGTATTACAAGCGCTATTGTTAATTGGTTATTCAATGCGCTTTGATATTTGTGTTAAATTATAAATACAATTATGGTCATAATTGAAGGGTTGATTAAACGATAAAATAATATAAAGCCGTCACCGTATACTAATTTAAAAGATGAATAATATCATAATTATAATAATACTTAATAATAACGAATACAGCGTATGACGGCTTTGTCGGCCTGTTTGAGCTGAATTTGGAAGTTCGTTTACTGCCAAAACAAGGAGCTAAAAATTAACTTGATTAATAATTCTCCCCCAATCGCACGATTCTGTTTGTTGTGATTAATTATGAAACAACGATAAACAAGAAGCCAAAAATTACCTCGATAAATAATTCTCGCGCATTCACCCAAATATCAGCTCGTTTTGTTCTCGAATCTTTCGATCGAAATAAAGTCCTGCATTTTTCATGTTTAACCACAAATCACAACAGGACTGTGTAAAGTTTCCAAACACGGCAGAATTGCTTCGGAAATGGCGAGTCCGTCGGCGAGGCTGTCGGCGTTCCGAAGGCTTCTGAAAATATTCGCGTATCCGATTCCTCCGCAATTTTGCATTTTGACGAATTTTTCCATTTCTCTCGTCGCTGTCGATAATTCCAAGGTGGAAAAATTATTCAGCCGCTCGGAGATATTTGCAATTCCGAGTCCGAGGAATCCGCGTGTTTTCGCGCGCAAAGAATTCGCGCGCTCGGCGCGCGTTGTTCCCACGAGATACCGCGCAGAGTCTGACAAACGCGCGGCGGACCCGAGTCGAAAGGCTCGAAGGGCGAGGCGAAGGGGCGCGAAGGGCGCGAAGGGCCGAGGGAGAAAAAGCTCTCTCGGTGGGCGGTTAGCGAGGGCGCAGCTGTCAAACGGGCTCACACGCGCCATATATGTATATAGATGTATGGTACGACGGGTCGTAGCGTTCGCGAACACTTTTCAGCTACTCCCGCGACAAATCCCCGCGCCCTCCCTCTCCCATTTTTCTATTTTTGTTTTCAACCACAAGCGCATTTTTCTCCAAGTTCTTTGAGCACAGCCGAATCCCGTGCCATGTTTTTTCGCTCCCGATGCCCTCCCCCGGCCTCCTCCCCTCGCACCGACAACCCCTACGAATTTATGCGGGGAAATAGGAAAAATGTTTTGTTCCCCGTCCGTTCACTTTTCTCCTTTCATCTCCTCGCAGGCAAAAATAAGAGTTTTTACAATTCCCGCGGCGGGTTCAAAGCGACTTTTGTGGGAAAAGCAAATTTTTCGTACCGCACGGAGCGATTTTTCGGGTTGACCCGTGAAAATTTGGCGTGGATTCGACGAGCGATAAATGCACCGAATTCCTTCGGATATTGAAAACCATAGATTTAAAATATTCGTGATTTTTTTTTAATGTGCTATACTTATATAAATGGCTTAATGGAATAATTCGCGAGTATTTTTGGATTCAATATTTGTTTATAAGTAGGTAAAAAGTCACGTTTTATTATCATGGCTTACCGATTCGACAGAATCTTATTTTTTTTTTTCGTGAACAAATTCGCGCGTATGTTTGGCCGAAGAGGCGCAGCGATCGTTGAATATGACGGTCGGGTGTATAAGGCGCGGGCTGTAAGACGAGGCGAAACCAGACGGAAGGTCCACACAGCCAACTGTAATAGAACCACTCGACCCGAAGTTTGTTTACAGCGTAGACGTTGACCTCCTGCGTGTATAAAGACGGAGATGAAAATATACAGAGAGGGACGAACGCGATAGAGCGAGAGAGAGAGGAAGGGAGAAAGAGAGAATGGAACGGAGAAAGAAAGAAAGATTGATCGAACGATCGACGAGCGAGAAACGAAGAAGACGAAGAAGAAGGATGGAACGAGCGAACGAAAGATATAGACGCGCGGCTCAAACGCGTCTGACGGTTATATATTTTCTCAACGAGATGATGTATAACTGGATTCATCGACTTTCGCGTTCTCGCTCGCGATGGATCCCGCTGTTCCATCACAATGTATCGCTCAGTGAACACCGAGCACGAGACTATCGTGCGAATTAAAAAAAATGATAAAAAATGATAACGTCTCCCGAATTATTGTAATAAAAAAAAAAGAAATAGACTACAAGTCTCGTCGCGGATATCGAAAATAATATTGCAAATTTCGCATTTCGAGTCCTGTTGAAAATATATTTCCACTTCGACGGAGTCTCGCGACGTTCGTTCGCAGCGCCGAGCGAGGGCCAAGATCGAATTTAACGATCGTTCGCATTTGTTCCGGCCGCGCGAAGCACGTGTGACGGGCGAAGCGAAGTGGAGGGAAAAAAAAGCGCCTGACGCGAGATCGCCAAACTTGCGCGTTGGCCGATAGCCAGATCGGTTTTCTCCGTTCGTTTCCTCGTTCGACTCGGCTTCGCCGTGTGTTCCAGTGTTAACCCCCGCCCTCCCAATGTAAACGACGTCGTATAACGCACTTTTATTTCGTTCTCGAACTTTATCGCCGGGAATTAAATGCCGCGAGGGGCGGGATGTATAACACGAACTCTATTCGAACGATGACGACGACGCGAGAGAGAGAGAGACGCGCCGAGCGGCTGTGCACGTGTTCGGTTCCGGCATCACCAGAAGTACAAACGCGCTTCTCGCGAACACTGAAAAAAATTAATAGTTGTGATTACCAATCGTTGATCAGAGCTACCAATATTTTAGTAACTGTAACCTGTAATTTAGATATTGGTAGATCGAACCAATGATTAGTAATCGCAACTACTATTTTTTCTCAGTGTAACTTTTTCTATTAGCCACAGCACTCGCATAGAAAAATATTTCTCGCTACCCGCACGAACGGAATTTAATGCGACAAGTTTTTGCAAATAATTTTTTCCGTGACTAATTAAGATGTTATGCCTGTAGTATTTATTTGGTCTTTTTATTTACAATTTTTCTTGCAAATTGAGAGAATTTCAATTGAAAGCATTTTCTTAGAAGTCAAGATTCGCAGTTTCGCGCACAAACGAAGTCTAATTCCATTAAATGGTACTAAACGAAGAGAAACGGTGAAATCGTTGAGATGGTTTTAATTTTTTTTTCCCTTAGCTCGACAGAGAGAAAAGCAGCCCGAGGCTTTTATTTGGCCGTTCGTGTTGGTAAACACTCGATGCGCACTCAGCTTCGAGGATATTAAAGGGCTCGGTGGTAGCCGCAGGCAGCGGCCCTTTCATCGCGCGCCGCAAGCAACGTTGTTAGTTTGCGTTTCGCGGCGCGCCGGGCAAATTCCCGCAGCTCTGCGTATAGAGCGCGCGTCTTTTTTTTCCACAATCATGCGCTTCGCTCGCGCGGTGAACGCAAAGACGTCGGGAGTCGCGATGGAAACGCAGAGAGGACGAGACAAGAAAAACGATGGAAACGTCGTATTCGCTTAACCGTGGCTCTCGCTCGATGTGGCGCACGCTGCGCGTTTCAACAGGTTGTTGATTCCGTCGATTTTCACAGCCCTCACCACTTTTCCGTCGACGTTTTTCGCTGTCGCCGCATCTTCGTGCGTATATTTTCGACATATCAAATCGTAATCGCACTGAGAAAAATTAGTAGTTGCGATTACTAATCATTGGTTCGATCTACCTAAATATTGGCTGCAGTTACTAAAATATTTGTAGCTCTGACCACAAATAGGTTATCACAACTATGAATTTATTTCAGTGCGGAGGAAAAAGCGAATGGAAGCAACGACAGACGATACGATCTCGAAGCTCTCGGATGATAAGTTTAATTAGCTTATCGTTCTTAATTTTCGTGAGACAGAGCGACCGAGACGAATGAAATAAATCGTGTACACTCATACACGCAAACACGCACATGCACCACTCCTAGTGTAATGCATGCATGCACCACTCCTCCCCCCATGCATTTACGGACTCACGCGACGCTCAGACACACGCTTACACACATGTACACGCACACGCACATGCACACGCACACGCACATGCACACGCACACGCACATGCCTGCACACGCACATGCACAGGCACACGCACACACACACACGATCTCACATATCAGTGGTTCCCCGTGGGTACGTCAGTACTGCGGGGCGTGCCGCGCGCGTCCCCTTCCTCCGCGCGTTCCATCCCGCAGCGCTTCGTTTCTCATCCCCGTTTTCAAGGTCAACCAACGGAGGTTACGTTACCATAGCGACGAACGAGCCCCGGAGTAACGAGAGAACACTCCACCCTCCCCTCTCTCTCTCACTCGCTCGCCATCTCGCTATTTCCGTCTCTCTCATTCTTTCCCTCTGTCTCGCTTCCTCTCACTTTATTTCCATCTCCCTCGTGGCCTTTTCCCGCAAGCTCGCCCTTCTGCCATCCTTTTTACGTGTTTTCATCCGCACACAGTAGCTTCTCTGTCTCTCTCCCTTTTTTCCTTCGACTCCAGCTGTCTCTCTCGCTCTGCGGAAGAATTCGCTCAGTTATTGGCCACTCAAGCGGATAAAACATTCAGTTATCGGCGCATTCGCCGGTTTTGTGCCTCGTCCAATCTCTGCACGATGGCCAGCGACTGCACTCGACTATTATGAGCTATCGAATTTGTGGTACATTTGAAGGGCGAGCGAGCTGAGGAATAAGTGTAACAATCATTGGCATATTTATCTCTTGTTTAATTACGCAGAAATTGCCGGAGTGGCTGGCAAGCACTGTACATGCAGCATGGCCAATGACGGTGCTCGGTGGCGCGTCGACCTATACGTGTACACCGGTTAATACACATAAACAGCCGAGGCGCCCGCGAGGAAAGGACGAGAAACGAGAAAATAAATTCCCCGAGAGGGCGGCTTCCGCTCTACATGCGAGCCCCGACAATTGCGCAATGTGTCACGAGCACTTGGCGCGCCCGAGTGCACTCGCGCGGTCTCGTGGATTAACAATTAAGGAGGATATACGCGATTGTCGCGGCGCAGTGGCCGCGAGCGCCGGAAAGGACATTTTCGTGAACGCGATAAATAAATAAAAATGAAAGACCAAGGAATTGTCGCGAGTGCACTCGCAATTTCATGGATTGCGATTGTTGAGGTAGTGGCCACGAATGCAAGAAGAGACATTTCATCAACGCGATAAATAAAATAAAAAAAATGCATGGTTCTGGAATTGTCGCAAATGCACTCACAATCTCGTGGATTAACAATTAAAGAGGATACACGCGATTGTCGCGGCGCAGTGGCCGCGAGCGCCGGAAAGGACATTTTCGTGAACGGGATAAATAAATAAAAATGCAAGACCAAGGAATTGTCGCGAGTGCACTCGCAATTTCATGGATTGCGATTGTCGAGGCAGTGGCCACGAATGCAAGAAGAGACATTTCATCAACGCGATAAATAAAATTAAAAAAAATGCATGGTTCTGGAATTGTCGCAAATGCACTCACAATCTCGTGGATTAACAATTAAAGAGGATACACGCAATTGTCGAGGCAGCGGTCACGAGTGCCAGAACCTATATTCCGCGAACGTAAAATACGTAAACGAGCAAAAGGGGCGAAGGAGAGGTATTCGGAGGAGAGAGAGAGGAGAGATAGAGTGGAATTGTCGAGGACGACTTCTTGGCTTCGGCGAGATGTATCGGGTGCCAGTGACATCGCTACTCGAGCTCCCACCGGTGGATGCCGCTCAATCGGAGACCACCTGTGCAATTCTCTCCCGCTGCACTCGCTCTGTTGGTCTCTACTCCTCTCGCTCCCTCGATTCTCTTGACTCTCTCGATTCTCTCGACGCTCTTGACACTCTCGCTCTCTCACTTTTCTCGACTCTCTCGCTCCTCTCAGCGCCGTCGCCAACTACCTGTCAACGGATATTACTCGTCTATCTCGTTAACGCCGCATCTTCCCCGCCCCCCCCTCTCCCCCCTCGGCCACTTGAATACACTTAAATCCTCGCGCAATCTGTCACCGTTCGCGTCATAATATAAAGCCACTCGTTTAGTGGAAACGAGATCGCGCGGATTTAAAAAGCCATCCGGATGGCCACGGGAAATTAGTGTATTTATCGAATTTATGGTTAATTGTCAGCGTTAGTTGCATCCGTACACCATTGGCCTCTTCATATCGAATGTAGTAATGCATTTTTTATATTTTTGACTAATCACACGCGCTGGCGCGCGTGCCCGAGATACCTTTGCGATGCTGCGCTCTTACAACGCTTTAAAAGGGTAAATCGCAACTAAAAAAAAACCCTTGTTTAGTTGCTTTTTTTTTTATTGTCGTTTTGCTTGTCAGAAATCGTAGATCTAGCCGCCGGGCCGAAAACCGCTCAAATCGGGGTCACGAAATTTATTTTTTCAAAATATCGACTTTTAACCTATACCATCGTTCTCAAGTCGCATATTCTACCCCTGAAAACACTGGTTACAACCCTTTTTTAGTTGATTTTGAAAAAAAAAAATTTTTGGTCGAACAGTTTGTCAGAAATCGTAGATCTGGCCGCCGGGCCGGAACCGCTCAAATCGGGGTCACCGTAGGTTAAACAGTGCTGCAGCTCTCATTACGACAAACTGTCAAATCTCGCGCTGTTAAACAACGAACGGCTGATCTTGACAGCCCCCAACCAATCAGAGGCCGAGTTCTATTGACAACAATGGTTGCTCATGCACTTTTTAAAAGAGGGATAAACACGAATTATTGCAAAAAATGTCACAACGTTCCAAATTATTTACAGAAAAAACTAATAACGAAATAAAATATGAACAAAATCACGTTGTTGATATTTTCCTCCACCAAAGTTTTGGCGTGTTTACAGAATTCGTTGAGATTCACGTAGCGCGATTTCGCGGTCGGCCGCGACGGAAGCGCGCGTTGCCAGACGCGCGAGAAGGAGCGCGAGTGACGAGACACAGAAAGCAACCGGGTTTCGGGCGAGCCTTTTGCGTCAGAGACCGCGCAGAGCCAGACGCGAGCTTCCTCCCCCCTCCCCTCCTATCCCCACCCCGCTCGCTGTGCTATATTAACGGACGTACGTTTTTGAAATATTTCAATCGCTGGGCCGTCGAGATGCGTCACGTGAGGGAGAAGCAGAGAGAAAGAGAGAGAGAGAGAGAAAACGAGACGGAAGGAGATCCGAGGCAAATTCACCGACATCATATATAGCTGCATCATCTGGCTACAGCAGATACGCCAAAAGCGCCCATTCGTCCGCGCGACGAAGCGTTCCGAGGGCCCAGTGTATCGATCTGTCTACGTTTTACAAACTGCGCTGCAGATTTATTTATTTTTTCCGGGAAATTATTCCGAGCTATCGACTGCGGGGTGTAGGTGGGGGGAAGGAGGGAAATTCGAGCGGAGATTGGTGGAGCGAATCGCCGAGAATCACGCGACGGCGTTGAAAGCGAAGCACGTGGCGACGACACGTGGGTCGCGCGGTCCTGGAAAATCCGCGGGTGTCGCGATCAAAACCGGTATGTATCGACGTTTCGAGGTGACGCCCGACGCTCCGAACGCGTCTGTCAATTTGCGACGCGCGGAATCTGAAACAAACGAAAAGAGAAATTTTTTTTTATTCCTTCAGAAAACATATTAATATGAAATGCGATAAATATGACGAGTGTTTTAATTGCGAATATGCTGTACTTACTTTTTTTTTTAATTAATGAAAACCTCCTTTTACACATGGTTTTCTGATGTGACAATAAATAAAAAAATTGTTTGCTCGACCTGCAGAGATCCCGTGAGTTTTTAAGCGTCGCCCGGTGCTCCGTCGCTCCTTCAGCAGGTTCCGACACTTCGGTTGGCTCGGCTCGGGGCACTCGCCGGGGATCGATTGATCGAGCGGCACTCGGCTGAGCTCGCCCGTGCGTCCTCATCTCGCAGCGACGTTATACGCTCTCATAACTCGCGACCATCTCGAGGGAAACTCTTTTCCCTGTAACTCTCTCGCTCTCTCTCGCCCGTCACACGTCCTATCGTGTACAACGATGGCTTAACTTACGAGCGGCCCCCGAGAAAGCTTCTCTGACGTTCTCAAGCACCGTGTAACAACTTTTGTCAATATGCACTTTGAGATCTAAAGTGGATGCTGCATATAAATAACATTTTTAATTTTTATCTTTATCTTAACGTTAATCTTTATCTTACTACTTATTTTTATCTGAACATTAATCTATATCTTAATATTTATCCTTATCTTAATGGTAATCTTAATCTCTATCTTCATATTTATCTTCAATACCAAAAAAACGTCGTGCCGTTTTAATTTTGCAAAAACGAAAGGTCAATTTCCTCGACTCGCTTCCGTCCTCGACGAAACTCGCTTTCAGATCAATCAAAAAAATTCGCACAAGCGAGGCATTTCCGTCCGCTCGCGCTTCCGGCTCCGCGTCAACGAGCTGCGGCGATCGAACGTGTAACGACGTAATTCGGTGGATCCAGCGCATTTGCGGCCTTCGGCAGGTCATACCGATCGACGGGGAAATAACCCCGCGCGCACGGAGACTCCGCGCGTCGTGTACGTCCCATATGTGCCACACAATATTCCAGACTCATCGCGCGTGTGCGGCGATGGGTTCGCTGCGATAAAATGAAAAAGGCAAGAGAGCGACGACGTAAACTCGCGTTTGGCTCTCGGACGCTGCGCGTCGGTTCCGCGTTAACGAGATTTCGAGGATCGAGTAACGAGAGACTTCCACCCGGGGGATTTGGAGCGCGCCCGCGCGCGCTCGGATGGGTTTCGACCTGCCCGACGAGGACGCGGACGGCCGCCGCGGCTGCGGACGCGATCGCGCGAGGCGAACGGCGCAACGCGCGCGCGCTCAGCACGGACGAGTAGCCGTAGCCATCGGGTGCGGTGCGCGGTCGGCCGATGCCGCAAACCCCCTAACTACTTTCGTCTACGTATACTGCATCCCCCCTCCCTCCCTCCACACCTGTACTCACTTTCGTATACGTATACAGTACGTATACGAAGTACCCCTCTCCTCCCTCCCATTTTCGTATACGTATACAGTACGTATACGAAATACCCTCCTCCCCCCTCCCATTTTCGTATCCGTATCCCCCCCCCCCACTCACCTGTATCTAGTTTCGTGTACGTATACCGCACTTGTATACGTATTTATTGCCCGGAGGCCTCTCGGTCCCGCCGAGCCGACGCGAGACGCGAAATTCTATCGAGAGCGCCGATGCCGTTCCGGATAAATTACCCCTGCGCCGCAGATCCCTGATCTTTCTTCTTCGTGTCCCTTTTTTTTTAGTTTCGTTTTACTGAGCTGTTCCGTCGAGGCTCTAGTACTAACGAAAATATAAAAATTGCATTTTTATATCTCTATTTTCATTTTCATGGTCATTTTATTCACATCGCAACGCGAGGCTCTTGCAATTTTGTTTCCTCACAGTGGACGCTGCGGAGCTATGCCATATTTTTTTTTTATCACGACCCTCTTCACTCTCGGACATTATACGCGAGGCGCAAGATTGTAAAAAATGGCTTTTTTATAATCTTCCATGGCGCCTCGCGTATATAGCGTCCGGGAGCCGAGCGCGGAGCTTTTTTTGGCCGAGCTCTACTCGGGATGCTTTGCTGCGACGAAGTTGAAGTAGTTTTGCACATAGTTTCCCGCGTCTCCGGTCCGGTGGTTCATTGTGCTCGTCGGGCGTAATGCGAGCGACGTGTGTGTGATTCGCGTATAATATCAGCGCGACTCGAACTCCGCGAGGGATTATTATTACTTCTGCGTGTGTGCGTATGTGCTATATATATCGACGAATATATATAATCTGTGTTGTACATATATTTTGCTTGAATAATGCTAGGTTGACGTTTCCCAGTTTTCATTCTACCTCGTCGCCAGTGCATCCGGGATATTTTCAAAGCCACCGCCGCGACTGCCAGTAGCATCGAGCATTTCGAGCATTTCGCGCGGCAAGACGCGCGTAATCGTTCGACCACTTCTCTCTGTCCTATTGCCCATTTGTCACGTTCACTTTTGTCGCGTTTCGTGCTACCAACTGTACATACAGTTGGAAATTACGATCACGAGCGCGTTGGATGACTGCGTCATCGTTGCGCTCGTGTTCTTTGAAATTTGCTTCTCGCGAGATCCGCGCGCGAAAAACCAACGTCCAGCCTCGAGTCTAACGAAAACACACAGTTGGCCGGAATCACCGGCGAATTGCCACTCGAATATCGCGTCGTCGTCGTCGTGGGCGCATACGGAAAACCCGATGCGACGAATGTGCGAAAGCGTTGAATTTCCCGTTACCCGCGCGGCGAGCTCGAGCAATTTCGACGGCTCGTTGGGGCTCTCGTCGAGCGTTAACTCGCGCGTCGTCGCGCGAAACAACGCGCCGCATTGTCCGTCGTCGCGGGCGCCGAAAGCTCGATCGTCCGGTTTGTACCGCGCGTGCACGCGATTCGCGGAATGACGCTTGTCGCCGAATGTTTCGTTCCGTTTGTAGGACGAAAGTGTGGACGATGAAAAAATAACATGTTTTTTTTTTGTTTGGTAAATACTTGGAAAAAAAATGTTGCAGAGAGAGAGGAAACTGAGAGCAAAATGAAATGAAATGAAAATGAGAACAAAATGCACAAAGTGAGTGGAGGCATATCAAATATTATTATTATCATGAAAATAATCAGAGGATCGAATATTATTCTTATCATGAAAATGCATAATATAAAAAACTTTTTTTCGGTCCTCGAGTAAATATTGTAAAAAACTGTTACGAAAAACTTGGCTCCTCTGCGGAAAGGCTTAGAAAATTTAGGGAGGGATTAATCTTTTTTTTTTTTGCTTTTTCCGCGTCATAGTGCGCGCGGCACGTAAGACGAGGAGAAAAAAGGGAGCTCGGGACTTTTGCCATTAGGGAGACAACTCGGGGGACGAGGAAAAAAAAACTTTTTCTTCTTCTGCCACTTCTTCTTCTTCCGCACTTCATCCCTCGGTTCGTCATCGCCGAGGTTGGCCCGTCGACGTCGTGCAATAGTAACAAGCAGCCAGGAAGCCTCTCGTGCATCTCCTCACTTTTCAGCGCGCCGCTCCCCAAACCTTCATTATCTCGGACAATGGAAGCTCTCTCGCTCTCGGCTCCGCAACGGTCCAGTGCGCCTCGCTGCACCCGCGACACGTTTCCAACGGTACGAGCGACGTTTCTCGCTGTGTCTTCCCGATTTGCTATATACGCAAGCCTCCCCCGAGTCTCTGTGGGTCGCTGACTCGCGGCACCGCGTTATCTCTCAACCTCCGCGACCTTCTCCGAGCTTTCTTTTTCCGACTAACCGACCGCCAACCTCTTTTTCGTCCATTCGAGAACAATGAGGCTCGAACTCTGAAACGGAAGAGCCAAGTCGCACTCGCGTCCTTTGGGGTTCGTAATATTTCGTATCGTCGGCTGTTTAAATAAATTACTACTTTTTGTTCTTCTTCTTATTGTTCTTCTCTATCAACTTTATATTTGATCATTTCATTTATCGTTTGGCAAAGTTGGTACATGATGAATCTGAATGTATGAGTCTGAAACTGAAGGGGAAATTCGACCCTTGCGTTTGTCGAATTTTTTATGAATAGATGCATTCTTCACCCTTAAAATGCGACCTTAACCATGTCGATATGTTCATTTTTCCGAAAGTTCCGATTTTTCAAAGTAGGTGGGACGTTACCAACCGTTAAAGGGTTAAACAAATGTACACATACAATAAAAAAGAAAAAAATAGCAAATTGTTACTTTACGTGAAATTCGACGTAACGCCGACCAGCACGTAGATTCCCGAGTTCTCCCTCTCAGCTCCGAGGCCAATTTCGCAGTGCCGGGTGACGCCTCAATTAGAACTTTATTTCTCAGCTCATTAGAACGTCGGAGCTCGTTAATCCTCTCGGTGTATTCAGGCGAGCACGCCAAAGGTGCTTCGGTGCTTTTGAGGCGTTGAGTCTGCCAGTCGGTGAGGCTAAGGGGAGTGCGAGCGGTGGAGGGGAAGGGGGGAATCTCCCCCTCCCCCCGAAGCAGAGAGAACGACGACCCTCGGCCTACACGGGCTTATGATCGGCTCCCTAATTATTGGCCTCGTTTATTTTTACGCCGACGCTCCTATCCCCACTACTTTATGTTCTCGGACGCGCGAGGTCGCAGCTTTTATCCTCGCGCCTCTTTGCCGTTATCCTCAACTCGGTGGCTTCTCCTGGTTCTCGTCTCCGGGACCGATAAATTACCATCCGGCCGCCGCGCCGCGAGATCATACACGCGGGTTTATATCGCCCGAACGCCACCCAAGACTCGCACCGTGCTTTAGCCATAGCGATAACCGCGCACCGCGAGCTATATTTAATTTTAGACGAGCCTTTTTTTTTCACAAGGCGAGACTCCGCTCCGACCAGCGCGAGGGACGCCGAGGCATCGGAATGCGTTCGCCCCGCGAGCTACGGATGAAAATCCGTCCGCAACGTGCACCACGATTTGCGTGGATCTGCGGTTCAATCAGCAGCTGCGACTGTGGCAAGTGAAAAAAGGTTGGATGGTCAGACAGGCGACGAAATTTGGGGGACAAAAGTAATAATTAATTTGCCTTAAAAAAATTGTCGTCGCCACAATTTTGTTTAGCTAATTCGGCGGTCCAAGCATTTTGATAGCCTGAAATACATTTGCCCATGGAAATCAGTTAAGCTGAGAAATTATTTTTCTCTGTATTAGTTTGATAATTTTTTTGCAGACTCACAGAAAAAGCTTTGATTTCACGATTTTTTTTGTGCAATAATTGAGTGGCTACTGTAGTCTCGAATATCGATTTCGCCTCCTCCCTCGAGATAAACAGAGACGCGAAGAGATGGAGAAAGAGAGAGAGAGCATTGGTTTACCGAGTCAGTCGTATTTCTCCCGTTGATGCAGCCGGATCGACCGTGATCCCGGAATTTCGCCCGGGAGTACGATAAATCACAGCGAAGCCGACGAATCGGCCGCGCGGCGCAGTTTTCCCCAAAATGTTCATTCGAACTTTTTCGTTATTGTTATTATTATTTTTTCGTCCCGCAATGTTTATACCCGGTGGCCGCATCCCGCGCGAACCGTTCGAGCACGCGATTCGCAGGGTAAATAAATCAAGACGACGCGCGGGTCTCCCGTGTAAATAATCGACACGCCGTATAGTCGACGTATTAAGCGTGTTGCTGCTGCTGCTGCTGTTTCTGCCGCTTCCGCCGCCGCGTGTTACTCGTCCATCAGCGAAGAAACCTTCTTTCGAGCTTTCGGAGCAACGAGAAATCTTTCACGAGCTCGAACAAGTTTTTTACCAGTTTACATTCAATTTTTTACCTTTGTTTTGGAAAAAAAAAATGCTTAGAAAACATCCGGAGGATGTCACGCTCTTTGCAATATTTTGCACTGTCAGACTGTTCATTTTCGTTCATATTTTATGGTATTTAATTTTATTTCAGAGTTGTGAGGCTAATCGTTAAGGTTCTAATTTTATGACGGAACAACATATTTTTTTACGTGAGCAAATGGTATTAATTTTGTAAATTCTGAGCTCCTCTATATATTTATAATAATCTTGCGCTAGGGTCGAACAAGCAAGGAGCAAGGAGAAGGAATGTGGAGGTGTGTGGAGTGTTTTTTTTCTATAAAGATTTTTTTATTAGCTTTTCGAGAATTCGTGACCCGGCCCAGTGACATATATCGCATTATCTGTGTGTGCGAAGAGATCAGCTGGGGAGTGATGGGAGCAGAGAGAGAAGCCCATACACACCCGCCCCCCTCCCTCACGCATTTCAAGCCGAGCGACTGATCCCGGGGATAAGCATGTGCGTTGGTTATGGTTATACATACGCATCGTCGGATTTCGAACGCCGGCACCGTCGTCACCGCACGACCCAGCTTTTTGCGCGCGGCGGGGCTCTGTTTGCACGCAGGAATTACTCGGTTTATAGTTATAACCGTACCCGAGCTCGTAGCTCGCGTGGGTTGTTGCTCTCGCGCGTGGATAACTCGGATGCGGATAGACGGACAGTCTTGGCACGTCCGGATTTACCGCAAGCGTTCCTTTTATTCGTAAAATTCATCAAAAAATATATTATTCGAAGTATTATTATTTTTACATTAATCCCAATCGACTGAATGTCGAGGCATTGGAATTAGAAAAATCAATTGAAAATCAGTCAAAACCGGGCTTAAGGGTTTTCAACTCTGTCCGCGATCCAGAGAAAACTGGTCACAGTCTTGGCCTGCGTTAATTCTCATTTCGTTCACAATGAAATTTTTTATAGATTAACTGCAGTAATTTTTTTACGGGACTTAAGGCCGACATATAAAAAATGTGTAAAGTGTTAAATAAAGTTGGCACGAGGGAGATGGATCTTTTAAAGCTGAAACTTAAACTAAAAAATGTTAATTTAAAGTTTAAAAGATTCTGATAATTTTTTTTTCTTGGACTCTTAGATGTGGATTAAACGAAATGTCCAATTTTGTATTTAACACGAATTAACGGAGCCAGAAACAAATGACTAAATTCCTTCGCGAAATAAGCTACACGGCATTCCATTAGTTTCTGTTTGGCTGAGAAAATTTCAGCGCGGGGCGCGCGGCGCAAGGCCTGTTTACTGTTGGTCTGACTATTCACGGAGCTTCGCTACTCCGTGCTCGTCTAGCCGGCGAGGTACTTATCTACTTTGTGCTCTTCGGCGCACCCGGCTGTACTCAACGCTCGCGTTTTTTTTTTCCTTTTTCTTATTTTTTTTCTCTCGCGTCGGTGGAGCTCTCGTTGCGCCTCGAAAGTGTCGAAGGCAAAAGAGGAGCCTCGCTTCTTGCCGCGGAGGCAAATAGAGAGTCTCAAAGAGGCCGCGTGGCTCTGCTTCGGCGCTCCCGGTGGGCGTGGAAAATAAAATTCCAAGATAAAAGACGAAAATCGCGAGATGGAGAGGTGCAGGAAAAAAATACAGAAATAAAAATGAAAATAAAAGTAAAAGGAAAGGGAGAAAAGTCAACGTCCGACACCGACAGAGATACGTTTTGCCGTCGACACTTCGCCCCCGCGTTGTACCTATGCGGCCGTGGCAGCCGCACGTCGCTCGCCCTATCAACCCGCTCGACCCTCGACGGTGCTGGCTTCGCCGTCATCAACGCGGACGAGAAACCCCTTTTTTCACCGCACTTCGCGACGACCGACGCGAACGAGACAGCGATCTTTTTTTTTTTAACGTCACCTTAGTCACCTTCCACACCTGCGGCCATTACACTAACGTGGTCGGGATTTGGGTGTAAAGTGTTTGTGGAATCCCACAAAATTACTGGTTCAATTTTTTTATCCAAAAGTCCAAAAATTAGAGGAAAAAACGTGACTTTTCTTGCTGACGATGCATTTTATTAGATGTACCTGCGAATTTTGAAAAACCTCGATAGAAAAATGTTTTCTCAAGTCTCACTTTCGCGTAACTTACACCCTCGTGAAATCTTCAATAGGCCGGAAAAGCGGGAAGCCTTTACAAACCCCTCGACACGTTTGCACGGAGTTTAAAAACCAAAATCCAGGAGCCGTGTCGCGATTTGTCCCGAGTCGCCGCATTACAACGCGTATAATAAATGTGAGTCGTGATAAATTTCAGTTATCTATAAATTTCCCGGTTGCTCGTGTGAGCCCCGCGTTTCTCCCCCCCCCCCCCCCCTCACCCCCTGTAGCAGCGTTTTTTCTTCCGACGACTCCTCGATCATCGTCCTTCTCGACTTCTTGCGGGGCAAAGCGCCGAAACGAAGAAAAAAATGAGCCTGAGGGGATCCCGAGGCGGAGACCCGGAAGCGCTCGAGCGTTAACGCACAACGGAGCGCAACCCTCTTTTCCTCTCAAGTGGTACCCGACGGTACACTCGCTTTCTCTCTCTCCGTCACACTGGTTTCCCCTCCCTCTCTCTTCTTCTCTATTCATTCGTCTCTCTCCCTCGCTTTCTATTTGTCTATTTGTCTCTCTCTTTTTCTCGCTCTCTTTTGTATACCGTATCGTAAATCGTTCGAGCTTATTCGCCCTCAGGGGTTGCTCCCATCTTGCGTGGAGCGACGGACTATACCGCAGAATAGAGTCAGATGGGTGGTGACCTTCTTCTCTGGTAGTGCGGAAACAACGACGACAGCCAGAATTTATTTTTGAATAATCACGCGAATCCTCATAATATTGCGTTTCGTCCCTCACGAAATAAAGCACACCAAAATTTGTGTCATTTATTAAAAACGGAAAAAGATGTATGTCATTATTAATATTATATTATTATTATTATTATAGTAAAATTCAGAATACGCAGAATGTTTCATGGCAAAATGTACGTTAATATCGCACAGTCCGCAATATTTTCCCCTAGAGAGAAATTACATTTGAGCTTTTTTTTCGGTATGAGAAAACGAGTTCTTAAAAAGCCCACGTAAGCGTGAATATTGACCGCAACGGGTCTACTATCGTGTATATAGCTGTCCCTGCCTTTCCTTATTTTCTTCCAGTTTTCTCCTCGCGCGCAGCCCCCCCCCCCCCCCCCCCGGCCTCCTCTTCTCCGCAGCCGCTCCTCCTCTGTATCTGCCTTTCGCCCGAGGATCTCTGCATCCAACTAGACTCCTCGCAATTTATCGTCCTTATTATTATACGGGATATCGAATTCCGGATGCGGAGACCGCGGCGTCCAGCGAAAAGCAGACGGCTCTTCTCCTATTTTCCCCCCTTTTCCCGTCTCTTCCCGCCCCGAGACGTTGGCCTCTCGAAAACTCCTCGAAGATCCTTCGAACACGATGATCATCCTCCCTTTCCATTTTTCTCCCGTCATTCCGTCTTAATTCCCCTCTGGCTCCGACTGATAAAGGAAAAAATGATGAACCCGACACAACGTTTCCTAACTCCACCCCCTAATTCGCGATGAGCACTCAGCGTTCGTTGTTCCCCGAGTCGGTAATCAAATCTGTTCTCAATCTGCACCGAATTCTTCGGCCCCGGCTCTGCCGAGGGTTCGCCGAGATTTTTCGCAGCGGCCGACGTCCCTCTCCTCCTCGATTCCCCTCCGGTCTTAGTTTTTCCCCCCCGAGCTATGACTGATGCGAGAAAAATTCTGGACGGAATTCGAAATTTCGGTTTCCCCGATTCATGATTAACTCTCTGCTTTCGTTGTTCTTTGACCCAGCAATCGTATCCGTTCTGAATCTACTAAATTTTTCGCCCTGACTTTGCCGAAGGCTTTCCAAGATTTTTCTAACCGAATGATCATCCCCTTTTCTCCTCCCGAATTCCCCTCTATTCTCATTTCCCCAGAGCTCTGATACAAGAAAAATAATGGACAGTGAATTAGGAAAAAATGGGTCTTCTTCCTAATTCACGATGACGACGTGCCTTTGCGAAATTCGAGCACGCGGGTCAAATGTGCCTGGAGGACACCAGGCACGAGTTTTCATCGGCAGGCTGTGCGCGAGGATGTCGCGAGAGTCTCCATCCGAGTTTCCTTCCCAGTCGTTGTTCGGCTGCCTAAACGTGCTCTCCGTTAGTACGTATTGATTCCTTCGCCGGGGGCGGCAAGCCTGACGAGGTTGGCTACCCTCTCGCGCCCATAGCGGACCGAGTCGCACGGAGGACGACGAAAGAGAGACCAAAAGCTCTGGCTGCTGCTGCTGCTGATGTACCCTCTCCGACCCTCCCCCTCCCTTCTCCGCGAATCTTCTTAAGCCTCCGCTGCTGTATCGTTCCCTCAGCGCTCTCGCTCTTGGCAAACGTTTTACATCTCCTCGAACCTGCGCGTTTGAGGGTCTCTTTGCGAGCCAGCCAGCCGCACAAGCCACACGGAGCACAAGATGCGGACGAGGAGGTGAAGGAGGAGGAGTGAGTAGGTGGAGGTGGAGAGAGCGGGGGTCACGGGGCTTTCGAGAGTGGAGGACACATTGTTCGCAACATGTGTGTACTTTATGCGCGGCGCGTTGTTTGTATTGTATCCCTCAAGAGCCCGGCAAACTATAACCCGATGTTGGACGAAGGCCCGTAAGTGAGGTTTACACTCAATTCCCGCTCGGCGGCAAAACTTGCCGTCATAGGCCGCCTCGGCAGCCGCGGCGAACAAAGCCACCCCTCCCCTCCCTCCCCGGTCTCTTCGTCCCCGGTTAACCCACTCTCGGCTGGATAACCCCTTAATTAATTTTCAAAATTGACAATCCTGCGCGTGACGTGAACGTGACGCGCTGCTGGTGGTGATGCTGGTTGGTGCTGTTGCTGACCTCCTGCTGGAAACGAGAAGGGCACGAGGGGTTGGAGGAGAAGGAAGCGGTTGAGGAGGATGAGAATGAGGAGGGAAAAGAGGGGGACGAGGAGGAAAAGGAGTAGGATGAAGAAGAGAGGAGGAGAAAGAGGGGGGGAAGAGAAGGAGGACGAAGAGGCCGAGGCGGAAGAGAAGGAGGAGGAAAAGGCCGAGGCGGAAGAGGAGAAAGAAAAAGAGGAGAAGGTGGAGAAGGTTCATGTGGCGCTCACTCGTTTATTCGGCTATCGGTGCAAAATGATGGCTCCATGCTTTTCCCGCGAAAAATCCCTCGAATCCCGGGGTCCGGTTCTCCCAGCTTCTCATCGATCGCGCGGCGCGAGCTTCCGCCTCGGCTTCGCCCGTTGCCTCGCAGGAATCTCTGATTCTCTCCGACTCGGTTCCTACGAAATTCCGTATCATCAGCGGAAACCCGTCGTCGAGCTGCATCGTCGCTGGCGAGCGCTTTGGTTTCGACGGTCAAAGTGCGCTGGACACGGAACGACGACTGCGGAGCGAAAAGGAAAACTGAAACCGACGTTCCTGGAAACAAAGGTCAATCATGGCGCTTTTCGTTCTCGCATTTCCGTTCTTCGTGTCCCGAGCGTCGAAGAGGCTTCCGTCTCGTTATTACGAGCGCCGGGAATTCGAACATTTGCGTTGACACAGACGCAAATGTAAACACCGTCGAGGGACCACGAGAAATGGTAATTATTCCGCCAATTCCCGGTGTGTCGTGGATGGGGGTGTGCAATTTTTTCGCGAATAAAAATTCCCGGAACGACACGCGGTAATTCGGCGAGAGAGCGAATACAGGGTATGCATCGAGAGGGGACACGAGCGGCAATTTATCGTCCAGTCGCGATGCCACGGTAATAAGTGGAGCGCGCGCGCGCGCTATTTTATCGTCGCTGGAAAATGAAAAATATCGCCGGCATACCTGTCAGTTTTACGCGGGAACGCACCGTAATTTTTATACGTTTGTCATTTTTTCATTGACGTCATTTTTTAGAGACATGTTATTTTTTTCATGTTTACAGACTGAACAGAGTCGTTGCCAAAGAACAAATAATTATCTTCGCGGCCTCAATCGTCACTCGTTATAAAATTGTAAATTGTAAAAAATATATTTTTCATTTTTATTGAATTAATGGAAAAAGACAATTATTGTGAGGATAAAAAAATGTTTGTGCCTTCTCGTTGAAGTTAAATTGAACATTTTATTATGTTTTGCTATGAAAAGTAAAAGTGACGACGTATTCGATTCGTTTTGGGCAAGATTGATGTTGGGCTTTGTTATTGCATGCGACGGTTAATTTGTCGAGCCAATTATTTGCGAGCGCCGCGACGTGCCGGTTAGGGCGAGAGATAAGCAAAATGTCGAGCGGCGGAAGAGGCGCGTGTGTTGGAAGATGGAGATTCGTTATTAGTAATATCAGGCGAGGCGAGGCGAGGCGAGGCGCGCGCGGTCCTCGTGAATGCGGGGGTTAGAGTAGGAACCATTCTCGCGGAAAGAGCGAGTCGAGTGCGGGTATATATATAGACACGTCGTAACTAGCTAGGCTGACGCTGGTATAAGCGCGCCCCAATAAATCCACTCTCTCATGATAAATTGCGCACTGTGTAATCCCCCCCTCTACTCACCCCTTCCCCCACCCCGGCGAGTTTGACAGTCTGAATCCTACTCCTCTCTGATTTGTTGCTACCAGGCAATTTAAACGTCCGGCTCGTGCCAAGTGTTTTAGGCTAAAATAATGAAGAATAAAATAAAGAATAAAATTAAAAATAACAAAGAGGCATTAAAGTTCAAAGATGATCGACGTTGCAATAGTTAAATTCAATTTATCACGTCAGAACAATTTTTATTGCCTTGGATATAATTAATGTTTACATACGTACGAATTTTTACAATCACAATGATCAACAACCCAATAAAAAAAAATACTCGCTCATGTTTTTAATTTCCAAAGTCTATTGAAAATCGCAGGGTTCTCAGGATTGAAGCTTTTCGCCGGAAGCGACGCAATTAAATTTTTCGACGGCCCTCGGGAAGCCCCCGCTCGACGCTCGACTCGTCGCGCAATCGAGCGACGAGTCCGTCGCGTATATAAACCGTGGTCGCGCGCTCGGCTTAGCTGGGCCGCTGGCAAAGCACTGTAGCCGATTGAATGAAGTCGAGTGAACGAAGCGCCGCGGTGATCTACAACAGACGTGTACACCGAGGGTCTATCACCTATATACACAGACAGACACGCAAACACACCGGAGGCTCCGGTATCTCCGAATCCTCGAACTTTCAGCAGCTTCTTTTTTCTCCCCCCCCCCCCCCCCCTCCCCCCTCACCTACCACCTTTGCCCCTATCCCCGATCTCGAAATGGCTCGGAGCGTTCGCGAGAGTTTGCGGGGACGAAAGGCGGCCAGCAAAGGGTTCTCGCTCTGTGTGCGCGTCGCGAGCGAGCCGCGGAAAGCCCCGAACGCGGTGTTTGTGCGCGGCCGCCGCTGCGCGCGGAGTCTCCTGTGCGCGTGTATAGGTACGAATGAAATACGGTAACGGATCAGAATCCCCTTAATGTCGCCAACTCCGACTCCGAGAGGGTCTCTGGCTCCGGGCAACTGAGCTGGCGAGGCGCGCGATACCGCGAGAGGGGGAGAGGGGGCAGATGAGGAGGGGGGGGGGGAAGACCGAAGGGGGTGGAAGAGGCAAGGGGGTGGGGGGTCGGTGGTCTGGTTGGCTAAAGGAAGCTTTGGGAGACCGAGAGCGACGCTATAGCCGCGGCTTTCGAGTGAGAGCTTTTATGTATATATACATATATACAAGACTGTACCGCACCTTGATCGTCACCCGCGCAGACGACTCTATATAGCGCCCTGTATTATAGTATAACGGTGCGGCAGATCCGCAGAACCACCGGTAAAACGAAATGGTCGCGAGGACGGCGAGAGGACGAAACGACGGTCGAGCTTGGCGCGCAACGAAAACCTCGGACTTCACGGTGCGGTGTTCTCGCCGCCTCCTCTCGCACCGCAGGCTCATCGCGCGGCCATCAGGTTACAGCCGAGCGTCAGGTCTTTCACCGGGCTCGTCGTCGCGGCGAGATACGCGACGACGACGACGACGCCCGGGACGGTTGCCAAATTGTGTAAAACTGTTTTACAAGCTGCGCGAAAGAGGCTACGGGATTTTCCCACGGTCCTCCGGTGCTTTTTTTTGTCGTTGTTTCCGTACCGACCGACGTTGGGAATGCAGGTTCACAGGGGGCGTTTGTCGTCGAGTGGCTTTTTTATTTCGTTGACCTTTCCGCGTTGTGGAATTTTTGTTTCTATTTTTCACGAGATTTTTATTTATGCCACGTTTTTTCAGCAATTAGCGTCGCTTTTTTTTTAAACCGAGGCTTCTGGGTATCCGCCGCTACGAAAAAAATTCAGTTTCCCTGGGAACTGCATTTTTTTATTTCCACCTCGCGTTGGGTCCGTGCTTTGATGGAATTTTCTTGTTCGCGCGTCCCGGACGCACATTTCGACGGTCCTCGATGGGATTGTGGGGTTGGTGCGCGTTGGTCACGCGGAATCGCGACGTCGGTTTAACTCCGGGGAAAACAGGAGTCCCGAGTCGTGGATGAACTTTTTTTTCCGCAAACCCGGATTTCCATAAAATTAATAACGCGCTCGCGGAAAGTTTATTCCACGAATGGCTCTTCGCTCTCGACGTGCGTGCGGTTTCAGCGGTCCGAGAGTCGGTGCGAAGTTTCGTAGGAAGGACGAACCTGGAGATACTGGAATTTCGGATTTTCACGCGCAGTGCAAGCGGATTCGACTGACACGCAGTGCTCGCGATTTTGTCGGTTGCTGGTTCGGAGAAAAATGTCCGGTTGCAATAGAAATCGCCTCGTATTTGGTGTTGTATCTATTCTGACAGCCGATTCCGGGAATCAGTCTTCAGCGGCTTGCATTTTCCTTCTTCTGTTCAAAAACTCACTGAAAAAAAGATCAGGCTGGGTGAGGTTAACCCAGTTGAGCCGCAGGAAGAAGATACAGATGCAGAGGAATGTGGGCAGCACCAGAGATTTTCATTTCCATAAAGTTAATAATGCGCGAAAGTTTATTTCTGGATTTCCATGAAGTTAATAACGCAGGAAAGTTCGTTCCACGAATGGGTTTCTATATTCGACGCGCGTGCGTCATTTGCGGTTGGTAGTAATCCGAGAGTAAGCTGTGTCCCTGGGCCTGGTATTGTCTCCGATAACCGATTACTTATGGCGGATCAGTCTTACTGTTTTAGCTGGTACGAAATTCTGCAATTGAATCCTATCTCCACCTGCTCTTTATTGGAAAAGTAGGTGAAATATCCTTTCGCTTTATCTTTTTATTACCAACCACCAACGAAGACTGGATCTAGGTCTAGATTAGGCTAGACATCCAGATGCTGCTCAGCCAGAGGATGAAAATGGTCACGTAAACAACTCTGATAGTAATGAGAACAGGTCCAGGTCTTCCATGAAGTGAATAACTCTTAAAACTGCACAAATGACTTTTTATTTTCTTATTGATTACTTTTCAGATTCATTGAAAATCCATGAACAGGTGCATATCGTGCATGAACTTATAAGTTATTGATTTGGAGGATGAGGCTGTCCCTTGACCTAGTATTGTATTTCATAACCGATTACAGACACCTGTGCTAACTGCAGGTCAGACCTGCGGCTGGTTAGTTTAGAATCCTTCTATGGAATCCTATTTCCAATCTGCTTCTTGCTCTGTTTTCCTTTGCGTCTTCGACCGTGGCACAAGATCTCACCAACGAAGACCAGACTTGACACGGAGATGCCGATGAGCCAGAGGATGAAAATGCTGGCAACATGGACAACACCGAGCGGAATGTGGGCAGGTCCAGGAGCTGAGATCGCGCCAGTCGTGTTGTTGTGAATCCAGTGATCCACCAAGCCACCCTCCACCAGACGAGTTATCTGTGGCCGATTCGCGGGAATTCGTAATTACAATCGTCCTCCGACTAATCCCGGACGCGGGAGGAATAACTCGCGAAATGTCGACGTTGCCGCAGAACCGAGTCAGGCGTTGATTGAAAATGCGTCTACGCTGACATGGAATTACCTGAATGTTAAATTCCGCAATGTACGGAGATCCCTTTGGAAAGACAAAGGGACTGGGATATTGCAGTGCGGCTTCCTTCAACTTGTACCAGCTGTTGGTGAATTTGTGAGCGTGCAGGGTCGTCTCCGCCACTAGAGTTGCAAAATTTACCTTTCCCCAAATCACCTTGTAGATTACGCTTAAGTATCTGGAATAAAACATTTCAAATGCATTGATTGTCTTGTGGCATTGCTATGTCAAAATGACTCTGGATTGGAGTATCGAGAATTTTCGAGATTTTCATAATTTGCCTCACGTCGACAGCGGTATCATCCGATAATTTTCGTAAATTCGGTAATCATCAGGATCGTCCGGGTGGTTGTAAAATTCGGCGGGTGTTCTCGCGCCACCGAACGGTACGCCACTCGCGAGTAACTCTTCAACGGTCTCCAGCCTGAGGCCAAGCCTCGTGGACGTCAGAAATCCCACCAGGCCACTCTGATAGGCGTTCGTTAGCACGAAACTGAAGATGGTCCAGCAGAGAAAGAAGAATCTCGTCAGTCGCCCGTCGCGAGCTTTCATCGTCGACTGGCCAAAGGTTATTGCCCAGATGTTCAGTGCAGCTGTTCGCTTCTCTCCTCTATACAACGTATAGAACCATTTTGAATAATATAGCGTAAATCGAAGTTCGACGTGCAACATTTTTTGCAATACCACAAAGCTTAGACTTGAGTTGTCAGTTATTTACCCGACCCGTGCAATGAGATACGTAACGCCCTGAGCTGTCGTCAGTGACGCAACAGCCGCGAGCCAAACGCTCAGTTCGAACGGCAGCAGAACTTTGTTCCAATTTGTGGGCAAAGGCTTCGGCAGTATCCACACGTATCTGTCGCTTCTGATGGCGGTGGAGTATTCCTCGAAGTGCAGTCTCGTCGCCGCTGGGAACATGAGGCAGAAGCCGACGTCCGCGACACCGGTCATTATGTTGCCGTGGATGCCGTTCCAAGTTCCGTCGGGCTGCTCGTCGCCCCACAGACTCGCCGGTATCGGCGTTATCGCGCCAGTGCAGTTCATTCTGTCGGCTATGACGTTGAAGACGATTCCCTCGACACCTCCAACCTATGAGATCAAGGTGACCATGATTCAAATCGACAATTCTATTTTCTGACGCGTTGTGAGAATATTGCAATGCTGCAAGTTTGATGGCAAGGAAATAACATAGGGTGGTTGGTACCTGTCTGGTCCCATTTACCATGTAGACAGTTGTGGAGCCACCGATGCTCAGCGTAGAAGCCACTACTTTGCAGAGATTCATATTCCGCATCTTCCTGGTGAACAAATGTTCAGCACTCAAGTTGCGGTCGTTGCAGTCGTCAACGATAACGAATACTTTGCTGGGAACGCATATGTTCGGTTCAACCGGTGAGTACGAATAAATCCGAACCGGTCCGCGAACGTCCGAGACTATCATGAGGGCATTGGCGACCTGGAAACGGGGACCACTTAGGTCCAAAGTGTTGTCCAACTATCCAACATCACTCATGATCAACTTACCTTGAACTTCCACAGGGATTTTGACAGTGCGACGAGCAGCTTCTCGCTCCACAGGTTCGACGATATGCAAATTACGAATTTTCCCTTGCGATCAACAATTCTTTTTCCTATCACTCGATCGATTTGATTGACGTCGTCGAGGTCGTGAAAAAACAACACGAAATTGTGAATCTTCGAGTTGTCGCCGGTGTCGTCACTGAAGTCGTCGGCTGTCCAATTGTCGTAGAGCAGAACGTCCAGGTCGCCGGATATCCGCTTGAGGTACTCGGTAACGAGAATCTCTTGAGACGCGGATTCTCGCCGATAAAACACTCCGACTTTTCTCTCGAAGGATAGTCCGTTCACTCTCTCGACACATCTAGCCAGACGCTCCATTCTACGACCGGACTCGATATCACTCTCCGCGACGTTATCCGAGTGCGCCGAATTTGGTTCCAAATTGACCGTTCGCTCTTCCCTCAAGTGCCAACCAGACTTGTCCGTTTCCATTGGCCAATTCGTCGCAAACTCAGCGCTTCTTATCACCACGAACAAGAGACAGAATTGATGCAGTTTTTCGAACATTTTTCGTAATTCAATTTTCCTGGGCGGGAAATAGACGTGACCTCGTTCGCTGTGATCGCAGCCCGAACTGAACGGAAATCCTGACGCATCGACGTCGGATTTCCCTGACCATGATCGAACCTGCGATAAAATCATATCGCATGATACACTTATCACGGTTTGGGGGACAGGACTCATCTATTCTCAATTTGTAAGGCGGACATATCTATGCTTGAGTTAATCTAACTACTGATAACAAAATTGGTATAGACGTTATACAAAAAAAAATGATTATATTATAACATCCATCTTTTTTATGAGCATTCGATAAATTATTAAGAAATATCCTTCTATATTTATTAATAATATTTCGAACGACCCCCAATAGCCTCAAATATACGACAAAACTATTGTTATCTCGACCAAAAATATACCCATCAACCCACGACTGTCAAATTCGGTCGACTCAACCTACATTTCGTTTATTTCAATAATTCCGTCTCCGGGCTATCGATATTCTATTTCATCCCGATAATCGATATTCCGTCAAATTGATTTAGACGATAATAGAGACACCGCGATTTCCTGCCGGGCGATCGAGACATCAAGAGCTCGCCGAAAGCAATGTTGCCGGGTCGCCGGAGAGACCACGATGATTATTGTCGGGCTAACGTTACAGTGTATTACACTCCCCCACCCCTCCGGGCTTTTATCCAAACGAGGCGATCCGTATGGATGAAATCGATGCTAATGGCGCAAGATATTTATAAATTATACAGGGACCAACCGAGGCCCGAGGCGAGCTTTTTGCGTCGTATATATACGCTGCGGTAACACACGGTAATGCGAATACAGTGAAGTCGAAGTCTCCCCCGACGACCGAGCGCCGTCGCCGATACTTTATGTCCGCGCGTATCAACGCCGAGTCAACCCCCGACGGTCGCCGCCACCGACGTCCGTACACAACCGACGTGCGGCTCGCGTTCCACGTGGAAATCAAACCAATTCCGAACACGCATGCACGATCGCTGATATTCCAATTACGGTTCTCCATAGATTACGGTTCCCCCCACCTCTCCACCCCTACCCCGCGCCCTTTGCATGAACGGGACGTGGAATTTTGCAATTCAGGATCTCGGGCAGTGGACGCGAGAACAGCTCGTCACTGACCGTTGATGGTAGTGCGAACCACGTACGCGCGGTGCATCGTCGTGGCATCGGCGTCGCCTTCCTATTCGTCGATCCACGGTTTACAGGATTATTGGAACGCGCGCTCGGATTCGCAGGACGTGTGCGACTGTGGTCTTCGTGTGGGGATAGGAGAAGGACGATCGCGAGTGGGTCTTAGAGGCGTCTGAGTCACCTTTAGAGGACGTTGAAAACTATTATTTCCTACCCTACTTCGATTAACCGAGATTGATTATTTTTCAATTGTCGCTTTTTTAATTCGCTCGGTGATTCTTGACTTCCCGTATTGCTCTATTCGACACGTTTTTTCACGCGTTAACCCGTCTCGTAATTTACGCTCTCGCGAATATCGCATCAAAATAATATTGCGACAGCGACGAACGAATGATTAATGCAGATAAATTCGAACGAAAAGGTGGATTGAAATTTCTCATATATCACGTTAATAAAAAGCAATTGATGGATATTCGATCGTAATTTATTCAGTTATATCGAACAAGTGAAAATGACGATCAATGGCGGAATGTTAGTCGAACAGATAAGCCGCTGTGAAAAACGTCATTTTTATCTCGTGTTTGGCTTGTGTTGCACGCTGCTTTTTAAATCTTTTTCAATAGGGGATTCTGGCTTTCATGGGCATTGGGGAAATGGTTGAAAAATATTGCGCGGAGCCGAGTGCAGAAAGTGCACCAGTGAAATTTAGCCACCGTTCCAGTTCAGTCTGGCATCAGCCGTTATTAACAGTCGTATCGAGGGAGGAAATATACGTATGAATACAAATAGCTCGTCAATTACGTGCTTTTGACACGCAAATGAGTTTTCCCTGGACTCTCCTCGTTCTTTCCCGGACTGATTTTTTTTTTCCTAAACTGGATTTATGAAGCGCATCGATTTATACACCGCGCGAACTCTCGGTGGGCAAGCTCGATCCGTTCGTGCGAATAAATGAAATTTTCGTGCGGCCGGCGCCGAGTAACCAGATTTTTGCGCGCGGTTTTTCGTGCTCCATCGTCGTGTCGACGAGTCTGACATTTTGCCGCGATGATAAAATGCTAATCGCATCGCGTCGGAAGAGATCAACTTTTTTCGGTGACTGACGTGACCTACGAACTTCATTTTTTTTTCATGGCTTATAAAGTTATTTATTTATTGCTTTTTTATTTTTTAGGTGACGAATACGTCGCGGATCGAGATCCTGGGTGTCCAACATCGAGGAATCCGGTAATACCGGGCTTTAAGGATGACCCTTCATTGGGATAAGCTGTCGCCAGCCGAGTTTCAGCAGCTTCAGGACTTTGCAGCCTGTGAGTAACAAATTAACAGTGCAACCGATATAACAATGGATTTTTTTTTATTGCTATTACATAGAATCAGCAAAAACAAAAACGATACATTTTTCAACGTATAATTTCCTTGCGTTTGACACGTAAATTGAAAATTCAAACTTTTCCGATTTTTTTACATTATCATTTTCCCTCACACGTCTGACTATGTTGCGGATCGAACTACTGCGAGTGGTCGCAAAGTGTATCGATAGCCAAGTGGAAATCGCTAAACGCGAACCAATTTCACCCAACGATTCAATCGAAACCTCACAAACTGCAAATGAAAAATAAAATTGCACAAATAAACCGAGCCGGAAAAATACATTTTCATGAAATTGTAAAATTATCCTTCATTTCCAAAAGGTGGAAATTTCCGCAGTTCCAAGGCAATTTCATTTTTCTCATTGTCGTGTGTAACTCGGCTCCCTTCGCGAGTACAAAAACATATCTCGTGTCTCAAAGTCTCGCAAGTCATCAACATTGTTTTTCCACCGTACCGAGAACTAACAGAAAAAAATAAAATAAAATCAATAATACGTGTTAGGAAAATAAGGTATTTTTTGCCGCCAAAGAATATCCATTTTCTCCGATAATGTTTGCTGTATTTCTCGCATCTTCGGTACATAATTTGCGAGCTCTCGTTCCGCGCGGCGCGTCGGTGCACGCGCGAGCGCGATATAACGAGCTCGCTCGATTCCTCCCCCCCTCCTCCCTCCCCCTTGCCGCCCCCTTTCACCCCGCCCTTCCTTCTTGCTTCCGGATAACAAGCAATCTCCAAAGCGAGCGCGGTGTAACACGAGCGACGAGCGGGGAGCGAGAGATTCAATTACTTTTCTATTTTAACGGTTACAATAGCGAACGTTAATGGGCGGCGCGAGCGGCAGCAGTTTTGCGTCCGGGCGAACGGTGAACGAGATTTATCCCGGAAGTTACACGTCGAAAAGCGGCGAGAGCGCGCGATCGCGTTAAACGCGGCGACGCGTTTTCGCCGTCCGCGAGTTTTTGATGCGGGCAACTTGCGGTCAATTCGCGCGTGAGTGTTAATAATTTTGAGTCTCTCGATGCATTTGCTCCTGCCGTCTGCTTTTTTTTTCATTGGTCCCATTAAATCCGCAGACTTTCGCGCTTAGTTCCGTGACTCACCAATTTATTTTTCGTCCCGTTGTTCAGTCATGAAGAGGTTTAACATTATTTCCGCCGTCGAAGCCGTCTCTTTAAAATTTAATAAAAACATTTCATTGGGTTCAATGAAAAAATACAATGCTCCTATTTCATTGAATCAATAAAAAAAATACAATGCACCTATTTCATTGAACCAATAAAACTTTTTCTCTCAGTGTCTCATCGTCATCCGAAAATTCATAATTCCACCGAGCGTCACTATCGCGAAAAATAACCCAATTTCCAGCGAGATTTCGACCGTCAGGTGTAAGAAGTTTATTTACAGCCGAACGAAAATTATTTCGAGTCATCTTTGTTTTGTCGTTGTTTATTAACGAGCGAGTACACAGCGCGTATAATTACGCGGCCGACGCACGGTTGCGGTTTATAATCTATTCCGTGTTTTCCTCGGCCCGACTCTCGTCGGACCCGTCAATCGAACGCGAAAATAGAAATCCGTCGAACGAAAATATCACGGCGGCTCCGGCCCGGCTTGAGTGCATCTCGTGACGTTGGAAGCGCGGCGAGAAGAGAGAGAGAGAGAGATTCGAGGCCGAAACCCGGAGGCGCGTACGGTGAAATATCGCGCGCGCCGCTGCGTAACTGCGATAATTATATCAGAAACTTGCGAGGTGATAAATCGCGTTGCGTCGTATTAATTAAATATTACATTATTACAACAGTTAAAACAGCCCAGGATAGTTTCTTCGCTGTATCAACGCGTTGAAGTTGACCTAAATTAAATTACATTAAATTCAATTAAATTCCGGGCCATTGCACTTTAAATTCGAATTTCACAAAATACGATAATCAAGATATTAATTCGATAAATCAGACGCTGCAACAAATCGCGTTGTTCTCTGTTTTTTTCGTTGCATCTGGTTATGAGAATCCATCCACTCGTCAGCGCGCTTTTCCGTCACTTTACTTCGCGACCTTTGTTATCGTCGGAGCGACAGCCGGGATCGTTTCCCCACCGGAAAATTGTCCCGCGAGCTGCGGCAAAGAGAGTAGAGAAAGACGGAAGCCTCGGTGTGGTTGCGGTTTCGAGAGCGAACGCTGCTGCCGCCGCTGCCACTGTCGCTGCCGCTCTCGGCGCTCTCAGCGGATCCGGGCCGGAAGAAAGCGGGAAAAATTGCACCTCCGCACGAAATTAGGGTGACGGAAGAATTACGGTTACGAGCAGCCGCCGCGCCGCCGGATCCTCCCCGTCCGCCTCTTCTTCCTTTCCCTTCGCTCTTATTATGCTCCTCTCTGCTTTTCTCTCCCTCTCTGCGATTCTTCGGAGTCTCGAGCGCGCCGAGCTTTTTCGTCCTTACAGCCCAGAGCTTTGGTATCCCCTTCCTCCTTCCTTCTTCCTCCTCTCTGTCCGTCTCTCTTTCGCTCTTTTTTTGGAATTACTGCCTCGCTCCTTCCACCACTTACGCTATGTATACAGACACACACACGTAACCAATATCCCACCCACTGTGTACACTATCAAAGTCACCGTATTGCTCGCCGCTGCACTACATAAAATATACCGTACGTGTATTTTCTCTTTTCCGCTTCGCCGTTGCCGCCGACAAATGGCAGATTCAACGAGGAAGCTCGAGGATGTGCTCGCCGAGTTTTGCGGCGCTGGAACGACCTCCAGCGGCGTGCCCAAGTACCATCCAGACGGGGTAAGTCAATATTACTGTTCTTCCCGCTGTGTTTTCATTTTTCTTTTTTTTTTTTACCATTCTGTCCGCGACGGATGAGAATTGAAAAATAGGGCATAAACGATACTTGTCGCGTATTCAATTTATTAAAAGTCAATTCTTGATATTGAATCTTATATTTAATTTTGCATACGTCGTCAAATATGCGTCGCGATATTTCGTATTTGCAAAAGTGGTGAATATGGACCGTCCCGATTGGTGCGCAAATCGATATCCATTTTCGCGTCTCCAGGTTGAAATCTCCCTTCGCCGTTTTGCGGTATTTAAGCCGCAGAGGGATCGGGCGATTCCGACGTTTTATCCTCGCGACGTGATATCCGGCGCGGGTAAATCGGTAAACGGTCGCTTCGATCTCAGCACCGTGTCCGTCGGCTCGTGCATCGGCAGCCCCGCGTCTATGGCAGTATCCGCGCGATATCCTGTTGCATAATGCACGCGTACATCGAGCCTCGAGCCGCGGGCGAAACGGCTCTGGAAATGTATTCCGAGCGTCTCGTCGCGCATTCGCGAATTCTCCGCCGTTCCTTTTGTCGCGCGGGCAAACAGCGTCGCGTTGTCGGCGGGAGCCGCGATCTTCAGCCGGCAGCCGTGTTCGGGTCGACGTACATATTGAACAGCACGAGAGGGAGGAACGCGATGTGTACGTAGGACAACTAGCACGGTACGTCGACGATCCCTATTATCGGATCCGACTACACATCTAAAGACTCCACAATTTTTTGACAAGTCAACATCTGACAATCTGACAACATCTGAAAATTGGAACCGAATTGATTTGCCAAGAAAAATCTTCGCAAGAGGTCTCGAAAAATATAAATAAAAACGAAAAACGTGAGTGCCTAATAATCCTAGTCCAATATATTAGCCAAGTAACAGACGTACACTGAGAAAAATTAGTAGTTGTGACCAATCATTGGTTCGATATATCAAAAAATTGGTTGCAGTTACTAAAATATTGGTAGCTCTGACCAACGATTGGTAATCACATCTATTAATTTTTTTCAGTGTAGATGTTTCACTACGAAAAACTTGGTATTCCAGCTTGTCCTCATTTTATCACAGAAAAATACATATTTTTATATATACCGAAGCTTAGTTAACGTAGAAAAAAATAATAGCATCAAACTATTCGTCCGGAGCTTACGTAAACAATTATTTATCTCCGTGTACAGAATTGTCCTCCCGACTCGAAAAATCTCGTGCGTCACGTCAGCAATGCGAGGAACATATTCTCTATCCACACATTTATTCTCAATATGCAGCCGATGTCGATACACAACTACAATCCCCAACTACAGTCAGGATGACGCGCAGAGATAGACGGCTGCGTTCGAAACAGCTGGAATACCATATCTCACCCTTATCGACGAATCCACGTATCGATCATTCGCGCCCTCTTATTCGTTATTTGTCGCGCCCGCGCGACAAAGAATACGATTCTTCGCCGACACCACGGGATGCATCATCATTTGCATCTTGTGTGCTTTTCCTTTATCGCAATTCCGTGCGCTATTTCGCTCCTCGGTATCTCCGCGAGTTTCACACACGTTATATCGCCGCCGCTCGGCTGCTCCGGCGTTCTCGGTGCTTCGCTCGCGTCTCGTGCCGCGAGACGTGTCGTGTGTGTCGCGTGCACAATGTATGCACGTACATTTTCCCGGCTCGACGTTATATTCCCTCAACCCCCGTCGCGTATTATACGCGCACACAACTTTCTCTCCGCCTCCTTTCCGTACTGTTTTCTCATGTTTTTCAAATCGACCGTGCGAACCCACCCACTTATTCACCGTGCGAACTGGTTATATCCCGGGGTGCGATACGAGCTTCCCCAGCTGGGGAATTCTCGCTATTCTTCGTCGCGTATTTCCGCGAAAATTCTCGCGCTTCGCGTTATTTCAACTTCGATTCCCAGAGCGAGCTTACGGTTCGTGCTGCTGTGGAGATTTTATTTATCGGTCGATGGGACTCGTTATACTCGACGCGGTTAGTTGATCGAGCAAACGAAACATCAGTCGATTAGCTAACGATTAATTAACAAATTATTTTTCTCTGTGGTTACAGAAAAAAATCGAATTTTTATCGGTTTACATTAATCTTTATTAATTACTATTCATATGCTCAACGTCTATAATTATAATAATGTCGATCTTAAGTTACGTGTAAAATTGTTACCCTCGGTAAAATCATTAATGCGATATTATTTCCTTCGCAGTAACTGAATGCGTTGCCCGCAGGATTATTTTTCGTAAAAAAAACCTCATGGTTTATCGATGCAATTTTCCGGATGCTCTTGTACGACCGCGAATCGAACCCGCAACGAGCCGTGAACTGATGATATCGCCGGGGGTAGTTTACGTGTACTGCCGCTCGGTGTGGCTGCGTCGGGGCGGCGCATCAGCGGATTCGCGACACATCTCGCGTGAAGCAACACAGTAGCTCGCAGCGACCGCGGTCCCGAATTTCGAACGAATTTCACCGGCCAAGCGCCGCACAGTTCGGTCGTGAACGGTAACAATACACATCGGTCGCGGCAGAAACTGTACGACGGCGGCGGCGGTAAAGCTCGATGCGAGGGCGCGAGAGCGGAATAGGCGGAGCGGAGACGCACGGTCGGGCGCAAAAGCAGCCGCCGGATCGACGTAGTATATGCGTGCGGGGCGACCGCGGAAAATTTATGCCCGACACGTATTTCGCTCAGTCTCGTTCGCCCCGATGTGTCCCGCTCTCTCGCTTCCGTCAGAACTCAATTATTCGCTCTTTCGTCACGCATTGTCATTCCGGCCGCGTCGATACACTAATTTCGTCCGACATTTTCCGAGGGGATTAGTCGAGGTCAAACATTTTTGTCACGCGTTTTATATCGGGTTACATATTATTGCTAATGATGCTGGAAGAAATGACTTCAATTAGATAGCAAGTTGACGTTTGGAGTATCGAACATTTCTTGCTGTCAACAATTAATTTTTTTCAAAAAGAGAATAATAGTTTTTCGGGTTTTTCTCCTCAAACTTTGGATGTTTCGGGCAAAAGCCAGTCATATTTGGAATCAGCGGGAAATTTCCCATTGAATAGGGTTTTAAAACTTGGTTAAATCGAACTTTTTTTTTCGCCGAAAATCGCAAGGTTCTTCCCTACGCTGGCTAACCTCCGACCGCGCGCGTCATTGTTTCTAGTTCGGTTTAAAAAAAGTAATGAAAATTAATGCATCGCGCTATTTATTCAAATTTGCGTAATTCAGTCGTTCGTCTTTCGCCCCCGACGCTTTTTCATTTTCTTTCCTTTTGCTTTTAATTTTTCTCGCTGATAATAATTACAGCAGCAACGCGAAGTCGAGCGCGAGGAGAAGAAAAAGAAAAAAAAAAAAAGAGAGAAAGAAATATGAGCCGTCGCCTCCAGCACGCGGAGCGCGCCTGATCTTTCTCTCCTCCGTCGCGTCGTCTTCGTCCTTGTCCGCGTCGTCGGATATATGTATAGTCGTTGTTACGGTTCGCGTTATAAGACGATAACGCGTGCCCTCTCCCATCAGCCTTTCATTCCCATTTACTCGTCCCCTGCATCGGGGGCCGATCGAGGACAGAAGGTGGAACGCTATAACGGCCGAGAGCCAACGGCGCGTGACGTCAGGAATTCTACCGGCGGCGGAGAAGCCACCGAGTATACATCGTTACCCTCTTTACCGTTTGCCCGAGCTCCGTACTTTACATCACAATTTCTCTCTCCCTCCCTCTTCTTCTTTCTCTCTCACTCTTTATCTCGCTCTCCTTCTCTTTCACTCTCAACTTTTCCCCCTCTCCCGCTCTCTCTCACTCACTCTCTCTCTCTCTTTTCGTCTCATACCCTCTCACTCATCGATATACATACCCGACCCGCATTTGTTGCTTCCCTTCGATCTCGTTACCGCCGATCCTCACGGCTGGTATTTCGCGAGATTTACCTCCTTCCTCTGTCCCGTCATCTATATATATAATCGCGTAATAAACGAGTTACGCGACAGGAAGACCGTCGTCGAATTTACCGCCTCTCGTCGTCCTCGATAATTTTCGCGACGCGATGATCCAGCTGAAGCGCGCGTTGCCGGAGTTCTGAGCCGAGCTTTGTGCACTTTCGCCAATGACAACAATCTCGCGGCGCTGGATACGCGAATTTTCGCGACGACGAACGGATCACGACGGGCGAGATGATTAAATCTCACTCGACGCTATCGCGCCGTCCGAACTGCAATTATTCGCATCTGTTGAAAATAATTTATAATATCCTCAGATCTTACCGTCTGTATTCGCGTAAAATTGTCTGTCGTCGTGTAAATCGTCTTGCAAAAGGATCCCATCGCAATCTCAAACGAAAGCGACAAATCGGTTGTATATTTCCGCTCGTCATTCTTATTTTCCTCGTAACTCGCTCGGTTATTCAGTTTTCGGACATTACACTTCGCCGTTCGCGTACAATCTTCTCTCAATTTCCGTTATCTCGCGGTTGCGCCCCGAAATTCCTCGCGCTATTCCGGTTGCGTCGGATGACTCAACGACTACGAATCTCGTCGCGTTGACGGGGCCGCGTCTTGCGCGTCCGGACGCCGAGACGTTCGGACACATAAGAGCGGGATTGAACCGACCAAATTATGAGAATCGTCGTTACAGTAGCGAGAAGCGCTCGGAGTACTCGGACAGGAGCAATAAAATCTTTTTATCAAGGGTCGATGCCCACTGGTGTGGCAGGGCGAGTGTCCAATTTACTTCTGGTTCATCCCAAAGAGACGAAGAAGCTGATTCCGGTGGAAAGTGACCAACGACGTCAAAACAGTCCAAGGAACAACCGACGCCTTCGACATTATCAACGTCCTGAGTCACTGTAATTGCCCGTCTATTTAATCCCAACTTGCTTGATATTAAATGATAAAAAGTCGAATGAGATTAGATGAAATTTGCCGGGGTTCCGAATCAACTCCCACCGGTTTGCCCGTCCATCCGGAATCCGGATATTCCTGAGCTGTGCATTCAAAGACCCTGGGAATATATGCACAAGGCATCATCGTCGCTGCCGGACAAAGCGAAGCGGCTAAGCCGTGCGGATCAAGCTTTGCTCACTGAGACACAGAGAAAGCCTTGGTTAGGGCCATCAGAAACTTGCTTCAAAATATTACCAAGAAAAATTGGTTATGTTGACCAATAACTTAGGTATTCCTACCAATTGTTCTTGATAATATTTTTAACCGAGCTTTACCACCGTTTTTCAAGTGTCTGTTTTTCCATGCTGCATCGAGATCGTCGTCAACGTCCGTAACTTCTTATCTCGTTCACGCTGATTCGCCGTCGTTCCGAGCATCATGTTTCCAGTGTCTCCTCTTACAGTGTCCGGACGATACAACCCGCGACACTTTCATCACTCGGCGCTGCGGTGACACGAAGCTCAGCGGACCAATCCAAACGCTTTCAGCCATCCAGACGTCTCGAACGACTCGGTGTCCTCGCCGAGCACCGAGGAAAATCCGACGTATCTCTCGTCGACGTCGTCGTCGTCGTCGTCGTCGTCAACGACCGCGTGGTCGTTGTCGCCTGGGACACGCTGGATTGCCGCGTCCGGATGGTCCGGACGGTCCGCGGGGAATGGATGCCGAGGCGTCACTCGACCGTAAGAGATTGCATTGGTGCTGTTCCGCTCGGTTCTGTTCGACCGACACGATCCCCCGCGTAGCCGGGGTTGGGTCGCCACCCTCGCTCCTCACCCGCTACCGAGTCGACGTCCTCGCGCTTCTCCCGAAGCCTCCGGGTGTCGGTGAATCTACCCTCCACCCTCATCCACCTCCTCTCCCCTTCCCCTTCCCCTCGCTTCCCCGTTCTTGGTCTCATCGTCTCTCGGCGTTCATTTGCTTCGAACCCCTCCCCCCACCCCTTCGACGGTTTTTCCGTATCTCGGTGTACAGCCTCGTTTGACCTCCGCGGACGGATCAGCCACGAATCCTCATCAGGAGATTCCCCGGGACAAGTGGCCTCGCGTCTGATCCTCTTCCGTCTGAGCACTCGCCGAGCAATCTCACCCCTAAATTTCCAACCCTGTCTTATCTCTCGAGGTGGAGCAGGACGAATCCGCGTGTTAGCGGAGGGGGAAGGGGGGTCGTATCGGGGGTAATGAAATCGCTCGGACTTGCAGAAAGGGGTTAACGAGCGCCACTTAATTCCGTCCAGACTCGACGAGAGTGCATTACGCCGCGATGGCCGAGGTAGAAGGAAAGAGAGAGAGAGAGCGAGAGTGGGAAGGCTGGACGGTGGATTTGTTATTTCTCGAACTTTACGGGCGTCGAGGTGCTTTGCATTTTAATGCCCATCCGGGTTTACGCGCCGCACTGCATCGCCGATGAGAGGATCGGGAAAACTCGCTCTCGACACGACGACGGTGATTTCAGGCGCGGCGAACGATTTGCCGAACAATTTCCGGATAACCCCAAGACGAACCGTGTTGTAAACGCGAATGACTCTCTTTATCGCGAGAAAAATATCGAAGGGCTTTTCAAACAGTTTTTATCCACCTGTCCACGAGTCGAAAATGTATAAAAAGAATCTTCAGTCTCGTACAGGTGTCAATAGAAAAACAACCCAGTCACAACTTTTTTTTTTCGACCACACGAATAACCATCTACCCTATCCGCGTCTCCGTTTAGTCGAAGTCACTCCTGTAAACTATAATTCCACTGCTATATCGTTTTCATTGTAGATGAACGTCAAGCGAGTGTCCAATGTTCGCTGAAATTCGAGCTTAATTGGAACGTAGGGAGAGGATAAAAAAAAGTGGCCAGAGTTGAGGGTGGGAGGGGTGGGGGTGGGGGCGTTGGGGTAGATGGAAAGAGATCCGGCATTCGGGTACCATCGACGGGAAAAGAGGAGCGAAAGGTGGGATTCAGATACGAGAGAGAGAGAGAGAAAGAGAAGAGAGGGATCGTTCGAGCGCGGCGAGGCAGCGATCGAGGCCAAACGGATATCAAGCGAGGGCTTAATCAAGATCTCGACGTAATTCGATCAGCGGGCAAGACGAGCGGAGCTTCCCGTCCGCCCTCTCGCTCCTGCCATCCTCGCGCATCGTCCTCGTCGTCGTCGTGTGTACCGGTGAGTCCGGACGATCTTGAAATACCGCCTAGACACGTGTACCGGATATACGAATGGAGAGAGAGAGAGAACACATCGTATCCGAGTTCACACAGACGACTCACCGACACAGACGCAACTAACCTACGATACGACAATGGAAAAAGAGAGAGAGAGCGAAAAAGAGAGAGAGAGAGAGAGTCAAGAATAAAGGAAGCCGAGTTCGGAAAATCTCGCTTCGACTTCAGTCTCCTTTCCTCCCCCCTTCAACCCGCTCCCCGTTTCCATCCGACTCCCTTCCGCCTCTTCGTTCGCCGTTTTCGCTAATTATCCGCCCATTCTCCGTCGTTGATTCTCTCTCGCCAGGCAACCGCTCCCCGGCAGAGTTAACAAAAGTCACGAGCTCGCGCGCATAATAATGTTTTTGCCGAGCTTCGCGTAGACGACGCGCGGGGGCTGTTTCCACCGCCGCTGCGAAACGGGAGAGCCCGGCAATTCGAGCCACCGCGCGGCGGCGGTGTGCGCTCGCTAATTAAATTATTCTCAACCGCGGGCGGAGAGCGAGCCCGCGGGAGATTCAGCGGGTGCATATGCGCGTTGTTACAGCGCCGCTTCGTGCGCTAAAAAAAAGAGAGAAAAAAAATATACGAAGCGTTGAAACATTTCTGTGTTTAATTTTCGTGCCCGTCGCGACGAGGTTTTGTTCGCTCCTCGAGGCCGGCGAGAAAATTTATTCCCACGGACCGCGCGCGCGGTGTCGTGTGTGTCTTTGGACTGTGTTTTTTTTTCTTCCCGACGAGAAAAAAGCGGCGATGTTGACTTTGCGTCGGAAAATGTTTCCGACGCGAGAGAGTCACGAAGCGAACGAAGCTCTCGGCTCTACCTGCTACGCGCTTCGAGTTTCGCCGGATCGTCGAGGTTAACGGTTTTCACAGTCAACGCGTTGCTTCGCGCAGTTTGGTAACTGATGCATATTTTGCCGGCTAATCAAAATGCAACACAGCGACGTCGAGTGTTACGTCGATTCCGCATGGTTCTCCCTTCCGCGCGAGTGCACAGCGCGCATGCGCGATAGGCCTCTTCCCCCTCCCCGCGTCGAAGCAACTGATGCCATTGGCGCGGCGAGCGCGTGCACCTCAGTCTCCTTCCCCCACCCCGCGCCACGGCGGCGATGCCATTGGCACGTACGCGAGGAGAGGGGGCAGAAACTGGTGGGAAACTCGAGTATCGCGCTGACTGCGCGATACGCGAGACGCTACTGTATCACAACAAACTACATTTGCTGGCCAGCCGAATGCTCGATAAAAACACAAAAAAATCTGAGAGTTAAAGCAAAGAAAAGACGGAAACGAGGTTTATTTACGAGACTGCGTGGTGACGAATACGTAGTGACGAAATGTGCATTTTCAGGTCATCCTCTTAGTTTTCTTTTCACAGTCCCCTCGACATTTATTTACCAACAGGCCACCGGATCACCGGGCTGAACATTCCTATTCACCTTTCAGAGCTCTTCGTCCTTTCGCGAGCCGCATCGTCGCTGCCGGTAAAACTCCGCCATCAACCTTTTTTTTTCTCGCTCCCAACTGCGCGTCAACGTGGCATCCACTCCCGCCGTTCTATCTCGCTCGCCTTGACACAGAGATAACGGCCTGGAAAGGGAGCGAAGTGAATGACGATACGTGCGCCGGTGCAGAATCGTTGGACACATTTATACACTATATATGTATATATCTGTATACGTATTACGTATACGGTCACTGGGATAGCTGGAAGTGGGCGCACACTCACACAAACACACACACACACACAGACACACTGAAGGTAAATTATGTTCCACGTATATGGGACCGCCCCTTGCGAGACCGGTGCCGCAGGATAAACTGTCGTGTACCCCGCCTCGTACGCTATCGTTTCTAAACTTAGATCATAGCCAGTTGGAAATATGAGATGGAGGGTATATACCGCTGTGTCTACGAGCTTCGCGGTAGTAAGAGAGGCTGCAGGGGGTGAAAAAAAAATGGCAAGAAAAAAGTGAACGATATCCTTGATAACACCACGTGTCATAATACCGATTATTACTTTTACTAGGGTTTCCCTCTCGGCTACGGGCGCCACGCGCTCTCGCACCCAAACGACTGAGAGACTTTTCAACATTTTTTTTTTTTTTTTTTTTAAGGACTTTTGGCTTCCGCTATTCTTTGCGTATCGCGTGTTTTTTCACGTTTCAACAGTTTTCTTCTTCAATACAAATTACGTCACCCTCAGCGAGTTAATTTCGCACGAAATCTTGGTTTTTGATAACCCAATTGAATAATCGAAGACCCTCTGCTCAATTTATTCCAACAAATGAACAGCAAAGTCGGATTACCGATTAATTTCATCGCTTCCACTTCCGTCGGCGTTATTCGAGGCCTCATTCGCGGTCTCATTCTTATAACACTTGGCGAATTAATCAAGTCATACAGTGAGGATAATAGCCGGGTAGTCCGCCGCTCTTGGCCTCGGCGCTTGTAATACGAGGGTAGATTGTCGAACGGTTTTCTCCCACGAGAGAATACAGAGCGGGCGACGACGACGCAGAGAGAGAGAGATCGTCCACGAGATTTGCGTCGATGAACAAAGCCCTCGGTTGTGTTAAATGGGACAGAGGAAACTTTGTCAAGTAGTTAAAAGCTGGTATAGACGGTGCCCTCTCCCCACTTCTCGTCACTTCGACCCTCGTTCGTATCATCTTTTGTCTTCGATTACACAAGGCGACGGTGCTCCCACTCTTTGCGGTCGCGTCGCGGGTCACTATCGGAGACCTCCCGTTGTCTCGTTTCTTGCTTCTTCGTCGACCGTCGCCTCATCCTTTGCCAACGACGAAGGTCGAAATGCACCCTTCGGCAGGGTTTGACAAAGAGCAAACTTCACCAGACGAACTTTCTGCATTTGACGTTGAAAAAAAGAAAAAAAAAGTCACTTCGAAATAAAACTAAACAACTATACCTGACCTGATGCAAGTTTCCCTAATCAGATCGTCGCAGTCACGTGTGAAATTGTCCACTTGAACTGAAACTGGATTTGGAATTAAATCCCTTTGAGGCAGCCAACTGTCAAGCCACTGTCATCGAATCAACGTGATCTCCTTTAATTTAAGCTACTTTTGTCCACTGCTTCGGTTCTACTTTTTTCCGGAGCGACAGCGAAAAAGACAAAACGGCAAAATACTCGAAAGGGACGAGGTCGGATCAAAATTAAGCCACACGGACGGAACAGAGGAGAAAGGTGAAAACGAGGAGAGGACCTCGGGGGAGCGGTTGCCTGGCTACGTGACGTCATTCCTGACGCACATTTTCTCAATTCTCTCTGCCGTTTCGCGAGGACGCACGCGACCCTGCGGCTCAACGTGTTCGCGCCGCTTGACACAGCAGCCACAGTCGGGAATGCGCGCGGAAGAGAAAGCACCGGGGAAGCCATCAGGACACACGAACAACGCGGCGGCGGATTCAGCGCGCGACTGTTCCCAGTCGCCGCGGTGATTTATCGACGACGTAATCGATGCCGATTGCACACGGGGAGTATTAAACAGAATTCGAGTGGCATGGAGATTACCGAGGGTCGACGTAGCACGCGGCGGGCGGCATCCTCGGCATTTCCCAGAGCTCCGACGAGAGATTTGCCGGGGAACTCGCGCTGACGGAATTTACCGCTCCTTTGATTTACGACACACCGTGTCAATATTTTTTTATTTATCTACTTTATTAAAAATTATTTTCGCGGGAAAACACGGAATGAAAAATGAAACGAAAAATACGCAGATTAATGAAATATGTACTCAACGGAATTCAACAGGTTTAGCGAAAATATTGACAACAGTCAACAAAATCTCCCACAACGATTTCCATATAATTCAAACAGGCAGCGGGCTGAACAAACGACTTTGCACGAATTCGCTGAAAAAAGCGTCTCCGCTTTCTCATTTCGCGAATAAACAATGAAAATCTCGTGTCCTCTGCTGACATTGCTCCCCCCCCCCCCCATCCCCCCTCCCTCTCCATATAGCGTTATCGCACGTTTCTTCGTATAACGCGTAATTTTTACGCAAAAAACGTATCGCGCGCTTCTTCGTATTACGCATAATTTTTACGCGAAAAACGTATCGCGTGTCGGGGCTTCTGTGCTGAGGCTCGTCGAAAAAAAAACCTGTATCCTTTGAGCCGAGAGCAGCAAACACACATACGGGTGGAGCAGTGTGGGAGGGGGGGGGGGGGGGCTATTCCACACATCTGGCATGCATTATTTATAAAAGTTTGTTAGTCATGTCCGGTCCATTAGGAGATGCTAATCTGGTTATATGCGTGCAGCACGGAACCGCGCGCGCGCGTCGCATATCGCACGTCGCAATGTGGCCCGTGTGGCTCGTGATGAGCCGACCGCGCGGCTCTGTCACTGCGTCTGTTCCGTCCGCACGGAGGATGAGGCCGGTCAGGCAGCGAGTGCGTATGGAATGGCAGACAGAGACAACCGGTAGGAACCATACACATATGTACACCCTAAGATATATACACACACGATCACACATGCTGTATACACCCTTGTGTGTAATGATTACATACACACACGTCACCCTACATATATGTTCGTACTCAACGCCGCGAGTTCCAGGCCGCTTAATCAGGAAATAGCGAGAGGGATTGAGGCGGACGACATTGCTCAGCTCGGGGTGTTAGCATTCGCATGTGTGAGCCCTTCGGCTGCGACACAAAGATACGTAACGGAGATACAGCGGAGAAGGATGGGGGGATGTGTAAGGGAAGAGGGAAGGAAAATGCGAAGGGATGTACAAGGTGATCCAGAATCCCAACACCAAACGGGTGCCGGAAGTCCGAAATGGTTCCAGGAATGCGTGTGCAAAATTTGAGATTTTTATTCCAGATAGCTCTTAACTCGTCCTCAACTTACTCTCAACTTTCTGTTAATTCGCTTCAAGCCAAGAGTGCAAATATCTTAATTTGTACTCAAGTTGAGAGTATGCCAAGTATGTTCTCCCTTAACTTACTCTCAACTTTCTTTTGAGGGCGTTCAGTGCGGGGATTCTGGATCACCCTGTATAAGGGAAGTGGGAAGGAAAACGCGAAGGGATGTATAAGGGAAGTGGGAAGGAAAACGCGAGAGGGATGTGGAATCAGGTCATCGGGAGAGAGTTATACGTGCAGCCCTCTGTAGACGTGGTAAAAGCGAAGATCGAAACACGCGCTCGTGTCCTGCCATATGTCCGAGCTTGCGGAATGAGCCTCCTGCATAGATTGCCCGGGTTGCCCGCCGGTGTCTTTATTATATCCGTACTCGTCCGGACGGTGCGGACGTCGTAACATCGTCAGCCACGAGAACACGCGTATCGCCAAAGTGTTCACGACGTTCACGTGCCGAAGCACGCGGCATCAACGCCCTAGCAAAAGGGAAGTGCAGCCGCGTCGTCCGCGCGTCCCTTATGGAGCATCAAGGGCCGAGAGCACTCAACTCGGGACACGAACGATCGATGAAACGATTCCGCTGATGCGTCGATGAGTCGCGACATCGGAAGCGAAGGCGACGAGTCGATCGGAACGCCATTGCCATGGAAATACATGGCCTTGTCTTGGTGATTGTGCGAGAGCTCGAATCATTGATGTCCGGTTGGGACTGTCGTTGGAGTGGCTGAGGGTTTTCGTGTTGATGGAACTTTGGACTGCCAGAGGTGAACGTGATTTATGCGAAGTGGAAGGTTCATGTTCATGGAAGTTTCAAATTACCTGGCAGTGATAGCTCGCGATTATCGGGAATTACGTGAGACTATTCGCGTCTCATGGGGCTGTCAGTAAGACGTTCGGATTTTGTCTTCATGGGATTTTGGACAGTCTCGGTAAACGTGATTTGCGAGACGTCACTCATAATCCAAAATGTCCTCTGGTGCGAGATTTCACAAAATTATCCTTGTCTTGTTGGGCTGGCAAGGATATCCATATTTCATCCAATGAGATGTCCAGATTTCATGTTGCTGGAAATTCCGACTGTCCGAGCCAATCGTGATTTGTAACAAGCAACTTGCTGGACACACCCATTTACGTCCTGCTCTTGTCTTGTGCTGCAACTCGCGACGGATGATCAACACAGCCTCGCAATCGTCATCGCGACGGAACTTCCGACTGTCGTTTCGCGTGTCATTATTTTTCAAAAGTCACTCGAACCGAAAATTACATTTTAATCCACGCGATTATCATAATCCGATATTTCACAAGACCACTCCGCGTGTTCTGTGTAGCGGGACAATCAGACCCTCCCCCATCCTCCACCCTCTCCCGCGACACCCTCTCGATGGAATCTCCGACAGTTTCAATCAATCTTGGTTACCCCAAAGTCACCGCGGAATTCAAAGTATCCTCGTCGCCCGCGTCGGAAAATCATTCCGGTGAAAACTTTTTCCCCGCGCGAGCGCGAATCGATAAGATTGAAAAACCTCGAGACCTCGAGTTACACAGCAGGTTTCACCGTCACCCCGAAACTATTCGCGACGAGAGCAAAATGAGCTATTTCACGGTTTTCGTGTCGGAACAGAATCCACAGAGGGGTGGAAATTTCGCACCGCTCGAGGCGACCCGGTAAGTGAGTCCTCGTCGAGGCCGAGCAACGAGGGGTGGGAAGGGGAGGGGGTGTTTGAAACAGACGAGACAAAGGCAGCCGGTGGGGAAGGCAGAAGGCAGAATTCGCATATTTTCCTTCTCTTCATTCCCCAAGTCCCCCCTCCCCTGCCCCCTCCCTCCTCTACCCGCCTAACGCGTTCGGTCGCACTCACCCTGAATACATAATTCGGCGAAGCAGCGGGCGTGACCGCTGTCGGGTTGCACCACGGAGCTGAAGGTCAGAACCATGTCCGTGCGGGTATCGAGTTACATCCGCCGTGTTTTCACACGGCGGATGTAACACGCGGAGTCGACGAGCTCGCCGCACGCGATCGCTGCCGCTGATCCGATCGGTTTCACGAGAGAACAGGAAAATAACGAAAAAATCTCCGACACCTCCGACGGCCGAAGCGAGAGCTGAGCTCCGTGTGCTCCGAGCGCCGACAAGTTTAATTCCCCGATAGTTTCGTGTGCCGACACGCGTACAGCGTGTTCACACCTGCAGTTACGGTTCGTTCGTTGGGCGGCGGCACCGTCGACGCCTCTGTGGAATCTGCCTCTCGGTGGTATCGTCGTGTTTCCGCACCCATGGAGCTCAGCTCGCTCGTTGGTTCCACTCGCGTTACCTTCTTTTTTTTATCTTTTATTTTTTTTAACGACGTCCATACGTACACCGGAGGCTCTTTGCTAAGCCACTTTGCAACTAAACGCCCGGCGACTCAGGGCGCCGCCGCTCGCCCCGTCAAAGTTGTAACGTCCGGCGCACAACTCTCACCCTTTGCACCCTGCGCTCTGCGTCGCCGCTCGCAGCGAGACGCGAGGGACGAAGCTCGCATCCACCCTCAGCCCTCACCCCTTCCCTTCCCCGCGCCGCCGGGTTTTAATTCGCTTTCCCTCGTCCAGCAACCAACTTTCGACCACTCCACCGACTCGACCCGCAGCTCCTCTCCATAGAACATTCGCGTCGTCCTTCTCGAAAATATTTTTTTTTTCGTCCGCCCCCGATCCTTCTATTTCGCGGCCACTTCTCGACTCAACGAAGTCCGGCGCTAATGAGTCCGTGGTCCCGTTTTTATTTTATTTTATTTTATTTTATATTTATAGGACACTCGCGTGACATTGAACAAGATTCCGCACTTTCATTTATTTTCTCGGCTTGTTTTTAGCGTCACACCGGTTTCTTTCTTCATGATTTTTTTGTGGCTTCACGTTTTATCGCGGCGTTTTTTTGTCTCGTTCTCACGGCGAAAATTGTGGACTATCTGGGGATTTCCGCGGGTTTTCTTTTATTCACCCGCGGTCAGGCGGATCCTCGCTCCGGTCCGGATGCATAATTTTTCGCCTTTCGCCGGGTGACTCGCGAAATCCCGGGGTAAAGCATTATTCCTGCTCCGCGGCCTCGCGAACTCGTTCACCCGACGAAATTCCGCGGAGCCATTTTCCAGCTCTCTCGGTCTTTGGGGGAACGGATTCTGGTTGAGGGTGGGGTTGGGGAGGGGGGATAGGGGACAGATCACCGCGGTCTCTCTCGCCGCGCATTGATTCACGGTCTCGTCGGCTCATCCACCCGTCGCCACTGTTCTACGGTACGTCTCGTTTCTCTCGAGACTTCCACGGACTCCGCTTCCTAAATTCCTCCGGGTCTGGATCTCTCGGTGGCATTTACCAACCCGTAACTCTCGCGCGCGTCTTCCAACATCGGACTTTTCGATACGCTGCTGCGCTCTTATAAAGCTTTAAAAGAGTAAATCGCAACTAAAAAACCCTTGTTTAGTTGATTAAAAAAAAAAAAAAAAAAAAAAAAAAATGTGTCGTTTTGCTTGTCAGAAATCCTAGAATTGGCCGCCCGGTCGAAAACCGTCCAAATCGGGGGCACGAAATTTATTTTTTCAAAATATCGCCTTCTAACCTATACCATCGTTCTCAAGTCGCATATTCTACCCCTGAAAACACTGGTTACAACCCTTTTTTAGTTAATTTTGAAAAAAATACGATATTTGACAGAACTGTCAAAGTTATCAAGGACAAATGAACTTGAACTCGGTCTGAGAGTTCCAGCCAATCGCAGCTTGAATAATTTGCTAACAATGCTTTCCGTTACTCATGAACTTTTTAAAAGAGGGATCACACAGCATAGAAGTTTGTACAAAAATAATTACCGTCTTCCAAAACGTTGGAACACCGATAAAAGTATTTGACGAATCGTAGCCACGCGCGACGGAAGCTTGCAACAAATTTCCGCACTCTCGAGCGGACGTTTGTTTTTTTTTTATACTGCGAGTCATCACAAATTTATTTATCTTTGCACTCGCTGACTTTCACCATAGCCCATCCGCCGAAATGTCGTCCTCGTTGTCCCGTTCTCGTAAAAAAAAAAGTAAAATCTCCCGTCTCACCCTGCCATTAACCATTTCCCAGGATCGTCCCACCAACGGCACTTTCGCTCCCCCACCTAACGGCGTCCCAACGGCCTCTCGCCCCCCCCCCCCGGCCCCCCGTGAACGACGACGTCACAGTCTCCATGGAAACCGCCCGACGAGAGGACGACCCCCCGGCTCAATGACGTCACAACGGGCGCGCGCGGTGCGGAGTTTCGCGAGGCGCGACACGGCAGTCGCTGCGGACGCCGCTGCACGGCGCGCGAGAGGCGCCGGACGATGCGAGTGCACGCCGAGGTCGCTGCACTTCCTGCTTCTGGAGCATCCGCCGAATGACGTCATAGAACAGTCGAATGAAAACAGGGATGGGGAGGGAGGTACGGGGACAGGGGAACGAGACTAGGAGGAGGGCTAATAAGAAGAAAGTGTTATCCTAGTGGAGTATCGGGAAGATTGCATTTATTAGCTTGTTCTTTCGACACAGATACTCGACACTATTTTCACTTAACTGTCCGACAAGCTTTACCGTTCTTTCGATTCCTGAAGGAGGCTTCAACCACATTCGTACGCAATTACCATAAGTGTTCAGTAACTAAATAGTAAACCGAATCATATTTAAAAAAAAATAATAATAATAATAATAAATAAATAAATAAATAAATAAATAAATAAAAATAAAAAACAGTTTGAAAGTACGATCAGTGGGTCAGTTAGTGGGACATCGTTGTTGGGTCTGCTGGAAAGTTTGCTCGAGCCGATAAGCGAGAGACCTAGGAGGGGGGGGGGGGGGGGGGGCTCTGACTGGTCTCGTTGTCGCTTATAGCTTCCTATCCCGCGTCGAGCGAAAATATACACGCGACACGTCGAGTTCGATGACTGGCTCTCCTCTTTCCGGCAAACTTTGGGTTACACGCATACGCGGCGGCTGCTGCTGTGGCTGCGTCGAGTGCATCGGGCACGCAGAAACGCGTTACGCGTAGTGCAGCGCGCGCCTCTCGACGTCGAAAGCACACGCGGTGAAGACAAACTGCACAGTACCCGCCGGCCTCACCCGAAACGCCATCGTCGCGGCGCGTCAACTTTGCGCCGCGTTGTATATTTAGCCGACGTCTCTTGCGCGGCCTTTTCCAGCGCTCGTCCCCCGCCGCTCGCGTCGCCCGAGCCTTTTTGCGTTACGCGAACGTAAATACGACGCACCAGGTATTTACATTCGTGCGCGAGGTCGCGTAAGAAAACGACTCTGAAAAAGAACCGCCGTGGAGGTTGGGATGAATGTCGACGGAAGGTGTCTCAGGGGGATTGTCGCGAAAAATGGTATTCACGACTTTGTAGGTCTTTGAAAATTGAGTCAAAATGTTCAACATCACTTGTAAAAGGTGAATCAGTTATCAGAATCTAGCAAAATTATCAGTGAAAACGTTCAACACGATTGTTTCGAGGATGTCCCAACTTCGCACTGGAACTGAACCAAGGCTATGGAAACGTAGCAGTTTTTTTTTGTATATGGTACTCACTACTAACAGTCGCATCCGACTAGCATCGCTTTCATCCTTTCATCCGCCATTCAAACACGCAGCATCCAGCGAGGCCCAAACGATTGGAATCGGATCTCCACCGGCTGTACAAAATAGTCGAAGCTTTCCGGGTTCAAGATACAGCTATCATACACCCGCCGATCGCATGCAAACAAACACATCTGTCAATCAATCCGTTCCGCTATGTATATACACAAAATCGTCGGCAATGATAATATCTACCTTTCCACCAGATCTACACATTCAGGACTTTGTAATCTCTGTCTCTTGGGATCTACAGATTGGAATCTCTGTAATCTCCGTTTGACCAATCGATCCACCAGTTAAAAACGGCACTTTCGCCAATTCTGCTACCACGCCAAGTCCGCCAAATATCGTCGCCCTAAGACGTCCGTATCGTCCAACAGATCGTTCGACGAAATGCATCCTCTACCTCACGTTCGCAACCTAAAGGCGACACATGTTGGCGACATTATCGAGCCCCTCATATGGTCGGATATAGCCCTCGCGGTACGTGCTGCGGGTACCATCATCACGTGCCGCAAAAAATAAAAGGAAAAACAAACGTGGACACGGATCGCCAAAGGTGCGGGGAAGTTAAGAGGAAGGGAGCAAGACGTAACGGCTACATCTGCGCGTCCAGGTCGACAAACGCGACGAGGAGAGCGGTGAGCGGAGCGGAGACGAGGGAGTAAGTGAGTCAGCGGGTTGAACTAGCAAAAGAGAAAGATGGCTAACGCGTGAGCAAGCGAGCGGAGTGAAAGCGGACCGGACGGTACGTCGGACGGCTTATTATGTTTGAACAGGGTGTGGGACCTCTCCATAAGAGCTTTAATTGAAGTCAACTCCCCCTCCCTCACCCCTCTTCATTCTGTCCTACGACCTTCCCCGTTTCTCAACGTTGTCCGCTGGTCGCGGCCGAAGCCGAAGCAACTTCCAGGCTTGCGAGTTGACGGATCAAAAAACCCCATGCGACCGAGAAGCTCGCTGATGGTGCTGAAAAGCTCGCCGCAACGGTGAGGACGACGACGACGACGACGGTGACGACGATGACCTCGTGGCCAACACCCTGCAACCGATGGCCGTCGAGCATTAAGCTATTCTCGGTGCCTAAATTGTTGACACTGCTCGGGCGCTCTTTCCGTGCCTACCGCGCGCGCCGTGTTTATATGGTCGAACGTGTAACGAGCCCCGGCGAACTCAGCCCGGCGAACTGGCGAACTCCGTCGGAAGAGAGGGAACGAAAGAGGCTTCGCCTTTTGTTACCCTCGTCGTCGCCGCGGAAATCCATTGAACTTTGATGGGATTTCCAGGAGCGTCGACGAAAACTTCCGCGCGCGTAGAGTCGATCCAGGCCTGAAAATTAAGCCCCGCGTGTTGATGGAAAAAAACACGACGGAGATCGAATCGAGCCACGGAAATAACCCCACCATTGTGTGAATTTCCTATCCTGCTCAAATCATCGCAGAATTAAATTACATCGCCTCATGAATTTACCTTTTTGCGCGGGTGCAACGCAAAATTTCGTTGCACGCTAAAAATAATTAACGCATGTTCCGTCGTTTATTATTCCTTTTCCATCCTCGCCGCCGGGCTTGATCAGGTTTTCCCTCTCGTCGTCGTCGCGTTTTTTACGAACAATTTTCTCCATTGTTTCGCTCTAATTTCCCGGCCATTCCATTTCCATTTCTCTCCACGTTGATTGACGGATCTCTCCGCGGAAGCGGGTCAATTGCTATTTTCGAACATTGATGCACAGCGTCGAACGGTTATGCACGCAGATCCGCGGGATTTAAATTTGTGTGTGCGCGCGTGCGCACGTGCGCGAATTTTCTCGTGTTTGTGTGAGTACGGACAAATGTCGTTATATTCATTGGAGCGTCGCGTTCGTCGCTTATTCGCAATTTCGCCGACGGTCCAGCGGCGTCGCCACCCTCGGTGTGGCTAGAGCTGCCACCCCTCCCCCCTCCCCCTTCCCCGCCTCTTCTTCTTCCTCCTCCTCCCCTTCTTCCTCCTCATCCTCTCCCTCCTCCCTGCCCATCCACCTCCACTCACGCTTCTCGACCGCACACCCCGTTCTCGAGCACGGACGCTCCCGCAATACTATGGAACGTGCTGCTGGTGCTCTCTCTCGTTTTTGTCTCCCCCACTACTCTCCCATAGCTCTATAATGCTTGGAACGCTGGCGTCGTTTATTTTCATTCTATCCACTCTAGTTTCATTATGCCGATTTCTACGAACAATAGTTTCCCGCCGTGGAAGCAAAACTAATACAGCCGCGCAGCTTCAGTTCGCGACGGTGGACAATGGCACTGTAATTCAGCGGTTTTACTCCGTTTCACGAGAGAAAATGGTAATCATTTACTTGCGAAATTAATTTTCAAGATCTCGCTGATTCTGGTAAAATGTTGCAACGTTATCATTGACCGTACTGTATGCATATATATATATATTTTTTTTGTTTCGATTATTGCTGTTAATTGAATTTTTAGTCTGAATCAATGTAAACAATAATTAGCACTGAAAGGACCAGTAAACTACCCTAACTCGTTTCCCGAGGAAACTAATATTATTCGGGTAAGCTAATTACTCTGCTCAATGAACAATATCGTCAATCCAAATACGATTAATTTCCCGATGCTTGACTAATCGACTGTATTTCTCGGCGTGCGATAAAAGTTGCCCACATACTCCCGATGTAAATTATAGGTCCGTAATCACTGAATTTACGGCGTTACTACGTAGTCAAATTTGCACAGCTGCACCGAACCAATAACCGTGTGTACCGCGCATAACCCACATTATTACACATTCTCAAAGAACTCATCAGAACTTGGCCATAATCAAGAGCTTCAATTTCCCCCCGGTTGCATTACCCAAATCACCGACACTTGTTTTTCCGCAGGATCTAATTACGGCAAATGCATTCCCAACCGACTTCCCCGGTGTTACCGCGCAGACCCAGCGAGATCTGCCCTCCCCTTCCCCCGCAGACTGTTTCCACTATCGCGGAAAATCGTTTCGCCTCTCATTGACAATGATACGAGAACTTTTGCTGAACCGCGTTCACCCGCCTGCCGGGCGCGTCTCCCATTGGCCCCCGCAATGGGCCACGAGGGGCTCATCGTCGTCTTCGCCAGCAGCACTATCAGTGTAGCTGCTTATCCTGTTTTCATCCCCCCTTCCCCCCTCTAACCCCCCACACGTCTGTGCACTGACCCGGTTTCCAGAGCAGCCAGCCACCAACCAACCCAGATAGCTATAAGTTGGCTCGCTCGCTTGCTCGAAAGCTCGTTTCGCTCCCCCTCCCCGCACCACTGATATCGCTCCTGCGGGGAGGGGGGAGAGGGGAGCGCGTTCTCTCCACACCCTCGACTACCTCCCCTCGAGCACACAGTGACGTCATTGCCAGCGCCGCTGCCGCGGCTCTGACGTCACTGGCAGGATTCCCTGACGAGGCCATTGAACGACGCCCTCTCGACGCCGTCGTTGTCCCTCTCGCGCCCGGATGTGCCCATCACCTCCAGCCACCTCCTGGCTCTCTATTGAGCTTTCTCTCTGCTTTTGTCCTTGCAGCTCTCTCCCTCTCTGTCTCTGTCTCTCGCTCCCTGTCTCGACTGCTCGTTCGTGCAGCTTTTCGCTCTCTCTCTCTCTCTCTCTCTCTCTCTCTCTCTCTGTCTCAGTCTCTGTCTCTCTGTCTCACGCTCCTTCCGTCTCTCTTGCTCGTTCCTGCAGCTCGCCAGCCGTCCTCTTCGCGCGAGAAGCTTAATGGTCGCGTCCTGTTTCATTCATGCGAAAGCCGCTCTCGTCCACTTGCGCCTTCGTAGTAGGCGCACCGGGCGACTGGCCCGGATTCTCGGCAACCGAAAGGGCTGACGGATTCTACGCAAACGAGGCGGCATTGTCCCTTCGCACAGTATCCCGTGGAACGGTAATTTTGTGCTCAGTTTGATAAGGAAAAAGACACTCGGACTGCGTGACATTTCGCGAACGCAAAAGCGGACGTTGAGGTCAATTGTGCCTTTGAAATACAAAACTTTTTGTCTGTGGCATTGGGTGAGAAGAAAAAAAGAAATGAGCAGTCTGTCTCGCTTTTTGTGACGTACTCTGTTATTCAGAAATGCCTGGATTTGACTTGTCAAAATCCAGACATTTATGAATAGTAGGATACTTACATTTTTCATATTGCCTCCAGGGCTGAGGATGACGCACACGGCAGGAAGTGGAGTGAGCTCGTATCACCATCGGAAAGGAAATATAAAGATATCTGAAGCGGAAATATCTTTTTTTGTGCGATGCATCCGGATATTAATTTGTTTCGTCGCACTGCAGTGAGACGCTTTATCAGGTCAAGAGGGGTTGGAAGGTTGATCCCGAAAGCAACCCTTATCTCGTGCGTGCGATGCTCCACTCGCACGCAACTCCCTCTCTATACGTACAACATATATATGTATGTATAACATATATATCTATATATAATGCCGCGTGTATCAGCAGCAGAAGCAGAAGTATCATCGAACGTATCAGGCGGCTGACACGGGCCTGAACGCTCCATCGATGAGATATAGCGATGAGGAGTAATCGACCCTTCGTCTCCAGACACTTCGTAAAAAAATCCTCTCGTCGTTTTTTTTTTCTTTTTTTTTGCCTGACGTTTTCCCTCTTTCTCTCTTTCCCTCCCTCTCTCCCTCTCGCTCCTTCTGCGAACTTAACGAGACATTTCCAATTTTTTCCTTTAAATATTTCCCCTCTTCGCAGACCGATCAGACGATTTTTCCCCGAGAGCTGCAACTCGAGTAATCGAATTATCTTCTCATTCATCAAGCGAAATGAGACAGACCGACCCAAATATTTTCTCGGTGTTTCGGTGTCACTTTCACATAATTTCATCCACGTCTACGTCCGTGACAGACGTTGAGTTTCACGCGAAAATTCGCGAAACCGATGCTACGCGATAATTCGCGAAAAAATGTTCATCCCCTCGTCACGCTCTAAGTCGCACGCAATACGCAAGGTGAATTAAGGAGACATTTTTCGAGGTACGAAGAGCGTTGTAAAAAAGAAACGTCGTCTCGCCGCGCGTGTCGTAAAAATCGCGAGCGACGTCGGGCTCGTTCGGGACGGCGGGTTACGAGCGAGCGCTTCGATTGTCTCGCGCTCGATTCTCCGCTATGCGCCGCGCCAGCAGTTTACCGCTCGAGCGTGAGTCCCGCCCCAGGACGACTTAATTAATTAGCGGGAGTTCAAAGCGCGGAGATATGAGCCGCCACTGACGCGCGTAACGAGCGCCAGATGGAGACAGAGTTGCCGGATATACGGAAAACAAAGAAATTGTTGCGATAAATATCGCAAACATGCCATTCACAGCGCGTTTAATCGAGCGTCTGACCGACACGGCCGTTACTACTTGGGCCGTACGGTCGTCTGCTGCCCGAACGTCACTACTAACAGAACTCCGGGGCACCCGCGCTGATCTTTCCTCCACGCGGGTAATATGGTTGGGCCGGTTCATCGGCACATTTTGCTCCTTGTCAAGAGTCCCCTCCCCCCTCCCGACGCGATCTACTCGGGTTTTCTTCACGGACCGTTGGTCCCGGTAACCCTCGCGGCTTTCACGGCGTCGAATGAATTTCTTTTCGAGAACCGCAAACTCCAGCAGCTATTTCAATCACGACGGACCCAATATCTATGCAGATGAAGTGGCTGTGGCTCACCTCCCCCTTCTCCCCCTTCCACCCCCCCCCCTCCCGCCCCAACGTCCTGCTCACCCCCTCGATTTCAACCCCCGTGCGCGCCGCGGGGCGCCTCGACCTGCGGCGCAAAACCTTCGAGATTGCGCGCCCGGCCAACTTTTTCCTTTCGTCTCGGGGTTTTGCTCAGCCGGTCGAAAAGTTCCCCGCCGGAGTAGACACCGAGATCCGCGAATCTCGGCCCTACCCCTGAATTCCGAAGAGAAGAAAGGAGCTTTCTTTCTCTCTCGCTCCTCCGCCATTTTATTTTATTTTATTTTTTCTCTCAGTTTTTTTTTTTTCTTTTTCTTCCCTTCTTTCCGGCTCCCCAGGCACGAGAGAAAGCTTAGGATGGGAATAGAATCCGCGTTAGAGCTTCACTTCCGAACAAATAAAAAATCGAAAGAAAAAAAAAAAAAATCTTCTCGAGTTTCTTCCGCTGACTCGCTCGCTCGTCCTCGATTGAATTTTAATGGCGCGCGCCGCGCTTGTCCGACGGCGCTCGGTGTGATCGGGGGTGGGTAAGGGGTGGGGGTGGGAAGGTGGAGTATTCCCATTCCGATTAAAATCGGCCGAACAGAGGCGACGGCCGGGTCGTTAAAGACCCCCGCGAAGAATTGAGTGAATCGAATTATCAATCAATCGAGAAAACTCACCTCGAGAACTCGAGCGGGTCGCGTGGATTCTCCCTCTGTGAAAGTTGAGAGCAAAAAAAACAAAGGAGACTTTCCGTGTGTACCGACGAAACGAGCTTCCTCGGGCCTCGGGGCTCGCGCGACGTGACGAATCTCGATCTTAAGACCCGCGTTTATCAGTTATGAAAACAAAGTTACGAACTCTGTGTTTTCAGTAGAGAACCTGTTTTTTTTTTTTCGTCGAAGATGGTTAACGAAGATGAATCTGGATCGTCGAATATTTTTACGTGCTCGTTGATGCATGGAAAATAAAGAATATAAATAAATGAAAAATATTGATCAGCAATTCTCGAGCACCGAAACGAAAACTCGATAATTGACATAAACCGCTTCCGTCGTTTCAACTCTGCATCAGATTTGTGCAATTCCACGCCAAACGCGAACAGACGCAGAGAAATGTGCGAGTGTCGTTCGTCCTCTAAAAGTTATATGGGACATTAAAAATGAAACACGGAGTTAAAAGCTGAAATGACGAAACTTGTTTTTGACAGTTTTCGAATTAACATTTTTTTTTTCGCGTTGCGTCAAACGCAACGACTCTTGTGCATTCGGACTCAGGGATAAGAAAGCGAGAAGCACCAAGAACGAATCGCTTGAGTTTCAGGCCGACTTTACGGCTACATTACCTTATATTACTTTCGCGCGACAGGGAAGCGAAGGAACACCTGATGCGTTTAAATAAATTGCTTTGGAACGGAAGAAGGGGTGGAAGTGATGGGGTGGGGGTGGTTAAAAGAGCAGCAGCCGCTTGCAGCGGAATAGGGGAAAGAGTGGATGCACATGAGCAGTATATTTCACCGGGAACTGAGCCAATCGCGCGAGCAAAAATTATTTTTCACGGACGGTTAAACGTATGGTTAAGAGTGCGATGAAATTCCGCGGTGTCACCGATTTATTTCGTCGCTCGCACGCGGACAGCGCGTAAAACTCCCGGCGAGGCCGAATAGTTTCGGCAATTTCCGCGACACGACTATTCATTTTTTTTCTGTTTTTTTTTTAGAGAGGTTGCGAAATGAAAAAGAAAATCACGGTACAGTTTGCACTGTCGCAGATTAATGGATCCATTTTTTTTTATCTAATTCTTTCTAATTGACTACATTGAAATAAATATATTTGTTATATAAGTGTTTTATTTGGGAGGAACTGAATTTGTTTATTTTCAGTTTTTGACAAATTTGTTGATAATTCGTGAATGAATTTTACTGAAACGAAGATGATGGATAAACGAAGGTGTTTTTTTTTGTGGTTAAAGGACATCGACTACGATGGATTTCGCAAGTTTCTCGACACGTATCTCGACGTCAAGACGCCCGACGAACTTTCCCGTCATCTTTTTCTATCGTTCATCAAGAAGGGAACCCGCGGCATCGACGGCAAAGCTTTCAAGGTGAGACCCAACGGCGATACAATCGAAACGAACTTAAGTGTCTCTCGATAAATCAAGGAAAGACCGAGCGGAAAAAAATATCAATGATTCTCACGTTGTACGAAAAATAGTTGTTGAAATCATCTTCGTGGCCTGAAGATGAGAATTCGTTTTTTCTCAGCCAAACGCGCGGTCTTTCCTTCGCCCCTTCGCTCCAGCACGTTTTTCGCACTTGACACTAAAATTTTCCCAAAAACAATTCACTATAATTCTTTGTACAAACAATATTCACTTTTTTGGTAGAAACAGTAATTTTTATTCACCTGTATATTCATCCCAACTGTGACATTTTTATCCGCCTTTATATTCACTTTGATAGTGCACAACCCTTTACTGAATATTTCGAGCACATGCAAATATTTAAAAAATTAAATAGCAAACACGACACACGGATGAAAATTGCCTTTTTTCGAGATGTGTCCTGCTAGGAGCGAAGAGGTCGACCGACGGGTCTCGAGTCTTGCGAGACTCGTCGCGTCGCGTGTAAAATTTACAAAAACTTTCGATTCAAACCGACAGGTGTTCCCGGCAGGATAATCATCGCTCCTATTTTTGTTTTTCAAACGTTTATGTCACAGAAAAAGCTTTCTCTGCAGGAAATGGCGGCTCTGTCGTCGACAGCGGCGTGCGCGCCGATTACGTCGCACACGACGTCTAGCAGCAATGTCAACAGCACTGGGCTGCCCGGTGTCTCGACGGAGAGTCACAGCGGCGGCGGCGGTTCCTCGCTCGCCGATAAGATTCACGGTCTAACGGAAAAGATCCAGGCTCTGGGCCACCACAGAACCGACAGCGAGGCCTCGGCGAGGGCGAGAACCGGTAAGAATTGCAAAATCGGTTCGGTGTCGGTTCTGTAATTGTAAACAGCGACGGAAAAAATTTTGAAAAAAAAAAAAAAAAAAAAAAAACAAAATTAAAATGCACGAAGGCTAGGACGAGATATTAACAGTTGCACGTTTTTCTAGTTGCTATAAATATCGTTAGTGCGTCATTGTCACAAGTGGAAATTACGAATAATCGAATTATCGAAAGCGAGCGATCGAGATTAGAGAATCGATGATTGAAACTGTGGCTTCAACGTGTCTGTACACTTTTAGTGAGGAATGGGCACCGTTTAAATTTAAAAAACATTAAAAAAATGTACAACCTTTTTTTTTTACTAGTTTGCTGTAAAAAAATAACACTTTTATTTCCGCGTACGAATGATCGCAATAAGAAAAAAAAAAAAAGCACGTGCACTGCGAATAAAGTTATTCGTCACTCAGGGCAGAGTCCGAAGTCTCGTTCGACCTTTAAGTGTGCCGACAGGTTAATCGCAGTCGGGATTCGAGTATCTCTTTTCGTCTCTCAAAAAAAAAAAAAATGTATTTACCCCGCGAAAGGAAGTGCGCATATCGACTTCAGAACGCGTTCGGTCATCGTCCCGCGCGGACTGCGAAATTCGCGAGGGGAAAAAGTCGGCTGCACACTCGCGAATTCGCGATATCGCGAAGAAACGAGAGACGCGAGAGCGAATAAAGGACGAGGAAAAATAGGACAGTAGCTCGGTGTGCGGGGCACATATCACGGGGAATGCAATATCGACTTCGCGTTACGGTGCGAGCGGCGAACGTCTTTTCATCGCTCGCCCGAGCCATCTCACGATCCCCCCACCACCCCCCTCGCCCCCCGAAGAATCTTCGATTCATTAATCTTTCAAAACCTCTATCACCGAACCCACCTCCGCCATCTCCCCCCAAACCCTTCAACCCTCTCGCCCCTCGCCCCTCGTCCTCTTTGTCCTTTTCTACTTCGTCCATTTCTCGTTCCTTCCGGCCGACACACACACACACAAACACAAATACACGACACACATGCGCGCGCTCCACACACGCACACACACAAAAACCCGTCGTGCTTTTCGCAGGCAGCGTGCATCCGATGCTGACTGTCGCCCACACGTCCTACAGTTGTCACGACGTACTCGAGAAGAAGAGCACCGACAGCAGCCCGAGTCACAGTCAGATGTCACGTAACTCGTCGAGAAAGTCCAACAACTCGTTGCTCGTCAACAACGGAAAGCTCGAAGGTGATAATAAAGTCATTCGGTTTAGCATGGACTATTCAGATCTCGCTGAAGGAGAAAATTCGCATTCAGAGCAATCGCGGCGATCGCGACGATTGGGTCGCGGAAAAAAATGACTGGAACTTGTTTTCATTACGGATCCAGTGTAGAGGTTACATTGAAGATGGATGAAATATGCTGAAACATGATTTAAGAAAAAGAAAAATAGGAGCTACGTGCGTAAAGATTGAGAAAGAAGATGCAAGGACGGAATTTATCGAAATAATGTAATTTGATGTCAATCTGTGCGCAAAGTGCGATTTCGCACACGCTTCGCTTCGCGCACTGGTAGCATAAAATTTTGTTCGAAACTCGTGCGAGGAACTTTTCCTAAACTCGTGTGATCGCAGCATTGCTGCAAACTCGCGCTCGTTTCGAAAAAGTTTCATCGCACTTGTATCGAAAGTTACTGTATTGATTCGACTAAATCAATTATTCGATCGTATTTCATTTGAAAAAATAAAATACCAAAGATATTTTTACAGTCACACAAACCAATCGATTAGTCGCAACCATTAAAAGTTACTCGCTGTAACAGCAAAAAAAAGCAGTCGATACAAGAACTGCGATTTCTCTGAGTGCAGTTGTCTCCCATTCTCGTTCTTTTCCGGTCTCCCCGTCCGCCACACGAGAAAACGAAAGAACGAAAGAAAAAAAATAATGGCAGAGGGAAATCATTATTCTCGCGAGAGTGAAATACAATTGATTGCATCTTATCGCTTCCTCCCTTCTGTGTGGCCCTTTTTTGAGTTACTTTTTGCTTATGTGTAGAACAAAAAAGGGAATAGGGGAGAGGGGGATAAAATCAAAAGACAAAAGCCTGAGTCATCCCGTATTCGCAAATTGGAGGTTGCCGGTGTTTTTTTGCTCGTCCACCCGACTTGTGCATCATGTTGGGGGGATCAATGACGCCGATGTGGAGATCAAGAAATTACGGTGGCCGAGAGGGAGCGAAGCGAGCGCGTGGAAGCGAGACGGAGATATCGCGAAAAAACGCGATCGCCATCGGGGAAGGCTCGGAAATCGATGCCGCGCGAGCGAGAAACGAGCAAAAAGCAAACTCACTCGGGGTGGCGGACGTCGCGGTGCTCTCGTCCCTTCCCTGAGCCAGATGGACAGCCAGGGCGTGAGAGAGAGACTCGCCGGAAGTGCTCCCCTCTCTGTTTCCCCTCTCTCCTCCTTTTTCCTGTTTTATTTTCTCGAGCTTTACCGACGAGCTTCGCCGGCTTCTCCTCTGTATTCGAGGCTCGTCCTCCTCGTGCGCTTTCTCATTTCTTCTTTCGTTTTCATATTTTATTTCGCATCACACTTCGTGTCCATCGATGACTCTGTTGTGGTCTTCCTTCGAAGAAAAAAAATCTTAATGGGTCGTCTATCACCGTTGCTTCGGAACGGACGAAATTCGACATATCCATGAGTTTTCCGGAAGCGAATATTTCGTGGGTTTCCCACCGTCGGTCGAAATAAAAATTGCTGCTCGAAGAGTTCGGTCAGTTTCTCGGTAAAAGCCTATTTTCTTTTTTTTTTTTGAATCTGTATTTAGATAGAAATCAGATTCTCGCACCGGTTCGTCCATTTTACAGTCTTCTCGATTCACTCCAGGTCTTCCTGAGTGTGAAATCTGCCCGACAGATGTTTTCTCGGTAAAAACATTATTTTCACAGGATTCAGTCGCTCCGGAGATAAAATTCCAGTTGTTCGGACGAACCCTTGAATTTTATTCTCTCTCCCTTTTTTTTCCAGCACTCCGGCAGCTTCGTCGAGAGGTGGGAAAACTTTGTCCCGAGTGCCGAGCTTATTTTTCCTGTTTCTCCGCTTTTTCGCCTTCTTCCATCCGCCAATCGCGGTTTCGCGCTTTCGTCTGCTTTTCGCTTTTTTCGCAAATCGCACTTTTAGCTGTATTTAATCTTTATCGAAGCTCCGCGAGAGTTTTTGGCTCGTCGCTTGCAGATTCTGCTCCGGCCGGATACGGTCTGAGCCCTCGAGAGAAAAAGAAGCCTTTTCCGAACTTTCGCCGTTGGCCGTTTCCTCGGCGTTTGCTTGCCGCTTCCATCGGTCCGCGCTCTACGCGCTATGCCTTATTAGGCTCCGGCTAACCCACCATCCATCAACGGTTTCGCGCTGTAGCGTGACACAGCCCTCGCGCGAAACTCCATCAATCCTCGCGAGTCGGGAGAGATAGAGAGAGCAAACTACTTAGTAACCCACCCCCCACCTCCACGCCTCTGGCTCCACCCTCTCCTCGTTTCCCCCTGGACCGATGAAACGAATTTACCGTCCGGATGTGCCAGTATTTCCTGATACCACGAGTCACCACCGTCGTCGTTGTCGTCGTCGTCGTCGACGAAACGAAGTTGGGGCGGCGATCGACGAACGCGATCGCCGCCCCCAACGCCGTTTCGACGTTTGCCAAGCGTTTTATCGAATCAGTCAGCCAAAAGTAATCCGACACTCGTTTTGTTTGCGCGTTACGTCACTCCGCCCTATACATCATTCTTCTCTCCTCTCGACTCTTTCGAGATCATCTGCGCGTAGCTATCGCACCGCAAAACAGCAAGAACAACGCAAGAACGAGCAAAACGTCCGGGTAATTTATTTCGTTTTGTTTCGTCTGCAGATTCTTAGCACCGAGGCTGCGGTGACGTCGCCAGAAAATACGATCACACGTTTCTCGACTGTAGTGAATTACGTCTCCCTCTTCTTTCGAGGGTCGTCGTTTTCTTTTTATTCTGGCAACGACTGCTCGAGGAGAGAAACTGCTAATTACGATCTCGGCAACGTCACCCTGACGTTCTTAGCAGGGTGACAATTTTTACAACCCTCGGATTTACGGATCCGTCGCAGACGGAATAAAAGCTTCGTGAATCGCGGAGTAATAAAGCGAGGAAGCCGAAGGTGCATCAGGGTGAGGCTGGAGCTGGAGGAATCGACAGATAAGTGGTCGTGATATCCACGTTTGCTTTTGCCCCCCATCCCACGACCCACCCCCAACCCCGACGGTTATCCCGAGGGCGATAAAATTTTATTTTCGTTCCTCGGGTGTCGACAATGAAGCGAGAGAGGAATGCGAGGCAAAGGGGCAGGAGAGAAAAGAAAGATGAGGAAGAAGAAGATGAAGAGGTGGAGAGTCCGTCGGTCTTGCGCGCTTGATGTGCTGGGAAACGAAGAAGCGCTCGAACCAAAGGGATTGAGAGTAGTTTTCCCATTTCTCTTCCCTCGTCGCGCGCCTCGTTCCGCTTCTTCCGACTGACACATCGGTCGACGGCTGAGTCTGACGGATGCTATTACGCTCCAGTCATAAAGGGTCCATTCTCGTTGGTCCGCGGCCAGTGAGAGAGTACCAGGAATGACAGAGTGCGAAGAAAAAAAAGGAAGGGAGGGAGGGGGAAGGGAAGAGGAATCCTGTCTACCGACCAGAGCAATGGACAGGCTTGAATAGATCTGTCCACTGGACCAGAACTCGCTTGTGCTATATCGTCACTACTAAAGCGAGAGCAATACGGGTCCACCCAGCGAAAATTCTATATTCCTCGCTGCATTACAACTCGACCTTCATAAAGTCCGATATTGCACGGAGAAAAATTAGTAGTAGAGCCAATAATTGGTCAGACCTATGAAAATATTGATAGCAGTAACCAACGATTGGTAATCACAAATATTAATTTTCCTCTGTTTTGTGACAATAGAAATGGCCCTCATTGGCCTTAATTGACGAGGATTAGTGGAGAAGTGGCAATATTCAAAACTTATAGGCATGTTGTAATCTTGTCTCGTTCCAGCTAACCTTATTCGTCGTCATAACCTGAGGCTTCCTCTTTGCCCTTTTCAAATCCCGTTTGTCTTATTCCAGAAGCCATTTTCACAACCGAACGATAACATCAACTTCCAAACGTCGCTCACGTGTCTGTCGCGAGATGAAGAGCGACCTGCGTGATCCCCCATCATCTTCATTTTTTTGCCATGCTCCCCTGGTGCGTCGTGTACCAAAGCAAACACAATCGAGATAACTCCGGGCAATGTGGACGTCTTCGAGTGTATATTGGAAGGGGAGGAAAACGTCAGGGGTGACGAAAGTGCACTTTTCTTTTCGTCCCGGAGGACAGAAGGAGCGGAAGACGGAAAAAAGACGAGGGCCACAGTCGTACCAGTCCGCTTGTTCTGTCTCCAACGACGTCATATTTCCCGACGTATGGCACGAAATGGCTCATAAAAATGTCCCCCATGCTTCTTCGACTTCGTCCTACCGTCTCGCTCACCCTCTTCCCTTATTTTTCCTCCGCGTCTCGGGTATCCGGATCTTCATCCCCCCTCCCCCCCCTCTGGATGGATCACGTCGACAGCTGCGCCGAAAGACTGGACGTCGGAGCACCAGACGTATTTCCATACGTCGGATGAACTGCAAAATAAAAAAATTAAATAATAAAAAAATAAAAAATCTACCCTCGAAGGTCCGCAATCGCGTTTGATGTAGATTCAACCTTTGCTATGCCGAATCCCGAGATTCTGATTCACTATAAAATCATTCGACTGTCTACGCATATTCGAAGGTGCGGGGAAATAAAAATAAAAAATCCACAACCAAAGTTCCGCAAACGCGTTTGAAATAGATCCAACCTTCGGTGCCGAATCTCGTTTGGCGAGGACTGCGAGATGCAATTCGCGGAAACTGTGCAGTCGCCGGCGACTTAATTAGTAAGCACGGAGAACGCCGGAAGGAAATTCCAAGGACGTCGGCATTTGCCGAGATCGCGACGCATCCCCGGTCACACCGGGCACGTGTCTTGACTCTCCGCTTGCCGACGATGCAAGGTGAAAGGGACGTTCCTCCTCGAGCTCAAGCGGGAGAGGCTCAAGCCCGGAGAGCCGAACTTCTCGTCGGTGCGACGGAAGCATCCGGGTGCCTGCGGATCCGGAGGAGGTCGACTCCTCCGATTCGGTAGCAGCGTCTTGCGACTTCGCCTCGCCTCGGCGCGTGGACCAAGTTTCCGACGTCTGGGAATATTTATGTCTGCGCGTCGGGACGTTTACGTTTATCGCTCGCGCATTAAACGAATTTGGAGTCGCAGCGGCTGCGGCGGTAATAGAGACGACGCGCTAGACCGAAACGCGCTAGACGCGAGATAAAGGTCACGCCCCCCTAACCAACCGGGACCCTTGGCTGTATATATCGTATACATAGATATAAACGATACATACGTTTTATGTTTAACCCTGCGTAGCTGTATATATTGCATATATAAATATTTTCGGCGAGGTGGCCGGAAACTGGTCGCCTTATGATGTTACTGGCAACGTCACCTCGCGTCAGACGAACTCGAGACGGTGACGACACGCGGCAAAGCCGGACGAGAAACTTTCCCTGCTTCCTCCGGCGTTTTCCGCGGCAAATCTTCGACAGTCTGATCCCGGTGATTCGCAGACAGGTTGTTTACCGCGGCCGGAAGCAAAATCGAACCCGGAGGCTTTTCGGAGGGTTAAAAAATGAAAGCGAGACGCTTCGACGCTTGACCTTTGCGTCTGCGGTGAAATTTACTTCCGCACGTTCGTCAAATCGCTCGGTCGGAGGCGATTACGCGGACGAGCCGCGTCTGTAAAACTCATCAGAATTTCGTTCGGGAGCCTCGAAATCGTGTCTGACTTCATCTCGATCCCGCGATCGATCGGTAACAGCGAACATACGAAGATGCCAGACTCGCGTAGCACGTGCTACGCTCTCGCTCCCTGAAAATAGCAGCGTCTCGCACGCCACTCGGTGTCATCTCGCTTTCCCGTGACGTCACTGAGCGCGAGCCGCGAGCTGTGTCTCCGTCGCGGGTTCGCTCGTCGCCGTATCGTTCAGTTTATCCCTCGGCTTCGCGCCCAGAGATGCGAAGCGTGCTAGTGGCTCAGCATTCGCAGCAGCAGCAGCAGCAGCAGCAGCAGCAGCAGCAGCAGCATCAGCATCAGCGGCAGCAGCAGCAACAGCAGCAGCAGCAGTAGCAACAGCTATATCGCCTCTGCGTTTCACGCACTGCAACCTACAACCGCCACTTTCCACGCTCGGTACCGACGGCCCCGGACGTTTCGTCAGTAGTTACTCGTCTCCCGCACGCGAAGCAACAAGTGTCTCTCGCCTCCCGGTCCGCCCTGGCCCTGCGCTAACCGTGCCACCACGTCGAACATCGCTCGATGGCTCGCGAGCCGTCCGATCCTCCGCGCTCGGACACTTCCGGAATTTCTTCGAACGGAAGAAAATCAAGAGTCCCGCGGTCTTCATGAGCTACCCGAGCATTTAGTCATTTTTGTTGTTGTTGTTTTCGAGCCCGAATCGCGTTACTCAAAGTGGTGCAACGCGTCGATCGCGGGGGCGTTTGATGCTGTCGAACTCGGCCGCGACGAGATCGTCGCTGAATATCGTGAAGAGACGGCGCAAGATCGTTCGATCCGTCGTATTTTCGCGGCTCAGGCCAAGTCGAGGCGAAAATGGTGAAGGGCAATCTTTTCTACCTTCGCGACGTGCCGGGTGTCAGGCTGAAGGAAGGTTAGTGGAAACAACCGGAAGCACCTCGAACCCATCACGATATTCTCGAGTGCGGACGCAGAATCATAACTGTTCTATAAAAAAAAAAAAAAAAAAAAAAAAAATCAGACAACTGGGATGGAAAAAAGCAATCGATAGGTATATCGAGCAATTGGTCTGCCTCTCGGCCAAAAGTAATTTATTTATAGACGTGCGACGATTTATCCGCCACACGCGAAACCCACGAATCATCTTCGTCGGATTCGCTGATCGGAGATTATCAGTCTTCTGTCATTTTTCGAAGGTTTTGCGTTACGTAACGATTTTTTTTTGCAAAGAATGATATTTTTTTCTTTTTTTTTCCCTGCACGCGTTTTGCATATTTTCGTATTTACATGTCGATGTGTGCGCATGTGGGAATGGGTCGTGCGTGTCTGTGTGTATTAAAAACGATGTTTGATTTGATTTTTCGTTTATATCGAAAGCGCGCGTCATTCGCTTTCGTGGAAAAACACACATATTGGTGTGTTTGTGTGTGTGTGTGTGTGTGTTTTCCTCGCGTACGCGCGGAGTCCGCGGCGTCGGGAGAGGAGGCGAAACGGCGCGGCAGCCGCGAGACAGACGCGGCCGAGGGGCGCGCGGAGCTTACGGAAATTTATTTTGAGAACTCGAGCGCGAGTTTTCGAGACGAGAGTCGAGCCGCGCGCGGGTTCAACGGGTCCGCCGCGCTTCGGATCTTCCGCGTCGACGCTCTTCGGCCGCTACTGACTCTCGTTCGACTTGCCGAATCCTTCGCGCTGCTTTGCACGAAAAATAATTAATCAGTGTCGGTCAATAACTAATCAATCGACTTACTCGCCGACCTCCCAGTCAAATTTTCTGCGCACATTTTTGGGTTCCTCGAGAATTCGCATTTTTTTTTTACGATAACATAGGACTTGGCATTTTTTTCTTGCAAGAGAAATTGTTTTTTTTTTGGTCCCAGTCGTTTAAATGAGACGAAGAGACGATGGAGGTAAAAACTGAATTTTTATTGTTTGGTTCGACAACTTATGTTTTTATTGAAAAATTCATTGTAAACCCAGTTGTCACACGTTTAGTGTCTTAGAATTTTGTTGACATGGAAAAAAACGTAGGATTGTGGCATGGTTACAAATATTTGACATATCAGTTTCAATTTATTATAGCAATTCGTTGAATTCATTTAATTGCCTTTCGATTCGTATATAGAGTACTCAGCTGTTCGTGGTGTTGCCAGATATCATTTTTTTTTTTTTTCAAAGAATGCCATGTGGACACCGGTGAGCTCACGAACCCTCGGAACACGTCTATGTAAAAAAAAATATGTATTCTCATTGAAATTTGTTTGCACAAAAAAGTACTGAATGTATAATCGACTGCAGGCGTAATTTTCTCGGTGCTTCGAGCAGTCATATCGCCCTTTTTGTTCCTCCCGAAGCAACAGGTACGGACAAATAATTTCGAAACTTCGTCCCTCGCCAGCAGCTCCGAGAAAATAATTACAGCAAAAATTCGTTTCGATCGTTTTGAGAAAAAAAAACCCCTGGTCACCGTGTGCGTCAGAATTCGTTATTAAAAATTCTCAGCAAGGGTCGACGTTGCTTTTTCAGAGATGAGACATCTCGTGCGAAAGCAGAGCACCATAGACGTGCACTCGGTCAAAGTCAGCCTGAAGGATATCGTCTGTTACCTATCGCTTCTCGAGGCTGGCAGACCGGAAGATAAGTTGGAGTGTAAGTACAACAGCTTTGAAAAATCTCACGTACACTCTTTGACTAAACCCATCATCTATTACCGTCGACATAACTGAAAACAATTTCGCATCTCAAAAAAAAATTACATCTTATTCTTCAATTCTACAACATCATAATACAATTTTTGTCTAAAAAACGTTGTATTTCATGAAATTCTTAAGACCAACATTTTTTATATTTCACTTAAAAAATCCATGACGTGAACGCGTTACGCATGACAATTTTACAGGTTTTCGCGGATGCATTACAAGCGCACGTGTATAACATTTGTCTTGCTATCATTTCAGTCATGTTCCGGCTGTACGACACAGATGGCAACGGAGTCCTCGACACGAACGTGAGTGTCATATAACATCGAATGCACCGCAAAGCTCCCGCGGCAATAATAATACAGTAAAACCCGCGGAGCCTTCACCCCCCCCCCCCCCCTCCTCCCTTCTAGCGGCGGTGAATTTACTTTTAGAATTCAGAAATTTTACATCGCTCGACCCGAGGGACCGGTGCATCCGACGTGCCGGGCCGCAGCGAGTTTCTCGCGGCGCGACCTGTCTCTATTTTTCTCTGCAAATTTACGACCGCGAAAGATTCATTCCGAGCGCCACAAACCGAGCGCTCCACCTCTTCGTGTATTCGTGCGCGCGAAGACCGAATTTTGCGGTGGAACGAGACGCGCGTGGAATTCGCGTTACAAGCGCGGGACGTAAATTCGCGCTCGGCGGGAAGAAGCTCAAGACGCGAGAGATCGCAGGCGGAGTCGGAGTCTCGAGCGATCAGTAGTTAAGGCGCGGGAGGAGTCATACGCGTCCGGCTGAGTGGTAAAAGTCCGCGGCTCGCGATGTAACGAGCGGGATCAGTCAGTTGATCCGGCGGTAACCCTGATCCCCTTTTCCTTCTGTTTTATCGGCTTTTTATCCTCTCGTTCAGCATCAATAGAGTCTGTAAATTACAACAAAAAAAAAGTACACGAGTAACAATTATTACATCTCAGTTAATTCTTTCTAAACTCACTGCCGCAACAACTTCAAGCGCAGACTGACGTCATGCGAACGAAAAATTGTACCGAATTGAAAAACGTCGTCAGCGTGGGTTTAAATGTTCATCGCAAAGTCCGCTCGTTACGTCCAGGTCGCGTAACCGCTCGAGTTCTGATCCGTAAACGTCAGCCGCACTGCAAACAACTCCGCGAACCGAGCGACGAGGGAAGAGGAGCGTCTCTTCGGGTTCGAGAAGAGCGTCGTCCGACAAACCCGGAACACTTTGCCATGACGTGGACGTTGCGAACATTGCGAACGTTGGAAACATCGCGAACGAACGTAAATGCGCAAGACGCTTATGGAGATGAGCGACGAGTTAGCGAAACCAGGAGACGAGAATATTCCCCCCCACCTCTGTCCCCTGTAGCATTTCGTCGAGGGGGGCGGAGGGAACGGGGAATATTCTGCTTACTCGCCGGGATCGACGTTATAAAAGTCGTCCGTGGAATCGCCCAGCAGGAGAAGCGGCAGACAGCGAGCGAGCGAGGGCAGAACGCGTTCATGGGGCAGAACGAAATGTTCTTCCCCAGAAGAGCTCGGTTTTATATGCCGACTCGCGAGCTGCTGCTGCCGCTGCTGCTGCCGAGCTCAGCACTAGAGACTGAACACAAAAAAAACGCTGGCAGTATTCTTCGAGCTTTACGAGACAAATTAGAAGCACGTTTTTATTGCCCCAACAGTAAAATCAACCGTCAAGCGTGCACGGTGTCATATCTCACGCGGGATCGTTCGCTGTCACTGAAACACGTGGCTTCCCTCCTCGACGCTCCGCGTTCTAATGCGCTTTTCTCCTTTTTCCCGCCACTCTCGCCTTAATGCCCTGAATTCCTCTTTCCAGAAATGGACGGCCCCTTAACAGTTATTTTTTACGCTCTCGGGCGGTTTTTCAACGACGATAGTTTGATGAATAATTGTACTCTCGGGTGTTAAAATATAATTCAATCGTAGGTCGAATCTCGACCAAAAGAAATATCGTTTATGTGTCACTTTTGATTGACGCCGCCGGTGTTGTTTCAGGAAATGGACTGCATCGTTAATCAAATGATGAACGTTGCCGAGTATCTCGGTTGGGACGTCTCGGAATTGAAACCGGTGAGTAGTGACATGTTTTTGCGATTTTCCTCGAGCTTTGAATGCAGTGGTAAATATTCTGCATGAACACAAAACTGAAAAAAAAAAATGTAACACTGTCTTGCAAATATCTGCAACTTCCTCGGCCTGGAACAATCCGTGAAACGCATCTTAACGCTGTTGTTTATCACTTTCGGTGCTTTGCACTGTCATTCACTGCAATCGCACTCAGATTTCGGAACAAAACGAATTACAAAAATTCAACACCGATGACTGCGAGTGTCTCCAACTTTCTCATCCTGGAATAATCCGTGAAGCACATTTTGTCGCTGGTGTTTACCACTTTCGGTGCTTTGTATTGTCATTCCGTGTAATTGTGCGAATCGTGCTTTCTCGGATCGTGGGTGGGGGGAAAATGAATTGCTCTTGGCAACACGTCGAGCATCGCTGTATCACTTCTCGGGCTAAGAGCATATCTGTATACATGTGTGTATGTGTATGTGTGTCTACATATATCTATATACACGAGAGTGTGTACACGAATGTGTGTGCCTAGAGTCTACGTGTACCGGTGAATTTACAATGCCGCACGTAACGTAGCGTTCTCACGGGACAAGCTTATGCTTTGTGTGTTGCCGCTGTGTGCAATAGTCGTGCCAAAATAAACTGCACGTGTTTGCCCAAAGCTGATTAAACGAATGAGTAATTAGAACGTCGTGGGCCCCGACTCAGTTGGTCGTGAAGTCTCGTTAGAATCGATTCGTCTCAGTGCAGTGAAAGGATATTTAATATACGACCAAAACTTGTGACGAAGTGAATTAAACTTACCTTCTTTTTTTTAATAAGACATTGCTGGTACAAAGAAATGGTAATGATTCATTTAGAACGAATAAAAATAAGTCTTAAAAAAGGGTAGCAAACTATTTAGTGCAGAGAATCGGACGTTTTGATTTTATATCAAGTCAGATATGAAGGTATCTATCATTCTTTATTTTATCTAATGTAATTTTGTAATCCCTTAAAAATTCTCTAAACTGTAACTTCGCAATTCACGATTTTAGTCCTTCCACTGTTCTCGCCCCTCAAATAACATACAGTTGCCGCCAATATCGATTGAGTATTCCGATAACCGATCCGCAAAGAAATCACTGTTTATCCCTCACGAGTGACACAAACACACACACACAGACAATCGTCGCAAATACATATCTCCGATTATTCCCGCAGATCCTCAAAGACATGATGATAGAAATCGATTACGACGCGGACGGAACGGTATCCTTGGAGGAATGGAAGCGCGGCGGCCTGACGACGATACCGCTTCTCGTGCTTCTCGGTCTCGACTCCCACGTCAAGGAGGACGGGAATCATCTCTGGCGGCTGAAGCACTTCAGCAAACCGGCGTACTGCAATCTCTGCCTCAACATGCTGGTCGGTCTCGGCAAGAAGGGTCTCTGCTGCGTCTGTAAGTGATCCACACGCCCCCGTCGACGATACCGTCTTCGTCGTCGCGAGATTCGCGAATACAAAGTTCTCGAGTTTCCTCTCTGCACTTTGTACCGCTCGTGCCCCCATTTCGTTCGACAAATTGGATATCGATATATACATTTGTTTCTTTTGCTCTTTCTCCTCGGCAGTCTGCAAGTACACCGTGCACGAGAGATGCGTCCAGCGGGCGCCGGCCTCGTGCATAGCAACGTACGTGAAGAGCAAGAAGACGTCGCAGAACATGGCTCATCACTGGGTCGAGGGCAACTGTCACGGCAAGTGCTCCAAGTGCAAAAAAACCATCAAAAGCTACAATGGCATCACCGGACTTCACTGTCGATGGTGCCAATTGACGGTGAGACATCCACTTGAAATTCATATAAAATAAACACTTTACATAAAAAGAAATGAACGAAACAAAAAATGAATAAAAATTAGTTCTTCAAAGCCAGTGTTCGTTTTATATCTATTTTATCTTGCAGCTGCACAACAGGTGCGTGTCACAAGTGCGAGCCGAGTGCACCCTGGGCGACAACGCGATACACATTCTGCCGCCCAACGCGATCTGTCCGGTGGTCCTGGACAGACAGAGATCCTTGTCAAGGGACAGCAAGAGGGGCAGCAAACACGGTCAGGACACGTCTTCCATCGGTTCGGTAAGCAACGCGCTGTGCATTGAAAATGAACCGTCACGAGTTCCGGCGAGGAGAGGTCCGAGGTCTCCAGCGAAAAGAAAAAAAATGATATCCGAAGATGTTTTATCGATTGAGAAAATATATTTCGCAGATCGTTTATGAGTGACTCTGCAGGTCACAAAAAAAATCGAATATTACAAATCATTTTGAGAGAATTTCATAATTAGAATTTCTAGTAAAAGGCCGTCAGAGATATTTTCCAAAAACTTGAGATCCAAGGAAATGAACTATCATGTGTGTAAATTCGGGAAAGTTCGGATTTACGGACAAATCGAGTGCCACTCGCGAACCTCTCGAGTCTATTTCGCGACCGATGCGATCTCTGGATTTTCTCCAAACTCCGAAACCCGTTGACTTCGCCGTCGTAGACGATTGGAATGTCCGATAGTGCCGAAGTGTCCGATCGCCGGGGATGATTGTTAATTTCCGTTTGGCAGGGTGCCTTTCTCACTTCGGGCAGCTCGTCGAACCAGCAGCCCGCAATGTCCTTCCAGATAACGCCGCTCTCGGGCTCGACGCCGCTGCTCGTGTTCATAAATCCGAAATCAGGCGGACGACAGGGCGAGCGGATGTTGCGAAAATTTCAGTACATACTCAATCCGCGCCAGGTGCACAATCTCGCCACCGGCGGACCGATGCAGGGTCTGCAGATGTTCAAGGACGTCGAGAGCTTCAAGGTCATATGCTGCGGTGGCGACGGCACCGTCGGTTGGGTCCTGGAGACCATGGGTCAGTTTTTTATTCATTTAATTTTATGCAAATCGTATCAAATAATAATAACAACAATAATAAAATCCATAGACTTGAAGGAATAATCGGATCATTCTGAATGTCAGTTCCCAATTTCTGAGTCGTGACCATTTTTTCATAATTAAATAAAATAACCACGTGGGTTAAAAATTGACAGCTGTCACTTTGTAATTACTAATACTAAATTTATTTTCTGAATATATTTACGGTAATTGTGGGAGGAATTGTGAAAAGGACTGTTAATATACATTTTTTGTATTTACGATATAGTTCGCGCAGTACGTCGAAAAAATAAAGTAAAAAATTGGCACGCCAGGCACGTCTAGACGGTCGGGAAAAGCCAGCTGCAAAACCGACCCCGATAGAAGCCGAAAGGTTTGAAGCTGACAAATAGGCTCTATTTGTGTTTAGACCGAGTTCAGTTCGAGCACCAGCCCGCCGTAGGCGTAATTCCGCTGGGCACGGGAAACGACCTGGCGAGGTGTTTACGATGGGGCGGCGGTTACGAGGGCGAAGCCATACACAAAGTTCTCAAAGCAAGTTGAACGAATGTTGTTGACAAACCCACGCACAATGCGAATGAGTAACGAGCCGGATTTTCCCAGTCAGTGACCGGCTGTACCGGCGATTGACCGCTGCGCTGCGGCGTTTTCATTTTGTCACGATCGAAGCGCTTACACAAAACATTTTTGTCTTACTCGAATACAAAAAAAAACAATTTAACACTTGAAACCTCTTAAATAATATTCTAGTTACTTATAAAAAAAGATTGTAATTATTTGTTATCGTTGGCTAAATTTTATTTCGATTTTACTGCAATTGAGAAAAAGAAAGAAACAAAATTTAATGGTTAGAAAATAACCAAAATAATATTGCAGTGTATTCCACAAAAATAGTTCGATCACTTGGCTCAAACTAGCCGGTCAGTGACTGGGTCATCCGCGTTACCGAATGACGAACTTGGTCGACTAAACGAATGAAACTTTGTGCGCAGAAAATTGAGAAAGCGACGCCAGTGATGATGGACCGATGGCACATCGAAGTGACGGACCAGAAGGAGGAGAGAAAACCCAATCAGGACAGCATCCCGTACAATATAATAAACAACTACTTTTCCGTCGGCGTGGACGCCGCTATATGCAACAAATTTCATCTCGAGCGCGAGAAAAATCCCGAGAAATTCACCAGTCGGATGAAGAATAAATTGTGGTACTTCGAGTTCGCGACGTCCGAGCAATTCGCCGCGAGTTGCAAGAACCTTCACGAGAATATCGAGATTATCGTAAGTGTGATATTTTTTCTTCATTCAACGGATGTTTAGTTAGGCGTATGAGAAATCATATTTTTTCAAGTTAAAAAAATGAGGTCGCTGTAGAAAAATGTTTTTTTTTGTACAAAGTGGAAAAATGTCAATTCATCCTTTATTCGACAGTGCGACGGCACTCCACTGGACTTGGCCCACGGTCCGTCCCTTCAGGGCGTCGCCCTGCTGAACATTCCGTTCACCCACGGAGGCTCGAATCTCTGGGGCGAGCATCACACGCGTCACCGTCTCGGCAAGCGAAAGAAACGCCCGGACAAGGAACTCAGCACGAGCAGCTTCAATTCGGTCGACCTTACAGCAGCCATTCAAGGTCGGTCGAGATATTTAAAAAATTCTCTTCCCTTTTCATCGTTTTTTTTTCTCATTCTTTTTTTCAATTTCTGCCACTCGGTGCACAATCGGCTCGGTCTTTACGATTAATTTGACCTCCGTGTGAACCCAGTGCGAATGACTTTCTCCTCGTTGACCGATAAATGATTTGCAATAAAAATAAAGAAAACGATGCGCGAGCATTCCCCGAGCGATAAATACCGAACAGTCGAGTAATGACGAGTGCATCAGACACGGGGGAATTCTCTCCCACAGATATCGGCGACAACCTCATCGAGGTCATCGGCTTGGACAACTGTCTGCACATGGGTCAAGTGAAAACTGGTCTTCGCGAGTCCGGCCGACGGCTCGCTCAGTGCAGCAGCGTCACCATCACCACTACCAAGAGATTCCCAATGCAGATCGACGGCGAGCCCTGGATGCAGGGTCCATGCACGGTAAAAAATTGTTTTGTCGTGCGTTAATAATTTTGACACAATTCTGTACGATTTGCGAGTTCTAAGGACAGATTGAAATCATTTTTTTCGTAAATTTCGCTTCTTAAAAACATATTGATAAAAACGGTTGATTTATAATTTTTATAAATTTTTTTCAGATTCATATAACGCATAAAAACCAAGTGCCGATGCTAATGGCGCCACCGCCGGACAAAAGCCGGGGGTTCTTCCGCTTCCTAAAAAGATGAACTCGCTCGTCGCGCGAACGCGACACGAGAGAGGAACAACGGTGTCCGAGGATTTTCGAAGTGTACCAGAAACTTCGCGTTCCTCCAGTAGTTTTTTCTGTCTAGTCATAGCCGTCGTTTCTGTACTCAACTCACACACGAAGACAGGACAAAGCACACGCCTACAAGAAAAACACAAAATTATATACGTAATGCGGGAACGCGGACAAAGCAAAGCGTATTCATCGTCAAAGTCGTTGTCTTCGTTGTTGCATATCGCTGCAGAACTGAACGGCCCAATTTTCCACCTCGCGCTTAATTTACAATTATAAATGAAAAAAAAAACATCACGTGAAATTTTATAATTTCATTTTAGTTTCCACGACACTTCGGAAGACAAGTAAAAAAAATTGGGCCTTCCAGTTGACTATCCAATAATGTCAAAGGAATGAAAATCACGCCGCATTGTTCGTCTTAGAGCGCTCCAGTTGATAATATTTACCATTCGGTTGATTAATTAATTGATTCTCATTACTATTAATTAAAATTATAACTACGGTATAAAGGAAAGAAGAACCGCGAGCGGTTATTATACGCTTATTACGTCGCGTAGTAGATAACTTTCTGTACAGTATTTTCGAACTCGCTTAAATTTAGGACTTGTATAGTGGGTCAAGTGATATTTACCGATGGTTACGCTAGATTTATATGTAGCTGTCGATGTTAACACGGCCGACGCGGTTTGTCAAGTAAAAAGGGACCGTCGGAGTCGCCGGGTTAAATGTATAGTCTAGCATGTACATTCGGGGGGCTGCTACTGATGAAGGTTTTAACGATTGGAATTGGAGGCGAAACAGGAGGATTCCAAGTGGCTTCGAGATGAGACCAAAAAATCTGAGCCTCGGCCTTCCTTGGAGTTTAAAAATATAGTAATGAAAAATCGACATTTTTTTAAATATGCGAAATTAAGTGAATAGTTCTCTATATAGTGCTCGATTATTTTATTGTATTACGAAGATACCGTAGATATGACAGAATTTGTAGCGTATATTAAAGCGAAAGTGTCGATTTTTTTTTTAAATATCGTTAATACTTAGAGGAAGGCTATTTTTGTTCCCAACTTTGAGCTAGTTGAATCCCCTTGATTGGCGAAAAAATAGAGAACCCAATGTACCTCACACACCGCATTATCCACTTTCCTTTGGTTCACGATGTGTCAGGTGCCGCAGTAGCATTCTCCAATTGTTTCGCCTGTATTTTTAATAATTTTAAATCGTCATTTTATCGTCACAAGTCATTGTGTAAAGCTCTTCAGCTTAGTCTTTTAGTGAAACCCAAGATCACGTGTTATTTATTTATTTATTTGTCAGTCTCATTTGTTACTAGATTGATTAAGTATTTGAGCAATACAGCGCACCGCGAGCATATCAGCTGAAAGCGTCCATTTTTTCTTTTTTAATTCTTCAAGTAATATCAGCCGAATATGCAGTCCTTGAATATCCGTGCCAATCCGTAACAGTGAAGTTCGCATATCGCGAATACATTGACATTATTATTGTTGTTATTATTATGAGTCACATTGACTACACGTCTCAGGTACTGTCAGGTACGGCAAAACAATAAACTGATCTCACGAGATTTCTTTGATACGTTAAAAGTAAGAACTTTTGTCGTTACATCTCTCACCTCTCTCTTGTCCCTTTTTATGCTCTCGCACATAGTCTCGTCGCTAAACGTGACGCTAATTGAAAGATGCTAGAAAAATCTATATATATTTTCATACGATTTTTTTATAAGAAAAAATTATGTGATCACTGTCTGGAATTTATGATTTTTAGACCACGTTCCGTTTGGGTGATATTAAAAGAATCTTTTTTTTTTTTTTTCTTATTAAATGGCATTGGCAATAAGATCATTCTCCCTTTGGTTGGACGCTCGAAAAGTTATTGAAAGCTTTTCGTTTTGATCTTTGCTAACGTAAATCACATCTGAATTCTCAATTTTCACCAGTTCTTAACGATATTACACTAGAATACATGATTAATGATAATAACGACTTATAATTAGCGATACTCCTGAGCACTCACACGAGACAAAAACAAACAAACAAAAACACTAAGATGGAACACCATGTAAAAAATGAAGGAAACAAAATGTAATTACTCTCCGTCCGAAAAAAAAAAACGTAAAGGGAAACAAAGATGATTGTCGTGCGATTATTTAAATGATAGTTGTAGCTTTAGTCGAGAGGGAAAGAAAATAAATGTAGGACGACAAAAAAATCTTCGCTATCTCAATATTTTAGAATTTTTTGCTACTATAGTCGATCGACGAGTATCGATCGATTTGTTTCCCAGCACTCCCGATCAATATCAATTTCGCATCAGGGACCATCTCTCATCGTCCGATTTAGCGCCTGCGATTTAACAAAATATTCACCCATTTATCATTATCGATATTATTATTTCTATTATTACTGTTATTATCATTGTTATCAATACTGCTACTTACTAGCTTTTTATAACTAATCCTGAATTGTGAATTCCGATATCGCTCGCCCGCTCGTACGTACATAAATGATAAAAAAAATACATAACACAAACACTGGCACTTAGAATTCAACGATATTCTCACACTAATTATTTTTAAACTCGTGTAAATTATATAAATAATGCATAACAATATTATACATAAATACATAAATATTATAAAAATTATATTATCATTTAGCATCGTCGATGATAATGGTAGCTCTTAGGAGGATCAAAATATTACGCTTAAACAGAAACAAAGAGAGAGAGAGAGAAAGATACTTTCATCGAGTAAGTTCTTGAAAATTGTTAATTATTATTCATAGTGATGGACGGGCAGATGTGGAAATAATAGGAAAATTCGTTCGAAGACAGTTCAATCAGGACGGCAAAAAAAAAACGTCCCGAGCGACGTGACTTGAGGTTGTATATATTATATGATATATAATCGTGAGCCGTTGTTTTTGGTTCGATCGGATTGGCGCAGTGTCTCAGTGTGCTTGTCGTTATAGTGCTATAGGCTAGAGACCCAAAAATCAAGCAGGCTCGTATTTCTATTTAAAAAAATAATAATAAAAGTAAAAAAGCTACCGGGTGCCTCGAGATAGCTGAGTAATATCAATATCGAGAAAACGACAAATATCTCTTAGACGAAGTGTTATCGTTGAAAAAAAGCGCGATACTCTCTCGAAGACTGTGCCTCATATTCGACGCGATCGGTTAGTGAGATAAGTGGATTTCTTTACCTTGCTCTCAACTGTCTGCTGTAGTGAAAAAATTTAAAGTTGCCAAGAAGAGCTCGGTACACGCCAGCAACAAAACAAAACATCGTGTGGATAATAAAACAAAAAATTTATATTAAAAAAAAAGTGAGCTTTATTGTGTACCATAACGCTTAAATATATAATACTTTAACAACTAGTGCGCGACGATTCTCTCCGAAATCTCATTAGGACGAGGAATTGAAACGAGATTAACTGAGAAAGATTAATTAACTAAAGCGTAAAACGTGGGCACTCGGAAGCTGCGCTCCTGTTTGGCAGAAGAAAATAAAAAAAACACGCTAGGTGTTAAGTGTTATACTTATTGAAAACGAAAATGAACAAAAAAAAACACACACACACGAGAAAATGAGAAATATGTATATCTGATAATTAGCTGAATTAACTGCCACCTTTTTGGGTCTATATACGTTTGAGCACTACTGCCATTTTCCAAAAGGGGATTACACATTGAAGATACGACACACACAAACTCGTGGAAACACTCACAAACACGTAAACACAGATTTAAGAAACTGTATAGTGTAAAAATACATTAAGAAAATAAAATTTTAATTTATTTCAAGGATTCGAAGGGTTTCATTCATTTTCCAGCCGTGTTAACAAGCAAATTCAATAATTAATTTGAAAAAAAATGTTGCGAATACTTTTCCCACTGAATAATTGTCGCTCCTACTAAAAAAAAATATTGTCATAAATAAAAATAAAAAAATATCCGTAAAAGATCGATCCTACGCGCGAAAATAATCAACATGACCGACAAATAGATGAAATTATGCAACCAAACACATAGTCACGACGCCGAGAGCTGCGACCTGAGCGCAGACGATAACGACGGGTGATAGACGATGACAGCAGCTGCTTCGACGAAGATAATTGAATATTCCGATAAAGGCGACGGTCGGACAGATCGACTCTCGGGAATTATCACGAGACACTTCAGTGATGTTGCGCCCACGAGCGCGCGATACGCCGAGCGTTCGATAGATTATAGACACTTGCAAAATCGTCTCGCGTCTCGCGCGCCGTATGGACCGTCGATGCGGATTGATCGACGCTTGCCCCCGCCCACAAAAAAACCATTAGCACGTAGTTTTAGTATCGACTTGCGATGACGCGCGATCTTTCCCCCGAGTTCGCGTATCTCCCCCACGGCCGCGACGACCTTGAACTTGAATTCAAACACTTTCTTTTCCCTCGCAATCTCTCGATTGTCATATAGTTATAACGATATTCATAGCGAGCACAACAATAGCATTCGCGATACATTCGCGAGTTCTGTTGTAGAGTTCGAACGTCGATTAGCCAATTGTTTATTTTTGAGCGCCGAATCCGACGACGCGGGGCGACCATTGTGCCAATAACGTCAAGACGATATTAAAAACGATGATATCGAAAAAGCGAGAAACTTCGAGAAAAAAAAAACGTATTTTTTCGACAATTTTTTTTATTCTCCCACCGCGTGTACAAAATTTCTTTGTGCTAATCTTAATTCAACGATAAATTCGCAAACGGGCGATTGTCTTATTTTCTGGTATTTATAATTTATATAAAAGTATTCGATTCGTTCGAGTGAAAATCGCTTATTTTGCTTATTTTCTAGTATTCATAACTTACATAAGAGTATTCGTATAAAACTACGTTAAATACTAAAAATCCACTAAATCCAATCTCACCATTGCGTCATCTATCGATTACCGAATTTGTTGCCATCTTCTTCGCGGTACTTTGAGTATTGATAAGGTTTTTCGTCCGTTCGTTGCATATATTTTTCCGCGGCAAAATACTTGACAATACACTATTTTTTTTTCCTCCTATGGATCCGGTTATCGCGGGTCCTGCGAAGATCGTGCGAGACCGTCAGACGTCCCCACGGAGCATAATACAAAAGTTACGAAATAACGACAATCGCTATCGGTGTCGTGAATAATACGAAATGCAGTGCGACGAAAAAAAAAAATAATAATAATAATTAGGCTTATCTAAATTGCGCGCGGAGAGTCGTCCGACTTTGAAAATGCGCAGTTCGCATTGGTCGTGCGGTTCTTTAATACGGCGTTTTTTTCCACCTCGTCGAGTGTCCGACAAAATCGTCTAGAAAATGCGACGGTTCATTGCTGAGCGATTCGCACGCCGCCGGCTGTCCTGAATATTCTCTCGCAGGCCGGCAACTCGCCTATGAGATATTTCTCGAGAATTTTTCTCGCCCCGCTCGAGTGTCCCGAGCCGATGAACGCGAGGGTCGCGTCCCGTCCCGCGTACTCCAGCAGCACGTCCTGACCGCCCGGATGACTCCCGACGAATTCCGTGCAGTCGTAGACATAGTCGTAGATCGCCACCCAACAATCGTCGGCGCTGTCGTGCCACGCCAGTTCGTCCAGACTTATGATTTGTAGCGTCTGACCATCGCTGTTTCCACTGGCATCTTCGTAACTGTCTTCGGTGACTCGTCGACGTGATCGACATTTGTCCGTCTTCGGGGTCTTCTTCTCGGTGCGCACGATTCTCAGCTCCTGCACGTCGACGCTCATGTACTCGTCTCCCAGCGTCTTCTCCTCGAGAAGCTCGAGGGTTCGGAAATTCAGGCTCAGCAGATCCATCGTCCCGGACGCGTCGTCGACGTGTATCGAACCTTCGGCACCTTCGACGCTGAAAAGACAAAAGCGAAATTTAATATAAAAAATAAATATAAACTCAATTTATTAAAACATGAATATTTTAAAAGTATTTCCAATTTTTTTATCGAATTATAAAAATTATGACGTAATTTTTATCTCGCGTTTCACATTTATCATCGCGAAGTCTAGTCAACCAGTTGCGTCACAATTAAAACTCAATGAAAGTCGCTGGTAACGCAGCTGTTGATGCGTCTATAAATAAAATAAAATTAAAAAAATGCAATGGGAATATCATGCATCGATGCGTGTTATAAAAGTCGAGTGCAATGTATTTCAGATAGCGATGCAAAAAACGCGGTATTGATATTGAGCCTACAGACGTTTATGGTCGACTCGGTGAATTGATACGTATCAAAAGATGCTGCGAGGACGCGTACCGACGACGACTGCAAAAATCCCGGTACAGCACGTGGCGCGCGAGCTTGCGAAATCGCGATCAATTTTAACCGCACTGTTTTCACATACGCGCGTTACATCTAACTCGTTGTGGACGTCACGACATTTCCATTGTTTTTCGCGAGACACACGCAACGGGGGGAGTGGCCGAATGTCTATGTGGCGTCAGTGCGTCGACGGCAAATATTTTTCTCGTGACAGAAATGGATAAATTTACGATCCGTGCGACAATCATTGGCGAGTCCACACGCAAACAGACAGAATTGCGTGGGCTCGCACTGATCTTTCGCAAACACGTGTTTCGATCGTTGCGCAGCGGTCCACTCGAACTTTATTCCTTTGCGCGCGAAGAAAGTGGTTTCGTCATTCGGGAAAATGTCGTCACGACGGACAGTTGTTACCGAAGCGAGAGATCCGGCACAGAGCGAAAATTTAATATTTTCCCGGTCTCGCAATCACTTTGCAGTCGATTATTTTGCATCGAAAGTACATATATTTTATCACTGGAACTAAATACCCGAATTTGTTCTGTTTTTATATAAAAAAAGATGGAAATTTAGCTCGAAAGTACAACCATCAAAACGCTGAGATATATATATATTTTTTATCACTGGAACTAAATACCCGAGTTTGTACTGTTTTTATATAAAAAAGATGGAAATTTAGCTTATCAAATTTTCTACTTTTATCAAAATATAATAAAGACGCCACCGAATTTAGTCGTGAAAATCCCACATCGAAAAGTTTATTTTGTCCCCCGAAAAAATAGAAAGAAATCTGAATTACGCGAAAGAATAAAATAAACCACGGGATAATTAATAACGTACGCAGACGGCTGACGCGAGTCGAGAGACATGGTGCACCTTGGCGGAGAGGTGAACGTCGAGTGCGATACGCGAGAAACCGATCGGGGGGAGAGAGAGAGCGATTCAGGAGTCCACGCTGCGGTATAATTCTATTACCGGTTGCAATCCGAAGCCCTGGGGGAGGTGCCGAAGCCACGAGGCTGCTGGCCTCTCACGGGGTTTCGCGATACACGCGACGCGACGCGACACGTGCAACACACTCGCGAACCGAGGTAAGAAATTTGATACTTACAGGTAAGTTCCAGGCAGCCGGGCGACTTATCCTCCCGAGATAATTTCCTCTCGATTTTTTTTTAATTCCTCCTCGCCACGTTGCACGCGAGATTTTTTTCGATCACCGCTATTATTTTTTTTTTTTTTTTTTTAATAAATCGCACGTAATAAATAAGCGAACGAATAAATAAATAAATGGACGCGTTGCGTAGTTTTTTTTTATTTCCGCGACTAAATGGGTCTGGTGTAAACTCGGATAACCCTGGGCCAAACGGTAACCTCGCGTCTGATCCGGCGCTGCCGTTTCCCCTGCGGCTGACACGCGTACAATTTTTCTCGCGACTGATTCCAGCGCGTCCCGACTACGAGTTTAAGTATTTTCTCTGGCTCGCGTTTCTCTCGCTACTGGCGCGATCAGTGTTATCTTTGCCCGCTGAGTTTACATGTTTCTTCGGCTCGACTCGCGTTCGTCGTGTATATCGTGCAATCCAGTGTCTCCGTTGCGACGAAAGATTCGGTGCCAGACACGCGGACAGTCGTTGAATAACGGTCGACACGCGATGCCGTAACTGGACGGCGCGTTATCGCAATTATGAAATCGGTGATAGTGCCGGGGGTTCCTGTGGGAGTGGGAAGCCGAAAATATTAATTGCCAATGGCTGACGAGCGTTTACCCTATCTACTCGCGGCCCGTCGAGAAATTCAGACTTTTGGTGCAGCAACAATCGAGAGCTCGCGGGGTTATCGCCTCCTCGTCCTACCTCACGTGAGAGTGACGTGAACGCGGCGGCGTTTATCAAAGTCACTCGATTCGACTGAAAAATACGAAACTTGTTTGTCGAAGCTCAAAATCATTCTATCGTTTATGAACAAAATAGCAATTAAATTAAAAATTAAAAATTGTATAATGGTATTTTAAGTTACCAGTTAAGGAATAATTTTACAATGATCGAATGATCGGAGTTATCTCAATCCATCCAATTTTGTGTTCTTGATACAAAACGTTAAAGTTTTTTTACTAATTGTAGTATAATAATTCTACAATGTAAAAAAGTTGCATTATCATTGAAGCCGAATCTTATGTAAATGCGAACAAAAAATGTGGGCACGTGCCGTCGGTATCAGAACTTCCGAGACAAGCCATATCTCATGTCGTTGATGAACTTGCGCTCGTAATTACTTATGCGAACATATATCTAACATCTGGAATCGAATTAGCGGCGATAAAAGTGCGCCTCGGCGACGAGGGTGGAAAGGGGTCACATTGGCTTCTTTCGTGGTTGAAACGAGATCCATATTATCAACAGTCGACGAAGAACCTCGTTGCGTATCGATCGCTGGCTGCTGCATCGACTGCCGAAAGCTCGGGAACCCGAGAATCCAACGATCCCTCACTTGCAACGAAAACTTTGGAAATCTCAGTGATAATACAGATACCTTACTGACCGATGAAATCAAAGTTTTCTTTACATCGAAAAATCACGAATTACTTTTTTTTTAATCGTTCCGCGGCTTGTCATTGACTCTTATCAGCTATTTCCATCCCTCTGTAATCGAGGTTACGACCGAACTTGAGATGGAAAGAAATTAATGAGGTTTTTCAAGGGTGCTTTTCGTAAGGTCGGCTGAGACCTCGAGACGCAGCCTCAGCCGAATCTACGGCCCGGAAATCGCTCGTAGAAATAACATTGAAACTGGATTCACTGAGCTTCACTTAGAAACGTCAGCAACGTCCTACACTCTTCTCAAGTTAATAAAAAAAATACCGTGTCAAAAAAATGCGTTCGGAGTTGGCGAATTATTGCTTTTTCCGTAACTTTTATCACTCGTTGCCGCGCGCGCGCCGGCGGCAGCATGTCGGCTCGGCCGGTAAGGCAGAGCGAAGTAGTAGAGGCCGGGAACGGGGCAGACGCGGCGAGCGAACGTTCGGCAGAGGCGGCGTTGGCATCAGCAGCAGCAGCAGCAGCAGCAGCAGCGGCAGCCGCTGAGTCCGCCAGGCCAGGCCGAGTGTGGCGAGTGGGGCCGGTATCGAACAGCGCGCATGTGTTCCGGGGGCCGAGCCGACGAGCGAGTGAGCGAGCGAGAGAGACAGAGCGCGCGCGAGAGAGAAAGAGAGAGAGACGTCGGGACGTCGACGTCGCGGCGAGGGCAGCGCCGACGGCGAGGTAGTCGCAATCATGCCACCACCCTGACGCACCGCACGACCCCGTACGACAATTCCCGTGTGCCATTCTGAGCCTCGACGACGTCGCCGAAGCTCGCGCGCCCCGTGGGAGCCAGTGGAAACCGTCGAGTGATATCAGCCCTGAAAAGAAAAAACAACAAAATTGTAATAAACGAGAAATTGAGAAACGAAAAAACCCCGAATTACAAGAATACAACCGCGGCGGATTCCGGATCTCGGATTTGAATGAGAAAAATCCGGTAACCTCAGTGTGCGAAAAAAAAAATACAAATGCTCGTGCTTTTAAAAATTGAAAAATAGAGATATATAATGAGCACAGGTGCCTCGAGTTTGGGGATATAGTAGAAAATAATTGTGCACCGGGGGAAAAAAAAATTTCGTGGTGCAACGAGACCGTCGGTTGCTACTTGTGAAATCTGGGGAGACACGCGACGAGGGCTGCGAAAGGAGAACGACGACGACGACCAGCAGCAGCAGCAGCAGCAGTAGCAGCAGCACCACCACCACTATTACTGCCGTTACTACTGGCCACACCGACTACGATCACTACCGCACCGCGCCGCCACTATTAGCCACACAGCGGCGGAGCAGTGGTGCACCGGACCGATACCGAGTACCGCTGGAATACCCGCTGTACGCGGCAACGAGCGAATCATAATATCCCGATGCCGGAGTTTCGGATCATCGGGATACTGAAGGAACCAGGGTACAATTATCACTGTGTTACATTACCGTGCATCTTGGCGAATGAAAAATCGGGAATAGAAAAAAAAAAAAAATACAGTTCGTGGATCGTCGACGAGTAAATAACGAGAATTCTTCGTCTTCTGTGATATTAAAACAAATAAAAATAAAATAAAAAATTATTTAACCCTCTTCAGGGTCGTGCGCGAACCGGCGAAATATTCTCAAAGTGATTCCCAGGTGAATCGAGGTGCGGGAGCAGTGATACGCGAGTCAACCTCCAACCACGTCCAGTGCTACGAATATAATCATTATTATTATTGAAATAATAGTAATAACAGTAATAATGATAATGATGAATATAAATTAATAATTTAAATCGTCATCGATCGAGACGACAGTTTCGACGAGTATTAAACGGCGATAATTAAATTTATTCCAGTTTAACATGTACGTATGTATTTATATATAAATATCTTTGTATGTGTGCGTAGATATATATCGCATATATTATGCGGAAGTGCGTGCGCGCCTCCTCGTGTTTTCGTCGGGTACAACGTCTCCTCCGCGTTGCGTGCACGCGCGCGCGCGCGCGCCTGTATACGTGCGGCGTAAAATCGCGAGTGTGTGCGAGATAAAAGAAAAACCGAATGCACGTGTCGGTTTAATTCGTCGATCGATCGTCGCCTCGGAACGTGCACGCGGGTTTCACTCAATTGCGTATTTATCGCAAGTTTTATATTGAGAGGCAAAAGGCGAACGGAGATCGAGGGACGTGGGGAAAAAAAAATAGAGCGGAAAAGGGGTCGAGGGGTCGGGGGTGGCGGCGGAGGATGGAAATCACGTGGTGCCTGAGACACGGCGCATTCTTCGGGGAGGTTGGGAAGTCTCGCGCGCGGCGATCAAATCGGCAGTCATTTTTCCGAGTCGTTTTTACGAAGTTACATCAATATTGCCAAAAAAAATAATCGTTTTTTTTATCGATAATAAATAATTCTGCTGCAGATGTCACGCGAATGATTTTTCGTTTTTTGACGGCGTGAACATTTTTTTCTAGTGAGGATTAAAAAATGCGATCTATAAATCCTTTTGTTAACACAGTTTTTACTGTGTTATAAAAGCTGCGTGAAAAATATTCCGCACCGAGATGAGTCGGCTGAACCACTCTGGCCTCCTTGAATTCTTCTTCTTTTCATATAAAAAAGTGACTGTGGTGGAATCGAAATTGTATATTTAAGTGACGCTGAGAGATGGAAAAATCGCGAGTGGAGACTGCTGGTGGTTGCTGGCCGGGAGTTTAATCTCTGGCCACGTGAATCCGCCCGGATAATCGTTTTGGAGTGAAAGTTCGTTTGGGCGGAGGGATTTTTTCATCAAGCGCAGTTTTCGCACGCAATTTCGTGAGCCGGAGATGATAACAACTTGAGAATCGAGTTGAATCTCGGTGAATAACCACTTGAACGCCGAAATTTCATTCTGGAGCGAAACGACGTTTCGTTTTCCATTCTCTTTTTTTTTCATCAAACACTTAACCCGACAGGAGGGACGAAGGTAACATGGCGATAATGAAAGCAAGCGGAATTTTAATTGCTCGAGATTCAAATGAGATTCGCGAATACATTTTTCTGCTCCGTAACATCGGACATAATTCATAAGTAGATTTGATGAAAAAATATCATTTCCAATTAATAATCGTAAAGAAAAATTTCATATTCACAGTCTCGATAATTGCTAGAAATGTAGTAATGGTGAGGAAATGAGTATTAAAAAATTGTGATAATTAGCCGCAAATCTTTGTGAAAACCGAAAACCAGCTATAGTATTTAACATAGACAATATGGATTTATCCGTAATTTTTTTAACAATTCCAATTCCATTTTTACCAACTAAATATTATTTATACATTTTGCTGATAAAAATATTCGTACGTAATTTTTTTCTACGACATTCGTTGGCACTGCGGAATAATGCGAGGACCGCGGGGTTGCGATATTGGAGCAGGGGACAGTCCATTGAACCTCGCGCGTGTCGCAGCGCGGGGTCCGACTTCTTCGGTCCAGCAGTTTCCTAGTCTCAACGACCCCAGACTGTATCTTACTCTCTCACTGTAGACTCGACGTCCTGGATCCTACATTCTTTTCACGTAGGAAAATTTCAACGCAGTATTCTCCATTTTGTACCCCGGTCACTGCGGTTACTCGTGAAGTTATGCTCCAAGACGGGTCGAGAATACGTGATGGCGGCTCGAGATGGCGAACCCTCCATATTCCTATACATATATTTGGGTAGTGCATGTGAAATATGAAGTATATTATGGTAAACCCTAAGACCAGAGAATGAATTCGTAGATTAATAAAAAAAAATCTCGATAATCCCTTACATGAAACAATCGGATTTTTTTATGCTTAATTTTTTTTAAATAGAAAATTCAAAGCTAAAATTAATAACATTCTATAAAATGTTCCGTCATTCATGGAGAAATCGATTTATCATGTTCACGTCACACCTAAGTGAAACCCACACGGGCAAAATATAAAGCACGCGGAAAATAATAAAACATATGCAAAGTCATCATATATCATATATCCAACGTGCCAAAATCTTCTGTACTCTGCGTACATTTTCGCATTTCGCTTACATAAACGTTCGCGTGGGAAAAATATGCGAGCGAAAAATATATCCGACACGCGTTACGAAAATATACACAAAATATACCATTTTCCCGATATACAAACCAGAAAAATTCAACACACCCAATTGTGTATTTATATCCCACGAGGAAAACCGACTTCCACGCTAAAATATACTAATTTACACCATCCACACCGTTACATAACACATTATCCCAAGTATATATATCAATTATCACAAAAAAATCATAACAGTCAAAAAAATCTTGTTCGTCTTGCTTAAAAAAATAGGCTAGAAAAAATTTACGAGGGATTCAGTCGGCGGCGTGAAGAGGCTTTCCATGTAATTTCCATCGCAGTGTATATAGATAGCGCCGGCGAGTAATTTGAAATTCGTAATGAAAACTCGAGGAGGGAAATCCCCGCGCGGTAGACCCGAGCTATTTTCACCCGAGTACCGGTATCCCCGGTGTGTGAGCCTCACGATCTTTTTCCCCGCCTCGCCCCACCCCTACCCCCCCCCCCCCCCTGCCGGTCGTCGCCTCGCTGCGCCACCTCGCGTCCTCGGTGTACCGAGGCTCGGGCGGCAAGTGTAATACTCTCTCGCGGACTCCCGGTAGCGTTTTATTTTCAACTTAGCGCCGCTGCGACCGGCAGCGCGGGGACCGCGCGCGCGGACGAAGGGGTCGGGGGGTCGTGCGGGGGTGCGTCAAGAGGAATATGCATCCGAGTGCCAAGGGAGCCAGGGAGCGACGCGAGAGCCGCGGCAGCGAGTAAGACGGAGAGAGAGAGTGAGACAGAGCAACGCGGTTACATTTCGCGCAGGGTAAACGATGCAAAGTGATGCAACGTGGGCGATACAAAGTCGCGGCTATTCCAGGGTTTTTATTGACTGCGGCCGGTATTCATAGTCGCCGCTCTCCGTCGCTACGTCGCACTTAAGGAGCCCTCGTCCCTATCCGCTTTATTTTTAATATCGATCGATTTATCGAAAGAAAAAAAAAAAGATACCGCAAAAATACACACGGAAAACGTCACGGGAATGTAAATATCGTAAATGTAAATAACGCGAGACGCGAGATCTTGACGTCAATTTTTTTTAAGAATGCAGTCGTTTAAAAAAAATGAAAGAAATAAATTACACTTAAACATATGACCAAAAAATATTGCTCAGTTGAATAAAAAAAAATCATTGAAATAAATAAAAATCGAAGGCGAAGTCCGAGGCGGACTTAGGCGTCGCACTTAAGGAGCCCTCGGCCCTATCCGCTTTATTTTTAATATCGATCGATTTATCGAAAGAAAAAAAATGATACCGCAAAAATACACGCGGAAGACGTCACGGGAATGTAAATATCGTAAATGTAAATAAAGCGAGACGCGAGATCTTGACGTCAATTTTTTTTTAAGAATGCAGTCGTGTCAAAAAAATGAAGGAAATGAATTACACTCAAACATTTGACCAAAAAATATTGCTCAGTTGAATAAAAAAAAATCATTGAAATAAATAAAAATCGCAAGGCGAAGCCCGAGGCGGACGAGGACTCGGCTCCTGCCTCGTAGCGACCGTTCGCTCGTTCGATCGCTTGATGCTCGCACATAGCTTCGACGCTCCCGTCGTTTGGTTTCCGGGCTGACAGCCGCGGTTAGGGAGAGAATCGATGCGGATCGATCGACGGGAGTTTCCTTCCCGAACGCGAGAGCTCGCGCTACTTTCCGGTCGGTCGCGACGCCGGCGACGGCGACGGCAGCGGCGGCGGCGGCCGAGCGTCGCCCGCGGCAACGTCGTTTATCCGGCATCCTCGCCGATTTTCCTCGACTCTCACTCTCGTACTTCTTACTATTTATAAATGGTTTAAACCCGGTCGTCGCATTGACGAACGCGCGCCTGCGGACCTCACTGGCTGCTGCTGCTGCCGCTGCCGCCGCCGCCGCTGCTGCTGCTGCCCGCCTCGTGGAACAATTCGCTACCCCATGATAAAAATAGAAGCCCTAGCGAGCTAGAGAGTAGGTAGCCTCACTGGCTAGCGAGCTCCACGATGCTTCGATGCTTCTGTAGCTCTGCAGCTCTGTAGCTCCGTCGCTCGGCTTTTCCGCGAGCCGTCGGTCGCTCGCCGGTCGGCGGAGCCTCGGCCCGACACGAACTGATGCCGATGCGACGGCCGCTCGGTCGAGCCTCTCGCGTGTCTGACGACCCGCGGCTGTTACTACTGACCAACCGGGGAAGTCGTTAGCCGTGCTGTCTCACCGCATCGCGACTCTTTCCACTTGCGCAGCAGGAAGTTGAATAAGGAAACGTTTCTTTAGAAACTTCTTCGAGGATTTTTTTCCAGTCGTAAAGAGACCTCCATTGATATATTGAAATCGTAAATCGTTAAAGTCGAGAAAAGATGTAATTGAAAAGAAATGAAAGATACAAATTCATCCCTTGGCCCTGCGTATAATTATGAGTTAATCAGTACCTAATAATTAACTGGTAATTAACCAGTGGGAACCAACTTTAGGGGGTCCCTCAATTAAGTATTGACGATTTTTATTTTACTTGATTGTCGTAAATTATTTGCTATTATACGTGGGGGTTAAAGACGAATTATTTATTTGTTTTTAATTACATTTTTGTGTCGTTAAAAAAAGGTGTCGACAATTTTAGTGAATAGAATAAATATTAGTACGAAAAATAACGAAACACGTTTCGGCATCTGATATACATTTGAATATGTATTTATTATTCGTCGGACGAAGAGAGGAGTTCATACTCGCCAAATTTCCGGAGTCTCTCGACTGTGCCTCTACCCTGGGGACGTCCTCGAGGAGGAGGCACCGACTAATTAATTAATGGGATATAATTGGGCTACGGGAAAGGCGCGGCGAACCTTCTTGAGGCTCAACTTCTTCATCGTCCTCTGCCTAATCTGGAATTCTCACCGTTCCATCGTCGCGTCTCACTGTAGTTATAAGTCGCAAATTCGCACGAGCAACTTGGAAAAATGTCGCTCTTTTGAAGTCTCCAAAAAGCGGGCCAGAGTGGATGATGAGAAATTAAACGCCGGCCTCAGCTCGCGATGTATATTTAAATTTCTCCCCCGAAAATTTCCCCCTGGGAGATTTAGCTGTTTTTCAATTATAAGCAAATTTGAGGAAACTTATTTTTTTGACTCAGCTAAAATCGGGCGACGACCGATTACATTTCTCATTCCTCCATAACATAATTCACGATACTAATGAATATTCCCTAAAACCATTTAAGATAATAATTTTATTTGTCCCTAAAATAAACATGTAAAAAGCACGAATTCGTGATTTACCAATTCGTGAGTGATAATTGTTCTGGAATAATTGTCACAATTCTATTTCACTTTGACTGGCCGAGTAGCTCAGTTCACAAGTTCCATTGAAATCAAAACAAGGCAAAGCCACAAAGAAATCTAAAAGTCGTGAAAAAAAAAAGAATCTCGCAGAACAATCATGTCCATTGTACCCCAATCCGACGCCCAGTCCGACGTCTCTCGCCGGTCCACCCACGGCCGCCCCCACCTAAAATCACGTCGGACCACGTGACACTCGTGATTAGCCCGGTGAGAATGCAGCAGCGACAGAGTCAGCGAGGCGTCTTCGTCGATCAGAGTGATAGCTGCCACTCTTATCCCCCTCTACACGATACGGGGGAGGGGAGGGTGCTTCTACTCCCCCCCCCCCCCCCCGCCCTCCTCCCCCCGGGAGGGAAGTAGAAGGAGGATCGATTCGATTTCTTTCGAGCTTTCTGTCCCTCGTCGCTTCTCAGGAGCTAACCAACGTGTGGCCGCGGTGGACGTGGGGCCACATTCCGAGTAGATCACGGATGCTTATAGAAGCGTTGCGTAACGGCAGCAACGGCGTCGTTGTTGCTGGTGGCGGCGGCGGCGGCGGCGGCGGCTGCCGCTCGCGGCGCGCGATCTTGAACGGTGGCGGCGCGAAGCTCGCGCCGGTAGCTTTCGGCTACCCGGCAGCCACCACCTCAACGTCGCTGCCGCCGTTGCCGCCGCCGCCGCCGCACGCACGAGAACGAGCGAACCCGAGCGGCCGGAACCCGCTATAGGTCGCGCGTGTATTTGTGTGTACGACTTTTGCGGGAGCAGCCGCCACACACGCGCGTGCCTCAAACGTGCCCGGGGGCGGGGGAGAAGGGGGAACGGGGGAAGGGGGAAAGGGGGAGAAGGGGTTCCGTCCACACGCGGATTTGTTACTGTACCGCGCAAGCGAGACGATGGACAATAGCACAGCCTGTGCGAGACCGCGTTTTGGGTGGCAGGAGATGGGAGGAGATGGGAGGAGGGGGAGGGAGAATGCACGGATGCACTGTACACTCGTCACTCGCGGAGTCAGACATAAACACAATTGTACGCGTGCAGTCGGGCGAAACGCGAAGAGCGGAGAATCTCGCACGGACGGACTGCGCACACATTTGTTCTTTTTTTTTTTTTTACTATTTCTCTTTCTCGCTCTCTTTCTCCCGTGTGTCGGTCGCGAGGCACGCGTGATTTTTCAGGGCTGTGCTCCGCGCGTCCGCAGACACGCAGACGGTACGCAAACGCGGATCGAGAGGGGCTCGATCCGTTGCTCCGGGAATTCGAGATAAACGTCGAACGCATCCGGGGGCGGAGCGACTGTCGGGGATCCAGATATTCGGGGATTGATTTTTGTTTCAATCGCTTTTGAGTATTTTAGGAATTGAATTAGCACCTTTTTTCGTATAATACTAAAATGTTGGAAGGATGCAAAAATGGGACATGATTTTTTAACTATGCTTTTGTCAAGTTGATCGAGTATGTTTTTAATTGCAAGTTATTGGAAATATTATTTTTTATCCAGTTTGACAATTTACGTGAAAAAAAAATATATAATACCAGCTTTATTAACTCTCCCTCACATTAGGCTCGAAATTTAATGAAGAGTCGGAGGTCACGTGAAATATTTTGATTTTTTTTTTTTTTTAATACGAAGATAAAAGAGCGAATAAATACGGAGCCGTTGTACCTATATATAGCGCGTATAATAAACGCGCATGTGTATATCGCGGGGCGCGCTGGCAACTGGCACGTAATCGACGTACCTCCACCTACACGAGCATCGAGTGGGGCGCGAGCCGCGCGATTCGCGGTTTTCGGGCGGGCGCGTGCGGCGGCTCCTGACGACGACGACGACGAACGACGACGACGACGACGACGCCGACGACGTCGACGTCGTCGACAACCACGAAGACGAAAACTCGGACGGGAGCTTTTTTCGCGTCAGGGCCGTCGCGTGGCACGGACGCGCCCCGAGAAGCCTCTCCAACAATCTCGGGGACAGTTTTATATTTACATTACAAATACATATACACCCACGTATATATATATTTATTTATATATGTGTATATCGTGCATGACATAGTTTTTAGTCTCGAAACAAACGACGCGAAAACGAGTGACCGACTGGTAATAATCGAAATTCAATAAATATATTGAAATAATAATAATAATAAAATAAATAATATAATATTATTAAAAAGTGCAAAAATATGGACGTGGTGAATCGAAGGTGACTCGTGGCCGCGAAAATCCCGGATACGCGAGGTAAATCCGCGAAGATCCCGACGAAGACGAAGAATTCTCGTATTACGCGACGAATCCGCAAAAGTGTCAAGGATGAAATTAAGGATGACGAGAAAATTCGTCGCAGTGTGATATTAAAAAAGAGCAAAATAAATAAAAGTCATCGTGAAGAAAGTGTGCAGCGGCTTTGAGCTCTCGAATGCGGTTTGAAATTCCGAATCGCGCGTGTGTGTCACTCTCGCTCTCTCTCTCTCTCTCTTCCTCTGGCTCTCTTTTCTCTCTCTATCTTTCAAACGCGGTCGACGACGTCTATTTTTAAGGGCGTTCGAAAGTAGATCGTGTCCCGCAGGACGTTCGGGAATCTCGCGCGTGACGTGGCTCTATATACGCGCGTCCGCGTCGCTCGTGGATTGTTCGAAGCGCGTGTAATTTTTTTTTTCTTCCTTCAATTTTTTTTATTTCATCGTCGCGACGATTAATTTGTGATTCGAGGATCGATTTACCTCTCGGTGCGGACCTTGGCCTCCATCTTTCGTCTGTTTTCACTCGTTCCTTTTTATTTTATTTTCTTTTTTTTTTAATAAAAAAAGAAATTGCGAAGATTTTTTTTTCCACGCCCTCGCTCGTCGACGAGGACCTTATTGCCGCGAAGCTCGCTCTTCGTCCGACGCCTCGACGATGACTCCGTCTCGCTCTCTCTCTCTCTCTCTTTCTATCTCTCACGAGGGCGAAGGCCGGTTATTTCCGAACGGCGCGCGCGGTGAAAACGAACGAGAGTGCGGCTGGCCGATTTATACGCGAACCGAGAGCCACGTCGACGGGCGAGAAACGGGCGAACGCGGCGCGCGTTGATGCTCGGGCTGTAACGCGACGTTGCCCGCGCTCTCGAGCCCCGCGCGACCCGGCGAAATTGAGGGAGAGCTGAGTGACTCAAAAAAAAATTACACTCGCCGTGCCCATTTACCCAAAAATTCTATAAAATTGGAAAATTCGAAAAAAAAAAAATACCCAAACCAATTTTTCCGTTCATTTAAATGCTTGCAAAAAAAAATGAATACCGAAATTCTTCATTTTATTCTGCAATTATTCGAGACAATAGTCGTTCATTTTATTCTGCAAATATTCGAGACAATAGTCCTGCAGAAAATGCATCATTTGCTGTTCGTTTTGCAATCCAGGCCAATCCTGTCGGAATCGTTATCAATTTCAATTACCGTCAACGCTGACAGAAAAAAAAATCGAACCCTCGTCGAAGCTCAAAGTCGCAAAAAATTAAGCCAAGCAAACGAGGATGAAAAATCCTGTCAAAAAAAAACAAACACGAAAAACAAAAAATGTTCTCCAGGAATTCGGACTTGCTGAGAGGTCCGTGACCGAAGCCCGCGACCGACTGGCCGCCGCGCGGGAAGACCGATGATGACGACGAGCGGACGCCGCGCGGGCGCGAGGGAAGCGGCGGAGAGTTCCTGCTGACGAGCGGGAACAATCCACGAGGTGGGCGCGAGGTGTGCTGGTCGCACATAGAGGAGACGACGGGCGAGCTCGAACCACCGGTCCGGAGGATGCAACAGCAGCAGCAGCAGCAGCAACAGCAGCAGCAGCAAGGCCAGACAGGCCAGCCGGGCTCGTCGGGGGCGCCCAACGGGATCGCCGGCGGCGCGCAATTGCCGCCCTCGTCGACGGGCGCGAGTCCCGGCCAATCGGGGGCCACGGGCACGGCGAGCGGCGGCGGCGGCGCGCGGCCACAGGTCAACGGCGGCAGATTCGACTTCGACGACGGCGGAACTTACTGCGGCGGATGGGAGGAGGGCAAGGCGCACGGACACGGCGTCTGCACGGGACCGAAGGGTCAGGGCGCTTACTCCGGCAGCTGGCAATACGGGTTCGAGGTCTCCGGCGTCTATACGTGGCCCAGGTGAGTTTCATCCCCCCACCCATTTTTTTTCGCCCCTCTTTTTCTCGCCCTTTTTCACTGAAAAAAATTCATAGTTGTTATTACCAATCGTTGGTTAGAACTACCAATATTTTAGTAACTGCAACCAATATTTTGGTAGATCGGACCAATAATTAGTAATGACAGCTACTGATTTTTTTCTGTGTTTCGTCGCGACGGTTCTAAGAACACATAACGATATTTCGAGATTAGGAATAATTGACGAACGTTAATTGAATATTTGTGAGAATATTTATTGTGTGGGAGACAAAAGTTCTGATTAGCTAAATTGGTTTAAATTGACTACCATAGCACGGAAAAAAAAGCTTGATTAGTGAATATAGACCGAACCATATTTCACTGGTTTCCACGTGCTAATCCATTCCGTCCATGTTCACCACTCTTGCTCCACTTATATTCATCGTTTCACCAACTCGCGTAGTCTCATCGCGTTAATCTCTCCCCAACTACAACAAATACACAACACAAAATACAAACGAAATTCCCCGTAAAATTAACAAGGACTAACGAAGTGCCAGGGCCAAAGTAAAAAAGAATCGTGTACACCGGACGTTTAATTAAATTCCCCGTGTCCTCGGCGAATTAGCTTCCCCTGAAAATCTCGAAATTTATTCAAACGCGCTGAAAACCAGAGGGGACACTCGAAGCGTTTCGGTGCAGCGGCGCCAGGAGGAAAAAATAAAATAAAAATAAAAAAATTCCGACATGCGCCGGGCACTCGGTGATTTTTTAACCCTAGTCATATAGTCCGGAGCGTCAGCTGCAGAACCAGCTGGGGGGTCCTCGCTTAACGTTATCCCCCTTCTCCTACCTCGGTCCGCCCTGTCGCTACGTGTGCGCGCCGCTGGAAAAGCGGGAGAGCCGCGCGGGACCGCGACCTTGACATATATCCCGGTGGGCGACGACGCGAGGTATGCGAGGCGCGTTCTATATAAACAACGAAAGACCCCGGAGGGCGGGAGAGGGGGGAAAAGAGCCGGAGAGCTCTCGCGGCTTCCGACGGGACTGGTTGGGCAGAGAGGGGAGAGGGGGGGGGCGCAGAGGGAGAGCTTGCGATCCTGAAAGTGGGTCACCGAGTGCAAGGACAACGAGTCCGGGTCACTGGGACTGTCGGAGAGACGCCCGAGCGACACGGCATTAGCTGTGGAAACCGGCGGCGAGCGTTGGGGTGATCTATCGGATGAGGGGGGAGGGGGACAGAGAAGGGGAAGAGACGGCAGGGGGAAGGGAAGGTCCCTGTGGTCTATTCCGCTGGCTACCGGGAAGAGCTGTCCGGGATCGGGAGGCCATCGGGCCGTTCGGGTCGTACCACGATACATATACAGCATACACAGTGAGAGAGAGATGGAGAGAGAGAGAGAGAAAGAGAGGAATGAGAGATACCGCTCGCTCGCCCAACGCCCCCAGGGGTGGGGAAACACGCTGAACTATTAAAATTCCGAGGTCGAAACGCGTCTTCCCATCCTCGCGGCCTATATACACTGCAAGCGTTAGCAGTGGCAGAGGCAGCACCGCCTTTCCGCGGTTCTGACGGCGAGAAGGAACATCCGGAAATTTGTAACGAGGGAATTTCGCGTCCGCTACGTCCGCAGTGATCGGGACCACCCTCGATCCACGGATTTATCGCGTGTCAGGTCGAATTCTCGATCGAGGGGCGTTCATGATTTTTGTGGGCAAATGGGGCCGACAAATTGGGAACCGTCGGAAATTTTTATTATTTGTAAAACAGATCGAAGGGACGATTGAGAAAAAATAATTATAATTGTTATTTTTGCTGCTTTCATTTTTTTGTACCGTTCGTATAAAATTTAAGAGGGTAATAATTGATGTGTGCTGGATATGTATGAGGGGAAATTTTTCAGTATACAGGAAGCTGAGCACTGAGAGAGAAATGCGATATTGATAACGAAGAATATAGCAGGCTTGAAACTGAGAGGATCGTTGCACGTTGCTTTTTCATTATTTTCCATTTGGAATTTCCATTTGAGCTGTGTATATAATTCTGAGTCGATTGAAAATGTGAAAGGCAACGGCAGTGCTGCAACTGTGTCGTAGAGTGAGTTTTCGCTGTGACACAACGAAAGCTCGTGCGCGGCGCGGTAAAAGGGTCGAAACGACGACGACACCGTCGACGACCGCGACTGACGAGAACGCGACGTTATCGAGTCACGCGAACGAGAAAAGTCCATACTCGTTTCGATAACCGAGAATCATGTTATTCCGTGTTTAGCGGAATGTTATGTTTTGTAACGCATTGCACAAAAAGTGCTACTTTTCTCAGTGTAATATATATAAATAAAAATAATAATAAAATATTGAGCTGATTGAAAAAAATAGCACAGGAGTTCCACAATTGTATCGTAGGGTGAGTTTTCGCTGTGACACGGTGACACAACGAAAGCTCGAGCGTGGTAAAGTGAAAAACGGTCAAAACGACGACGACGACACCGTCGACGACCGCGACTGACGAGAACGCGACGTTATCGCGTCACGCGAACGGGGAAAGTCCGCGCGCTCGTTTCGGTGACCGAGAAGCAGCCGCACGGGTCGTGTATTCCGGCGTTCGTCGGGCTGAACGTTTGTAACCTTCGACTCGACTGTTTCCCGTCCCGTATATCGTCTGTTCCATCCTCATCGCGCGCCATTTAGGCTCGACCGCGCAGTCGGCACCTTCTTGTATTCTTAGTCCGGAGACGCCGTCCGAATTCTCTATTTTTGTTGTTCCCATCGATCCTACGCGCCCAGGTACACATCGACGGCAGCTGGCAAAGGTTGATCGTATAAATATCCGGCACTCCCGCGTGTCAAGCTCCCTTTAGCGCAGGAATGGTAAATCGTCTATTTTCTTTTTCTTCCATCGCACAAAAATAATGGCTCTATTATGTCAAGAATACTGAGCCTCATCGATTTTATCATTGGTCTTTGGCGAAGAAAAGAAAATGTATTAAGAATAGATGAAAAGAATACATATGACGAAAAGTAATATGTCTGAGACCTTCCTGGATCTATCTACTTTCCACAGAAATCCAATGCGCGAAAATAGAAACTGACCTTGACAATTAAAAAAAAAATAACAACGACTAATAATCCTAGATTAATTCAAAGCCTCTATACTATTTACTCTATTTATATAATTTATTGCATGCACCAACAAAAATGTCAAGTCGCGACGACAAATAAGGTTGTCAAATACACCACCACGAACGCCTACAAAACGGTTCCCCCAATCGATCGATTAGCTCGTTCAAAATTAATAAAAATATTCACAGTGGAAAACGTAATTGCTACTCGTGTAGTTCGTTTATAAATTCATAAGAAAATGCGTGACAGACACTGATTATTGTCCGCACATAAAAAAAAAAACTACCCTCTGATTTTTTTACGTCTCGAAAATGTAGCCAGTCTCGTCATTCCAAATCCATGTACAGCAAAATGGTTCTCGCCTTTAAGCTAATTTACCCGTTTTCCGTGTTGACAGCGGTTCGGCTTACGAGGGACAATGGCAGAACGGAAAGCGACACGGTCTGGGCATGGAGACGCGGGGCCGTTGGCTCTACCGCGGGGAATGGACTCTGGGATTCAAGGGTCGCTACGGCGTCAGACAATCGACCACGTCCACGGCGAGGTACGAGGGCACTTGGGCCAGCGGCCTGCAGGACGGTTACGGCTCCGAGACGTACGCCGACAGCGGTGAGTACCCATCGACCTCATCCCAAGCGATTCGTTTGGTCTTTCTCTCTCTCTAACTCCTCCTCCGTCCTTCTCCTCTCGTCATCTCGGACCGACAGCTAAACCCGTTTCGCACTCGATCATCAAAGCTCGATTCACCCGAGTCACGTTCCCGCGACGGTGGCGAGAGCCCCGCGTTTCCTGCCCTCAAAACGACGGCTCATACGTGTCGAATGCCCCGCCGAGCAACGACGAGTAAACTCGTCTCGTTTGTCGACGAAAAAAAATAATCTCACCCATTCCCGAGCCGCGCATCGCGTCCGCGTTCGATTTTTCGCGATGCCGAGCGCGCTTTTCGCGACTTCGCCGTCGCTGCAGCCGAGTCGAGGTCAGCGCTGAGGAAGAGCCAACAATAATTGTTTACCGAAAATTTCGCGCGGTTTGCTCAACGTCGCCGGGGCGATTGTCTCGCGTTGGAAATTTTCGCGAACAATGCGGCGGCGGCGACGCTGCCTTTTAGACGGCTCGTCACACACGTGGCTTATGCGTGATTATTTTCCGCATTGAACAAGTAATTCGCACGGGGACAAGATGAAAGGATTTTGAGCCATTTCATTTCTCAACCCCCGCCCCTAAACCGGATAACCATCATGACCTCAATTTAATTGAACTTTCTTCGGTGGGTGGAGTGGAAGATGGTAATTCCATCACATTTTTTACGCACCCTAAAAAAACCGCTTTCTCCGTCTCGTCTCTCGAGGCGCCTCCATTTCCCCGAACGTCGACGGTTAAGGAGAAAATCCAGATAAAACCGCATCGCAACATGAGATGGTTTTCTCAATATCCGTGCGCTCGATATTCGATCGAACGAACGAACGTCGAGGACTGAGAAATGTGCGCGAAGGGACGAGGGACACGGAGGCAAGGGGGGAGGGATGGAAGGAGGAGGGTGCAACATCAATCCTGGATGTACCGAGGCTCGACCTCCAGTCTCCGCCCGACCTGCGAGACGTGACCTTGGTGTCGTACCGTCGGAGCGAGGGCAACGCGGGAGGCGATAGTGCGCGCCGCGAGAGACGCAGGACCAGATATAAGCGGCCACCTCCGGTTGCCAAGGGTGATCGTCCGTGTGGCGACGTCGTCGTTGTTACACCTTCGCCGACATTGCGAACGATCGCGGCGTAAACGAAAAAAAAAAAAGAAAAAAAATGCCCACCCCCCAAACCACACGCGCCTCTCTACATTTCTATGTATATGTCGTGCATCCCTGTCAGAGAAACCAATTGATGGAAAATGCGATTGCTGACGTTGCGTTGCGTCCTCGACACGCGACTCGCGCGAAGCACGAAACCGGAGTGGGGAAGGTCGAGAGGAAAATCTCCCACAGGACACCGGATAATATAGATTAATAAATACAAAATTGAAAAAAAAATAAAAAATTGAATAAAAAATAAAATCTCGGAAAAAATATCGAAATTGCATATCTCACTTTGATATCAGTGGTTAATATTTCTACACTCGTTCCACGATATTGTCGCTCTTTGTTGAATTTTTATTTATTTATGGTTTTATATTATTTTACCGATCAAACAATATTTTAAGCCCTCAGGGAAGGTTCGGGCCAAGAGTCTAGATTTTAATTAACTTGCATCGCATTTCGTTGCCAGTGAGAAATAAAAATTACGTGGCGTCTACATCCAAACTTTTCGAGGGATGGTACTCGCTGAGGGGTGGAATGGGGGAAGGGGTGAGAGTTGTTGTCGTCACAGACGGACGGACGACGGGAGTGAAATTTATCGCAAAAAATACAGAACTTTCTCCGTCGCGACCGCCACGCCGGGTCGAGAAGAGAGAGAGAGAGAGAGAGAGAAACTGAAACAGAAGCCGCGCGGCGAGAGAGTAAAGCGAGGGGAAAATATTGTTTGGATTTACGAGTTCCTTTCCCCCTTTCCACGCGCTCAATCACTCACTCGCTCGCTCGCGGTCGCCGTCGGACCGCCGGGAGCTGCTTCTGCACACACAAGCGCCCGACCTTGATCTATAAATGTTACCTCCTCTCGTTTTCCGTCTCGCTCGCTCTCTCCGTATCGACGAGAGAAGAAAAAAAAATCATTCTCTCCTCGTTTCGCCGACGTCGAAATTTATTCATTTCTCTCCCCCGATTGATTCGCGCAAATGCGAATGTCCCGCGAGTCTGACCAGCAGCGGTAATGATAACCTTCGAGGCTTCAAGGTTTCCAAATCTGCGAACACTTTTTTTTGTGTCGTTTTGTTTCGACTTTTTTTATCGTCGTTCGGTTTCGTTCTTTTTTTGTTCGTTCGGTATCGTTTCTTTTTTTTCACCGTTCGGTTTCGTAGCGAGGCTTCACGGACCGAACGCACCAAAGAATTTCGTAACGAGCGGTGGATGAGCCGCTGCTGAGCTTCCGAAGCTGCGATGCTGCTGTTGCTTTTCAAATCTGCGAACACTTTTTTTGTATCGTTTCGTTTCGTCTTTTTTTTCGTCGTTCGGTTTAGTTATTTTTTATTTTTTTCGTTCGGTATCGTTTCTTTTTTTTCACCGTTCGGTTTCGTAGCGAGGCTTCGCGGACCGAACGCACCGAAGAATTTCGTAACGAGCGGTGGATGAGCCGCTGCTGAGCTTCCGAAGCTGCGATGCTGCTGTTGCTACTGCCGCTGCTGGCGCTGCGGCTGCTGCTGCTGCTGCTGCTGCTACGCCGGTGCCACGACCCAGATAGAGCGCGCGGGGCGAGCTACGAGAGTAAATAAATCGCGTCTCGCGAAGACGGCGCGAGCTCTCGCGTGTTCCCATCTCCCGGGTTGTACGGACGCGGCGATTCTAGAGAGAGCGAGAGAGAGAGAGAGACAGAGAGAGCCACGCAGCCCGAGTCGTCGGATCAGAATCGACGCTGGGGCGTTAGCGCGTCGAACGTCAAATAAATTGTACATATGCGCCGGAGGGGACGCCGCTCGGTGGCTAGACTGAAGGCTTAGACCGAAAGCGCGAGGATGCGAAGGCTTATTTCCACCCGCAGCTCTTGGGATAAATAGACATGAAAAAAAAAATCACTCCGCTTTGGACACGTGTCTCGAACCTTCGAGTTTACGACACGAGCTCGTCGAAAGCGAGTCGCGGGCGCTGACTGTGTTTACGGCTGCGGTGGCATTGGCAGGAGTCACAGGAATTTTCCGACAGCACAAAAATTTTTCCGTCATTATCGCTGAAAACAAATAATTTCAATAGTATCTTCGACACTTTGATACGTGAATTATAAGTGTCACGAAGCATTACAATTAGCTGTGATTAAAACGGCAAAATCAATCGTTTGGTTGCAAAATTTTTCCATCATTATCGCTGAAAACAAATAATTTCAATAGTATTTTCGACACTTTGATACGTGAATTATAAGTGCCACGAAGCATTACGAATAACTGTGATTAAAACGCCAAAATGAATCGTTTGGTTGCAAATAGTAGTTTTTTGTTTCCTACGCCAGGAAAATGAAATGCAACTTATCACGATATACGTGAATTATAACGATATACGTAATCAACGGATGCTCCGTATAATAATACAACTATTCGGCTACGTGTTCTATGGCAATTTGGGACGATGAGACGGATCGTCAGATATATCTATACACATCGCAGAGCGGTAATAAAACCGAGACTGGAAAGGAATATTAAGCACCGTCTCGCATATTGGACGATAACACGCGATGAAATCGTGACTCTCGCGAGAGTATTATGGCTGATATCAGAAATCGATGAGACCTTCGATCCTCGAAGCGCGCCGTCGATGTCCCCGCGAGACGCGCAGAGAGCTCGTCGTCCCGGTTGGCCGCCGCCGTCGCTGCGCGCGCGTTGCTCTCTCGCACGTGCGACTCGTCCCTCGAGCTTCGAGCTTCCACGAGCCGTGCCCACTTGAAGTTGCTCGACTGCGCGGCTTATCAGGCGCTTTGATTCCGTCCAACGAGCCCCGCGTATTATCCTCTCGAGACTGTGCGAACGCAGTCGAGTCTATTTTCCCGCCTGACCCGACGTAAATATAACCACCGCCCCCCGAAAATTATTCGTTAATAATCATTTTCGCCGGATATTTATAGTCGTACCAGGGGCCTAAGACAAACACATCGCGCGCGGTCCGCGCGTACGAAGCAAAGGAGTCGCCGAGAGTTTTCGCGGTATTGACGTCAAACGTTGAACCGTCGGACGAGTTTGAACGCTTCAATTCCGGGAGCACCGACGCCCACTGAACCGCATACATAGTATATGACTTTTCCGCCGCGCGCCCGATTTGCGCGTCCGACACGCGCAAAAATCAACCCTGTTGACAGCGATTTCGTTGCTGACGTTGCGTCTTTTATTTTATACGGTTGCCGCGGCCGGCAAAGCGTCTACGTGATTCGCGTTCTAGTTTTCGAACGAGATTTTTCTGTCGGACTAACAAGAGAGAAAACAAACGCGTTGCTTCCAATACGATCAGGATAGTCCAAACTCCTGCAAGAATTTACGTCTCTTTTATGGCCGTTTTTTTGCCACAAGTTCTACAACCGGTGATTTAGGTTATGGCTTAATTGACCCAAAACCAAATCTTTTTGGGCTGTTCTCATATATTTTTAAAAGTTCGGCGCAGCGAGGAAAAAAAACAAATGTCTGGGCGAGGAGATTTGTTGTGAGATTTATTCCGACTCGGCAACCAATCCATTTTCTTATCGGCGACGCGCAGTTTACCGAAGCGGACGCAAACACGTTGGGTCTGTCGGTTGCGTAAGGGCGCGGGTTGAGCTGCGTCCCGGGTATATCGTTGCCTAAGGGCTGTTTGTGTGTGTAGCGAGGCGAGGCTGCATGAAGGAGCCTCAGCTGTGTGTTCCGTTACAAGGTTACCTACAGACATTTCAGGAACCTCCGTGTTCTGTTACAAGAGGAACATGTAGGGTAGACGTTTGTGGCCATCTTAGGTCCAATTGTGGCCATCACATTCAAAGGAATAAATCAAAACACTTAATCGAATAAGAAATTCGTCGGGTAGGTCGTTCAGTGAATTAAAATGCATTTGTTAAAAAAATCAACGTGCAATTGTGGGGAAAATATAATTTGAAGAATAAAATAATGAAAACGGCCACAAAAGGTACAGTGGCCACTAACGGTGATCTACCCTATGGGTTACGATTCAAGAGAAACATGTATGGGTGATGATTCAAAAGAAACAAGTAGACGTACCGTTTTTGGCCACTTTAGGACCAATTGTGGCCATCACATTCAAAGGAATAAAACAACACATTTAATGGCATAAAAAAACATCGAGCAGCTCAACCGGCTAATTTATATGAATTTGTTCGAAATGTCAACATGTTTTTATGGGGAGAAAATAATCTCAAGAATAAATTATTAAAAATGGCTACAATAGGTACAGTGGCCACTAATGGTACATCCCCTATGGGATACCCTACCCTACCCTATGGGTTATGATTCAAAAGAAACAGGTATGACTTATGTTATGATTCAAGAGAAATGTATAGTTTTTCGTGATTCTCCGTCTGATGTTACAAGTGGAACATGTATCGGTTTTTTTTTCTTTGCTCTCGGGCGGTGAACCGCGCGTCATCGTTTCTCGTCGCTGCCGAGGGTGAGGGCAACCAATTCATTTTTCCCGTCGAACGAGCCCGCGGAACAGACGACTCTGTGTGTAAACGATACGCGGAGCTCGTCGTGCCACCCAGACATTAGCGGAACGACCGACGTCGCGTTGTTAATTTCCACATAAATAATTGTACCGCCGTCAGAGGCTTCGTGGGAGGCCACGACGGAATCAACGATGCCGAGCCTAAAGCGTAACACAAACGGAAATCAGACATCGGTCGTTAGTCAAGAGGAACTTGGCTCGTGCGCTATCTAATTAACACGTGGCGGAATTACATTCGTATTTTTTTTTCGTCCAATGGTAAATCCGTCCGTACTTTTTCAAATAATAGTTTTTCAGACGAGGATCAAAGCTTCATTGTAGCCCTCGGTCTCGATCCTGATTGGAAAGAAACTTTCGCAAAAGTATCATAACATTGCCGACATTGGCTGCTTCACCGCGGGTCGTATTATCGACTATTGGATTGTCCGGAGGTCTCAGGACCACAGAACCCGGATTTGAGAGGAGCGGAAGTTTCCGATTCTCTCTCGGTGCCCTCGGCGACTGGGAAACTTCAAAGTTATACAACCAATGGAATTGTATCTTGTATCACCACTCAACTCTCTCTCCTTCTCTCCAATTCGGCTCATCTGCTTTACACGAAAGATGTTTCGGCGTCGTTTATTCTTCCCAGCTCGTCGAAAAGTGTTCCGCGTGGCTCGCGTTGGTTGTCTTGGAATAGCGAGAACGCGGCACAAGCGACGCGAAACACTTCAGCGTCGCTAAGAGTCGATGAGAGTCGAGGCCCCCGCAGGACGCGGCGACTGCGACCACGCGGCACCGACACCCAAACGCGCCACGAGATAAGTTTTATTGCATCTCGCGCGCGTTTCTGGTCGGCACGCTTCTGCCGATGCTCTTGAGCGCTCTATTTACAGACGCGTTGCGAGATGGAAGCCCCGAAGAGTGGAAACACCGCGTTTCCTCGCCGATGGCTTCTGTGAAAGCGGCTTTTGGACCGACGAGCCGCCGAGTCATTGCGGCCGCCCAATTGGCCAACGAGAATCGGTGAGTCTCGACCTCCGACGTTGCGAACGTTCGGCGAACCCTTCGAGACTCCGCTTGCCGGTGTCTCGCGTGTCTGACGAGACGTCGAAACGTAAACGTCAAGGTCCCGTCGTCGAGCTGCCGGCTGGAGGCTAATTTCGAGGGCGATTGAGGGCGCTACATCATCAAAGAGGAACTCTGGCAGGCGCAGCTATACGTTTGTTGCTGATGGCTGATGAAAATCTGTTATCCCGAATGGAGACAGCCGCGAACGTTTGGATCTACGTTCGGAACGTTTGGAGTCGTTCGGACTACGTTCGGAACGTTTGGAGCCGTTGAGACGCTGTGGATAGACAATTTGAGACTTGGGAGAATCTTCAAAGAGGAGAAACTCGGATCTCGTTGATTTTTGTGGTCCTGCATTTTTTAAAAACACTCGATGGTCGTCGACAATCTTTTTTTCATGTTCCGCGTGGTGTAGACTGTCAAACGGCTGAAATTGTGATAATTGTTTCTGAAGTAAGAATTCATAGTCCTAATTTTGTCTGACATTTGGAAAAAAATGTCGTCACGCACCTCACATATGAGTTTTCCACTAATGTCTACAGCGTCCTGACCTCATAGTTCTGAAAACAATCGTTCCAAATCTCGCGAGGCGGTAAAACGGGAATAGCAGCTCGTATGGACCTTGATCTCAAAACCAGGAAAGTCGACGACATCGTCGTCGTCGTCGTCGTCGTCGTCGTCATCGTCGCCGGCGCCGTTATCCAACCATCCAGCGTCGATTAATCCGCAAGCTCTTAACTCATGTCCTAACTCTTTTATCACCAGCCTTCGCGACTCTGAAACAAAAATAAAAAAATCATTACATCAACATCACGGACGACCTCAAAAATGGCTATCCTAAAAGAGGGACAACTACGCCGTCTCTAATGTCCCCAAGCTAATTCGCCCGGACACAGTCACTCAACGAAACCATAGCAAACGAAATGAGAGAAAACCGAGGGGACGAAGAAAAAAAGCAGAAACACCAGTCTCGTTGAGATTTCCTCGCGAAATTCCGACCTGAACAGCCGGCATCTGGTTCTCATCGTTTCCGTAACCGATGGCCGGGTTAGTCGACGCAGTTGCGTCGAGTCTCGCGTCGCCCGACCTGACTACCGAGGATGACGGTTCTCGAGGTCGGCTCTCGCGACTGCGACGAAACTGAAGCGACTGGGCCGTCTATTTCGCAGCTCGTCGGAGCCTTCGAGAGACGGAAGTAGGATCAATCGACCTTGACCTCGGTGCAGTGGGACGACGGGGAGTTGACACGCGGAGAGGAAGAGAAAGAGGGATGGAAAGAGAGAGACAGAGACAGAGGCAGAGACACAGACGAACAGCCACATCAGAGTCGAGAGAGTCGCGACATTCGGACAGTTGAACCGAGCGAAGAAACTTCTCGGCTAGGGGGAAAGGGAGGGGGGAAGGGATGGCATGGTCGAGCGGAAAGAGAAAGAAGGGGGAAAGCCCCGGAGCTTTCGGAGTGCAGAAGGTGACGAATCAACGAGACAAATTCGAAGGTAGACGCGGCCGAGCGACGTCGTCGGCGGGGCGGTCCAAGCGGACTCGCGTCTCAGACGATTTGGACCCGGCCAGGGGCGTATCGAGGCCGTTAACCGCGGATTCGCCGGGCGCCTCGGTCGATCGTTTATCCACGCAGCCGGATACCATTGCCATTTTCTCTCGCTAACTTTTATCCATAAATAGTCTATACGGATGCACTGAGAAAAATTAATAGTTGTGATTACCAATCGTTGGTCAGAGCTACCAATATTTTAGCAACTGCAACCAATATTTTGGTAGATCTAACCAATGATTGGTAGCCGCATCTACTGATTTTTTTCAGTGTGTAACATGATTTTTTGCATTATTTTTGAAGTATGCTTTTTGTTTAATCTACTTTGGGAAGGCCCGTGAAAAAAATTCGGTGATCAAATATAAGAATTAAATAAAGTTCGATGTCTTTGATCTAAAAACAGTGCGAGATTTCGATTTTCGGATTTTCCAATTCGACTGGAAATTCGCCGGCGTGCAATCCGCGCATCGCCTTAACAGGCGAATCGTTGCCGGGACCGCGCGCCCGGCGCGTCTGGAATTTATTTATATCTCTTTCCGTCACTTTTCCACGGGCGCGGGAATTACTGGAAATAGCGGGGGTGTTCAAGAATATTTGGGATTCCTGTGAATCACTCAACCCGGCGTTACAAGGCGATCCGACCATCGCGCGCGTTTCAAGCGTGTCTGTACCTTAACATGAATGTCGTCGTCGTGAGTCACCCGTTAAATCAGAGGTGCCGAGGCGTCTACCCTTTAGCAGCAACGCGTAGCCGCGCATGCGCAATCGCGTATATTTAACTGCGAAACTGCAACTTTAGGGGAGGCGCAAAAAAAAAGGATGTTGCGGATGTTTTGTCATTTTCGCGAAACGTAAGCGGCTGACGCAAGTGCGGGGGACGCGCGAGAAGACGTCGCGAGGGGCGAGCGACCGCGTTGGGATTCGGGGAGACAAGTCGAGTGCGTCTCGGTGCAGCGAGAGCGCATCGACTCGACGCGCGTTGAACCGCTCGTAACGAGTCCACGTGCGCTCCGCGAAATTCTCATAAATATCGAATGCCCGACGTTCCCGCGTGTCGTTTTTCACTCTCGCGGAATATTGCCGCTCCGACGAGTCCGAAGTAAAATTATCAGCCACCTCAACGCGGGGAGGAGAATTCTTGTATGCCGAGTTTTTGCACCGAGACATTTCTTTTTACTCCCGATTGCTCGTTGATTAACGTCGCCTCGGAGAATTTCGTACCGGCTGCTCGAGAAAACGCGACGCGCGGTTCGTATAATTCTTGGAGCATGTTTCGCGGGTTTTTTCGCGTGATTTCGCGACTGTGGACGGTGGAGCTTGAAATTCCAAAGCGAAATGCTCGCAGGGTTGGCGCGCGCATAGTCGGGCTGCTCGTTTGGACTTAAGTCAGAGACGGAGCAATTCATCGCTTATTCTACGGGGTTGGACGTTCGGCGGGTTTCGTGCGGAATCGCTCGCTCGGGCCGCCCGCCGTACTCCCGGTAATTTCGTCCGACGAGCCGTGAAGCGCTGTCCCGGCTTCGTGACGGCCGCAGCGAGACACACCTACTCCCCCTGGTTATTCCGCCGCGAGGATAATTCATCGACCGCGTCCAGCAGCAGCGTCGTCGAGGGTGTCGTCGCAGACTTTTCCGCGAGTCCGCGTCGCGACGCCGCTCAGCACTTCAATTTCCATCCGTCTCCTCGACCGAGTTTGTCCTCCTTCGTGCAATCCTGATAATGAGAGAAAGTAGATAAAATAAATTAGCAAATTAAATGATTTTATTCGACAATGTTAAAATGTGTTAATGTTCAATTGTGCCTGGCCGCCCGGCCGAAAACCGCCCAAATCGGGGTCACGAAATTTATTTTTTCAAAATATCGACTTCTAACCTATACCATCGTTCTCAAGTCGCATATTCTACCCCTGAAAACACTGGTTACAACCATTTTTTAGTTGATTTTGAAAAAAAAAATTTTTGGTCGAACAGTTTGTCAGAAATCGTAGATCTGGCCGCCGGGCCGAAAACCGCCCAAATCGGGGTCACGACATTTATTTTTTCAAAATATCGACTTCTAACCTATACCATTGTTCTCAAGTCGCATATTCTACCCCTGAAAACACTGGTTACAACCCTTTTTTAGTTGATTTTGAAAAAAAAAAATTTTGGTCGAACAGTTTGTCAGAAATCGTAGATCTGGCCGCCGGGCCGAAAACCGCCCAAATCGGGGTCACGAAATTTATTTTTTCAAAATATCGACTTCTAACCTATACCATCGTTCTCAAGTCGCATATTCTACCCCTGAAAACACTGGTTACAACCCTTTTTTAGTTGATTTTGAAAAAAAAAAATTTTGGTCGAACAGTTTGTCAGAAATCGTAGATCTGGCCGCCGGGCCGAAAACCGCCCAAATCGGGGTCACGAAATTTATTTTTTCAAAATATCGGCTTCTAACCTATACCATCGTTCTCAAATCGCAAAAATAAAAAAAATACGATATTTGACAGAACTGGGAAAGGGCGATCATTGGGTGTGTAATATTGATTAAATTCGTGACTGCGACGGGCCAACGAGATGTGTAGGTAATTGGCACCGGTATTCAGTCTGCGGAATATCGAACGATGGAACGAATTGGGTGTTATTTCCATTAAATATTCAGTTCGTCGAATATTCAACTGGACATGTATTTATTTTTATATTTTTATCAGTAAAGTACAATTTGATTTTCGTTTCAATAACCAACGGAAATTGGTTTAACCTAACCTTTCAGATGTTCGGAGAATATCACTTTTGCTCCGCGCGATCATTTGATTGCGCTGTAAAATTCATTCGTGTTTTAAAAGTTACTCGACATTACAACGAAAAATCTCGCAGAAGAGCCATTACCATTTAAACCGGTGTACACGTGGCCCATTTATTTATAAATATGCATGTCGGGCGCGGCGAGAGAGACGAAAAGTCGGCGAGAAAGACGGAGAAAGACAGAGGAGAATGACGGTCTGGATGCCGAGGGAGATTTCGGCGAATCGCATCGATGACCCGCGCTATCGGACTCTCGAGCGGCACGAAGCTCGCGAAAAGCCCGTCGGCGTCTAATTGACTTCTCGAGCGCTCCAGCCACCTTGAGCCTTCTCCCGTCGCTCGTGCCTCGACCTCTTCAGAGAACTCGTCGAGGGGCAGACGTTTCTCGACAATTTTTTATTCATCGCCATCACCGTTTTCGGGATTTAAATCGCGCAACAAATTTCCTCGCCGTGTGAGTTACAATTGGAGTCGTGCAAAATGCTGGAATATGGGGACACATATCCCCCTCTCTCTCCCTCTCCGAATCTCTCATTGTTTTATTTTGCAATCTGGTGATTTTTGCACATGATTTATATATTTCTATTAGGAACAACGGACGGAGGTTAGCCAGCGTAGAAGACACTCACTTTCTCCCTCTCTTTTTCTCTTTCTCTGTCTGCGTCTCGTTTTCGTCCCGGTGACCCGATTTGTCTCTTCCTCATTCGGTCCGTCTCGCTTTTACGCCCGGCCAGACGTCCCTCGTAAAATTGCAGCTCCGATAAATTCTCGGTTGCGTCGGGAGAAGCGCGAGCGAGAGAGAGAGAGAGAGGGGCGACGCCGTTGCCACGGTCATACGCGACGTGAAAACCCCTCGTTTTCCGCCTCACTCGCTCGCTCTTCCGCCGTCTCACCCGCGCGCGCATATTCCACGCGAAAGGGTTGCGCACGGCGTAGAACGTGGATGGAAACGAAAGAGCCGCGCGGCGGCTCCTGGACTGCCAGAGATAACGCTGTAATTTTCTGCCTTCGTTGCCGACCCGCTCTCGCCCTATTTTCAATAGATTACATCGTACTCGTTAAAAACGCAATTTTTTTGTCATTTTCCCGTCGCACGTGCGTCGAGAAATGCACCTCGAGGGCTCGAGTTGCCCTTGAGGACGAAAATAAAAAAAATTAGTTTTTTGCCTCAATGCAGTTGATTCTTTGACGCCGCGTTTGATTATTTTTAGTCGACGGAAATAAAAGTGGAAAATACATATTTTCACGGACTATTTTCGGTGGAAAATCTTGCTCGTTAAGAGTACACATTTTTTGAGAGTCTTTTCACGTCCCAAAATTCCAGTACAACGCGCGCGAAAAGGAGATTCCAATCTGCGAATCACATTCTCATCGCCGAAGGATCAAAGAGTCACGTGACCCTCGTCGCCGTTTTGTCGAATCTGACGTTTCGGCATTTGACACGTTCCAGTAAATCGTCGCGTTTGCCGTGTTCAAGATAAATTTAATAAGCTATACATCTGTGTGATGTTTATACGCGTATCGCGTGGAAAGTTTCGCGATCGATTACCGCGCACAAGAAAATGAGAGACAAAAGACCTTTTCGAAGAACGAGGAAACAATTCGCCCTTCCACGTTCCGCTGATTAACGCCGACGACGTAACAGAGCAAATTAGAGTTATACACGCATACAATTAATTCCGCCTCCTTGACAAAGTGCTGCTTCAGCTTGTATAGCGTCGTCGTTGAGAGCCTTAATGCCTTAATTCAGCTCCCAACAACTCCCCGTCGGGTCGTGTTGCCGCTACTGCTGCTCCCTCCCTTACGTAATTCCGCCTTTTCCTCAAACGTGAACTTCCGCTTTACCGTCACTTGTACACGTACCAAGCGCGAGAGGGACAACGAGACCGAGAAAAAAAAATGGAACCAGGAATATTTCGCACCGAGAATACAAACGAAATTCTATTTTTTTTTTGCTAAAATGTAGCTTCTTATTTCATTAGGTAGCTTCTTATTTTATTAATGCCTTTTCACCTCCAAGATGCATTTTTATTTAACATTCATCTTAATCTAAATTGAGCAAAAATTATTATGATTACATAAATTTATTATCAATAGTATTATTATTGGCAGATATTTATTCCTGTCTACTGCAATTTTTGATTGCACGTTACTGCCCGGAAAAAATATTGGCTAGAAATTCCGAATTTTTATTTACATTTTTCAATAATTCCCCACAGGTTTCCAATTGTTAAAAATTGTAATTTCCTTCCCTCGATCCCTTGAAAAGCTCCCTAGACGTAAGGTGAGAAATCCGCGCGATCGTCGCACCTCGTGGGGTGTCGGAGCGGGCAACGAGGGGGAGGGGGTCAGGCAGAGGGGGGCAGGGAGGGGGTCGCGCTCGCCGGTGTAGATCGGCTGCGGACGGAAATACACTCGCACCGTCTAATTTTCACCGACACACGGCGCGCGGTACACCCTTTCGGCGTTACCGTCCTCGCGCGCGCTGCTCGCGCGAGGGAGAGAGAATGCACGCGTCGAGCGGCATCGCGCGAGACGTGGCCAGCTATTTCAGGCGGACGAGCGCGAGCGCGGGGCGAAACGCGCGCATCGGCGTTGGCAGTCAGGGCCGTAACCGGAACGCCCGCGAGATGCGAGAGAGGCGCCGGTCAAGTTGTTAAAAGTCCCCGGCCCCTCCCGAAACCCGTAACTGGACACTCGGCATAGTATACCTGCATTTCCTTTGGCCCCTCGCGGTTCCGGCACTTCCGGCTACTCGCGGCGGAGGAGATTCCGGCTTAACGAGGCAGCTTCCGGGATTCGATTTTCCGTCTCAACGGCAACAGGCGCCTTGGGCACCGGGCAATTTTTATTTTTTATTTTTGCCTCTGAATCGTCGAAGAAACACAGCTTGAGTCAACAAATCTGAAACACATTTTTTCAATTTAATATAAATTGTGAAAACAAATACTCGACTCGTCGTATTAAATCATTTATAAACCGTACACTGAGAAAAAAAATTGCTAAATCCAACAAAATGTGCGGTTGCGGGCAGCGAAATAAATATTTTGCAAATTGGACAAAATATTTAATTGATCGAAGCGACTGGTGATAGAATTTAAAAAATCTCGATTAGCATTGCCGAATACTTTTTTCTCAGTGTATTTAAAAAGAAATGTAATCAGGTTTAAAAAATGTCCACGAGAAAGCTCCACTTTGGCCATCACGATCTGTGTTCTCGTCTTTCGTTTTACTTTTTTATTTCGCCGGTTTATCCGGCCCGCGGTGTCGAGAAGTCTCATTGATACATAACCGAGGATTGGCATTGTCGTCCACGGCTGGTTACATAGGAGTCGAGTGGACTCGTGGCTCTCTGGCTGATGATCGTCCACGGACGAGAAGATCCACTGTGAGAATTGAAGCCGGGGCGCCGGGAGAGCAAAGAGATCACGGCGAATGAGACGGCGAGAAATGGAGGGCGAGCAGGGACGATTGTATATCTCTGACATCCGGACCTCCTGGCTTTCTTTCCTCTACTCTCGTCGTTCTTATTCTTCTGCAGCTCTCGAGATATATCCTCCAGCAGGACTTGAGCCAATGTCTCGGAGTCTCGAGGCTCCGTGCAGCGCGTGCATTGTATCTGGCTCGCCCGAGCGTGCGACGCGCTATAAGACGCTCCACTCTTGCGACGAGCACTTTGCCGACTCCTTCTCCGAGCTCCGTTCGCGGCAAAGTCTCGTCCCCCTTATTTCCGGTTGTATTGTCACCAACACGGGGACGAGGGATTTGACTATCTTCCAGGGCGACGCACCGAAAGGATTTCGCAAATTGAATCATGTAGGAATAATGCAACGAATAATTTGAAACTGATGACAGTGTGACGTCATGTCTGATCTTCGGTGGATGTGACTACTTACGTGGAACTTTAAATACCGCATTAAGGCCATGTGAAACACTGAGCGCCGAAAATCTTCGGATGTGCGATTTGTCGCCGATTATGAACGGATCGAGGCGAAAATTGAAATACAGACGCCAGTAATGTGAATCTCGTGAATGAATTAGTCAGAATTTTGATTTTCGAAACAAAAAATTACAGATCGGTTACCGACATCAATTTTTTAAATTAAAATCAAAATTCTGACTAATTCATTCACGAGATTCACATTACTGGCATCTGTATTTCAATTTTCACTTCGATCCGTTCATAATGCACGAAAAAAAGCGTATCCGAGCTTTTAAGGTGAGCGTCGGTATTTCACATCGCCTTAAATTCAGGACACGAAATGACTAATGTTGTATCGCAGTAAATACCGACTGTGTTGGTCAGACGTCGTTACCTATTCAATTAATTGTAACGAAGCCTTTTACACGAAGAGAAAATTCGAGCAGTTTTAGGAGTGTGCCAGTCAGTTTCAATTAGGCATTTAAAACTGACGTTTATTCCGGAGTTTTGCTCCCGGTCTCGGGTTCCCATCTTTAACAGAAGCTCGGCGAAGTTCCCGAGCGAAGATGAGTTCGCGAAAATCGCGTAAACTTCCCGAGATGCACAATCTGGCGAGCTCCCTAACCGATTACGTTTCACTCTCGCGAAGCGTTGAACCTCGTCGAGCCGCGTCGCCTCGCAGTCGTCATCGCCGTGCGCTACGCCTCCTTCGGCTATAATTGGTTACGTGAGTTGCACGCGCAGCGGAGAAGACAGTCGTAAAATCGCGGAATATCGCGAGGACGCGACTTTTTGTCGCACCGCCGCCGCGGCGACGGATCTCGCGCTGCTGCTCCGCATTACGCGCGAGTCGTTGCTTTGCTTGCGCCGCTGCCAACCGGGCACCCCGGCTTCGACGTTTGCCAGTGCGGGTCGCGTAACACACCTGTAGAACTTTAAATCTCCCGGCCCGAGCTCGAGGAGACGACGAAGACACTTTTTTTTTACATGCATGTTTTTCTTTTGGCACAACTGTAACAACATCGTTAATTAGTCCGTGTAGAAACAAGTTTCTGGTGGCAACGAATATGATGCAACAGCATTTTTTATCTGGCCTTAAAAAAAATACCTATATTTTCTTTGCAACAATAAAATGTTAAAGATAATTGTACTAATTATACTAATCTAAATATCAATTTATTAGGAGAACAGAAGCCCCTTTCAATTTCTATGTTTCGTCAATTTAAACTCGTCCGATAACCTGGCCAGCATAAAAATGATTCGTTGCTCTCTCTCGATAACAATAAAAAGTTTCGCGAAAAGAACAACGATAAACAAAGCTGCAGCGTCTATTTTCGGGCTGGGAAATAATTCGCTAGACCAGTTCCAAGTGCCTCAGATCGCACAATGCACAACGAAGGAGAAGGAGCAGCAGCAACAGCAGCCGCGATAGTTTTATTGCGCTCAGTAGTAACGGAATTCTCGGTCGGACACGGTCTGACATCCAATTTCTGGTCACTGGACCATCCGAACGAGGCGACCGTTGACTCTGCTCGAAACACAGAGAAACACAGAGCGTTTCTGGGACCGTCGATGCCGCGAGGAGAGGAACCGCTCGGTCTGCGTTCATTTTTCGCGTCTCGAGAGCTTCGAAGCGAGCGAGACGGAAGAAGATACACGGAGAAAGACGGAGAGGCGCTGCGCCACCGAGAAGAGTTGACCTGGATAAGCACGCGAGCGAAGCTCGCGGCAGACGACGAGGACGACGTTGGCAAAGAGACGGAAAGAGCGAGAGCGCCGACGTTGCAGGGCGGTGGGAGAGGGGGGAGGGAGTGAGGGGAAGGGGGTTTGAAGCCAGCGCGAAAGCTGTTCGTGCCTCGAGCTTCGCTCGCACGTGACCCGCACCTTGTCCCGGCTATCCACATATTCGCTACACTTTATCGTTCTTACACAGTCACGAAAAAAAAAAAAAAAAAAAAAAAATGACTGAATTTGCAAAATTGAATCTCGCAGGAGCTGACCAAATATTAACGCGATTCGATAGATGCGAATAGGGGAAAATGTGCAAAATGAAAAATGAATCGACGTAGAAGGCAATGTTTGCAGGCAAAATTGAAAAATTGCTTTGAATAAGTAAAATAAAAAAGGGTAAAATGAATCGACATGAAAAATTAATCGACATCGAAGGCAATGTCGATTCATTTTTCATGTCGATTTATTTTACCCCTTTTTATCTTACTTATTCAAAGCACTTTTTCAATTTTGAGACGATTGGACGCAAAATGCGGAAAATAAATGCAAAATAAAAAATGATAAGAAATCGAAATAATTGCCATTTCTCTATTCGTTTCTTTCTATGTAGGCGCCCTCTGTTTTTTTTTTTACTCAACACCCCGTAAAAGCGATAAGTCAACGAATTCGGGGTCGCCCGGATCTCGAAGAGTCGCGCGGCATCGTCGACGGAAAGCTCAGTACGCACGTCGACGACTGCGACGACTACGACTACGACGACGACGACGAGGACGTTGCGACTCCCGATTCGTTCGATGACGTCAAGGGGATCGGAATTCGACGATTCAACGCGAATTTCCCGGGAGCGCACAATCGTCGACGAGGACGCGCGCTCGGAACGTGGAAGTCGCCCCCCTGGCCCCGTCGTCGTTCCTCGTCGTCCCCCCGCCCCCCCCCCCCCTCCGCGCCCCTCGCGAAACTCGCGAGGCGCGCACGAAACAACACGAGCGAGTAAACGCCGGAGCTTTTCGCGCGATCCTCCCCCGCCGCCTCGCGCGCTCGTCAGTCGCGAGCTCCTTGAATGACGCGAGTCACCGCGCTCTTTTGTACACACCGCGAGCGGCCGATGAGTCATCGAGCTCGCTCATCGAGAGAGAACCCGAAACGACACGCGAGTTTCGAAATCCGCAACTCGCGCGCGCGCGCGCCTTTTGGCAAAAACAATACCGCAATTATTCCGATACCCGTCCAATACCCGTGCAGCTCGCTGCGGGCTCTGAGAAATGAATAAGTTTAAGTTATAGTACAGTGTATAAGATGTAGTACAGTGTATTACAATTGTCTTTTACACACCTCTCCTTAAACCCATACCGACAAATCCCCACTTTGTACAGCCGCAGCCGAGTTATCTCCTCTGCATTATAAAATAAAATATTTTCTGCAAAATAAATTATATTCCGCATAAAAAAAAGAAGTAATCTGAAATTATAGTATTTTTCAAAATTTTCAGGCACATATCAGGGTCAATGGCTCCGGGGTATGCGCCACGGTTATGGCGTGAGGGCGAGCGCGCCCTTCGGCCTGGCGAGTCACTACAAGCCGCCGAAGCAGGCGGCCATTCGGGCTTCCCTTACGTCGCTGAGAAGCGCGGACGGCGCGCCGACCGCGGCACCGACGCCCGAGCCGACGGATCGACGGGATCGTCGGGTGGATGACAGCCGGGGTGGCTTCGTCCTCAAAGCGCGAAGCGACGATCCGCCGGCGAGACGAAAAAGCCTCACGGAGAAGTCACTGAAAAAGGGAATTCTCTCGGTAAGAAAAAAAAGTCCTTCGCCTTTTTTTTATTAAAAAAGTCCTTTGCCTTTTTTTATTTAAAAAGTCCTTCGCCTTCTTTTTATCGCGACATCGGAGAGTGAACTGTTTTTTTTTACTCTCTTTTCAGGGCCTTAAGATACGAAAACAGCGAAGTACCGGAGACCTCGAGAAGCGCGGAACCGGCGGCAGTATTAGGAGCAACGCGAGCTCCGCTTCCTGGATGTCGACCGAGAGCTCGCAGAGTCAGGCGTCGGCTTCCGTTCACACAGACAGCAATGCGTCCTTCGTCATCGAGGTGACTAACGAATATTTCGAAGCAATTTTAGAACCCGCTTCACGTTCAGATGAGACCTTTTTCAATTTCGTTTACAAAAATGAAATTAATATAAAAATTCCTTAAATTGTCACACAGACAAATAAAAGTTGGTAAGAGTCAGACACACATTTTTCAAGCAGCTCTCTCTTCAAGCTGATTTAGTTATTATACCGATTATACAATGGCACGTTAAAAAATAACACACGACACAATGATCCGGCGTACGAATTATACTAATTGTGGTGTCTTGTAAATCTCCTCCCGAATAATAAAAAAAATATTTTCTGAACCCATTTGAATGTTTCAGGACGAGCAGATGGACGCGTCCGTGACGGAGACGTATCTGGGCGAGTGGAAGAACGACAAGCGCACGGGTTTCGGTATATCCGAGCGCAGCGACGGTCTGCGCTACGAGGGCGAGTGGTTCAACAATCGCAAGTACGGCTACGGCGTGACGACGTTTCGCGACGGCTCCAAAGAGGAGGGAAAGTACAAGAACAACGTGCTGATAACGTCCCAGAAAAAGCGTCATCTGTTTCTCATAAGATCGGCGAAGTTTCGCGAGCGGATCGAGGCGGCGGTGAGCGCGGCCCAGCGGGCCAGCAAGATAGCCCTGCAGAAAGCCGACATTGCGATATCGCGGACGGCGACGGCGCGTGGAAAGGCCGAACTCGCGGACATCGCGGCGGAGCATGCGCGTCAGGATTCCGACGTGGCGCAGCGAACGGCGACGCAATTCGCGCCGGATTTCCGGCAGCCGGAGCTGGAGAAGCTGCGAAATCGCGAGATACCGAAGTACGTGCCGCCGCCGCAAGACGCGATGCCTGGAAAAAGTATTTTGCATCAGAAATCATCGGCAAATCCAGCCGCGAGTTCAGGACTGAGCGACCAGTCGGCGACGTCGAGTCCGCTGAAGTCGTCGAGCAGCGTCGACGCGAATCCCGGACAGTCCCTGTTGGGTCCTAGCGTGAACCAGCCAATGAGAAGGGCGAGCATGAAACCGGCCACTCACAACCCGATGTCCATGAGTCAGAATCCGAATCCGCAGGGAATGATGAATCCCGCGACGAATCTTCCGACGTCGAATCAGCTGCCGGCCGCGGGGATGAGTCAAAATCCGTACAGCCAGAATCCTTATCAGAATCCGACGCAACAGCAGCAAAATCAGTTTCCCAACAGCGTGGGTGGTCAGTACCCGATGGGTTACGGAGGCGTCGACGGACCTGGAAGACCCGGATACGGTTACCCGGTTCAGGGTGGTCAGTATCCGCAATTTCAAAATCCCGTCGCGGGCAATCAGCAGCAGCAGGCGGATCCCTACCCAGGTTATCCGCAGAATCCGAGCCCTCAGGGATATCCGAATCAGTACCAGCAGATGTACTCCAGTCAGCAGGTGAACGAAGTCTCGGTACTCTTAGGGTCCGCTGCGCTGAAAAAAATTAATGGTTGTGATTACCAATCGTTGGTCAGAGCTGCCAATCGTTGATCAGAACTTGCCAATCGTTGATCAGAACTTACCAATCGTGGGTCAAAGCTATACCAAGATTTTGGTATGTCCAATCAATGATAGGTTATCGCAACTACTAATTTTCCTCAGTGCGACGATCCAGCGATTGTTTGCAATTGCGATAATCGTTGGGACGCGAAAGCAGCCCTTTCGCATTCTCAGGGTCATTGATTGGGGGTTAGCGGGAACATTGTGAGTCCTAAATCAAAACGTAATTGAGATTCATTGTCACCATCATCGTCATCGACGTAGCAGTAACCGGACCCAGTCTTTTCTTTTTCATTCCAGAACTCTCTGTTCTTCGCCGATTTCTTTATGATTCTAGATCTTGTATCCACTGACACCGACAATGTACGGTCCAATGACAATGGCCCAAATGAATCAATTTGGAACACAGCTTTACGGTGTAAGCGAGCACGAAACTCGTGGTTTACTGCTGACTAGAGATTGTTGTCCCGTGAATCATCTTGTTTATCCGCAATAGTTCCAAATAATTCGCCCCGTCCGCTGTTCATTGAGTTTTAGATCCGAGTGGCAAATTTGGCCCGACTTCCCCCCCTGAAACGAAATCGGTTTAACGTCTGTTTTCCTTGACGTCGTTTTCGTCGTCGAAATGTCGTTCGCGGGTCGACTTCACGACGGATTGACCCAAATGCGACGTTTCGTCGACAGTCACTCGACGGTCGACACGGCCACCCGACGACGATTGGTCGAATAATGCAGAACGCTCGGTGTGAAAATTTGCAGGCGCCGGTGGTGCCGAATCAGTACGGAGCTGGACAGAATCAGTACAACGCGCAGCCGGTGTACGGACAGCAACCGATGCAACAGCCGCAGCAACAGCAGCCGCAGTATCCGAACGACGGTGCGACGATGGACGGTCAGCGACCGCCGAGCTCCACGAGTATACGAAGAAATTCGCGAATTCTGAATCCTCAGGATCGTCCGTCGGGCGGTGGGGTCGTTAACCAGTCTTTGAACGATAGGTAAGGTATTAATTAACGTTGAATAAGGATTAATCGATGACAAGACAATGCTAATGACGCGTCCAGGGAATAAATTGGATCATCTCAATCTAAATTCAGTTCATTCAACACATATTTTTTTGACGAGTCACATTGACAAGAACCTTTGGTTGCTAATTTGACCATTGACACTCTTATTGAATATTGATCATCCAGGCTGGACCACTACAAGAGGCCACCAAGCCGAGACAGTTCGGTAGACCGATACGCCCGAGCCCACAATCGATTGGTCGGATCGAGACAGCCGTCCGTGGACAAGACTGCACCGATTCAAGACCCGACCGAGAGGTGAAACATTATGATTCCTTTGCCTTATGCGTCTCGACTTCTACGCGTTAAATCCGTGTATTACAAACCACACTTTTCCAAAAAAAAAAAAAAAAAAAGAAAAGCACGAGTAGTAGTTCTTGGTGCGATATTTTTGCAGAACGAATAGCGTCGGCTTTGAGCTCATTGAAAGTAGCCGCGCTTGTTATTTTCGTTCCGCAAAACACAGTAAAACAAAATTTTAACTGCGCATGGACGCATTTGTCTTTTCAAAGTCGAAACTGCTGCGCCAAGTACCACTTTTCGTGCACGTTTTACAAAAAAGTTACCATAGACCAAAATAATTTTTCTACGATATTAGATATCTCACATCTCTCATATAGAAAGAACTTTTCTCATGTCTGACGTTACTAAAAATCCGTGTTACCTCGTTTTTGTGTCTCGCCGGAAGATCCGCGAGGGGCGCGAGTCTCGTCAGGTCGGGCACGCCGCTAAACGGCTCGGTGGTCGGCAGCGGCGCCGCGACGCCGACGTACGTACCACCGACGTCGAGCCAGTTCGAGGGGGCGCTGCTGAAGAATCGCGGCCTCGGCCAGGACATCCTGCCGAGCCCGGGCCAGCCGAAGCGGACCGAGAGCCTGTACGTGGCGCCCGCGCGAGGCTCCGTTGCCGCCGGCGTCGGCGGCGGGATCGGCATTCCCAAGGTGAGTCCGCAATGTTCTCTGCCTCGCTGATTGATTCGTTATTTCGGCTTCCTCCCACTCTCTGGCTCCTCCTCGCTCTCTGCTCATCTCGCATGTCGCGTCCTCCATCCTGTTCACCGCGCAAACGTCGCGTTCCGTCGTCGTCGTCGTCGTCGCCGCTCTCGCAATCGTTCGTCAACCAACTTCGACTCTCCGCCGCGTTTCACCCGCGTTCGCATTGATCACAAACCCCCGAGACCCCTTCACGACCCCCGCACTCGTCCCGCGACCTCCCGCCGCGCCTTTTCCGGAATTTAATCAGACTCACCGAGCGTCGCGGTTTTTTTTTGCGCCCTCAGCTACACCGCCAGTAATCGAGCGCAATTGACTCGCGGTACTTTTGCGACGTAAATTAGCGAGTTTCGATTAAATCACACATTTGAAATATAAAACACTTTTTGTAACTCATGCACGTAATGTCGCACATTTCGTGCCCGCAAAGCGTGCGTGAGATCGCGTATTATGCTCATGTCAACGTAGATAATTTCACGTACGCCATCTGGTGCGTGAAGTTATCTACATTACTTCACGCACACATTGGCGTGCGTGAAACTATCTACAAGATGATCTCACGCACGCTTTGCAGGCACGAAGATGTGCGACATCACGTTGACATTCGTTACAAAAAGTAATATGTGATACATGGGCGACAAAGCGGCCGTCCCGCGGAGGTTAGGAAGCAGCGCACTCGCCTCCTCTCGTGCTACAAACAACACTCGGCTTCGCCTCGTGTCGTTGTAGCACTCGATTTGGCGAGTGCGCCGCTTTCTAACCTCCGCGCGTAATAGCCGCTTTCTCGCCCTTGTATCACAAAGTACTATTTTTACACCCTTTTTGTACTAAATTCGTCACGCGTAAAAGTTTCAACACGAATTTAACTTTACTGCACTGATTTCTACATTTTTCTATTATTTTTTTTTTAACTATGTTCCTTCGATACGTAGGCTTCGAAAACCGTGTCGTTCGACCAATAACCCGGAGAGTCCTTTTGTATTATAAATACCTCTGTAATAGTGTATATTTTTGGGAAAAAAAATATTCTATTTTCTTTACTTTTTATCGCTCAAACAATGTCTACTCATTCTTATCTACTATTCACATTTTTTCAATTTCTCTCTTTCTCTCTATCTCACTGTAAAATTTGTCTCTATCTGTCTGTAACTGTGTGGTGTTTTGTGCTGTGTTCTGTGCATGCATACCCAGGACACGAGCCGGACGGTCCCCGCCTGCTTCGCCGCAACATCAAAGGGCCGCGCTACCCTATGAGTATAAGTACATTTTAACAAGTTTAATATAACAGCGTCGATTGTTGACGATGACGAATTCGTGAATTGCATTCCAAATTACTTGTTACATCGATACATATATAAATATATATATTCGTATATATATTCATATACAAACACGAGTCATCGAGGCTCAGAAGGGTCGGTTGGTGGTGATGGACGTGATTGCACTCATTTGGAAAAAAAAAATTAAATACCGCGAGTGCAATGTCCTGACTAAAATTGTGTGACGAGCTTGAACATTTTTTTTTATCTTTCAACTTGTAAAAAAATAAGCATTCCGACCACTTTGTTACAAATGGTTATTATTATCGTTGTGTAAACCGGAGAATTATCGATAAAGTCTGAACCGAGCTTTGACGAACGAGCTTGGAAGAAAAATTATTAATTTCGTTAGCGTAACGCCGCCAATCGAGGCACGAACGAGGCTACGCACGAGGGACTTAAGAATTTGCTCATTGTCTTATCAGCGTTTTAATGTTGCGTAGCGCGTGAAAATTTTCGAAATTCGACGAATGAGGTGGATGTCCCGGATCGTGACTATCGAAGCTAAACCCCCGGTCAACTTTTTGCCCGCACAACTTGCAACTATTTTCTCTGCGACTGGTAACTACTAAAAGACTCGAAAAAAAAGTTAAACTCATTTAAAGTTTCCTGAGTAAAAATATATCCAAGCGACTTGTTACCTATGAAACGGCAGCTACTAAAACGACATTTGATTTCACACCCAAGTCGTCGCGCAAACTTTTTTTTTATTTATATAATTTTTTACTCGATCTTAGCTTAAATTGATGATTAATTTAATTGAATGACTAAATTCAGCGAATGGATGGTTCATCATTTTCACACAACTTTTCATTGTCGAATCGTCGCGACAATAAGATTCATTTGCATATGCAAAACGAGAAATTTTGCATGAGAATTCACGGCGAACGGTCGGCAACTAGGACATCCTCCTGGTTATTCGACGCGCGATTTCTCGGTATACGATAGACAAATAATGATTAGCGACTCCGTCGTGTATTGTTCGCCAAAAAACTGTTTACTTTAGCTAACGAGGTAAAAGTGAAAAATTAACGAAGCAAACATTTGACCGATTCGTTTCGGGCGTTAGTGCTGATGTGTACCTGGTAGATGTGTCGTTGTTAGCTGTAAATCGTGAAGTTGGCCGTGTCTGTCCAAATGAGTTACAATTGGCTCGATCGTCGTCGTCGTCGTGGCGTCGATGAATCCCAGGAAGACTCTTTAGTCGACGAGCAATAGTGCCTGTCGTACACTTATTTTTCTAGCGATACCGCGTAGAGACACCGTCCCCCACCCCACTAAAAAAACGAGCGACGAGCGTCGCTTCCGGCGTGAGAGTCTCCTCGTTCGGCCAGTTGCAATATAGGTTTTCGATCCTCCTGGTTATTCGACGCGCGATTCGAATAACCAGGCCGGATCGAAAAAACTTCATCGCCGGAGACGCGCGCGCTCGCTTTGCGCGATGTTCGATGTTACTTCGATATAAGAAAGCCAAAAAAAAGCAGCGCCCTCGTGGCGGAAACTAAACAAAAGACAAAAAAAATTAAATAAACTAGAAAAATTAACTGAATGTTGATAATTCGTTGAGAGATATATAGTCGTCGTGCACGCGCGAACTTCTATAAAATCGCGCACTACAGTCGCATACCCAACTGAACGTCCTAAAAAACAACAAAGAATACTTAAATAAAGAAAAAAAAATAAAATAAAATCACAGACCACACTCGGAGAACAATAATTCACAAGGGAGAAAAGAGAGAAAAGAATATATTATTATACACGCATATATCTATATATTTATTCATATATCTATATTTATTGTTACGTATACGATATATTAACGACGCCGCACAGTTCCTTCACTGCGAGAAAAGCAACAAACGTGCCCTCCAATAAAAGCAACGCGCTCATTTCTCTCCGACGAAAAAAAATAAACATAAAAGTAAAAAACTAATTCAAGAAAAAGAACACTGATTTTTGTTTGGATTGATTTAGTGTGTCCGGGCGATTCGCGGAAAGGGAAAACGAACGAGCGCCAAGTACCACTTTGACTGTGTACCTAAACCGTATATACATATATTATATAATATTATATAATATACACATATTATATCTATATACAATTGGGAGTTTGCATTATGGAGAAAAAAAGGAGAATAAATAAAATAAAAAATACGGTTCGATATGCTCCAGGAGCTGTTGTTCGGTGAGATAGGACAGAGATTCGAGTCCTATCGAACCTGTAACTACCAACGACGGTCAATGAGATGTTAAGATTTATTCGTGGAGAGCGCGAGATAAGGGGAGGTAAGGTTGTGAGCAGGTGTGGAGGCGGGGACCGGAGGATTTTTTTCCATTTTTCTATTGATAACTTGATATTGCATTACACACACAATATATAACATATATTTATCTATCCATTTTTACTTTTTTTTCGAGCATCCGTTGAGTACCCGCACCCGAATGTTTCGACCCTCGACCCACGGTCAACTCAGAAGCGATTTTATTATAAATTTCGTGGCAAATAATTCGAGCGAAATCACATTTTTCCGTGTTTGCCGAACGCCAACGCAGTTCATGGTGAATATTTGTACAATGTTTTTTCATACCAGTTCGACCCTGAATTGAAATTGGGACTTGTAATTTTTGTTAGTTTTTCAGTCGTGACGATTACTTCAAACGGATGCTAAAAAGCAGCGATTTATGTTCGTTGTAGTGATACTCAACAGGTGAAGACACTCTGGACAAATTTTGAGACTTACAGTCATTTTTTTCACCAAAATACAAGGATTCTATTTAAATGAACAAAATCCCAAGAAATTAACTTTATACAGCAAAATTGCAATTGGTGAATCTCTACCAAATTTTGGTAAAACTAAAAATAAATCTTTTTTGCACTTTTTAAAGAAAATTGTAAATTTCACTGAAACAAATCCAATAATTAATTAAAAATGATTTGCCTCGGACATTCCTGGCCAATAAATACAAGACTTTCATCCCGACCAACCACATTAATCACTATATTACGATTGTTATATTCATACAAACCCCGGTTATTTTGATATTCTGAGAATTTATGTTTGCCGTAAAAAGTTGTTAAAAAAAAGCTCTGAACGTCACAACGTCCGCAAACGCGTTTCGCTTTATTTCGGACCGCACGTGAGAACCAAATGCGAAAGCGCGCGAATCCCACGCGAGACTATGAAAATACACGATGAAATTGCAAACAAAAAATCTCCGTATCCTCCACACCCCCCAGAACCACCGCCTTTCCTCACATGTTTGTCAGAGATACATTATTTTTGTAACGCATGCTTCTAACCGCCACACTCTTTACTCTTTAGATAATTATATTGAGATTACATTATAGCATAACTATACGTACATTGTATTATTATGATTATTACTGTTATAACTATTATTGTCCTAGTGATGACCTGATACAGGAATGCATTTCGTGTACACCACCAATTGTTGTAAATTACCCGTGCGTTAAATGCTATAGCGTGCGATTAATCCTTACCGCTCGCGATTAACTTCGCGGCGTTGAATTACAAAAATTCCGTCTCACTAACTGTTATCATCGGGGGGAGAAAAAATTGCCTCGCCAATGCCAAAAGGTTGCAAGTGCTTCCTCAAACGCGTTTTTTTATAGTTCCGTAATTTTTTTTTTTTCGGATATATTAATTTTTTGAGCTGTATACAAATTGTGGTCCTTTTTTTGCATTCTTTTTTTTTTTCATCTCGTCAATCATTCAAACTTGAATGAACAGAACTACCCGAGACAAACCTGCCTCTTTCTTCGACATATTAATTTTTCTAAAGACGCGATCTCGTGGCACTGACGAGGCACAACGTGGAAAATATCGCAGTGGTGTGTTATAATCGCGAAAAATAAATGAACTTGCAGTCAAGAATGAGCAAAATATATTTTTCCTAAATACTATTAACGTTCTGATTGTCTTTTGCAAAAATCTCATTCCGGGTCTAATTAATAAATAAATTAGTTAATTTTTTTTTGCTCATTCCTGATAATTGAAAATTTCAAAACTCGGGTGACTCGCGAATAATCGTCGCAGGAAGCGGGGGGTGAGGTCGTTTGAAAGAAAAAAAAAAAAAAATCCCGAGCCATTTAACGGAACATCGAAAGTCCTCCAGCGATCGAACGTTTCGCGATTGACTTTTTAATCGAATTAAGTTCGACCTTCGCCCCCCCAGGGGCGTTATCGAGACATCCCGCGCGTCGCCGCGGGATGAAGCTTCTCGATCGACATAAAGTGCCAAGCTTAAATATTAAAAAGTGTCTTTCTTCGCAACGGTGAAACATTGTACCTCTATTGAAACTTAGATGTAACGGACAAAAAAAAAGGAAAAATATATATTCGAACGTCTGCACAGATCGTGAACGATGAAATTGACGAGAGTCCAATAACGTTGATAGAAAAAAAACTTTTCTCCTCGAAGTTCGAAACAAAACAAACAAGCATTAACAATTGTTACGGGATGTATCGTCTCCTAATAATTTTCCTCTCGCACAAAAACCGTCTTTACCGAACCGTACGTAATAAGCCGTCGCTTTAATCCATAAATATTAATCGTCATGTCTACGTGTATGAGTAAAAAAAAAGCAACAAGCAACAGAAAACCAATATATTATATACGATTATAAATGTCTGTGGGAATGACGAGAAGAAAAAGCATAACCTGCCGAAATGCGGGATCTCTGACGGGCCTAGAAAAAATAAAATAAATACTATTTGAAAAATGTAAATACGTTGGTTTCCACTTGTCGTTCATGTTCCCCTCGATGGTATCGTTTATTTGAGGGCCGTTGACGCCCATGTAAATTGCAATTCGGGATGGGCACTGATTAAATAAAAAGAATTCAATTCATAAATAAATCAATTTCCCTTACTCATTATTTTTGGACTTTTACAATGATAATCAATCATTTCGCGTAATTATCGTTCTACAACGAACGACAATATATCGAAGCCCGGGACACAATCATTGATACAAAAATATTTTTAAAATATTTTTCGACTCCACCAATTTCGACCCCAGTGGACAAAAAAAAATCCCGCATTTTTATGCTATAAAATAAATCGAGATATCGATCTTCGTTTGCCGCGATTTGGCTCCTGATCTTCTGCCAAAAGTCCGAGAGGAGAGACGCGGAACTGAAGGGGTGAGAGAGAGAGAGAGAGAGACAGAGAGAGAGCGAATGAAAAAAAAAACAATGCAAGAGACAGAGAAAAGAGGACAGATAACGAGACCCACGACGACGGATTTGTGTCGTTGATGTTCGAGCGACTCTCGAATATATTTCGAGAGTCCACGGGTGTATTTTTGTTTCGTCCGTCTTCGCCATCTCTCGAACTATCCCGCTCGATCTTCGACGGGCTCGGCCGCGCGCGCGCGCGCGCTGTAATGCAGCCTCTCGACGCCTCGAAAATAGCGTCGGAGAGCGGAAAGTACAATAGCTCAAAAGTCCCTCGATGTGATATAATATACTAATACTGCGCGGCCATACTAATACTGCGCGAGCCACTTATTTATCGTTCTGACTTTCGGCGTTGCGAAATTCGCGCCGAGACCGCGCGCGGAATAATGAAAACAAATTTTCTCTGCGTATTTTCAGCGTTATCGGCCGCGCACGCGCCCGACGATTTATTTCGAGGAAAAGGTGCGGAGCGCGCGTTTCCGGTGAAATTCCGTAGCGTTGGGAATTAACGACCCGATGAATTCTCGACTCCGGTCCAACCGATAACGAGATGCGACGGTTACCCGCACTGAGAAAAAAAATTGCTCAATCCAACAAAACGTGCGGTTGCGAAATAAATATTTTGCAGATTGGACAAAATATTCGACAATGCTAATCGAGATTTTTTAAATTCTATCACCAGTTGCTTCGATCAATTAAATATTTTGCCTAATTTGCAAAATATTTATTTCACCGCCCGCAACCGCACATTTTGTTGGATTGAGAAATTTTTTTTCTCAGCCCGATCGCGTAAACTGAGAAAAATCGATATAAAAATTAGGCACAGTCCATTCGAAAGCGTTAAAAAAAATCCTTTATCAGAATTACATAAGACTTTCCATCCGGTGTTATCAGGATTTCTGAGGCAACTATGTCGTTCAGTACAGTCGATCATACATTTTTTCCAAGTTCGAAAAAAATTGCTCGACGCGTGGCGAAGGTGCTGCAAGGCCCTCGAGGATACCGGCCCGGCCTGGCCTGGCCTGGCCCGGCCCGGGGCGCAACCTCGACTCGATTGCGGACGGCGCGCACTCCTACTCGGCTTCCTTCCTAATTGCGTCCACGCGCTCGCACGCTGTGCGCGCCACATAAACGCTCCCCCAACATTCGCACTCTTCTCGTTCCCTCTCGCTTCGCGTTCCTCGCACGTGGACCTCTGAATGAAGCTGCATCGACGCGGCTGCAGTCGCGAGTGCACTCGACCTCGAATGCCTCACGGGTCAATGCAGCTTGCGGAATCCAAAACGCTTTTTTCGAGGCGCCGAATGTGGGAAAAAATGTGCGGAAAAATCAGCACACGAAACAGCTAAGGAAATTTGCGGCCACGTGCGGTAAATAAATTAATAAAACGATTAATTATAATTGGAAAACGAGGCCTGTGAACTTTTTGTAATTGTGTGACGAGTCACTTTGACATCGATTCTCTTTGAGTTACCCGGGAGTCTTGACAGCAGATGTTGCAAGGACCCAACGGACTGGATAATTACGCCCGAACATTATAGGGGCAGCATTCCCATTAGGAAAAACCTGGAGTTACCGACGAGAACTCGAAATTATCCCAAATGGCTGTCCCACTTCGTCAGGTCGAACGCGACCTGCACTTTGTACAAATCTATGTATAGACCAGCTTTGATGGTTCAAGATCGCTCTAGAAGGGACATTAGCGGTAATTTGAGATTTTTTTTCGAGAGTCTCCCTATTTTTTTTTCGGGCCCGCACAGCTGACAAGACCTCCGATTAATACCAGGAAAAATTAGAGACTGCAAAAAAATTGTTGGCTTCGTTTACGCGGAAAGAAATGAAGGCTAGCGATTCGAGACCTCGCGGCCGGTTGTCGCGATTTTTGCGATGAAGCGCGAATAAAGGTCTCATCGCGCCCCCGGGTGAAAAGCCGACGGTGCGCGCGGCCGCGTTGCGTCTATTTCGACGTTCGGCGGAGAGGTTCGAAAGAGTTTTTCAGTGGGGGTAAACGATGGTTAGATGTGTCGGGCGCGCGAACGGCCGAAGGGTTGCTATTTCGGTAACAGGAGGCAGGTCCGACGATCAGTCGGCGGCTTGGCTTCCTCTCACCGGGAGCCGCGCGCGCGTGTCTCGTCGTCTTCGGTCGCTCGTCCGCGTCTATCGTCTCACAGCTCCGTTCGTCGTCGTTAGCGATAAACCGAAAAATCGCGACGATAAAAAAAAGCAACAACCCCTTAAAAATCCAGTGCGAGGCGATTGCTACGAGTTTCACGGGGAATGTCAAGTGGGAGAAACCGTGAAAACCGTTGACGTCTGGCCCTGAATTTTCTCGCGGTCAAGGGCGACGCCTCGAATCTTCACCGAGTCCACGGAAAAAAAATGGGATGGAACAATCAAAATTTACGTTAATTTTTGAAATCGTGAATGAGTCGCCGACGGAGTCTTAGGACTTTTTCTCCGTAGACGCATTTTTTTTGCCGTTTTTTTTTCACTTTTTTGAGGGAAGTAAATAGGGTCAAAATGTTCGGGTGGGCAGAGCCCGACGAGGAGGAAGAGGCGCTCCTGTGCAGCCCGGCGCTCATGGCCAGGAGGGCTTCGGAGTCCTGGATCGTCGCGCCCCCTGTCGAGGTACCTCACGACTGTTGAATTGTCTAAAAAAAAAAAAAATCGTCACCAGGGAAATGAGGAATAATGCGGTGTGGTTAATTTTGATAGGTGCATGAAAAAGAGATCACCGAAAAATATTTGTTATCAATGGTTCTGTCTTAAAAAAAAAATCTAAAAAATGAAGTTGCCTTGAAATTAAATTCGCATCAAATAAACAAAAAAAAAAAAATGCATCACCAGGGAAATGAGGAATAATGCGGTGTGGTTAATTTTGATAGGTGCATGAAAAAGAGACACCGAAAAATATTTGTTATCAATGATTCTGTCTTAAAAAAAAATTCTGAAAAATGAAATTGCCTTGAAATTAAATTCGCTTCGAATACCTTAGATTTTCAGTCTCAATCGGCCCTTGCAATTCACGAAAAAGCTGGAAAAAGAACATTTTCCTCTTTCAGCACAAAATTGAAACGACGTCGCATTTTATAAAAATCCACGCGATATTTTTTTTTCAAGCTGCATCGTCACGAAATAATATATTTGACACTTTCCTTTTTAGACGACTCGTTCCCACCGAGGACGTAAAAATAAAACCAAAGTCGGCGCTGAAAATAAGCTTTGAAGAAAAAAAGAGCTAATAACAATCTGTTACTCGTCGCTTTACTGTCGTCTTCGCACTTTGTTGTGTCTAACAGTAACGATCTAAGGGCTCTTATCTAACTCTCTCGTTGAAAAAAAAAAACAATCGGACGGAAGGACGGAAAACGCTGAAACCCCGCGAATCTCGGAGGTCGCGCGCGGTTCCTCGGGCCGTTGCCAAAAATCCTCGAGGTTGCGAGAGATAGCGTACTGGCTTTGGCCTCGCGGGGACGCATTCCGACCAAGATGTGAATCATCACAGCGGTACGATCGTGCTGTTTGCGGGAAAACAAAATCAGGAAGCTGTGCGAAAACTCTGTGAAGTCTATAATTATATTTTACATAATTAAAGAAAAAAAAAATCCTAAAAAAACAAAGCCAGAAAGCCATACGAAAATTTGATAAAATCCACAATCAAATTTGCATAATCAATTAATTCAAAAAAATCCCAAAAATCATTAAGCTACACGAAAATGTTATATAATCTACAATAACATTCACATATTCAATTACTGAAAAAAAAAATGTTGCATTGAAAAATAATTTCCATTGAGGTCATATAATACGATCGTACGAACGTGGATGATGAATATCGTTTGGTCTTGTAAATAATACCATAATGTATGATTGGGCACAGCGGACAGGCACACAAAACACATTCTCTCTCTCTCTAATCTCCGTCTGTAGGCGATGCCGGTCGCGGCGATGCCGCTACAGAGAAAGAAGTCACTGCCGGACGTGGCGCAGCCGATCCAGCTGACCGCCACCTCGCCGTTGTCCAGGGAGGAGGTCAGCGTGCTGAGCAGCATGCGGAGGGAGGAGATACGCCGTCAGATCGACGAGAGCGAGAGGCTCAGGGCCAATCCTCTTCTCTACCTAGTCAGTCCTCAGGTTAAAGTGAGTTCTCCCTGCCACTTACGATATATCCTTCTTTTTTTCGTCTCTTTCTCTCACTCACACTCACACTCTCTGTCTCTCGCTCTCACACTCATCATAAAAAAATTAAAAAATAAAAAAGGTTCGAGTCAATTGGTTCGTTGACTCGTGAACAATTTTTTTTAACCAAACAGGTTCACCGCTTTGGCAGATGATTCGAAGATTTCCGCGAATTTGTGTCTGAAAATTTTACTTATTTCAATTTAAATGCTCGATACGCAATAATAATAATAGTTGCACAGTATTAACTGAAAAATGATTTTTTTTAATTGAAATATTGTTATGAAAATTAATAATCTAGAGAAAAAAATTCTGCGAGAAAACTTCGAATTTTCTGACAACGCACAAGCTAAGAATCTTAACAAAAAAATATTTTCTTTGCGATTCTCAGGGTTCGATAAGAGTCCTGCCACGATTTCGACGAGAAACGAAAATGACTTCCCGGTGCTTTGTTGACGATAATTTCATCAGGTGCCGAACGACCGGGCGAGGGAGAAGGCGAATCCGATTCAACTACGAATGTTAATTAACATCGCATTTTACTGCTACTCATCGCTGCTCTATTTTTTTCGATGAACGAATATTGAATGTTGTTGCGGTTAATTGGCGAGGTGAAAGGTTGAGATTTGACGTGTTCGCGCGATTCCTGTTTCAGGACTGGTTCTCGAGGCAGCAGCTGGTCATGATCGTCCTCTTCATCAACATTTCGCTGGCCCTGATGTTCTTCAAGCTGCTGACGTAGCAGCCAGCCGGAAGTCGATTCGAACGTCGCCTGATGGACGCCACTTGAGACACTTTAGCGAGCGAGCAAGAAGAAACAAAAGTAGCAGGAAGAGGATAAACTCGAGGAGGGGGAGGGGGTTAGGCGAGGTCAAAGGTGCTCAGCCCTTTTTGGCCCCGAGTTCACCGCTCGCAGTCCTCGACCCCTAGACGCCCTCTCGATCGTCAACGGGGTCCGGCCAATCGGGTCGCGTCGCTCGTTCCGGAAACGAGGATCGTCAAGGACACGATTGAACACTCAGATCGACGTCGAACAAAAAAAAAACCAACGTGGTCAACCGCAACGAAGAAGATTTTTACCGAAAATTCGACGATCGAGACTGTTAAAAAAAAATGAAAATGAAAAAAATTTGTATCGCCTTTGAGGAGACACTGACGAAAAAATTTCGAGAATCCACGATTCGCCGGAGAGCTAATTTCGCTCAACGCGGGAAATTAGCCGATTCTGCGTCCGGAAATCGGCGGATTTATAGTAGAATTGTAACGTTCTATGTACGCGAGAAGTCGATCGCAGGTGTCGGGCCAGAACATTTTTTCGATTGCTTTCCGAAAGATCGAGAGGAGAAATTGAATTATTGCATTGAATATATATTTGGGTATATTTTTTCGTAGTTGAATATTTACGATTGGAAAATTGTGATTGGATGACTGAGGGCTAGAAAAATTCGTGAACTTTCGGAGCGTAATCGGGGGTTGATCTATTTTCGCCCGTTCCTCGATCGACCGACTAATTGTAGAGGCGGGGAAAACATTTTTATCTCGGGCAGGGACGGTGATCCCTGTTTTTGTTAAATACACGTCGTCGATGGGAGCGAGAATTACAGCGTTCGCGCTCTATGTACAGAATTAACGACGACAGCGTCGCGGTGATCGTTTCGCGGGGCGCAAAGCGCGAGGATCGAACGCGCGAATTCGCGCCGAAGTGACGGAAGGTTCGATTGGAAGATTTTGCGAATATTCGCGGCTCGGGGACGTGTATGGAATTTTTACTCGCTCACTCGCGAAACTTTGAGCGAACGGAGCGGATTTACGTTAAGTAGCGAAGTGAAAAAATAAAATAAAAAATAAAAACGGAAACAAAACAAAAAAATTTCAAACAAAACTAAAGATTTTCGAGGCCGCAGCGAGCCGAACATTTTTTCTTCCGTCTCGCTGACGACGCCGATTCCGCTTCGCTCGCGCGACAAGAGAGTAAAAAAAATCACTTTTTCGCGGGCAACTTACTATTTTTACACGGAATATTTTATTAAGATCGGCGAATTCGCGAGAGACTGGCGACAACCTCCGCGATGTTAAATGAGAGAAAGACGAAGAAAAAAATTAAGGGAATAAAAGTAACAAGTAAAATATCGACGATATGTGTCTCGATCGACCGGGGAGCATCGAGCATTCTGCATTAAATTAATTAAACGTCTAACGTGTAAAAAAACTGAGTCCTCAAACGAGAACGCGAATAAGAAACGTAAAGTAAATTTAGAGAAAATCTCGCGTCGAGTTCGGGAGGAGAGACGACGAACGACGGATTATCACGACTCAGAATTTACAAATATCGAATATTTGCTAGGTAAATAATATTTATTACACGGCTACCGCTGTTACCTTGAAACAAAATATAAGAATCGTTTTTAAACCGATTGAAAGAAAAAACAAATCGAGGAATGAGACGAGGAAGTTTGATGGAAAAAAAAATTAACGCGACGACAGAAAGATGAATAAAACGTGTTCGACGTCGTCGAGAATGAGAGGATGGAATCATGAATTTCGAATCCAGGATCGATTTTTCGAGAGGAGAAAAACGCGCGAGAATGTGAGTCAAGTGTGGAAGACGACTGCGAGAAACCACAGTGGGTCGAGTCGACGAAAACATTATCGTTTCGGGTGAAATTCGCTCGGACGAACGAACGACCGAGGAGAACGTCGACGAAGAGAGTTATATATCGTTATACATAATTATTAATTAAATATAAACAGAAAAAAGCTTCTTAAAATTTAATTGTTGTGTACGAGGTACCGCGTGCCTTCTATGCCTTCCAATCCGGGTACCCCGAGGTGAAAAAAAAAAAACTTTTTCTACCGCGTGTCGCACGTCGCGCTGTCTTTAACGATTAAATATTAGTATACGATATTGTACTAAGGTGAAGGGAAGAAAAAAAACAGTGTAGAGCGAAAATAAGAAAAGAAAAAGAAGAAGAATAAGACGGAGAGATGAGACGGAGCCGAGAGTGCGACCGAGTCCATAATTTTCGACCGTTCGAGACGTGGGATACGCAAGATTTTTGATCACTCGTGAATTATTGATGAATCGACTCCGATAGCACGTGGCGAAATGTGCGATCACGCGTGTATCGTACATTTGCGAATATAACGCAAGCTAATTGACTACCCGATGTCGATAATAGTGATGATGTTGATGATGATAATTGTGACGACGATGACGCGCTGTCTGGCTGATATGATAAACGATCGGTCGATCCAGTTGTCGGAAGTGAGGAGGCTCGATATCGTCCGTTCGCCTCCGTTCGCGCGGGTCGAGACTGACGGGATTCCAATTGCCTCGGATTATTCGGCGACAAAAACACATTTGGCGTTGTAGAAATTCACCCTCGATCCTTCGTCGTCGCGGATTGGCTCCGGGGCTTCGCGATAGTCGCACGTTGTGAGATTGACTCGGTCCATCTTGAAATTGCGGCCACCGTGGAAATATTCGTGGGCTACGATTAAAAAAATATAGGAAAATACTTTAAAGAATTGCCCATGTTTTTCTTAATAATATAAGAAAGGAAATAAACTCGGAAGTGACATCGATTTTCGAGATTGCGTGAACGGAAAAGAGGAACAGAACGGATTTTTTTTTTTCTATAAACTTTGTTTCGAAACATGATAAAATGTAACCTTATCTCGGATCCAATTTAGAGAAAACCGGTCGAGTCTCGTTTTTCATCAAGACAGTTTGATCATTAATTTATCGAAATAACTAACAAAGTCAACTTTCAGATCTGCATTAGTTTGTTGCAAAAAGCAAAAGGTATCGATTCGATCGAACAGATTTTCCCAGCGACTTTATAAATCATATCTCGCGCATAAATCGCTAATTCATCGACTTATCATGATCATACGTAACAAAAAATCCATATGTATCACTATTCGAATGGCGAATATGCAAATTCAACGTCGAGTGTTCGATCGACTGTAAAACCGATAATCCGGCAAATCTGGCGCCCGAGAAGAACATTCAACTCGTCAGAAAATTTGCCCTATGGACCTGGCGCCCGAAAAAACTTGGATTTTGCAATGCTCAATGTCCTTACGGACGTAAAAAACGACCGACGTATCTCCCACGCGAAAAACCGCGACGCACTTTCGATTATTCTCACTATAGCCGCTCGTGTTTCCCGTCGTCGTCGTCGCGCCGCAGCAGCAGCAGCAGCAGCGACGCAGATTCGTCGTGACACATTTTCGTTCTGTCTCTCGCTTTCCGTCTTTGCGATTCAATTGGTGCGCGCCGCGACTTTTCAAGGTCGCACCTCGAGGTCTCATATTTTTATGCATTATAATTGTACTCAATGAGAAGATAAATTCAAAACATGAAAAAAGTAAAATAAATCATACAAAAACAGTCTCCGGATTCGTCGCGAAGCCCCGAGACTATAAAAAGCTACGAAGCGCCCGAGTCGCGCTATTTCGGGACAATCGGGTTAGCCAAATATACACTCAACGAGCGAGGGAGGGGGGGGGGGGGGGGGGGGGCGAGGGGCTAGGGGAACGACGATTGCCGAATAATCGATCTGTGTACAAAGAACGTCGCGAGGACCAGAAAAAAAAACACTTCATTCACTTATCGTCATCGATATTTCGTTTCCGTTCGAAACTCGACCTGGACATTATTCTCGAGCGCGCAGACAACGGGAAACTTTCGTGTCACACAAAACAAAGCGTCGATACCAATAGACACGAAACTCGCGAGCCTGCGGAAACGAATTGAGAATAAAATTAAAGAGGATAAAAAAGAAGAAAGAGAAATACAGCAAAACTTAACAAACGTGTATTGTATATATTATATATATCATATATTATATATTATATAAAATATATATTTGAGTTATATATATACGATTGAATTATCGAGGATGAACTACGAATTTGATAATTGGATATTGACACACTCGGAGAGCGATTATTATACGGTGCAGCCAGTTGCGTTTGGGAAAATGCAAAAGTGCGCGAAAAAGTTCGGAGAACAGGAAAAAGAAAGAGAAAAGAAAAGAAAAAAAAAACCAACCGATGCAAATCCGACGGTGCAACTCCTTAAAAATAAAAATCGTTGAATTGTTATTCATTTTATCACGAGCGAGCGAGTGAGAAAGATTTAAGAAAGATTATAGCGATTGAGAGAGAGAGACCGAAAAATGTGAGTGAGAGAGCGAGAGAGAGAGAGAGCGAGAGAGAACCATATCATGAATCAGATTAAATTTTATTATATACATATATGTATATATATATTCGTAATATATATGTATGGTTTATATGTATGTATATTTTAATTGTTATCTCTTGAATATTATTACGAATTATTACGAATTAGTATATCTCGTTATTATTGTATATCATTACCATTATTATTATGATTATTATCATTATTAATTAATTAATCGATGATCATTACTACCAGCGAAGCTCTATTGTCATGGATTCACACACGAGACATGTACACAGCGCGAGAAGATGAAGAAGTGAAAACGAAACGATAAATCACAGATTATACACGTACGAGACACGTACGACACGCGCAAATTCATAATCACCGGGCAGTGAGAAATTAATGATAAGGTGGTGGGGACGCATTTTGTCGAAACACGATTGCATCGAGACGCGGTCGTCGGGGGTTGCGCCTGTACGCACAAAACGCACACACAGCGGGGAAATCGAGTGGCAAACCTGTCGATCGCGTATAATTGTTGACTTGCTAAACGCAGCGATTCAATAAAAACAAAACAAAAAAAATGAAAATATTGTACTGTGATTTGATTTGAATTTTATTGGAGGGAAGGAGGAGGAGGAGAGGAACGAGCGAAAGAGAGAGTGAGACCCAATTATCATTTGCAGCTGTTTCGCGGGAAATCGAGTCGACGATCGCGACTCGCGATGTCGATACGAGAGCGCGTTACGTGCACCGCGCGCACCGTTCGTGCTTTATCTCCGACCGGTATAATAGTAATAACGCGCAGCAGAAGTGGACGGCAGCCGAGCGGTGGGACAAGTGCGTTCAGCGATTGGTTATCGCCGGTAGCAGCAGCGCGCGGCGAAGGCAACGCACTTGCGGAGGGAGGGGATTGCGGAACGGAGAAAATCTCAAGCGTTTCTCGCGATCGACGCAATTCGCGTGACTCGAGGAAGGAACGATTACCCGAAGTTCGCGTCCAGGTAAAATTGCGTCTGCGTCGCCGGAACGCATTCGCGTGATAACAGACGGGACGTACGTCGTCAATTTTGAGTGGAGATTCCTTGGATGAAGATCGAAGTCGTAATATTGGTTGCGTCGTCATTTCGATCTGTCGATAAGTAGGTCGATTTTTCGATAAATTTTTTTTAATCGTTCGAGATAAATAAATCGGTTCTTTAATTGTGAAATTTTCTGATAACTTTGGAGATTTTTATTTAAATTTCATTAATTGTTTGTCTAAACAAATTTTTTCAACTTTTTTTTAGAAGGAACCTTGCCGTTTTTTGGCGAAAAAAAAAATTTCGATTTAACGAAGTTTTCGAAACCCTATCCGATGGAAAATTTCCCGTTGATTCCAAATATGACCGGTTTTTACCCGAAAAATAAAAAAAAAAATGAGGAGAAAAACGTGAAAAACGATTTTTCCCTTTTTCCCAATTCTGGCACTTCGCTAAAATCAGTGTAATTTTTGTTTGGGTCAATATAATTCGGATTTTCTTTTAGCATTCGAAAGAAGACTCTTCAACGAAGAGAATGTCGCCAGACGGATCGCGATATCTCGATTTTTCGATTTCTCGCAGAATTTTAAAGCTGACCCTCAAAAATCGCAAATTTTTAGAAGGGTCGTTGCTTTTTTTGATAATCATTTCGCAAAATCCTCCGACCGCGTTGGCCCACCACCTGACGGCACCCAAGAGGGATGGACGGCGTGTAAAAAAAGAATCAGTCGATAACCCGGGAAGCCACTAATCAACCTTGATGCGGCATCACTCGGAAATATATAGACACGCGGGGCCCGGCGCGCTCACGCAGAGATCCCTGAACCAGCTGAGCGCAGCGTGGCCTTTCCCACTACTGCAGCATCGGTCATAGTAACTCGTGGGTATATATACATATATATAAACACGTACAACAGCCCAGCCAGTTAGTCGCTTGATTCCGACGCTGCTGCGAACACGTGTGGCGAGCCTGACCTCGCTCGCTCTGTCCACGCATCTCCCGCATGCCTGCCAGCGACTCACCGCGCCTCCAGCGCTGCCTCCCAGAACCACCCAATCGTTGGCCACACGCTAATCATCGCCTATCTTTGTACTAAATTTCATCATTTCTGGTACAATGTAGATAAGAAAGATTGTAAGCTAAATGAAAAAAAAAAAAAAAAAGTTAGAATGTCTACCGCTCCAGCTCTACTTCCGAGCCCAGCGATTGCTAATCATTAGCTAATTAAAATGATTAAATTAGCTTTGGGCCATATTTAATCGTTTCTGGTACAATTTAGATAAAGAAGACGTTAACCTCAAAACGGGGACAAATCTCCATGACTCCGCGGCTGCAGCTCTACATAATATAACAATTTTTTTCAGTATAGCGTGATTAAATAAAATATATCATGAAAATTAATTTTTACAATTTTTTTAGTTCATTCGACGATCCTTATAAGGACAAAACAATAAATACAGATAATCTATACCTAACGTCTTCGTCTCAAGTTTGTGACCTAAATATTCGATTTCCTCTTTGACCCTTCGCCCACCCGTCCACGTTTCTACTTCAAGCAGAATCAATTAAAAATCTCGCCATACAAAAACTAAGAAAAATGGACCAGTTAGCCAATCCAAGGCTAACCTTGTCTCTTTGCACACAAACTAAGTCATTTTTTTCTTCGCGTATTCCGCTCGGTGGCCAGCGACTGTACCGTCAGCCGCGTGCCAGTAACTCGACGCTGTTGCGAGTTAAACCGAGCATGCATCGCGCTCGCGAGCTCGTTTCAATCGTGGAAACGAGCCGTTCCGTTCGCGAGCCACTTGCCTTTTTCCCGTATGCGCTGCGAGACTGCGCACGATGCCTTTGCTTTCGGACTCGCAAGCGGGAGGCACCTCGTTCTCGCTTTTTCAAACGCAACGACGCAAAAGAAACCGGCGCGCTCGGAGCCGTAGGAGCCATAGGAGCCTCGCGAGCTCGCCAGCCTCATTACAATATCAAACTCGCTATCTCGTTCTCTCTTTCATTCATTCGAACGGTTCTTTCGACATAGTCCCCCCCACCAAACGGCGCCCCGATTGTCGTGCGGTTCGACAGCGTAGAATCTCGCCTAGTGCGCCGTCCTCGTGTCATCAGCCTGAGATTCCCTCTTCCTCTTCTACTCCGTTTCGACGAAAGTTCAGGGTTTTCCATTTACACGCTGCGCGCGAGACTTTCGAATGGGAACGAAAAAAAAAAAACGGCTGACGAAATTTTGGGTTTGTCGTTGCGACGCGGGATTAAAATTGAGGATGAGGATTATTTTGTTTCTGAGTGGAGGGGGCAACGACGCGGTTTTTGTGATGTAAATAGAGAGCTGCGCGCGCACTTCGTTTACCGAAACGCTATCGCGTGGGGTATCAAGGTCGCGATTGATGTTGCGCCGCGATAGCTCGACCGGCGAAGTTGTGGGAGGGATATCGAGCTGAAAATTGGAACTTTAGACGTCCAACGAGGCGATTGAAGGCTATTTAGTCGGGAAGTAATTGATTCCATATTTCGGTAAACGGTCTAATGGTCTGGGAGTCAAATATCATTTTTGTCCGATTGAATTATGTTGGAGAATTCAATTTAACGTAATTGAGCTCCCTGCAATTTAATTACTCGAAGGGTGCAGCCGGGTTAATCGAGACAAGTTTTTCAAATACTTAAGTATTATTAAACTCAAAAAGTCATATTCATTACTTAGTGGGATTAGAGATGCCATTATTATCAGTATTAATTACCCACCTCTTTGAAGTAGTATGTAAAAGCGTTTGGACTGCAGTTTTAACTCGTGTACTTTTTTTCTGCATCCGAATAATAAAATTTAGATGCAGCATCTTGCGCTCGCAGTGCAAACAAAGTGCCGAGAGCGCGAAAAATTATCGAAATAGAAGCACGTGGAGCACGAAGGACGCTCAAGTTGCGATGATGAAACCGCTGAGCCCGTCGGTGGGGGTCAGTGAGACCGGATTCGTGCAAGATAGACGCAGTCCTGACTGTGCAAGAGACGACGCTGTGTTGCGTATTTGGTAAATCGAATCGTAGACAAATCAGAGCCTCTACTAACTTGTGTGTTCATTTTCATCGTCGAGCATACATCGGCTGTATTTTCTGCGATACCGTTGAACCGCGCGCGCAGCGTTGCTGTGACGCAATTTTGCGTCTCCTTTAAAGCCCGTGGATATCTATGAACGAGACTGGCATCCGGTAGACGAGCTTTATACATAGCCACCGTCTTTCTATAACGTGCGACGCACGCTATAACGCGACTTGCCACGTGCGGGCGGCTTCTGCGACGTATTCCTCGACGACTGCGCCAGCGCGCGATAGACCGAACACTCGACGCGCACTCCGAATGCTGCAAAAAAATAAAAACAAAAGTTACGACCGTTGTTTCGAACAACAAACACTAAAATATATTTTACCGCAATCTAAGCTATGATAATTCGTCATACGAGTTGCTTTAATCGAATTGCTTTAATTAGAAATAATAATAATAAATATCAACGGAGAATTGTTTGAATCAAAAGTTATATCGATTGTTATTATTGAATTACCAAATATGCTATTTATTTTTACTTTGCAGAATTTATCAGGTCGTTCGAGATAAACAGTTTACTTTCGAATCATTATTTTTTTTATATACTAATTTAAGTTTCCAAGTTTGCTATTTATTTTCATTATCTAGACAATTAATTAGGTCACTCGCAGATAAACAATTTACTTTCAACTCGTTATTTTTTTTCAAATAATGAGTTGATATCAAATAATTCAACTCATAATGTGTTTCTGCAAAAAAATTGCTTCGCCATTGCCACAGTGACATGTTCTGCAGTAAAGGTGAATAGTAAAGCAGAAATCATTGATTTCTTGCGATTGGCCAGCAATTAACGTTTTTTTGCGTCGTCCCGAGCGTCGCGTTGGTTGACGCAATCGACTTGCTTTAATTTCTCCGAAGCGGAGTGAGAGTCATCCTTCTGCCCAGGTAAGTTATGCAGCGCTATACATTTTACGCGACGTATATAGTCGCATACGTCATAGACAGCAACGAATGCGGTCGAAATTGCAGTCGGTTGAAAAGTTGCATTTGCTCGGTTACTCAGCGGTAAGTGATAAGGTAACCCGGCGATGATTTCCTACCTCCAGCGTGTGCGCTCTCTGCATCGTAAATACCGCATATGTTTATCATTTATAGATGCAGGTTGTTTGCAATGCATAGATTAGGCTACGCAGAACTTGTAGCGCTGGACTCTTATACAGTATCGCACGAACCGCACGGAGCAATTACACTCGGCGAATACGAGTGATTCGGATCTTCACGCCTCGAGGGCCACCTCTCCGCTGTTTCCCCGCCGCGAATCTCGCGGTCGCGCTTTGCTTCAGTTCGCTTTTGTTGCCGACTTTCGTGGAAACGACGAGCCGCGCAGCACGTTTCAGGGCGCTTGTTCCTGCCTAACACCGACGTCTCTCTTATCGCGCTGATACGTTTATACGCGAAATACAAGCGCGTGTGCTTGTATTTCGCGAGTACGCACGATCGCAATCAGCCCGGCATGGCATATACGTTGCCACGTGTCCGATCCTCCGAGTGTGCAGGAATATATTATTTCCCTCGGTGCATGTAGATGGGATGCATATAGATGCGATGCGTACCTATGTGGGCATCGGGCGCAAATGTGGGAAGCGTTGCTGAAGGTGGATGATCCTCCCAGTCGTTGACGCAGCTTCTGACTTCCGACGACGTTGCGACGCGGTGGCTGAAAAGAGAGAAGCAACATTGACGTTAATTTTATTTCGAAATGCACTGTTTATTTCAGACGTACAGAATCTTGTTTTTTTTTTTTTGTATTTTTGTTCTCTTCCAAATGGATATAAAGGGCCATAGCATTTTTAAGAATTTACGCAAATGATAGTAAAATCATTGTTGGTAAGACTTGTAATCTATGAATACTTAGTAACTAAATCTTTCCCATATTGACAACCCTGATTGAACAGTTGTCGCCTTAGATTATCCTGTGTACTCTTGGTTTATCCCTCAGGGAAAATCCCCTTCAATGCGTAACAGCTACAGACAAAATGTGTTTATACCTGCAATTCTGAGTAGACGAAAATCTTCTTGCAACATTTTTCTTGTAACTACTGTAGATATGTAAATTTATATTAATTCAAAATTGCACTTTAGCAAAAAATCGATTCTTTAAATTTAATTCTGTTTCAATCCGAAGAAAATATTTTGCATATTTGATGGGTCATGCAAAACAATCTTATTGCAGTGATTTTCCAGCAGTGTTTGAGGATTGACATATCGCTGTGCATCATAACGCAATATCATCGATGGATCTTTGTTGCGAAGTCGCGCAGTGGATCGCTAGAGCCGCCTGAACGTCTCAGCCTCGTTCAATTTCATTTAAAATTCAATGTACACACTGTGTGTACTATCTAACGGTGCGACGGGCATTGTATTCCCATCGTCGCGTGCTACATGCGCGACTCGCGGACTTTCAATTCGCGTGTCTCGGATACTTTCGACGATCGAGGCGCGTCCAGTTTGAGCGATGAGTCGAGGATTAGCGCGGCGGTCGTTGCGAGAGATGCTCAATCATCGAGTTACAAGTGCCCAACCTCGACGAACGTATCGCAGCGGCGCTCGTACTGGAAACATCGAGGCTGACGGATCATTACAATTCTTTAATGAATAATCGGCCCTTCTCAGTGCAATTTCTCCCTTTTTGGCGGTCGTCGTCATATTTTCCTAAAAAAATAAAAAAATAAAAAATATATCAACATTGCTGACTCTCAAACTAAAATTCAGAACCGCGTTTCCAAATTTTTCAATTCTCAAATACATCAAGAAAAAAATACTTCTAAAAATAATGATATTACGCAATAATGCAATTACTCTCTTTTTGGCGGTAGTCGTAATATTTTCCAAAAAAAATAAAAAATATATCAACATTGCTGACTCCCAAACTAAAATTCAGAACCAAATTTCCAAATTTTTCAATTCTCAAATACATAAAAAAAATACTTCTAAAAATAAAATAAAAAAATAAACATATCTCGATTTCCGAAGATTAAAAAATCAGAGAAAAAAGAAACGAAAAATGCGATAAATGTTGCGAATGCAGGTCTCAAACCAGGCGTCGCAACTTTGTGCAACCGCGACATTGTTACTTTGCATTTTTTTTTCCACCACCGCCCGCGATTGTCGATCGCGTCGAGCGATTTCGCGAAAGAAACGATGAAATCATCGCCGCGACGGAGCGAAGGAAATGCGTGTATTATTCCTACGAAGAAATAATCCGAGTAACGTGGCAACGTCGGAGCAGCTCGAGTTTGTGCTCGTAGGACGCGCGCCGAGCGCTATCGTGAGAAGGTCGCGCTACCTGCAGCCAGCGGCCACGGGCGAAAAGGGTATAGGTAGGAAATATATGTATATATATATATATATATCTCTCTCTGGTTGTCTCTCCGTTTGCTCGGGCGCTGCAGGCTCGAACGCGTTCGAGTCCTGCACCGTCTCGTTTCGTCATGCACAACACAATCGCGTATGCCTCATCGACTGGTTGTCCCCCTCCCCCCTCCCCCCCCCCTTCGTCAGCGCACCCGACGATCGTATAGATAGAGAAGAAACTAAACGCGAATACTGCAGAGCGAATTAGCGGGAAACACTCGCCAAGTTCGCGATATTTCGGTCGCCGACACATTTGCGTTGTGACAGCTTAACCGAATCTTTCCGCAGGGAGAGAGAGAGAGGGAGAGTGGAAGGGGAGAGGGGGAGGGGGGGGGGAGGTAGCGAGGGAAAAAGTCGGCTTTATCTCGACGCGAGATCGTAAAAATAATTCTGCATTTCCTCTTTCGTTCAGCTGCTCGCGAGGATCGATATGAAACACAGGACCCAAACACAGGACTCAAAACAATATATCTCAACGCTCTCAGTGTTTATGTTGTTGTTGCTCTTCTATACATCCACGGCGACACGATATTTGCGTATTACTGTTACGCAGAAGGCATACAACAGATACTCGCCTCGTAGATAGAAAACACTGACGTCCCCGCGAAATCCGCAACTCCGACGCCGTTTTTTGTTTTCTTCCCCCTCCCCTTCGTCGTGTGTATTCCCGCTGTGTATCTGTTTTCAGATGCTCCGTCGCCGCAGACGCTCCACACGGAAGACGACACAATGGTCGCCTCGGCTCGCGAGACGCGTTGGTACTGTCCACCGCCGCCAGAGTCGACGGCGGCAGCACTGTCGACTCGGCGGCGGTAACTTCGCGTTATTTTTCGTCAGAGGCCCCAGCGACGCGCTAATGAACTCCCTCCGAGTCGGATGACTAACAATTGCAGCGAGAATTTTGCTTATCAGCGTCGTACCGCTTGTCGTTGACCCGGATGACGCGACGAGGATAGCGCAGCCGACTTTTACGGACAGTCACGTCGGTCGATTTCCTGGTATTTGCTTTTCGCGGGAAATTACATTTCTCATTTCGAGCCTTCCATCTATATTGAATTCATCGCGTATAAATGGGAGAAAACGGTGCAGCAAAGCGAATTGCGGGTGGGGATTTTTTTTAGGATTATCCGGAATTATTTAATTCAAAGATTCTCGATTAAACGGAGGCGCGTTTGAAACTGCTGCGCGCGCATCCCGCGCAAGATGGCTGCCGCGTTTGTCGCCCCCCACTCCGCGCGTTTCCGCCGAGCGGCGAGTGGAATATCTCGGTTAGCCGCGGCTCCGACGATTCCGGACCGTTCTGTCCTCCGTGCTTGGTCTCGCGGCACAACAGTCCGCACTCGCAGTAAACAGCTGGCGACGCTGTGCGTCAGAGCAAAATGTCGAGCGGGATCGCGCCGAGCTAGTTGCTGCCACTCAACGCGACAAACGTTATCAACGGAGAAGCAAGCAAGAGCTCCGCACGAAAACGAAGAAACTGCAACAAATCGACACACGCCGCGCGCGCGCCTATCGTAACAAACAAACGAGCGACGCGCACACACACAAACAACGCAATCGAATCGTCGCCGCGTAATAAACAATTGCGAACGACAGAAGCGTACAACGCCGTAAATGAACAAGAGACACGAACAGCGGTTTTTCGCGCAGCGGAACCGAGAAACAAAAAAAAACCCGACGAAATCGCGCGAGAATTAGTTTAGCGCGAGCGGGCAACGAAATCGCAAAAAAAAAGAATCCGGTACGGAAAGAAAAAGCAACAAAAGTAAATACAAATAAAGGAAAGAGGTAGAAGCAAACAAACGGCGAAAGTGCAGCTAAGCGAGTTACACGAAGCTTTGTGAGAGAGACGGGAGACAGAGACGACGACGACGACGGCGACGACTTCTCTTTGTTCGGCTGCCCTCGACTCGCGCATTCGTTTCGCGCTACTGGCGCAGCTTTGTGTTTGACGACCGAGAGCAGCGGCCGCCGCTGCGCTCGCTCGCCTCGCCGCATCACTCTCCGGTTCCTCCGGGAATTCAGGGGGAAATTTATTCGCATCGCGACTTCGCGCGTGTGTCAAGTGCGTCGAGGTCGCTCGACGGCGATGATATTCCGGATATCGCTGATATCCCTGTGAGTCACGCGGATTTTTCGTTATCGACGAGTGAGCGACGCAGTCGAGAGGTGAGAAGTCACCGAGTCGCTAGGTTTGTCGTATATACTTGTTTGTGTATATCTGTATATATATATATATACGTAACAGTCGAGGGCAACGAGGGAACGACGCCAGTTTTACGCGCGTTGCACGCAGCGGAAACGCACAGAGAGCTGCGACGTGAAAATCGCGGCTGCCAGTGAACGTCGCGAGTCGCTCGAGAGCGCCGACGGGATAGGTGGAAGCGTCGCTGAGTGCGCGAGTGCTTTGTTTTGGCCGAGCAGCTGATCGCGCTGCGCTCTCTCGCCCAGCCGAGACTCCGTTGCTGCCGCTGCCGCTGCTGGTGTAGCTGTCGCTGCTGTTGCGCCAGCCTCGATCTCCTTCTCAGAAGTCCGCGTATTATAAAGAGGAAATAAAATTTTCGTTTTCTCGAGTATTACAAATACTTGGAGAAAAGCAACCGAAACGCAGAAGAGAACGAGAAGCGGTGAGGGTTACACGGCGAAGGGAAAAAAGGGCGAACGAAGCGCCACTCGGGAGTGAAGATAACAACGAAAATCCTCGACTCTCGACACACACTGACTTTTGATAAGTGTTCATTTCTCTTTTATTTTTGCACTCTTCTCGCGTATTCGACGAATTTCTAGTCCACTGGTCTGATAGAGGAGAAGAAAGATTGTGGTTTTTTGCCTTTTATTTTGTACCTGATTGAGAGAAACAAATTGTCTCCTGGGATCTCAAGTCGCAGGTGAGGAGAGCGACAGAGACGATACTGGCTGAATGTCTGGCCGACGCAACGACGGCGACCTGAGATCTGAATGATATCTGCGGCAAACGCTGCGGTTACAGCGGGAAAGAGGGATCGGTCGTTCGGAGGAAACGGTTTGTGATCACACCGCAGCCGCCTGATCGATGAGCATTCGTTTGACGGGGGCCGTCCTCGCGATCTGTGGGAAACGTGGGGTACGGCCCCGATCGAGCTGACTGTAGGAGCCGAGGAGGAGGCGAAGAGGACGCTAGGAGAGGGTCTATCGGCGGTAATCGTCGAGAGGGAAACGCCAAGCGAGAGGGACGACGGATGCCAGTATCATTCCATAGCAAGGGTGGACGCTGGGACCTGATCTTCGAAAGCATCAAAGACTTCTGACCGGCCGAAAGATGCTGTACATATTCCATGTGGACACCGGCGCCACACTCACATTCGACATCAAGCTGGCCCTCCAGAGGTAATTATGCCTTTTATTGCCTTTGTTATTATTATCATTGTCCTCTCGCTCGCCAGTTTCTTAACCTTGGCATTTTTCAGCCTCCGCCTCTCTCACCTTCAAATTTTACCTTGGATTTCCTTCTGTGTTTTTATGCGCCTCATCAATTCTGGAAATAATTGCTCATTCGCTTTTTGTTGTGGCTTCATTTTGGCTTTCAGGCACAGGTGAACTTGCTCTTGACTTTTCACCGCTGATAGTGTATGAGCAAAGTCAAATCAATTGGAGGAAAGATCCGCTTGAGTGGCCGCAAGAGAGGCAGAGAATTTTGTCAATGACACTGTTGTAACTTCAGTGAGAAAATCTACTGCGGAGAGAATTGCAAAGAACTGCAAAAATCTGGTGCTCACCATTCATCCATCAGAGCTTTTCACGACATAAAAAAAAATACACACAAACGAATACTTTTCGCTGCTAATGTCATTCAATTGAAATATAACGAAAGCTCAGACCGATGAAAAAAATCCTCAAAATTCTTATTCTCTAATTTCCGGACAGCCTGAGGCAGCTCTCAAAATTCATCCTCAAGGTTCTCATGCGTCAGCAAAGACGCTCGTTTCAACATTTTTCGCTCGCACATCCGCCTCGGTAACATTACAATAATAGTTTGACCGTTCCGCGTTTTCTTTGCCCTTTCGGCTCGCTTTCAGCGACACGTTTCCCGGCTCTTAGACGGTCTATTTTTTCTTTTTTCTTAATGAGAAACGTCCGAGTATCAGCGGTAGACATGTAGGTCGATATACAGAGTTGGTACATGCAAAGATATAATTAGCAGTTTGTGTGCGTTTGTGTGTATATATTTTATTACACGCTATTAAATGCATCACTCACACCGCGTTACGAGTTTACACGTGAATAGTCGAAGGTGGTGTGGGTTGGTGCGCATGATGAGGGGCAGTACGTAACCGATGTTTCCTGTCGACGAAAGCCTCGACAAACTCTCTTCTTCGTCTCCTCTGTTTCGCTTCACTTTGACTCTCGTCCCTCTCTGTCGTCCCCCCTTCCCGGGCTCTGCCTCTCATCGACGCCTACGAATCGAAGCTCTTATACCGCATCAGTGTGTTTCTTATCCTCTCGGCGATAGTTTCTTCTGCGTTCTTGGCATCGCCGTACCCAGGGATCTATGTATACAACGAGCGTTCAGCGCTCGGGTTTAACAGCGAAATTCGCAGACTAATAACACCGCTGACTCAGCTCTCTCGCCAAATAGATCCTAGACACACTGTTTTCACTTTCATGTCGCGAAATTTACGCTCTAGTCGCAGCTTGTTATTTTTAATTCTTCTCTTTGTTTACATATTTCAACATAGAGCCTGAATGAACAAAGTTGCAATTTTCGTTGGAACTTCCTAGTTAAGTTCAACAGTGTGAAAATTCAATGTGCAGTTTGAAATGCGAGTGGATTTAAAGTGAATCTAAAAAAGCTATGACTTTATTTTAAAGTGAATCTAAAAAAGCTATGACTTTATTTTATTTTTATTTTTTAAAGTTGTGTAAAACAGCAGAATTTATCAAAAAGCAGTTGAATAAATAACGAGAAATATAGTTAAAGGATGAGCGCACTATCTAGTCTAAAGGGTCAATCTTATCGATGGGCGATAAAAAGCGATGGGCAGCACAGCTCCACGAGCGCCGCGCGAACGAGGGAGAAACGTTTGCGAGCGATAAACGCTCCGCGTCCGCGTCGTCGTTTATTTTTTATTTTCATCTCCCTCCCTCCATCTCTCTTGACCATCTTTTCTCGCGTCTTTTCATTAGACCCGCGGAGAGTGCCCGCTATTTCTGATGAAACCCGCGAGTTTGCGGGAAGCGAAACGAGAAGAAGAAAATTTCCGCGCGTCGTGGCGCGCGCACTTGGCGACAATTATCCGCCTCCCGGCGAATCGCGCGGCTATTACTGTATACAATCCGCAACAACCACGTTCCTGCGTATTTCTTTTTCCTTTCTTATCCCCCACCCCGCCTCACCCTTCGCGGATCTCGGCGCACAATGGTCCGAGCTCGCCTTTCTGTCTCTCTCGATCGGCGGGCGAATGCGATTTGCTCGTTTTCTCGCTGCCTCGCGACTCCACGTTTAGGTGCATCGAGCGTGTATGCATCGTGCAGTAGCAGCAGTAGCAGCAGCACATAGAGTCGGCGATTGCGCGTCGCTGCCTCCTCGCTGCGTTTTCTCGCTGGCTTCTCGGCTCATTATGTCATACGCATCGCGACCAAGATTCGCACGTAACACGATGCGAACCGAGCGGAAATATCCGCGGATAGGTGGGGGAGGAATATTCATAGATAAGTGAATCAGAAGCTTGAATCGTCTTGAGCCAAACTTCGTAATAACAAAAATTGGCCAATCCGTATATTAGAAAGTAAACAATGCTTGACAGGAGGCAAAATTATCCCTGAAATAGGATCATCGTCTTCCACAGTTTCCAAAATGTCGACGATTAGACAGGATTCAACTGTTTCTTTCGCGTTAGGAACAATTTTGGACCGAGTCCAACTCGCGTTCCTATTTCCAATTAACCGTGACCCTCGTTGCCCTCGAACGAGCGATGTCTCCAACCTCAGTGGAGATTCGATTGTTCGTTCGAACGCTCGGAGCAACACGCGGCAAATCAGGTCCTGGTCCTACGCGCTCGGCGCTACCGAATTAAAATTTAATTAATCACGAGCCTCGTTAAGCCGAATTCCGCCTCGGCCCTCGTTTCAAAGTCGCTCTCGTCGCGCGTTTTAGTCTCATAAAATTGTAGGAATTATCAATCAGAGTGAATTGACAAATCTTGCTGTTATCAGCCCTCAAGCGAAGATTTTATTGAATCAGTGATACATATTTATTTATTTATTTATTTATTTATTCATTCATCTATTTTTTATTTTTTTTTCAGTGTAAGATATCAATGCAGTTGGTTCTCATCGCGCGTTTCAGTTTCATATAAAATTGTAGGAATTATCAATTAGAGTGAATTGACAAATCTTGCTGTTATCAGCCCTCAAACAGAGGTTTTATTGAATCAGTAATACATATTTATTTATTTATTAATTTATTCATTCATTTATTTTTTTTTCAGTGTAAGATATCAGTGCAGTTGGTTCTTGTCGCGCGTTTCAGTCTCATATAAAATTGTAGGAATTATCAATAAGAGTGAATTGACAAATCTTGCTGTTATCAGTCCGCAAGCGAAGGTTTTATAGGATCAGTAATACATATTTATTTATTTATTTATTTATTTATTTATTTATTCATTTACTCATTCATTTATTTCTTTTTTTTTTTTCAGTGTAAGATATCAGTGCAGTCGGTTCTCGTTGCGCGTTTCAGTCTCATATAAAATTGTAGGAATTATCAATAAGATTGAATTGCCAAATCTTGCAGTTATCAGCCCTCAAGCGAAGGTTTTATTGAATCAGTAATACATATTTATTTATTTATTTATTTATTCATTCATTTATTCATTCATCTATTTTTTAATTTTTTTTTCAGTGTAAGATATCAGTGCAGTAGGTTCTCATCGCGCCCCCTGGTTACGGCTCAACGCGACTTCGACCCGCGTCGCAAGCACCGCAAAGCTTTAGCCGCGCTCGCGACTTCTCCGCGGATATCTCTTCGTGTTGTGAGAGCGAAGGGCTAAGTTTACTTTGCCGGCGCGAGGCGGAGAGGGCAGAGGGACGAGGTGTGTGTGCGCTGTGTTCCGCCGCGGCAGCAATAACGAACGTGGCAACTACGCGAGACACCGGCGGAGCTCGGCCGAGTGCATCAACCACTTCGACCCCTTCGCGCTGCTGCTGCTGCTTCCACCTCGTCCGCCGCGTGCAACGAGCCTAGCTCGGCCACACTCTCCGTGCTTGCTTACTCCGCTCGCTTGCTTACCCCCCTAGTATTTCTGATCGACCGAAACTCTCGGCCGCGGTCACTGGCCCGCGTCACGGAGCCTCGAGTTTTCCATCGAGTCACGAGTCTCTCGTCTTTCTCGACGCCCGACGTAACCGAGAGCCGCGCGCGGCCTCCGGTCAAGCGCTCTTTCTCGCGGCTCGAATCTACAGAGAATTCGATTGGAGGAACAACAACATCGTTCGCTCCGTCTCCGTTCGAGCGAACGACACGTTCGCTTCGTCACGAACCCTTCGAGCCGGCTCATTTGCCGGCATTGTGGATTCCGATTGATTTTCGAAAACGAATCCACCTCGAAGAACCCTCGAAAAGGCTTCGTTTGTTGCTTCCGGCTATTGAATTTCCTGGCGCGAGCTCTCCCGCTGTCCGCGCGAGTCGACAATGGGACAATGGGAGTCATGCGCGCTGGAAAAAAGTGACTATTGTTATTGTAGCAACGAGCATCTTTGAAACGATAGAAGAATTTTTTTATCTCCAGATTTAATTAGTTAGGAAAATTGTATGAGTACAAACGGATTTACAGTTTTAATTGTGCATTGCTCAAGCTTGTGTCTGATCGAGAATACTTTCGCAGGTCCCTGAATTGGATTTTCGCGGTGGCAGCGAGACGTCGTCGAAGTAGAACATCGGTAGCCGAAGATTTCGCGCGACGGAGTTGCACGGCAGGAATTCGTTTCGACGGCTGCAGCGGGAGTCTGATTATTGATAGTGCGGGGCGAGCCGTTGGCTCGCGATCCTAACAACGGCCGCTCGATCCGCGCCCGAACGTTTCCTCCGGGTACGCATCGGCGGAGAGTTTCCAGTTGCTTCTCGGCACCGCCGAGAATAGAGCAGCTTCTCGCCGACGTATCGTACATACACACACATACGCGCACAAAACTCGTGGCACGTATAGGCCGACGCCACGGGTTGCACCCTGGAGACTCGACGAAGCCGCGTTTCTTCTCTTTTCAACGCTGGGAGTGTCCGCCGCGGTTACATGTACATTACGCACGGGATTCTCGGATAGAACACGAGCTACCAGTTGACGCCGTTCGTTCCCTTTCCAGCCGCTCGCGGTCCTAATCGATTTTCGAGAGTAACGGTGGATAGCGGTGATTATCGAGAGAGACGGCGAAATGGGAAAGACCCAGTGGCGCTGGATGTGCGGATGGAAATACAGGGAGCGACGCCGAAGGACCGAGAGAGATGTATGCGCAATCTCGCTGCATCACGGCCTGAATACGAGGCATTCTCTGTCAATTGAAACACCTTTTTGCCCTCGACCCTCGACGCGCACGTTTTTAACAATCGGTACAGATTTTACTGCTACCCGAGAGCTCCCCTCTCTGCCATTTTCGGAATTTTTATTTGTGCCAACGAATCAGGAGTACAATATATTGAAGCAAATGGAATAAAGTTGCAACATTATTGATATTTAGTTTTGAATATTTGTTCAACGGTAACTACTGTTACACTCAGTAAATACAACCACAACGATTTTTTTTTTTTCCGAAACAGACTAAAATAGAATTTATAAAAAGTTTCAAGTAGATTTGGATACAAGCAGAGAAAAATATAGAAAAAATCACTATACATTTGTGGCAATTGAGCAACATTCCAGAATTCTGGAGATTTTTTCCATACTTGTAAGAATATGCGATGAAAAAATGATTTTATATGTCAACGAGCATAGAAAAAATCACCAAAATTCCGGAATGTTTCTCAATTGCCATACAAGTCGATTTTTCCCATATTTTCCTCTACGTGTATCACTCGCTGACATTCGAAAGGGGTCTCAGGCCCTTTGCACTTCCTTTCTCTTCAATCTGTGCCAGCAATTTTATCGCCTGGAAATTATATTTAAATCGTGATAAAAAAAAAATCTGTCCAATTGAGACTAAAATATCGGTCGGGAAAAACGAGGCGAATTGACGGAGAATGCCTCGTAGGTGCGCGGGACGGGGTCCGTAGCTATGGTTGTAGAGTCTAGCGGTGTTGTGCAGAGCGACGAGCGGCAATTACCCCGCACGACTCGCGTAATTTCTTGCCGACGGGCGTGTAGCGACGACGACGCGGTCGACAATCGGTATACCGACGCGCGCGCGCGCTTTTCCACGATCCTCCTCTCCTACCGGTCGTGGAAAACCGGGTCGTCCTTACGACGTCGTCGTCGTCGTTTTGCCGTTTATGACTTTTCTCTCCGGTCGCTATCGCCGGTTTTACCGCCTCGCACACGAGGATGCGCAACGCGCAGCGCATATAATAGTCGGGTATACAGTCGGTGTTACCCGTCGATACCGTCGTTCCAATATTCGAGTCGTGCCAGCCGAGTCTCTGGGTTTTCTCGTGCCGCGCGGTCAGTGGCCCGTCACGCCGGTGAACCCTCAACGATGGACGAAGCTATCGACGAGGGCGGCTGGTGTTGTTATTGGGAATTCGAAGAGTGAGAGAGATAGACTCTCGACTCTGTGCAACGACCTCGCTACACCGTTGAAGGAAACCGGGAAGACCGTTTCGCGCGGCAGGACCAACGAGAAACTGTAAAATTCGATCGGGCCACGGAAAACGTTCGTTAGATCTCAAGGTCTTCATTTTAGTTTTTTGTTTTTAAAGAGTCGGTTGCAAACAAGCGAAAAAACGTTCCGTTAACGCGAAGACAATCTACAAGTCCTTGGATACACTTTTCAGTATTTCTCTCTTCAAACTCGGCTTCAATTCACTTCGAGCAAAGATTATTGTAAATTACGAGGATTCGAAAAATCACTGAATATGATTTAGAAACAAAAGTACCATATGTGTGGGGCGACTCCGGCGATCGCAATACAGCGCATATGCAGCACCTTAAGATTTTCTTTAAAAAAAATTCAGTTTTGGGGTAGATGTACCGCTAGTGGCCACTGTACCTATTGAGGCCATTTTTATTATTTTATTCTACAAATTATTTATTCCCTACGCACGTTGATTTTTTTAACAAATGCATTTCAATTCACTGAATGGCCTACCCGACGATTTTTTTATTCGATTTAATGTTTCGATTTATTCCTTTGAATGTGATGGCCACAATTGGCCCTAAGATGGCCAAAAACGGTACCTAGTTTCTATTCACATCAGTCGAGTCAACAAGGCAGACGCGAACTTGTACAAAGCACAACAAAGCACAACTAAGACTGCTATCCGTGCTTTGTTTACCTTCGCGATAATTTCGTTAATCAGCGTCATTCGCGGAAATAGCCGCGCAAATGGTCGAAGTCGTCGTTTCGAGCATTCGCGAGTCGTCCCAGGGGCCGTCGTCGCCGAGGTTGCGCGGAATCTCAAAGGGCGCGCAGTCAATGCCAGGGTAATTGCGATCGCCGGAGTCGGCTCCGAGGAATCGATCCCCTGGCGAAACCAGCGGACACGCGCGTCTACAAAGCAGAGAGACAGAGAGAGAGAGACACCGAGAGTGCCTCTGGGTGTATGGGTTACGGGAACGATTATCGAAACGAGATCTATAACCCGCGTGGCATCGCCAAGCGGCCTGGATATGGAAACTCGCTATCCGGCAATTACCCCGCTAGGTTTTAGTTCGAGCGAACACGTTCGCGTCAGCTGACTCGGGTGTGTTACTGTGTGTTCTGCGCGCCGCGCTCGGTGTACTCGTTTGCACCGCGTGTACGTACTACAAGTTTACTGTGGCCGGTACACACCTCGTGAAAACCGGGTCGTACCTCGCCAGGCAGTCACTACATCAGAGGCCCCGTTTCCACTATCTTTCTTTTTTTTTTTCTCTTTCTTCTTCAGTCCTCTCGTTCTTTCTTTCTCTGTGTCTCTTTCTCTCTTTCTTTCGGTCTTCCGCTCTCAGCTCATTTTCCCTCACCACTCTTTCCCCTAACTATCTCTTTCTCTCGGCCTCGCCACTCAACCGCGCTGCACTTACCCACACTTATCTCCCGCGCACACTGCGCCCGATCTCTCGGGTTCGCTCTAACCCGACTCACAATGTTGCAGGAAGCTATTTTTTTTTCTTCATCTTTTTTTTTTCACTCACTGCTGAATCCACAATATCCCTATCCGCGGCTCGTCGTTTATCGCGCGCTGATTCGGGACACGCACAGCGGTCGTCCGACAGATCGGAGTCTCCGCGAAAACGCCGAGGAGATGGAGCGTGAAGCGCGCGCGCGATTAAGGATGTTCGGATGGATATTGGGCTTGGAGGCGGAATGTGGAACAACGTGGCGCGCGGAGAGGAGAGTCTCGGGTCGAAAGAATAAATAAATAATTCCATCTGCGGTTGCGGGTGACGCCGCTCGTGTGTTCGGTTCGTCGAGGCGAATATTTTTCGTCGATCGAACGACGTGACGGTAATTCGAGTCGCTGTCAAATGGTCGATCGGTGTAAAAAGATTTCTTACCAAAATTGAATATTTAGCTCGCTAAAGATTTTTTTTAATCAGGCCAAAGCAACGAAAGAAATATTTATCTTTTTCACTTGATATATATTTTTTTGCTCTTCCAGAGTAAAATTTATCCGAGTCTCGCTGATGTAATTTTGTTCTAACATAAGATAAGATTGAACGATTTTATTTTATCCGCCCGGTAAAATCAGGCCAAAGCAATGGGAGAAACATTTTTTTTTTCACTTGATATATATTTTTTTGCTCGTCCAGAGTAAAATTTGTCCGAGTATCGCTGATGTAATTTTGTTGTAACATAAGATAAGATTGAACGATTTTATTTTATCATCTGTCGCAATGAAATTGATTTAACTTGACTGATTTCATTTTTTTCTTTTAAAAAATTGCAGCGTCTCGGAGCTCAAGGAAGCGATAGAGCGAAAATGCGGTATTATGGCGGTGCACCAGGTGCTGCTGATGAACGGCGGCGAGAGTTTGGAGCCGAACGCGAGGGTCTGCTCGTACTCGGCCGGAACCGACACGAATCCCATCTATCTCTTCAGCAAGGCCGCCATCGAGAGTCACGTACCACCTACGCCTCACACAGACTACAGCAACGGTGAGTCGTCCTTCCTTTTTTTTTTCTTTCATGTCCTCGCCCAACTGGAATCCAGGTATTCGATCCTCGTGCAGTTTTGTACGTGTCCACCGTCCGCAACTCACGATGCAACAGTCATATTTCCATCAGGTTCATCAAAAAATTCTCCCTTACCGCCCGTCTCGTCGTATCGTATGTGAACCCTTGAATTCCACGAGTCACTCCTCAGACTCCACTGCGAACGACCTGACTCACCTTTTTTTCACCATCTTACTTCAGGTTGGATGAGAGACACCGGTGTTTTCGAACGAGTGTGGGAGGTCGCTGCAGCGTAATAACAATAATTGTGCAGGCCAAACCTGTTTTGCCAACGATTCGAGATAGCACAACATTTTCCAACGTTTTACAATCGTTGCAGAATTATAAATTATTCTTATATCATTCTAATTTTTCGAAAACTAAATACGAACACTTGGATAAATATCTCGGTTCTGCATAATAATAATTTCGTCATAATAGTATTTTTATTCCTCGATAAATTCGAGCACAGATACAAAAATCCGTGTTGCGATATCTGTAACCAAAGTATCGAGTAAGACTACTGATTTTCCTTTTAATCTTGATACATATAGAATTATAAATTATCCTTATGTCATTATAATTTTTCGGAAAAAGAAAACGAACACTTCGAGAAATATCTCGGTTCTGCATAATAATAATTTCGTCATAATAATATTTTTATTCCTCGATAAATTCGAACACAGATACAAAAATCCGTGTTGCGATATCTGTAACCAAAGTATCTCACAAAACTACTGATTTTCCTTTTCAATCTTGATACAATTTTCGTCAGCAACACTTTGAGATGTAAACAGCCGGGGAAACTCGGCGTAAATTGCAAAATGCGCTGCAATTTCCTTAACCGAACGAAATGCATTTTATCGCAATATCCCACGAGTGTGGCAATCGGATAAACTTTTTGTCGAGGCTCTTTTTTTTCGGAGTGCAGAGTCAGCGTTGCGCAGGTCCGAGAAGATCTGTGGAGCCGCCGCGTCGGCTGTGCGACGAGGCGCTCGTAGAGCCTCGGTGGGATGCATCGCAGCGGTAGCAGCAGCAGCAGCAGCGGTAGCAGCAGCAGCAGCAGCGGCAACAGCAGCGACAGTCCGGGAGGCCCCGAAGCCAAGCGCGCGTGCGCAGTCGCAAGAACTGCTAGACTGTACGACGCCAAGCGGACGACAATCTTCGGCTCGTTCTCTCTCTCTCTCTCGCGCTCGCGCGCGCGCTGTCTCTGTCTCTGGCTCGGTGTGCGCGGCTGTGGTACCCCTACCGCTCAACCTGTCGCACCATTATGAAAGCTCGCTCGTCGGCCCGCAGCAGTCGTGTAGCGCTCTGCAAAGTCGCGGCCGACCGCTGACTCGTAATGGAAACGCATGGCCACCCCCCACCAGTCGCCCGCTGCGTCTGTGTGCGCGCGCAACCGTTCACGCGTGCACGTGCCACGCGCATGCGCGTGTGTGCGTGCGTTTGTGTGTACGTGTAAACGTATGCGCATGCGCGTGTGTGCGTGTGTTTGTTTGTACGTGTAAACATATGCGCATGCGCATGTGTGCGTGCGTTTGTGTGTACGTGTAAACGTATGCGCATGCGCGCGTGTGTGTGCGTTTGTGTGTACGTGTAAACATATGCGCATGCGCGTGTGTTCGTGCGTTTGTGTGTACGTGTAAATGTATGCGCATGCGCTCGTGTGCGCGTATCACGCGTGTGTATGCGTTTGTGTGCGTGCGCATGCGTGCGTACGTTCGCGTGCGCGTGCCGCGCGTGTGCGTACGGTCTTATACGCATGCGCGTGTGAGTGCGTGCGATCGACTGCGCTTGCGCGCATGTGCACGAGCGCAGTCGACCTTACGTAACCGCGACGCTTCTCGTCCGCGATCTCCCTTTCCATATCGCAGAGCAAACACTCGCACACACGCAGATCCGTAAATACACATTGACACACGTGCGCAGGCGCGCTGCGCTCGTGTCGTTACACGCGATTGCGTGTTCCCTCGATCGACGATTCATCTAGATCACGAACCACAGACTTCGATCCCTCTTTGACACTCATTGTTTTTTTTTCTGCTTTTTTTCTCGCTCTCGCATTATTCTCTCACTGTATTAGTCGCTGTACTCGTCGCGCAATCGCGTCTCGAGTGCCCTGGCGCATGACCCATTGAGAGAGAGTGAGAGAGAGGTCTGACTCTGCCCTCCCGAGACCTTTTCGCCAATCGCGACGACACACGACGCGAAATCGCGAGGCCGATTACGCGTCGTATTTATTATGCTCGCGGAATTTTCGTAGCTGATCGGAGGGCACTCGTTTTCGATGAACTTTTTTTTGCGATACTTAAGTGGAACATGCGAAATTGCTAATTAATCGTGTCACAGCGACGAATTGGTGTGACCCCGGGACTTAATAATTTTCCGTGTTTAATGGCTGGTGCACTTTCAACCGCCGCTGATTAAGCGGATATTGCACGCCTCAATGTGCGCGGATTTAACTCGCGAGTAATATTAATATGATAATAGATGATAATAAACGGAGAGCAATGAGACCGCTGATGATCTCAGTGAAGCTTCATTGCCACGGATTAATTAACGGCGACGTTTATGAATTGCTTTGACAAGCTCGGAGTTTTATCCGCGCCTCGAGATTCATTTGCGCGCCTGTGTTATACATTGTCGATAAAGACGCGAGAAAACTGCGATGTGCAGAATTTTTTAGGAGCGCGTGGCAGTTTGTTTAAACTCCGATAATTATACAAACCACGTACATTTTTTTATTTTACTAGGCTAATCACACGCGCTGGCGCGCGTGCCCGAGATACCTTTGCGCTGCTGCGCTCTTATAAAGCTTTAAAAGGGTAAATCGCAACTAAAAAATCCTTGTTTAGTTGATTTAAAAAAACAAAGAAATTTGTCGAAAACCGCCCAAATCGGGGTCACGAAATTTATTTTTTCAAAATATCGACTTCTAACCTATACCATCGTTCTCAAGTCGCATATTCTACCCCTGAAAACACTGGTTACAACCCTCTTTTAGTTGATTTTGAAAAAAAAAAAAATGTTGGCCGATCAGTTTGTTAGAAATCGTGGATTTGGTCGCCGGGCCGAAAACCGCCTAAATCGGGGTCACGAAATTTATTTTTTCAAAATATCCACTTCTAACCTATACCATCGTTCTCAAGTCGCATATTCTACCCCTGAAAACACTGGTTACAACCCTTTTTTAGTTAATTTTGAAAAAAAAAATTTTGTTCGAAGAGTTTGTCAGAAATCGTAGATCTGGCCGCCGGGCTGAAAACCGCCCAAATCGGGGTCACGAAATTTATTTTTTCAAAATATCGACTTCTAACCTATACCATCGTTCTCAAGTCGCATATTCTACCCCTGAAAACACTGGTTACAATCCTCTTTTAGTTGATTTTGAAAAAAAAAAAATTTTTGGCCGATCAGTTTGTTAGAAATCGTAGATTTGGTCGCCGGGCCGAAAACCGCCCAAATCGGGGTCACGAAATTTATTTTTTCAAAATATCGACTTCTAACCTATACCATCGTTCTCAAGTCGCATATTCTACCCCTGAAAACACTGGTTACAACCCTTTTTTAGTTAATTTTGAAAAAAAAAATTTTGTTCGAAGAGTTTGTCAGAAATCGTAGATCTGGCCGCCGGGCTGAAAACCGCCCAAATCGGGGTCACGAAATTTATTTTTTCAAAATATCGACTTCTAACCTATACCATCGTTCTCAAGTCGCATATTCTACCCCTGAAAACACTGGTTACAACCCTCTTTTAGTTGATTTTGAAAAAAAAAAATTTTTTGGTCGATCAGTTTGTTAGAAATCGTAGATTTGGTCGCCGGGCCGAAAACCGCCTAAATCGGGGTCACGAAATTTATTTTTTCAAAATATCCACTTCTAACCTATACCATCGTTCTCAAGTCGCATATTCTACCCCTGAAAACACTGGTTACAACCCTTTTTTAGTTAATTTTGAAAAAAAAAAAAATTTTGGCCGATCAGTTTGTTAGAAATCGTAGATCTGGCCGCCGGGCTGAAAACCGCCCAAATCGGGGTCACGAAATTTATTTTTTCAAAATATCGACTTCTAACCTATACCATCGTTCTCAAGTCGCATATTCTACCCCTGAAAACACTGGTTACAACCCTTTTTTAGTTAATTTTGAAAAAAATACGATATTTGACAGCACTGTCAAAGTTATCAAGGACAAATGAACTTGGACACGGTCTGAGAGTTCCAGCCAATCACAGCTCGAATAGTTTGCTAACAATGCTTTCCGTTACTCATGAACTTTTTAAAAGAGGAATTTTTTTCAATATATCGATTCGCAACCTACGCTATTATAACAATATTCCCATGTAGTAAATTGCCACGTGGAAGACTTTTATTAGCATTTTTTTTAAGTCATTTTTTGGCTCATGTGCCATGTAAAATGTGGGATGATCATGAAGCTTCTCAGCGATGGAAAAATCGATGACTAAGCCGGTAGAAAAAAAAGAGACGCAAGGAAAAGGAACGTTTAGTTGCTTAGATATAGATGTTAGAAGCGTGATAACGATCATTGAGTTAATATGTTACAGGGAGTGGCGAGCGAAGGTGGATCGTCGTCAGTTGCTCACGGTCTCTTTGTGCTCGTCCGTTGCTGCGGCGAGCGACGGCGGCAGCAGCAGCAGAAGCAAGCAGCTTCGAGGGGCAATTAAACTGTGCCGTTGCACGAATACATTTGACTTGGTTTCGAGTTTAGTGAATTCGAGCGCGAGGCGAGACTGCGCATAGAAGTAGGTGGGCACACAAAGACACAGCCACGCGGTCCGACGCTATCGGACGATAAACCTGCGGAGAGGTCGTGGGAGAGGTTGAGGCCCAGCCGTGTTGTGCGCCGCCACTTTCATACGCCGCTCACCTTCGTCGCATCGAACACTCATACACACTCACCTTATGCATCGCTTACCATGCATCGCGAGCTCGAGTTCTCCGCGACGGCTAATTAACGATACAATTCGCGCGATGCGTTTGTCACGCGCTGAGTCAATTTGCCGATAGAGAGGTAAACCATTCACGTCGGGTCTACGACCCATTTCCGAGCTGATAACTTATCGCCAACGCAAATTACAAGAATGGAGCGCCCAAAGTAAATACCGAAAAATATTAGAAATTTCGGAAAAATTCTTTGATGTATCGAATTAATAGCGAATTGAAAAAATGGTATACTCCAATTTTTTGTGAAATCTTTTATGCACTTTGCAGTTTTGGAAATTCCAGATGATTCAATGTTTCTTGGAATAATTACAGCTACAAAGAAATACATAGTTTTATTTTAATGAAAAAAAATGAGTATCTATAAAGAAAACAAAACTAATTTTTGCGTTTTGGTTCGAAATGTAAATATAAAAGTTCATTGCAATGCCGCAAGATAATGTGTAGTGCGAAAGATAACTAATGTCATCGCGTCTGGTGCGGTTCAATGACACTTGACGAGACGTGGATGTTGTTGCGTTCTATATTTCTCGACGTTTATTATTAAATAAAATCAGGAGACACGAGCTGTCTCTGGCACATGTGCCGAGGCCGTCTGGGCCATCGACCCAATTCTTTTATCTCGCCACGATAATTCGACGTCGTCTCGGGAGATTCGCGGCGCGCGCGCGGGGGCTGCGACGGCAGATTAGGCCCGGATTGTCGAACGGAGGCTGAGCCCTCGTCTCCTCGACGAGAATCGATCCAGGCCTCGATCAGCATCTTGGCACGCGCCTGTCATTCAATATGCTATGCACTCGCCGCTGCATATACGTGATTATAATAATTACTATCGAGAGCTCGTCGAATTTTCCAACGCGTGAGCTAACCCAAGGAAATTCTGATTTTTATTCGAGACCGCAGAACGATAATAAAAATAAAAATAAAAATAAATATTTCCATTACTTAAGCAAAAGAGTGAGATGATATTCTTCGCTCGAAAACAGAATTAATTTTATCTCAATCGCAACGTCTCAGTTTTCAGTATTTAAAAAAATCATTTATTAATATTTTACCAATTTACAAATACAGACGCATTTGGTAACTGCGTATTAGTGACGCTGCCGATTGAATGACCGCGAGAAAACAGTATTTTTTTCGGTCAGTTTGCAAAGCTTGGCCAAAGACGTTCTAATGTGAGATTTGTCGTAAACGCTTTAGTGGTTGAAACGACTTGGAAATGCATTCGCAGTTGCGTGGAACGTTCGGTCGACTGGCGTGCTGCGAGCGTCGCGCGACGACCTCGATAACGCGATGCGGTGAATTATCGTCGTCGTCAACGTCAGCGTCGGCACGCGGCTGCGTACTTAGTCGATGCACCGCCGTTCGTCGAAACTTTGTCGCGCTCCGGCAATCAGGATAGTGCGACTTGCCGGATTAGGCTCGCGGGGGTCGAGTCCGGTGCGTGGACAAAATAGACAACGCGCGCGGCGCAAATATTTTCAATGTGACGTGCGCAACGCGCGTCGAATGAAATTGAATCCACAGTTGTCTCAATGATAACTATTAAAAATATTCAACCAAACTACCAATATTACTCAGTAACAATAAAATAGCAACAAAATTTGTGCACGGAAATAAATCTATTTTAAACCAATTGGATCGGTTTAATTAAATGACGCAAATCGAAAGAAATCAAATAAGGGTCTTCAATCAAATGGAAATCATTTTTATTCATTTCCGAAGATAAATCTGATGATTTTTTTTTTTTTTTAATAAATTAAAACAAATAGTTGTTCGGTTGAGAGGTGATTAGTTTACAGCCAAAGTGTCGCCGAGATGCTCGACGTCGAATTGGGTCGTCGTCGTCTCTCATCGACAATGCGCAATTAATTATTGTGCAGGCTTCTGTGCTGTCCTCCTCCTCCTCCCGATGTTGCTTCTGCTGCTGCAACTCGCCGAGCCGCCGGGTACCGTCTAATCAGAGCGCAGTCGTGAGATTAGACGCGTCTCAGCGATGACCTACTATACACCAATTATTGTCAACTTAATTTTTTTCAATGCGCACCGCGCGCGCGCCATTGTTCCACGCGCTCGCACGCTCGGTTAACACAAACGGCGGCCAACACGCGCGGAGGTTAAAGTGGATCATCGTATGTTAATGCAGCCTGAAATCCCGGGCGAATAATTAATTTACTCGCTTATTGCGTATCGCGAATATAATTGCGTACGTACGCCAACCGAGTGGCGAGAGAGCTGCTGCCCGCAGTCTGCATCTGTAATGCGGCTTTCGGCCGCAGTCGATAGCATAATCGATTTAAAAATTAATACCACTTAAATTTTAACCACGAGTCATCTGCAACTCGGTCATTTTTCGCTTGACTAATTACCACAAAAAAAAAAATCAGCCATAATTCGTATTGTATACAAAATAAATGATTTAATTCTTGAAATACGCATTGACATTTTTAATTAAAATTTTGTTAAAATTTGGAATGCTCGATGATAATTCATTTCCCAAATTGTCTGCCGTGAAGATATCGGTCTGTCGCAATCTGTAATAATTTAAAAGTGCATATCTACGCGAGACGACAAAATGCAATTAGGAATTTGCCGAGTAAAGTCTGCGAGTGGCGATGTTAAAAAAGCTGCGCGTCGTCCGAGAGAGGCGCAGTCGACGCGATAAATGCGCAATGACTTATCGCAACGAGTCCCGAGTCGAGGTCTCGCGGTGCGTAAACCCGATCGACGTCGACGCGCACTTTGAGGTGTCGGCGTGTATATATATGTATTTCGATGCGTTGCAGCCGCGCTTTTCCACCTCGTCCCCCTCTCTCGCCCTTTCACCGTACATATATTTCTCTCGGTGTCGCTAGACGACGCAAATAATCGCAACGCTGCACTCGCAGACAACGGCTATGCACTCGGGGTCCGAGCTTTTGTCCCACGAGGATTTTAGCTTCCATCGCCGAAACTCCGACTCCAATTCTCCTCTTCGCGCTCTATTTGCATCGGCTGTTCCACTTATCTTTCGGACGACAGAAGAGCAAATCGGAGACGACCGAAGGACAAACGAGAAACGATAAATCAGAGTCAGTCTCGGGGCTAAAAAATCAAATAACAATAATAATTGCAATAAGACAAGCATTTTTTGTAAACCAAGACAGTTGAACTTATTAAAATTTATAAATCACAAAATGTTAATTTTGTCACATTTAAAACGCTTAAAATGAAAAAACAAAAAAAAAGAAAATAGAATAATGAAAACATACTCGAGAAATAAAGTCAGAGTAAAAATTGCTGTTGGTCAAACACGTCCAACGACAAAGGTCGCTTATCAAAACGCAACGACTCTTTCCGCATTTCAATTTTCCGTTTGTCGCGCGAGCACGGAAAAAATTCAGAAAATAACTCTGACACGGTAAAGGAAAAAGAAGATGCGTCGCTCTTCTCGAATGACTAAAAAGCGCATATTCCGGAGCAATTAAAATGCGAATTACAATTTTAACGACTGCGAACGGCGCAGCCTCAGACAGTTGACCGCCGCGTTTTCTTTTCTTTTCTTTTTTTATTTTTTTAATTCCAGGAGGATGATCTCGACCCCTCGTCCCCGTGCCCACCCTCGTGTATACATTTTAGCCTCGTTGCGCGGGCTCCGTCGCTGAAAGCATCGCGAAGTTCTAACGCCCGAGCTAGATAGCTTTAATTTAAAGCGGTCGTCCGCGCTTCTGACGCAATAGCTCTATCTCTGTCGCGAGCGCCGCCACGTGTTTGGCCACAGAAAAGCCCTGTGTCTGTGTACGTCTCACGGTGTGTAGCTGCGTCTGTGTGTGTACATGTCCTGTGTATGTCTGTGCATGTCTGACCGACCCTGTGTGTGTCTGTGTGTGTTCTGACTGATTCTGTGTGTGTCTGTGTGTGTTTTGACTGACTCTGTGTGTGTCTGTGTGTGTTTTGACCGACTCTGTGTGTGTTTTGACGGACTCTGTGTATGTCTGTGTGTGTTTTGACCGACTCTGTGTGTGTCTGTGTGTGTTTTGACCGACTCCGTGTGTGTCTGTGTGTATGTTTTAACGGATTCTGTGTCTGTTTTAACGGACTCTGTGTGTGTCAGTGTAAGTTTTCGACTGGCTCTGCGTATTCCTGTGCCTGTGTATGCTGATCGGCTCTGTGTGTCTGTGTATGTGTCTTCGTCTATGCGCGCGCACGTGTGAACTAAGCTCCCAGGTGCACCGAGACACGTATACTCATTACGTGTACGTAGCCGGGGCAGTTCACGCACGCGTACGACTCACACCGAGCTCCAACATTGTGCAGCTTCGTACATGCGCGTAGCACCAGGCGCACATAGCCCGTTTATATACGCGTTACATATTATACGCCCTCGAGAGCAGCCGAGAGCTTTTATTCGAAACCTCTTACGCCCGAGCTCTCGTTAGCACCGAGCTTTATTGTCACCGCGACGATTTTTGTATAAAGCACAATTTCTCATCCGCAACGCGATTTTCCGTCGCAACGATTTTGATAGTAATTTCTCTATTCGAGACATTTGTACTCTGGTGACTGTAGAAAAAATTATTCGTTTGCAGTTGAATTTAGACAAAAGGTTTTTTTAATTCTTACAATTTTTTTTAATGTATTCACGTCCCGGTGACGAGAGCTCGGTGAGGCTCTCGATATTTAACGTTTATATTATTTTTTCCACTCGCGACGCATCGGTGCGTGGGCCGTCGATTTTATTCGCCAGAGTTGTGGTATAGAGTCCAATGACTCGATTGCGCCGCTGCCAATCGACGGGCGCTTACAGTGTTTTTCACTTTATCCGCAACGTTAAGATAACTCGGAATACGCACAGTTTTATTTTTATTTATAAAAAACGCCGATAGTCACTAAAAATACAAACGAGTCTTGCTGCGACCGAACGGCGAACGGTGAATGTTCGTGTGTGTGTGTGTGAATGTGCGAAAAAAAAGGAACTGGCGGAGATTTTTCCACGAACCAACAAAGAGCGAGAGCGTCGGTCTTGCCCGCGTCTCGGTGCGCGTATTGCATCGCCGTAATCGGCGATTTCTTTTTTTTCCACTTATTTCTCGCTCGTTGCTTTCGATTTGGCGAATCTAACGAGGAGCTGCGGTGGCGCGAGAGCAACAATCGGCGGACGATTAAATCGCAATCGCGAGACCCGACGACTCGACGACGGTTTGCATAATTAACGACCCGAAAGTTGTGTACACTCGAAATGTGGGTTTCCAAGTAAATCGACAAAGTTATCGCCAAATGCGCAATTTCTTTCGTCACTTGGCGGCGACTCTGCTGAAAAGGATGTTTTATGCATCTCGTTTCTTTCAATTTACGAATCAAATGTGTCAACACGGAAATGTTGTTATTGCGTCGCACGGAACATGTAAACACAAGTTTGGCAAGCTTTTAAATGTTAAGTCTGAAGTCGCTTAATAATTACAATTGTCATACAGGCGAAATAGCAGGTTAACGAAAAAATTTAATGAATTTTAATTTCTACGTTAATTTCTTTGATCGACCAAAAAAAAAAATCGAATCGAAGCAAAGCGCCGGTACACTAGCAACAATTTTTGCTATTAATCGTCCGTATCGCACTCGTCTCGAAACTAATCGACGCTCATTACTCATTCGGTTGTAATACATTGAACTCTCTTTTTCTAACAATATTTTCGTAAACATTTCCGACGGACCGAGTCTCAATTTTTTTTCATCGCGCAATCAACAAGACGTAAACAATCAACAGAAACCGATCGTTTCACCCGCGATACAAGTCCAAGTATTACTACGCATTTGTGTGACGAGGACAAAGCTCCGCAATCGCGGAAACGATTCCGTCGCATTTCATACATTATTTTATAGCACCTTCGGTTTACGTTGAAATACATAAATACATAACGCTGAGGGTCGAAGGAAGGGGGGGGGGGGGACTGGCAGTTGAAAAACATTGCAAGAGAAAAACATGTTTCTATATTTCCTTAGGACTTCGATAGCAAAACTCGAAAGCCGATAATCTCGCCACCAACTTTTTAAAGGAAGATCGAGGATATATTTATTTTTAACGCGTTTTTCGTCGATTATTGTTATTATCATCTCTTGCGTAAACTTCTTTACCTACGGTGGGAGGAAAAAAATATGTTTTTCAACATTTCTTTCGCGAATGCGCGATTTAGCGCGCGCGAAGCTGCTCCGCATTATCCCTTGTTTGCGATCTTTTTCCCGAGCGTCTCTCTCCGCTTTGCTGCGCATTTCGCGCGCGGCGCGATATATCGGCAAACTTTCACCGTGAGAATCGTGAGTCACGCCGAGGGGGCCCGATACCCGCGCTGCGACCGACGACGACGACCTAAAGCGCCAATTTCAATAATCTATCTGCGACGCAAATTTCACCGACCGTCTTAAACTCTGATATCGGCCGGGCTAAGGCAGCCGCGATGCAGATAAGCGATTCGGATTAGGTGGAAAATTACGAGGAGGCCGCGTTGCATCACGCTCGGTGGAATAAAAATAATTGCACGTTTGACTCGCGAGACTCGCCGAACGGAAATCGCTTGGGCTAAAAAGCGTCAGCGCAATTAATTCATTATAGCCGCGAGTGGACGAAAAAGTGTGTCGAGATTCGCGTAGAAAGTATTTTTACTTTTTTCCGCAACTTTATTTTTCAAACAAGCAACTTAACTGTCTATTTTCAACGCGCTTCAATTATTTCGCTGAAATTAAATCCACTCTGCAATTATCGAAATACGTAATTTGCTCCACAAGCATCGAGGGAGCGTGGCAAAAAGTTTATCGAATTCAAGAAATAAAAAAAAATAATTATTGCACTAAAATTAAATCCACTCTGCAATTATCGAAATTCACTATTTAATCTCCAACCGGTCGAGCATGAAAAATCGTGGCAATAATGTAAGGAATAAAAAAAAAACGAATGTCGATGAACTTTTTGTTTGCTCGATTCCAGAATCGAGCGAAACTTCGCAGTCGGTGACGACGAAAAAAAAAAAAATGCGCACAACTGCGTTATTATTACTGCGCCGCGTTGCTACTGCGTTTGCGATAAACATTCGTTTACGGATTCGCGCAATTATTGTGTTTACATCGGTCGGACTATGTCGCAGGTACGCGTCATGTGGCGCTTCCGGCAGCAAAATAATCGAGATAACACGGCGGAATTGGTCTGCGCAGAAAGTTTGTAGAGCATAAAGTGCGTTTGTTTTGCCGTCCCCCAACAGTCCCGACGCTTGAAACTTCTGCGCAGCTCTGCGGACTCTGCGATATGCCGAAGAGTTTCCATGGAAATAAAAATTGAGGACAAAGACGCCGAAGAATTTGCATGGAAATAAAAATGAACAACGTAAATTATAATTAACAATAAAGACGTCGACGAATTTGCATGAAAATTAGAATTAACGATTAAATTGCGGGTTGCACGATTCTGCGTAAGTGAAACGTGAGTGTTGTGTAGCTCGCGCTCACGGTCGAGGTCTTCGCGTCGCATTTGTGTACTTCCGATGGATTACTTGTCATTCACGAGACCGGCTCGATCGTGAGCGATCGGGGCCCCGTCACTTTTTACGGCTCGGCCGCGACTCGACGTTTCTCCGCGCGTTGTTTTCGTTCCCCCTCCTCCCCTTGCGAAGCCGCGGTGCGTATCGTGAAAAAACGTGACCCAGGCGCGCGCTCGGTCACCGCGATTCACCAACAAGAGGTGATTATTTTTGCTCTTCACGATTGGCGCGGAGGCGGCGATAAAGTGGGAAAGGTGGGACCGATACGATCGCCTCGTGTATATTCATACCGGACGACTCAAAAATAAATCCTTTCATTATAATAATTGAAAATATTGATTTTAAATATAGAACAGGAAATCCATCTAATTCAATTTACATGCGCGAGAAATTATTAATATCAACAGTAAAATCAGTGGGAACTTTTTTCGAGCTTTGAGCTTAGATATGAAAATCTGGAATCACATTTGCAGCGATTATTATTTTTTTTATTTTCGGAACCCGTCGTGAAAAATCTTTATTAATATCTACATATTAGAAAACGTGATTCATCGATTCTGGATATTTACATTATCATTTTTTGTTTCAGAGAGAACGTCGTTGAAATAATAATATCGTCGGTGAAACGCGCTGTAAGAATGATAGAAGTGACGCGCGCGCGAACGAGCCCACGTTCCGCGCTGCCATACGCGGAGCGTCGTCGTCGCGAGCAGCTGACTCGATTGACTGATGCAATCCGCGACCGCTGTGACTTGTCCCGAAGATCGTCGGACGTCTCTGAATCTCGATGCCGCGCGCGCGGCGAGGCTCGCGTGTACTTTTATCTTATGCCACTCCTGCTCGACCTCTTTTTCTCATCGCAATCGTCGTCCGCGCTGCGCACGTGAAAATATGAAAAATCACTCCAATTGTCTCGGAGGTGTGAAATTCACGACGATTTTTTTTTCTGACGAATGCAACGCCGAGCAGAGTCGGAGGCAAATGCGACTCGTCGCTCGACCGGGAGAGATCGAGAGAGCGATATTCAACGAAGCGAGGAGATCCGTCGATCGAGGTCTCTCTCGGCGCGCGCTCCCGGTGCAATTGCAATCATCATCAGCCGGGGCAGCCTCGATTCGCTCGTTGTTGCCGACTCTTGGCCCATAACACACCGCGATATCGATCGCGATCTCGAATCTCTCTCTCCTGTTGCTTCGCTACCACTAAGCAGCGTAACCACGTGCGCCGTATGCATTGAGCACAATATCCACAGTGCTTACGCTGAGATTGCGTTCTAATTAGTGACCATACTTTATTCTTATCATTTTATTTCTTCTTTAAAAAAAAACACAGAATTAATTCACTTTTAGCCGTTTCAATGCAGCCTTTTAAATATGTATCATCGATTTCCAATAGAAAAGAAAGAACTCAGAGAGCAAAAACGTGCATAGTTAAAGTCTCAATCGATCGTAAATAAATCGTCACTAAACATTTATAGTTCGGTATTATTATGCTCGTCGCTGTCGCTGTTGCCGTACGTGATGTTTGCACACTACAAAATAACAGCACTCCGAAACTAGGACAGCGCTGATATATTATGTATATATATTCCCGGGAAATTCTCGTCTTCGTCTATCCGCCGTCAGGCATTTTTCTATTTTTTCTATTTTTTTTTTTTTCATCGCACGCACAAGTTACGTCCGGAGTCGCACGATCGAGCGCAGTGTCGGTGTCGGTTTTACAGTCTTTCGAGGAGGCCGAGGGTCGTCTGAGTGGTGCTGTCCGCGACGTTGGGAGGGGGAGGGGGGAGATCGATCGAGGTTGCCTTTTGCCCTCCCTCTCTCGCCCTTTTCCCCCTTGCATTATGTACCGAGCAGCCGATGCGCGCGGCAGCAAACGATGCAACGACGGGGACGGTGCGATGCAACGAAATTTCAATCTGCTCCGATTCTCGTTGACCCCTCGGAGCGCTGCGGCTATCGCGCGAGCGGCCAGCGCGGCCAGGAGTCCAGTCCGCTCGTTCGCGGGATCGACGAGGTCATCCGGTTCGACTCTACACGATCGCTCGACGTTCCGTCCGCCCTCGCGCGGCTGAATTATATTTTTACCTACGTACAGCCCCGCGTCTACCTGGTGAAAATAAACCCGCGCGGATGTCTGAAAATATTCATGACGCTGTTGTGGCTCGTAGTGCGTTTTGTTTTTCGATTTTCCTTCAATTTTCGCAATCGTGGCAATCGTCACTCTTTTTCGTTCGCCTCCTCTTCCACTTCGAATATCGTGTAATCGAGTTGGGTGCGAGAAGGAATTGCGGAATTATCACTTCATTCGTCACAGTAGTTGCCCTCGCGGTGGAAGGAAACTCGCGATGTTGTGTATTTACCCGACCGTGATAGTCGACTCGGACGCGCTCCGCGAGAGGCAGCTCGATATATCGATAATGTTATCGCCGTCGGATCCTCCTCTTATTCTTTACCTTCTTTCACGCACGGGCTTGTCTTTTACAGATTTAACGATGATGTAACTCGCGAGGGGACGGCGAAGCTGCACAGTCGTTGGCCACGATAATTCGTTTACGAACTGTAATTCCATTGAGCCTCTTGTTTGCCTAGAAACACTAAAATCATATATTTTTTTCTTCTCATTAATTAAGACTGCAACTTGCCTCATGAATACAGACTTACTTTACCGAAGGGCAGAAGACAAAATTTTTTTTCCGGCGACTCTTAATGAGGACTTAAAAAACTGTAATTGGTATAATTGAGATTCCAAGCCCTACAATTAGCAAGTGAGAGAGCCGAGATCCAATGCTTGGCTAGTCACTGTACCAAACTCGGTATAGACTCGCTTTAGAAAATTTAAAAAAAACATATTAATTTCGTTTTTTTTGCAAACTCCTTTAAGAGCACCGAATTACCTGAAAGGAGCATGAGATATTTTTTTGGGTGATTCCCTTTAAAGGGGTTGAAAGAAGCTGTAATTGGTATAATTGAGCTTCGGAGCCGTGCAATTAGTACGTGAGAGCCAAGTTCTAACGCTCGGCTAACCGCTGCACCGCGTTCCATCAGCCACGTACGCGCGCTGCCGTCGCCGCGACCTTGTATTATCATCGCGTGCCAAGATCGCGTTGAAATCACCGTATCTACACATCAAAGCAGTTGCGAAGCGAAAGAACTGAGTTTTTTTCTTACGTTGCGATCAATGCCGCCTGTATCGGCGGAACGCGTGGGGGCTTACGTCAATAATCGTCGAATTTTCATTCAAGAGGATAAAACGCCGTGTAACGCCGTCGCTATGCTTTATTTTTCCAGATGTTCCGGACGTCAATCTCGTCGAGCGGATCAACGCCTCGCTCGTCATGTCCGCGACCTACAGGACCCTCGTTACCCGCGCCGAGCTCGCTCAGCAGTGCTACGAGCTCGCGCGCGAACAGACGAACGCCTGCGACCACCTGGTGCACGATCAGCACTTTCAGCATCAGGGCTGGGCGGCCGTGGTCGCCAATCTCGAGGATATAACGCAAATGTTTAAATCCCGCGCCGACGTTCTTCAGCAAAGCTTCGCTCTCTATCTGACGGAACGCGAGCAACACATGCAGCTCCTAAACAAGTCAGTCTTTCACCGTTTATTATTTATATCCTTCATATTTGGCGCAAAAGATAACTCACCATCGATGGCTTCAATTTGTTTGGTCTTCTTAAATTTGAATTTTCAATTAATTTCTCTTCTCTTTTAGCTTCAACGCGGACCTCGGAACGCTCTCGAAGATCCCCATCCTCCCGGCGCTTCGTGCGCAGGCGGAGGGCTTGCTGAGTCCGGACGACCAACCGTCGCAGGATCCGCAGCAGCAGCAGGTCGCCGAGTGCACGAGCGACGACGTACTCAGTCTGTTGAAGTGGATCTCGGCGAAGGATAATCAGAGCAGTCTGGAGCAAGTGGCGGAGCAGTGTTCCCGGGGATTGGAGCAATTCGACGAGCGCATGATGGAGGCCCTGATGAGCGAGGTGAACGCGGCCATCGACGCGGCGAACAAGCAGGAGATGAAGGAGATCAAAGGCCTGGGCGAGCGTCTCTCGGCGCTGGAACAGCTGATGAATCAGGCGAAGCGACTTGTGCAGGAGCAGGGCGAGTTGGCTCAGGGCTTTCTGCAGAATCAGACGCGAGCGAGCAATCTCGGCGACCCGAGCGTTCTGCCCGATCTTTGCGCGTCTCATCGCCATCAGCTCGTCGTGATGATGGAGAATCACAGCCAACTGCGCGACATTCGCCGTCGCTGCACCAAGGCCAAGGAGGAACTCTCGGTCAACATATATCATCGCCTCAAGTGGATCATGTACGTGGAAAACAAGATGATGGAGGTCGACGGAAAGCTCGTCATGTATCACGAGAGTCTGAAGCGTCTGAAGCGACATCTCGAAGTCGTGCAGCAGATTCATCTGGCGCCGCAGATGTACATGAGCGCGGTCGCCGAGGTCGTCAGGCGTCGCACGTTCTCCCAAGCTTTTCTCGTCTGGGCGAGCAATCTCGCCTGTCAACTTCTCACCGTTCACAGCGAGGAGATCGCCCGACGACGAGAATTTCAGAGCAAATTCGACGGACACTTTCTGTACACCCTTTTCACCGGGCTCGAGGACACCCCGCCGCCGTACGCCACTCAGGCGCCCGCGATTTTTGACAGCGGTCTGCCTAAGGTATATCCCACGGATTTTTCTTTAAATTGAAAAAATGTTTTGAAGTTAAGTGTTAGTTTTATGGAGCATTGTTTTCTTCCTTTCTACAGTTAACCATCGACGACATGGAGTCCTTGAAAGATCAGCTGCCGGATCTCGCCGATTCAATATCCACGCCCGATCTCAACACCATCACGCAGTTCTTCCTCTCGAAGAGCCTTAGCGACGGCAGCAGCGATGGCACCAAGGAAAAGGACAGCATTTCCATGCCCGTCGATATGCCGAGCAAAGAGAGGCGCGAGAGGCTACCGATGGTTGGCGACCGGTGAGCTTTCAAATGTTATTCTCGAAAGACGCAAAATCCTATTCAGATCTTGAATAATTCATGAAAACTTGAAAGAAAATAATATCGAATTAAATATGATTGGAGGAGAATCGTTAATTCAACGTGAAAATTTGTGCTTTCAGTGTGGGTTTCGAGTCTGAGACAGACACCGAGGAATTCGAGAAGATCGGCCAGGGCGGCGGCGACTCGAAGCTGGATTCGTTCGACGAGGCGAAGCAAAAGCTTCAGAAGCAATTGGAGGTTGGTGGTGATGATGGCTCGAGAAGCGTGTCTCCCTCGTCCTCTACCTCGACTAACGTGTCCTCCCTGACGTCGCGTGTCGTTGATCTGAATCGTTCGTCGTCGTCGAGCGAGCCGGGCGGTTCATTTCATTTTCCGAGTCTGACAACGAGCGAGCGACCGGCCCCGTTGAGTCCGCTCGCCGAGTGCGCGGAAAACGCCGAAAATACGAACGGAATTATTAACAATAATCGTCACAATCGCGTCGCGTCGTCCGGCGGCTGCATTATGACGAATTACAGCCGCGACATAATCGATCGGCCGCGTTGTTCGAGCTCCACTAGCGACGAGGCGCGTTCCATCAGTCCCGTTCCCATCTCCCATTCACGTTCCGTCGCGTGCGACGGCCAGATTCAGCAACAACTACTTCATCAGCAACAGCAGCGACAGCAGACGGCCGGTAGCGGCGGTAGCAGCCCTTCCGCTGAGCCCGGAAACGCCGATTTCATGGGTACCGAGTTTTACATGGACGAATCGCTGCCGAGCAGCCTCAGCGAGCATCCCAACGACGGTCAGCATCAGGCTATCGTTTCCCTTCTTCAGGTACTTGGACGAATTACAAGGCTCGCTAACTGAACTCGTAGTCGTAGCGGTAAAACGTTCCATTACCTATCTTTCTGCCTTTCACTATTGTTCTTTTTTTCTTTCTTTCCTCTCTCGCTGTTGTTGGCTCGATATATTTCGTCGCAACGATCAACGAATTCTCTCGTGACACAGAAGGGTCACGGAAATTCATAGACACTCTACGAAAATCCTCTGCATGGACAAACGCCAAATTCGCAAGCATTTTTTTATCTTGGATTGCAGCTTCCGAAAATGCAATATGTTTTTCGTACGTTATTCTTGTACAGCATATATTTTTTATAACGCGAAGAAAACGCGAAAGATGAATTTATCATCGTGCGTAAAAAATGTATTTATCAAAAGTTCGCCTGTATTTTCACCTTCTTAATTGGACACCCAAACAGAGGAACCCGCCGCAGTGTCATCGCTCCACAGCATGAACAAAAAAAGTCTGCATATACGAATCCGTCGAAACTTGCCGCAAAAAGTAGTAGGAAACGACGATGCACAACTTTTCCAGTTACTTCACTCTCACATTCACGTTTTACGTTTTAACTTTCTCTCACTGCTCGCATTCCATTCTTTCTCGATTTATTCACGTAGTCACGGAAATCCAAAAAATTGACAAGCAAAAGTGTAAACGGTCGGATGCTCGATTATCGTTTTGACCGACGCCGCGTGATCGCACTTTTACACCCCCATATATATCTCGATGTACGTTCGCCCCTCTATTCACTGCGACCTGTAGAGCCTGTAGAAAATCGGCGCTTTTCGCATAGTAGCTGGCGAAACTCGCGCGGTAGAAATACGCAACCGCAGCCGCATCGCTTTGTTCATGAATGGCGAGATAACTCGGCGCCGTCGCTTCTAGGCCAAGGGTCACTCGTTGCATCGTCGCCGCTTTGAGAAACGCTAACGACCGGCGCATTACATAGCCGCTCTCGCACATCCTTCATCTCCATATCGGTGTCGTGTAACGCTTCTCAAACGAGGCGGACGGTATCACGATTTATTTTCTTCCAGGATAGCTGATGCCGTCGCACAATCTCTCTGTCTCTCCCGCTCCTCCAATTCTACCCGTAAAACCACACAATATCGCATATTCCCGACTTTTTCGAAGCGTGCCGCTCGGACGTTATTCAAATGTAAACCACATACGACACACATAGAACACACACGCGACCGGGAGCTTTCGGCTTTCGTGAAAATAATAATATTAAGTATTTTTTACCTTAAAACAATATACCCACCGTAGCTCGATATCGCACGTCGACGTTAATCCGATTACATGATTAAATAGCCCTGCCCAATGTTTCGAATTTACCACCCGGACCTCAATGAAAAAAAGATTTTAATAACGTATTATCGGAAGAAGTCGCTTTCACGGAATAAAGTAAACTCAATTTTTCGTGGGAGCGACTGCCGAGCGAGTGATCGCGGATTTCTCGAACGTTTTTTGTTACAGGAGAATCTCGGAAACACGAGGGGCGAGGTCGAGCGTCTGCGCAGCATACTACGAAACATGAAGATCGCGACGAGCGAGGCGATGACGGCGTTTCGCGAGGAGCTGTCGATTCTGCGGGAGAAGGTGACGGTCGACAAGACCGATCTCAAAGACGTCACCGACCGTGTGCGTCATGCTTTGGTGCTGCATTCGCAAAAGTGCGAGGACACTCTCAGGGAGCGCGAGCGCGAGCTCACGGTGGATCACGAGCTGGAGATGGCGGACATGAAGAAATTACTGCAGAGCCGCGACGAAGAGATTCGCAACATGTACGGAGCGGTGAGAGACGTCGAGGCGCAGCTCGCCGATCGCGAGTACCTGATAAACACGATGCGACAGAAGCTCGAGAACGAGCACGAGGAGATGAGAGATCTCCGCACGCGTCTACAGCAGCAGTTGGACGAGGCGCTCGAGCAGGCGCGCGTCGATAAAGAAACCGCGTTGAAGGAGACGAACGAGGCGCGACACGCCGAGATCGACGCCCTCAACCGAAGCCTCGCGCAATGCCAGCAGAATGTCTGCGAACTCGAGGAGAACCTCCGAAAAGCTCGAGCCGAGCAGCAGCGCGCCGTCAAAGAAGCTACCGACAAAGTTCAAATGGAATACAAATCCGAATTGGACACAATAAGAACGAGGTTCAAGATGGTCGCCATGGCTACCTCAACCATGGAGAGAAGTCCCAGTGACTCCAGCCTCGAGAAGATAGAGGTATTTGTTCGGTTTCTAATTACGCTTTTCTACACATTATCAATTGCAAATGCGCGGGAAATTATTAAATTAATATAGAATTCGTTGAATATAAATAATGAAAGGAAAGTGGCCGGTTCGAGTTTGTAGCATTCGGTAATGAATATTCGTTAATTAATTTTCCAGCGTCCCGACGTAATCGAGCGAGCGAACCACGAAGCGATTCTCGCGAAGACGAAGGAGGATATGAAGAACGAGAAGGACGAGGCGGTTCGCGAGGCAATCGAGAAGGAGAACTCGGACTTCAACGCGAAGCTCGATTATCGGCTGCAGTTGGCGGCGCAGCAGATGGGCGAGGAAACGGAGGCTCACAGATTGAGGGAGACAGCGCTCGTCGAGGAGTGTCAGCAGTATCAAGAGATGATCAGGCGGCTGACCGTGGATGATATTAGCACTCGCAAGATTCTGACTGACAAGGTAACACCGAAATCCAAGACAATTCGTTGTCCTGCGGAAACAGTAAACGCGACGATCACTTTACCTTCGTTAAATTTCGCAGGTGGAGAAGCTCGAGGAGGAGAAAACACGTCTGGAGAACAAGATGCTGGCGGAGCGAATTATTCTGAAGCAGCGGGAGACTCAGGTTCAGGAACTCGAGGCCGAACGAAATAGCTTGCGTCAAGAGTTGAACGAGAGCCGTTTGAAGATGAGCCAGAGCGGCGCGGGCCTCGAGAACGCGCTGCAGACGCTTCTCACCAGCGGACAAGACGAGATCGAGGTCTCGGAATCTAAGAAAGTGAGACTCGAAGCCTCGGTGAATCCTGAGAGTCTCACGAGTCGGCTGGAACAATTGGAGCTCGACAACAAACGTTTGATGGTGGAGCTGCGCGTTATTCGCGAGAGCAAAGAATCCGTCGACAAGAAGGTCGAGGCCCTCGAGGCCGACAAAGTGCGTTTGGAGATCGAACTCGTGAAGGAACGCTCGAGACTCGGGGTCGTTCTTGCTCCCGATTGCGGCAGTTACTGTCCCAGCGTCGCATCGACGAGCGACTCGCGCGAACGAGAGATGAACGCCTCGGTCGCCGTTGTCTCCGAGTCCTCCAGTCAGGATAACGCGAGCTGTGACTCCGGCATCAGCCGCGGTGACAACTTTTCTCACTATCGTCAACTGCTCGCCAAGTACTTCCACGCCATCATCGACGAACAGGGAGTTACCTTCACCACTTGCAATCCCGGCGACATTGTTCTCGTCGACTGGGACCCAGTGCGCTCGCTCTACACCGTCGTGCAGGCCTCCAAGACTTTGTTTATACTCGTGTCCGATCCCGTCGATAGTATCGAACTCAGCCCCAATCCTGACGGTACGCCCAAGGCCACTCTCATTCTCGGCAAGGTTACCGAGAAACAGTTCTGTCAGGCGAAGAAGGTGAGCATTCGTTGAAATTTCTTTCAGGTGGAATTATCCTCAGCGAGAATTTTACAGTCAAAAAGATATATATTTTTTGTCTTTTTTGTAAAATTGTTTATACGCGACGTTTTCTTTTCTTTAATTGCAACATGTAAGAACGTATGTGATTTAATCAATGTTCTCATATGTTTCACAGCTAGAGAATCGCTATCACGTGCCTCAGGGTACCAAGTTCTACAGAGTCAAGGTGAAGCTGCTGGCTTACGTCTCGTAATCGCACGACGAGGGATCGCTCCCGCGGAAAGCGATGGAAAGAGTTATGATTTTGAAAGAGTCCGAGAGCTGTTTGGGCGGGCGCCGCACGCAGCAGATCTGTCGACAGGTGAATTTATGATTAAAGAAACAAAAAGGGTGCCGAGAATCCCCGCGGATGTCTCGTGCTGGTGTATAAAGCGCTGTGATCGTGGAATCGCGTTGCCACAAATCGCTCGGAGAATGTAACTGGAGAATCGCGAGTACTCCGCTTTGAAACAGGTCGCTGCGACCGAAATGTTGTTTTGGAGAATCGTCAGCTCTTTCGTTTATACTTTCGTTTTCTCAATTTCGAACGACGGAAATTTCTCCGAGCGACGGGAATCGCGACTCCGACGACGTACGTCTCCGCGACTATCCGTAACCTCGGATCAAGGCCAGAACCTGCCAGAGCCTCGAAACGCATTCTTGATGTTGAATACATTACTATGAACTGACGGTTATGTTAACAGAGGTACGCGCAAGTTTAATGACATGAAATGAGACGGAAGGATGCGCTGGCGTTTTATTGTGATATAGGTAAACTTAAAAAAAAAAAACAAAAAGAAAAATGAAACAAAAACGACGAACGAAGAGAAAAGAAAGAAAGAAAAAATGTGCAAAAAAATTAAAAGAAGTTAAACTAAGAGTTAAACAAAAAAAAATCGAGAGAAGAGCCGCGAAACCACGAGTGAAACGTATTGTAATTGCCGAATGCTGTGGATAGCTGTGACTGCGTTATAACGAGAAAAAAAAAAAACAAACAAAAATACACAAAAAAAGTCATATTATTATGTATTCTTGGTTTATCCCGTATAAATAACGAAAACATGATATGCGTGAGGAAATAATCGAGTTATGAGGTAGAAGAATGGCTTATCGTTGTTCACTGTCTGCAGCGATGCGCAAAATCTGTTTCGCTAATTATTCAAAAAATTCCGATTGGAAAAAGTGTGATTTTTTTGTTTAATTTAGAGAAAATGATCTTGCGCATTTCTAATCGCGTATAATTTGTTTCTTTCTCTCTAATAGCATGTAGGACGGGCCTCGTGTAAAGTAGGTCGTTCAATGTCCACTTAAGAAATACGAAAAGATTTGAATAATAAGAAAAATACGAAAATTGCTCGATATTCGATTGATTTTCTACGAGACATTTGAATTTTATCGTATTTTCTAACGTGAATTTGTTTTACGTGACGCTGACCGAAATCTCGGGAATTCAAGGATCGAAGATTCGGGAAGATTTCGGAGATTCTTCGTTTAGCTCACTCTCTCGCACCGTGTGGTATCTAGCTGTAAGTTTTACGAAACTGATATGCTTCGTACGTACGATCGTATGACATATATATATTATATATATAATACATAAAATATATGAATATATACATTTATTCAAAGTAATTTTGTAAAACCGTAGCGTCTTGTGCAATCACAGAAAACAAAAAGAAGCGTAAACTTAAAAACGCTTAAAAAAAAGAGTGACAAAAAGCAAAAGTAATTTTTAAAAATTGATACTCTTGTTGAGTGACGTATTGATTGGATCTGTTGCAACCCGAGATGGCCGAAAAATGGTTCTTCAGTTTTTAAAGAACGTGACCAATTTATTTACATTTTTCATTGGCTATGCACGTAGATAATTATAATTATAGTTATCACGGACACAGCGGTTTGTTTTTTGATAATCTGAAACATCTTTTGTCCATTTCTGGTTGCGAGACGCACAGACGCGAATTACGTACTTTGCGGAGTCGTACGTGACGAAAAACGGGCGAGAGTAAAGGAAGCTCAGAGGCTCACGGTCGACGGGTCGTAGCGGTGAAAAGTCGAAGTACGAGCGGTCTACTTCGGTCTTTATCTGCGTTATGAATTTCCCTCGATTAAGTGATCTTCGCGTTTTCAACGAGACGAAAGTACAGGGCGTCTAGCTGCGCATGTATCCACAAAATTTAATCATTTTTCTTTCGCGTAATAAGCAGCTTGTCAAATGGATCTTTTTGAGTTCACATTACTTATCTTTTTTCAATACACGAGGTATTATTCTTACATTCATAATAGTAACGGTAATAAAGAGGAAAAAAGCATCCAATTATTATTTCGCGGCGATAGGCACTGCAGTAGTTTGTCGTAAAATAGCTGTGATCGTTAGTGAGTCCTGTAACAATTTTTGCACCTATTACTACTATTACTACTACTACATTACTATTAAAAACAAGAACTATTTACCTTAACTATTACAATCTTAGTTGTCTAGATGAACAGAACAAACCCCTCAGGGTCTTTCGAGTCCCACGAGCGGGTTATCCGGTCTTATACCAGCAATCGCTATATTTATTCTTCGAGAATTATAGAAATGTCATGTGTATAATCGTTACTTCGCTTTTTACGCCGATAGATCGCGAAACGCGGACTTTCGAAGATTTGGCTGAGGCTAAGTCGAGTGAGGACTAAACAGAGAGAAATTCTTTAGATTTCCGGAACGACCAATACTAGTTGAGTCGCATTTGGAAAATAAAAATGGTGACGCTTGTAACTATTTAAAGAATTCTATCGGTTTAGCGTTCAATTCAGACTTGGGTGAGCGTTTTGTTCACCGATACGAGATTAGATATCGGAGAACTGGGCGCCCACTGAACTTCATAGGCCAAGCTTAGATCTTGATTAATTTGCGTCACGCGATTTGCTGTTGTCGCGAAGTAGTCCGCGTTGATACGTAAATTGACATAAAAAAGCGAAAGTGACGCGATAGTCGTCTGAATTCTGTTGAATTTTTTTTATTTTTTCCTCTGTAACGCACGTGCACGATCCGCGGACGTTTGCAAGCTCGCGTCGAGGATCTCGACGTGCAGCGATCGTTCCTATTTAGTCCAATTCGTTGTGCGGCTTGTGCGATTTGTTTTTCTTCGTTTTTTCTAGAAGAAAGTTCGAATCGTCGCCGCCCGACGACCACTCTATTATTACTGTCTATAATGAAATATCTCTCTATCGCTCTCAAAACTCTCTATCAATCTCCGTCTGTCGTAGCCTCTGGCCATTATGATTTTTACAGTATCAAATATATTAATTGATATTTATATATATATATGTATATATATTATACGGGCTAAGACGTTTGTAGCCTTAAGAATGTCGCGAAGCGTATAACGATGAAAACGCGCACGGTTTTCTCTGTAGCCGAAGAAAACTCGAGACATATTTCTTTCCTTCGTGTTCTACGGTCGTTGTTACTCCCTGCATGGACTAGTACTTCCGTTAGAACTCATAGATGAGATCTCGGTTCGCTGTAATTGAAGATAACGCGGATTTTTAAATATTAGATGTCAAAAGAAGCCAGAGCTCGTTGATAGACTCGAATATCAAAGCGACGTGCCTGCATTGTTTCACTTAGGTTTAGGATCTCGAAAGTCTTTTTAAACATTTCTTTTCCACTCGGCAGACGAAGGGACTAGCGTTGGTTTTGCAATTTTTTTCTCGAGCCACTGTTCGAGGGAAACGAAAAACAAAAAAGAAGACACAAAAATTCGAGATGAGTCGAAATTGAATGATACGAATAACGATCGGACACTCATTTATTTTTCTAGGGTAATCCCCGCGTAGTTAAGGTTCGCGTTACTTTTTCACCTAGATAAAAGGATATGTTTGGACAGTACGTAATCATAGATGTGTTAATTTTGTACGAGTGATAACAAACAAACAAACAAAAAAATCTACAAAATTCTGAGACAAAAAAGTAAATATAAAAACACATAATATAGATATTTGGCTAAGTGGAGAGGAGCAAGTGACTGGGCGAGAGCGTTTTGAATTAATTGATAGCATTACTATTTAGTATGCGGTTCTTGTATTTTTAGATTTCGAGGCTATCGCTCATATTTTTTCACTGCTAACATCGAGGATAGCAATCCTGTTTTCTTTTTCTTACGACGGGAAAGTAATTGCTTAAAGCTTCTCAAAGAAAACAAAAAAAAAACACGATGCAAAAAGAACGAAATCGCGTTAGTAATAGTGATAAACAGATAAAGATAAATGCGATCTCGCAGCGACCAACGACCTTTAATGAATTATGAAAACGATATTGTAAGGGAAGAGGAGAAAATCGATTTTAAACGAGACAAAACATCACAATTCTTAATTCACACATCACCTGTAACTTATTATCTCGATCACGCTTTAGCGGCAGCTTCCTTCATTTATTTGTAAATATATTATTATATATTCTATCAGTACGGTTGGTCGTGGCGCGCGCGTGTGTGTGTGTGTGTGTGCGTGTCGCGTGCGTGTGCGAGTGAGAAAAGAGATCTTTGACGATGGTTTGCGCAGCTCGTCTCGTGTAATAAAATCCTTTCGCGTTCGCTGAATCGAAGTATACCGGAGATATAAATATTTCGCTTGTAATCGAGAGAAAGGGCAATGTATTCATATATATCGAAGAAGAAGAAAAAAACAATGCACGTGTATGTATATATGGATATAAAAAAAAACTACAAAAAACACACACGACGAACCGACAAAAAAAACCAATGTGATTGCGAGAGTATCTGTTAAACGAATAAATAAAACAAAACAACCAACAAACATTGTGAACGGAGAAATAGAAGAAAAATGACGAGAAAATCAATAAAGACTACAAATAAAAGCAATGCGATTTCTTTTCCATACTTCAGTCCTCCTACTTTAATTCTTCCCTTCCCTCGAGTAAAAAAAAAACAGAACAGGGATTTTATGAAAGAGGCGTAAAACGAAAATGAATGTACAGCGCATATTTGCAACTAGTCATATATTTATTTATGATACAAATACAATTCAACGCAAAAGATCAAATCGTTAATTCCCTACGTTACAATATACACGTAATATATAATCTATGCCCCTAAACGTAAAGTCTAGTGATGAGGAACGTATGCCTGCGCGGGTTGTGGACAGCTGGAAATGACGTTGTTTGGATTTTCTTCTCCAGAGCTGCAGAGCATCCCGACGAGCGTGTAGTCGACGAACGGCGGTAATTCGAGCTCGCCAACGTCGCCGTAATTCACCGGATTGCACTGACCGGGATTCATGTGCATCTGGGGAATCCGGGTGTCGAGAACTTCGCACGTGTAGTGACAACGCTCTTGGTTGGGATAGAAGAAGGGTTCGGGGCTGCCTTGGTGATGAACATTGGCGGTGTCCCCGACTATTTGCTCGGGATAAAGTCTCTCAGCGAGAGGAGCGCCGTTCTGCTGCTCGTGACCGACGTAGCTGAGTCTTTCCTCGAGAATCCGATGCTGGTGCTGCTGCTGCTGTTGCTGCTGCTGCTGTTGGTGTTGATGAACCGGAAGATGAGCTGTTCTCTCGCCGGAGGGACTTTTGGCCATCGGTGGCTCTCCGATCATCTGCTGATAATCCTGAAAGCCCGTGTAACCAGTCGGTACGTTAACTTCAGCCTGGCTGGGACTCTGACTAGGATGAACCGCGGTTTCCCCGAGCGCGACTTTATCGTCGCACCGTTTCTGATACGACGGCTGCTGACTCAATTGATGCTTCGCGCCCTCGAAGCAATCCACCGGTCTTCTCGCGTTTATTCCAAGCGCGGCTTCCTCGTTGCACTTGGGTACCTCGAAGGCCGGGAAATGTATGCGTTCCTCGTTCTGGCTGTTCCAGTAGGACTCCTGACTCTTCTTCGGCGGTTCGCCGTTCATGAAACCCTTATTCTCGTGATGTCTCGTGTAACTGGGATAGTGGACGCTGTCGTTGAGACTGGAATTGTTTCGTCGGCCGGAGTCGAAGCTGGTGAGATCATTTTTGCCGGCGTCGAAGCTCGGAAAGTGAATTCGCTCGTCGGGATTTTGGTGGTTGAGACTGAGGTGGCTGCTGCTCGAGTCGTCGCTGAGGAGCTGGTGCCAGTAGGCCTGATCCTGACTCGGTTTCACCTCGTACTTTATCGTCCCGCTGCCGAGGTCCAGAAGCGACGGCGGCGAGCGAGCTATGTCCTGGGAATTCATGGGAAAATCTGGGCGCAGCGGCTGATCCAGCTGGAATATCTCCTCGGGCTGAAACAGGTCGCCGGCGAACGACGGAAAATCCGGGTACGACGCCTCCTGCGGTACCTGCTGATTCGGCAGGCAGTAACCGCCGGTCGACTCGTGGTGAGTCTCGTGGATCGACGAATCTTGGAGCCAGTAGGGCGTATCGTTGGAAGACGCTTGCTGGGGATACATCGCCGTTTGATGAGGGTTCGAGGGCTGGTGATACGGCGATACACTCGTCGTCGTCGTCGTCGTTGTCTGGAAACCGCAGACGCACTCGAACGGCGAACAGGAACACGAATAACCTGGAATAAAGAAAAATAGCTAATTAGTTTGATTTTTCATTTAGTTTAATTTTACGGGAGCGGGGACGACGATTCGAATTAAAGTGTATTTTATATTCCATTTTCTTATAGTAGTTTTTATATTTTTCTTTCTATATATATTATATATACTTTTTTTTAATTACTTTTTCATGTTTTTCGAAAATGTTTAATTAATCTTGAACTTAGATTTTCAAACGATTCAGGAAGCTTCGCCGCGCACCGCGCGTCAAATTCTGCGCATGCGCGGAACCGAGATGAATATCGTAATTTACTTGCAACCCGAGCCTGAATGTAAACTAACGAGTTTTGCAAAAAAACACTTCTCATAATATTTATAAATGTTTTTTCACCCCTTTTTACTACTTATCGGTGCCAAAATAGGGAAATTGCGACTTTTATTTCTGGGCTGCGGCACCGGCCATTCCAACTAGGCCCCCGCGAAAATTCTGCGCATGCGCAACGCGAAACAACGACGCATCGGGAATCGAGAACAGTCGACAATCGTCGCGTACGAACCTTTGTCGGAGATCAGCGGCGGTGGTTGCGTCGTTCTCGGCGGTTGTTCCAGCGGCTCGGTGCTCGGCCTCTTCGAGCCTCTCAGCGACATGAGCTGCAACAACAACAAATACGTTAGTGATTCGTCGGACAGACGCGCGAGTGTGGATTTCAGCAGCGAGATAAGGAAGTCGAGGAAGCGACCGCGAGACGACAATGGCTGCGCGAGGATCCGCGGCCGGCCGCGCGACGACAACAATGGATGCACGAGGATCCACGACCGGCCGTGCGTGGACTTTACCGAGGAGATAACGAAATCGTGCAAGCGCGAGGACGCGGGCGGACGCGAGGCAGTCGCCATGTTCTCGTTTTACGACAATCAAGGTTAGTTCGATTTTCGGTTTGTCTTTTTCGTCGCTTTTTCGAGCGCTTTGTCTAGTTTCACGAGCGGGTTGCGCGCCTGCGCGGAAATTTGCCGGTAAAACGCCAGCAACGACGCGGCGCCGCGGTGAGCGACGAACGAAGCACACAAAGCAGTGTATATATAGATATATAAAACATACCTTGGATCCCAAAGCCGCGTCCCGGGCGAGCAGCACCGCGAGTCCGCGCACGCGCCGTCCGGCTCCCGCGCTTCTTCGCGCCTCGGACGTCGATTTGGCTTCCGGTCGCGGATGATCGTGCTGTCCTTTGGCTTGGAAGAATATCGCGTGGTCGGTGTGACGCCAGAAGTGCGTTACGGGGTAGCCGCAGTGACCGCGGCACGAGAGAATCTCCAGGCGGCCGGCGCATTGTCTGTTGGGACAGGGTTTTCCCTGCTGCTTCTTTCTCGCCTGCAAAACAATGGACGACATTCGGACGTTAGTATGGGAGACTTCGCTATCGTCGTGCGACCATGGTGAGTCAAGTCCGTTTTGCGCGAACGTTCGATATCGCGAATTCTCGCTTTGAGGTTAGAATTCGGTTTCTCGTGAAATTGTCGAGCGAAGCGGAATTGATAGGACGTTAAAAACGTGACGGGCGCAATATTTTTTTTCGATATTACGATATTCTTTGGCATATTTTGTTATGTTTCTTGTGAATTTAGTGATTACATCCGGTTTCTCGCAAATCTGATTCGATATTAAAAGGAAACAAAAAAACGAAACAATTTCGCGAATATTACGCGTCTGTCTCTCTCGCACTCGTAACAGTGGTCACGTGACTCGTAGCTTATATTTGTTCACGATTTTTCTCGGAACGTCAGATTACAAAATTGATTATAATTTCTTACACTTTTTTCGCGAATTTCGATTATTGAAATAAAAAAATGAAGGTTTATATTTTAAGTACAACTCACCTTATCGCAAATGGCGGGTCTCAGGTGCACACGACCGCCGCCGGGCAGGACGCACCCTTGCGAGCAAACCAAAACGCCGAGGCACGATTTCTTGAGTATGCTGACGTTGTGATTGTTGGTGTTTCTCATTGCCCAGCCGGAAGCGTGTCGCCTCGCCTCCTCGCAGTCCGGGCCGTAGACTTTTCTCACGTGTCCGTCCGCCCACTCGGACCACGAGTCGTATTCCGCGACCTTCGAACACACGCAACAAACAGCTCGACGTTAATTTTCGTTATTCTCGCGGCGATCGAACGATCAACGTTACAATTTCATCTCGCGACGCTTTACGATTCAATCGCGACGTCGTAAACATTCGCGTCCCTTTATGACGTTATCGTAAAATCGCATATATAGCGCGTGCACAGCAGCGTAAATTCTAGGCACATTTATACGTATTACGTTCTCAAACGGAGAAGATGATTTCGCGCGTGAATTTTTTTACTGCTTCGCGATGTCTGTGAATTTAATTATTTGGCGATACGTGAAATCTGTCGTAATGACGAAAAAGGTAAAATATTTTTTTACAATGATTAATTAGTTCCTCGTCGAATTTTTCTCGGCATCTGAATCTCGTTATTAATGCAATTTTCTTTCTGGCCCAAAGGTTTAATATACAGGTGTAATCGATGGAGCCAGAATAATGGAAAAATAATTTGTCGCCCAAGACGAAACGGGGAAATTTCACACAGGACAGTGTCGGTGATTTCAATGAGCGGAGGTTTTTCCCAGGGACGAAGGGGGCGCGCTGCTTTATTCCGCCGGATCCCTACGCCGACGTCGGACGCGCCGCAGCAATAAACTCATTGGAAAAGGGTATGACATTCGTTTTCTTAATTTTTTTTTTCGAAAAGATTTGCGAATCCTCGATTTTTTATTTCACACAAAAAATATATATGTATACTCACTCGGGGTACGCTCGAGTCGTTGATGTCCCATTCCTGATGAGGATGCTGCTGTTGCTGGTTGCCGGCAACAGTCGCTGACATCGTCGGCGAGCCCACTCGACTCCTGTAAAAGAGCAAAAGGATTGATATTTATAAGACATCGTACCGAGAGCGCTAAAAATTCTACGCGTAAAATGAAGTAAATAAAAGCAGTGGAAATGGCGGAAAGCGAATAGGATTATTGCGACTGACGCCTACCAATATCATTATCGACGGTATATTCCCGAAATTATTATTGAAACTTTAATTAATACGACAGCCTGGAGCTGTATTTCTCTCTGTCTCATCCTCTCTCTTTTCTCCCTCTCTCTTGGCCTGTAACAACCGAGCGACAGCGGTGGGCGAAACGTTCGACGTCTGGATGGCTTTCCAGCGTGGACTTAGCTGCAAGCCAATATTGGCTGCCAGGTATATTATTAGTGACTTGCCATGTGTTAGGAAATTTTCCCGAAAATACTTCTTTGTAATTTTCGAGAGAAATCATTTTTTCTTCATTTGCCAATTATTGCCCTAGGGAAACATTTGTTAAAGCCGTTAACAAAAAATGAACAAAATATTTAGTTACAAAGATAAAAATAACGAATGCCATTGTTGACATTGCTGATGATAATTTTGATGAATTAATTGAAAACGTGTTATTTTCGGGGGAAAAAACGTGACGACGAGGACTATAAATTGATGTTAAAAGACGTGAAACACTCGTCGACTAATTCGTAGACAAATCGGTATCTGATTCAACCTAACAAGCGGAACCGTGTTGTATCGTCGGGACGTTGATCATTGGGCAAAGAGAGAGAGTTAGAAACAGAGGGAAACAGAGAAATAAAAAGATCTAATTCGGAATTGCGCAACGGTGCGTTGTGCGGGAGAATGGGAGGTGAAGGGAGACGACAGTCCGAGATAAAATCCCGATTTATGGTTGCGCGGACCGTTCGTATTCGTATAACCCCCTGGGTTATACGGCTCTCGGGCGCGCGCGCGCGCGCGAGCTGCGCACCTCGGGCGCATTATACTTATGGGTGCCCGTGGGTGGCCTGACAAGCGCGTGTTCCTCTTCCCGAGCGTGTAAGCTTCCCGGAATTCCTACGATACCAACGGTGTGCAGGATTCCCGGCGTGACCCGAACGAAAGAAAAGGGAAAGAGAGAGAAAGCGAGAGGCGTAAGACAAGAGCGAGTAAAAAGGATAATCGATGGATCCTCGACAAAAAAATTGTTCACAACTCTATTACCTTCGCGAGGAAAACTCCTTTAATTTTATCCAATTTCATTTATACCCAATGCCATTTTTTATACTAAAAAAAAGAAAGAAGATGGAATAATCATGTTTCATATCATTTGAATAAACACTAAATATTCTATGATTGAAACACGATATTTTTTCGTCATTGAATTTCGAAATAGCTCGTTTACGCTCGAAAAGTCACCGGACAGTTTTGTAGAAAGCGGTGATGACTATTTTATTGTCTTACTTTTTCGCTCTAACGTTTGGTATTATAGGCGGCAAAGTTGTCGGGAGTAGAGTCGAGGCGCGTAAGACTCGTTCGAAACGTCTCGATATTACGTGTCCGGGGAGTCATTGACCATGAAATTACGGCGACACGAAAACGCCCACGTTTTGGTTATATATCGTGTAGACTCGTGTGGTACTACAACCTGCTCTGTCGCACGTCGCAGCCTCGGTCTACGTATAATAGTAGTAGTAGTAGCATTAGCCGTGGTTGTCGTTGTCGTTGGGCTTATACCACATTCACCGTATCGAACCTGCAGCGTTCGGTACCGTTGGAAACAATATATGGGAATTAACGGAGAGAGACAGAGCGTGAGGTAGGACAGTCCCCAGCCGGAATTCCCGATCGGGGGTTGCTCACCGAGGGCTCGGGAATGGCCCAGAACTCTCCGCTGCAACCTCAGAGGGGGGTGTCCGGGTTTTCCGCGCGAAAAATATAGCTACTTATATATTCGGCCTGTACCCGCGGCCACTTCTCGTGCACCTTGGAAAAATCGAACATCCTCCGGACAATTATCGCCAAAGTTTCAGCACCTCTCGAAATTTTTCGAACGTGCCTCTGACATGAAACCTCTACTCACAATTATTGACCCTTCGAAGTTTTACACGGATAACAAGATTACACATCCGTTAAGCTGATTTACATGTTTATTACTACTTTACAACAGATCATGCAACTGATTAATCACTATCTTTAATATATATCTTTTTCGAAAAATTATTATTGTTTGATAAATCTGTTGTATCGTATTTTCGAAATCGAAATGTTTTATATTCAAGTTTTCATTGCGATCGAAGCGTCGAGATTGAAATTGAGCGCTTGTAATACGGGAGTTACATGTACGAAGGAATCGTGTAGGTAAATTGGATGAACATGGCATTGTCCAAGGCGTAACAAGGCTGTAGGACGTTCGGCCTGTGCGCTGCATAGTTTTTTCGTCAGTGCGTTCGCGGTCGCGTCCCACGACTAACAGAGGGCGTTCGCGGCGAGTTCGCGCGTTACACGTCGTTCCCGGGATTTTATCGAAAGACCCGTAAAACCCGGACGTTTACGATCGCCCGCGGGACACCTACTCTCTGGGTCTCGCGAGGAGCGATGTTTCATCGCGTGTATGCGCGGTGGGTCCTGCTCGGGTGTGTGCACTGCAATATGCACCACGCAGTCTCGGGTTATATTCCCGTGCGGATCGAGCCTCGCTCGATATTGACCACTCGACGCAAAGGGAATCATCGCGAATGACGTTGCACCGTGAATTAAAAGGCGCGGTCGGCGGACGCGGAAACTAGCGCAAAAAATGGAGTAACAGCTCATTTTCCACTGGTGAGTATAAATGTTCACTTCCTCGAAGCTTGAAACTATTGCAATCAAGATATTACTGAAACTATTATTATCGTTAAAATAATCATAAACGTTTAATCAACAATTGACAGTTATTAATTATTTATTAATATTTCCTCTGACTTCTTTTACAGTCGTCGTTCGTCGTTGCCAGGAGGTAGAAGAGGATCTCGTTATACATCGACAAAAATCGAAGCAACACGCGAGCAACTAGTTTTCCTCCAACACAGCGGCTCGAAGGAAACAGCGGGTGAAGAGGGTTCCGGTCGGCGAGTGCCCCGAGTCCGGAGACCTCGGGCGAGAATGACCCGAGAAAATAAGACGGAAAGTCGCGCCGAGAGGTGGAGAGGGATGGGGCCACGCGAGCTCGGCGCGAGGAGTCAACGAGGTGAATGATTGCCCGGATCGGTGATAAAGTCATCGCCTTTAGCACCGCGCGTAAGATGATACATCGGGCGGCGATGTAGCGACCAGATTGTAAGGCGCATGGAGAACGAGAGAGAGAGAGAGAAAGGGAGTTGTGGACAGCGAGGGAGAGAGAAAAAAAAAAGAACGAAAGGAGGAAGAAGGAAGAGAGCGAGCCGGCTCACTGTGTAAACCCCATGGTAAACTATATTGAATTTTACCGCACTGTAGATATACATATATATACGCAGAAATATATATAGATACTATTACGCGTATATATGCATACACCCGAAGAGGAGCAGTGGATGGCTACCCACGAATACATTTATTTATAAGCGTGTTTATATGCACCGGTGTACACCGACAGTGCGTACGCATTACTCGCTCGAGAATTGTAGTATAAAATATAGTATATAACGCGTGTATGTGCGTATATTTATATATACGTGTATTCGTGTGTAAAGGAGCGCTGGCGAGCGTTTCCCTCAGATATTAAACGCGATATCTCGAGCGAGAGGCCACTAAATATCTCGAAAGGAAAAAAGAATCTCCGGCTTCAAGAGCGAGTATTATTCTCTCTCGATGGGCGTGAGGGAGACGCAGAGAGGCTAGCGAGTGAGCTTCGAACAGGATATTCGGATCTCGCCGCGAGATTAACTGAAAATGAAGAGAGCACGCCAGGCCGTACAAGTTAATTTCACGCCGGAAATAATACGACTTTTCGCGATAGCAAACGAGTCCTTTTAATCTTGTAATCGATGTTAAACTCGCATGACTGTCGCAATCCGTTGATATTTAGTGCAACGGTTTCTGAAAATCGCGGAGTCCGAGTGGAAATATACTTCGATGTAATCATCGTGCGGAATTAGCCGACGACAAAATTGTAATATAATGTTCAAACGTTATACATTTACAAACGTGTTTAAATTCCATCGGAAAGCAGATAGCGCACTCGTTGCAATTGCTTATTTTCGGCCCTAGTTACAGAATATACAATGGTCATCGTTGTTATGAAATTCATTTTATTAAATAATTTGTTGTTTAATGACACTGATGCAAAGTGGCATTTTCTTGGATAACAGGTTGTCTATTAGTCGCAAAAATATAAATTCCAGTTTCACGCGAGTTCGGTCGACTTCGCGCGATGTTGGCTGCGAGAGCGACGAACGGTTGTTGGCCGATTTGCCCATCGAAGCACCAAATTTGGCGGAAGCCGAGGAAGAGAGGAGGAAAAACGTGGGACGTTTGATACGTTACGCGCGAGACGCGAGATTCCACCATTAGCGAGGCTCTTGACACTCGTCGTCAATGAAGCTCAAATAATTCGTATAAAATTCGAATAAAAATTTCTAGTGAAAAAAGTAACGTAAATAAATAATTTTTTTTGTTCGATCCGTTCGTAAAGTCTCGGGAACTACGGGGTTAAAGCCCTCGGAGCGAGTGAAATACAGCGAGAACGTGGGACCGGCGAAAAGATTCTACCTCGACCTTCGAGATCGCTGATAAAACGGTGGATCACTTCTCCGGGCCCGGCGAACGCTCGTTTGATCTGTCGAGGCGCGAGGCGCGAGCCGTCGACGCCTTGATCAACGACGACGGCGCGCGGCCCGCGCTTATAAACCGTACACCCCGCTGGATCAGATTCGTTCGAAATGCGAGAAAAAACGAAATAACCGAGAAATAAGTCAGCGCGGGAATGAATTCCCGTTCCGTTTGGGCGCGAGCTGACGATTTAACTACGACGATTATCTAGACGTTTATTCTATGTTTGGAACACACAAAGCCTTACATACAGAAAAAAAATGTGTCTTTGGAGTTGAGAGTTAAAAAGAGTTAAGGGCAAATTATTTATACTATTAAACGGTATTTTTTTAATGTATTAATAATTCGTTAATATACAATCATTTCAATAGTGGCATAAATCGCGAATTTTCATTTTTGTTCAGTCCATTTGTGTTTTTTTTTTGTAACATTTGTAATTGTGGGGTAGACTTTTTGTAGGGTTGTATTGATTGTATCTCATTGCGTGGCGCTCAAGCTCCAGCAGAAACTGTAGGCTACAAAATGCAATGGAGTTGGTTCGGCGAATCGGGGAGCCCCGATTACGCGTAACCCGGGGATCAGAGCGGCGAAGACGCTCGTGGTTCTAGGATACCCCCTGCTCCGACCAATAGGAAACCGGGGATAACGCCCACACACCAATCGCAGGCCCGCAGAACGCCCACTGATTAGATAGCTCACAGCGAGAGACGCGAAAGAGTCGTGCGACAGGGAGAGACAGAGGGGGCAATCGATTAGTTCAATACTTCCAAACTTCAAGTACACCGATTTCGTTATTTTGGTTACCGATGTTTCAACAAATTGTTATATATTTTTATTTCCCATTAGCTTGGTTTAAATGTCAATGATACTAAAACTATTTTTGTTCATTTCTCTTCGAAAGGTTTTTTTAACTTTATTTGCATAACTGTCAGTTTGACGTACTTTATACGTGAGAAATTTAATGTCAGAGGCAACAAAATTCGTCGTTTTATCACTTTTATTCGACTACGAAAATGTCATTATTAAAAAAATAAATGCGAAGAGATTTTAGTGTAATGGGGTCAGCGAAAATTTTTTTGTGCTCCAAAACGATATGTCAACATAAAATTTGGAGCATAAAATATCGAGTTATAAAAAACACTGATAACGTATTTCGTATATACTCACAGTACAACCATAGTCGATGATCCTTGATAAATCGTGACCGGTAGAAGCGCGTTTCCCGGGTTCAATATACTATCACAGACGGAGAGCGAGATCCCACGTAGTTTAACGTGAAACAAAATTCGTCTCCAAAGGGACCACACTCCGAAGTCGATGTCTTTGGTTCGGTCAAGCGTCGTTTTATTCGTGCTAATTAAGCACACACGCTAACGACGCACTTGACACTGACTAGCAGCGGAGTTAGTCCGTCACCTTCGAGCCGATCGGCGAACATCGATCTTTCTGTCACTCGCGATCTGACGTATCAAATTTTTTTTGTTAAAAAAAAATTTAAATCACAGTTTCGTCGATAATCATTTTTCAGCACAACTAATTTACGTCCATGTATTTTTTTCAGATTCAAAGTCGGTGAAACTTGTGCGGCGAGCGCGCGAAGTATTTTCGAGCGATCGAAACGCGTGCGTGAGTGCGTGCGTGCGTCTCGGAGTCGAGCCGAGGACTGAACGATCACGGCGATGTTGTCCGGCGCAAGGCCACGTTGTTCGAGCGGCTCGGGTCCGCCGGTGTTTTTCGCCGCCGCTGGGAACGCCTACGGGAGTGGCCAACGTCAGCCAATCGTGGCCACGTTAACCCTGGGCTCGCGAAGGGTGTCTAATAGGCGCTGGAAACGACCCTAGCGCTCTCTGTCTATCCTTCGGCGAGTCGTGTGCGCGACGGTGCTTCCGTCTCACTCGCGCTCCCTCGCTCGATGGCGACGAAGGGAATCGATCCCGGTCACCCCGGTGCCTCACCTCTCTCCGGACGCTTCGCTCGAACAAATGAACGGTCGAATTGTTCCGTGTTCCGCCACTTCCACGTCAAGCCCTCCCCACTCGTCCTGTCACTGCGCGTTATCCCCTTGCGATCGCGATAACGCTACGGGGCCGTTTTGTAACGATTAATTAATGTCGTGGATTAATTCGTAGTGACGAATGATATTAAGTTGTTAATGACTCGGGGATTGTCGCTCTTTGGGTTTTCCTGGTAGCCTCTTATCCTCGGCCTTGGGCTGCGATAGGGCAGGAAAAAGATATTGCAACGTTGTGAAAGATACGTGTTTTTTATTGCCATATCAGAGACTTCTGACTTACCAACAATTATATTCGAATAATTCACACATTCACTATTCAGTGGACAAGAATAATGAATCTCAGGAAGATCTTTTATCCACGTTAATAAGCAGATTAAAGCTGCCAATTTTTCAACGAAATGTCACGATCGAGCTACTTTGGAATCCTTCTCTTTTACATTACAATTTAAACGCAAGAATTGAGAAAAAATGTTGCACTGCATAGGGGCGTGTTTGTTTATATCTGAAATTAGCGTTGCAATAATTAACAGAAAAAAATCATTCGACGACGCACTCACCGAATTGTGTACAAGCTCGCAAGTACATGGGTATGTCGTGTCTATGAGCGTGATGGTGGCGAGCCGAGTGTGTCTGTGTATACAACGGTGTACATGTGTCGGCGGTAGGATGGTACAATGGGGCCAGTTCCGGACAATAGCCGCGGCAACAATCAAATCAGTGCGCTATCAGCCCACCCCATTATCCTTTGATCCGCGGCGTGCTCGCTCGCTAGCTCTCGCGTTACTCGCGGGGCGGCAAACACTCCTGATTGCCCACCCTCTGTGTTTAAACAGCCTCGAACTCTCGCTCACTCGGGTACTGCGCGTCGAGACTGTTTAAGCCAAGTGGAGTGGATGATAGGAACCGAGAGACGCCGGGACCCCGTGTACCAGCAATCCCACCGGAACCTACGACCCCGTTCAGCCCTTAAAAGCCCCGATTCTCGACGCCTCCCAAGTTATTACTCCATTTTATTTTATTTTTTTTAAAGTAAATTTAACAACTATTCGATTTCTATGTTTACATTAATTATTCCATGGTTAATAAGTTTCGTAAGTTCTAGTTTTTCAACTAATTAGAGTTAGGATGAAATTGGCATAAGCCTACAGTAACCATGACAAAATAGTAGCACAGATAGGTAATTAACAGTAACTTTGTAGTTGCCAGGAATACGACGACTACTCCGAATGTTTGTGCTACTTCTCTCGGTGCACAATTCTGTATTTACGTATTCCACTGCGAGAGAAAAACGTTTGTAGCGATAACCCTCTCTAGTGTGCAAACTATTCGAATTCTGTGGTTACATTAATTATTCTATGGCTAGTAAGTTCAGAAGGTTCTAGTTTTTCAACTAATTAGACTTAGGATTAAATTGGCTTGGTTGGTTTAATTAGCCTGTAGTAACCATATTAAAATAGTAGCACAGATAGGTACTTAACAGTTGTAACTTTGTAGTTGCCAGGCGTACGGCGACTACTCCGAATGTTTGTGCTACTTCTCTCAGTGCACAATTCTGTATTTACGTATTCCACTGCGAGAGAAAAACGTTTGTGGCGATAACCCTCTCTAGTATGCATATACATAATGAGTCTGACCCTTTATCGTGTGTCCTCGTGAGACACCTGCAAGAGTCACGTGGTAGGAAGTGACGCTAGAGTCGTCCGGAGAGGGAGTAGACGAACGCACGTGCCAGTTCGAGCGGACGCATCGTCGAATCGCACATGCATGAAAAGCGAGTCGACTTTTTTTTATTCTTTCACATAAAATATTCACTGAACTCGACAAAATAATGTCTTACTCTATTTCTGTCCTCGTGGACCGAATTTCCCACGACAATTTCGACGAACCGATGCATGCCAAATGCTCGAGCTATATACGCTCTATGCTCTGGTTTTTCTGCCCTATGGCTGATTAACGTACGTCTCATAGTCACGAGGTTTTCGCGTTGCAGGATGTGTTTGTGGCGTATACGGTGGGCTCGCGTCGGTACGTTCGATCGAGGCGTAACGGGCCGTTGTCTTGGATGCGGGTACCTGGAGTCGGGGGAGGGATGAGAGCGCTTCGAGTGGAAGGTAGAAAAGGCCGAGAGAAGGAGTGAGAACAGTGCGACGGGGGTGACGTACGAGAGCTTTTGCGAGGGCGAGAGAGAGAGAAAAATGATGAGAACGGGTGGGACATTCTTTCCTCGTACGGCCAACACCCTTGTGTTGTTGCTGTATTATGTTGCTGTAGTTCGTACACTTGAACACACGTTTGAGTACTGGTAAAGCTAAGTCGTCGTTATTTAATTAACATGGAAAAAGATGTGAACTTTTATTTCTTCCTGTTAAACAAAAATATGGTGATGACCCATTAAAAAAAAAAAAAAATTGTAAACAATTATCATTTTAATACATCAATAACCGGGCATTCTTGATGAATTAATAACAAATTTAACGGATTAACAATTACATTGTTGACATAGTCCAACATCCGATCATCGTCTATTGCTGCAGATTTTCATTTAATAAATTGCGTTGATTTTTTCTCGAATTATTTTTTATGGACTCGATTACCTGCGTTGTTTTGTGTCCATCTAGTGTATGTATTGCAGTGGATGTATATATGTATTCCAATGGTTTGGCGAATATCGCAGGGAGATGTAAACGGGCTTTCGCAGCTGAGCAGTTCGGTCTGTCCCTGACACTATCTGCGAGTGCGACGAACAGAAAGCGAGCTGCGATACCGAGCAGCGAACCGCGTCGTTGCCCGACAGGTCCTCCCGCTTTATGCATGCGCAATAAAACCGGCGAAAGCTCGTAAAAAAAATAAAAAATCGGAATGTTACCCGTGATTCCGGCGCCCTCGTCCGAGATAAAGAGACTTCTTTTGTGTTTGTCACTCGATTGTTGGTGAATTCTTCTTTTTTTTTTTTTTTTTTTTTTTTTTTTTTTTTTTTTTTCGCTCACGTCATTTCTCGTTTCGCAGTGGTAGACAATTATTTGACGTCTTTGAGCGTCAACTCGCACGATCGGTGATAATCACGACGGTTTTTTTCTGCTTTCAGCGCTCACGTGACACGAAAATAAGGTGGGAATAAAATTGGAAAAGAATTTGATTCTAATCTGTTCGTGGAACAATTACAGAATGTACAGTCAGGTGTTTTACGAGAAATTTCTCGAGACGAATAATCAAATTAAGTAATCAAAACGCAGTGTGTTTTTGGTTGAACGAGTTGGAGTCGTCGTTCTTCGGTGGAAAGACGAAGGCAGAGTCAGTCTTTCTTTGTTACTTTCTCGTGGGAGAACGAGAATTATCTGACCAGATCAGGTAGCGTTGATCAAACAGCTTCTCTCGGCACTCGTTTCTCTTCGAATCTTACCTTTTTCCACGGCTTCGTGGTCCTCTTGTTCTTCTGTCATCCTTCTTTAAACAGCTTTCTCGTAGACTTCGGAATTCGGTAGCCGGCAGACGTCCACACGTTTTACAGGTGATGGTAGTTCGTGCGTCGCATAGTTGAAAATTGTCCGTTCACAATTACGTCAAGTGTCGAACATGCGATAAACATGATAAAAGTCTTCGTTTATTGAAATGATCAGAACCTGGATGGTTTCGTTGAATAATCAATTTTATTGATGTCTGATGATCTTACACGATATATCAATAATCTATAATAATAAAGTAAAAATGCTGAAGGATCACAATTAAATTAAACAAACTCACATAGATATTTAGTCCCTTCTAGACATTTCGTAAATTAGTCCCATAAGTCCGTCTATAAAAGCCAATATATTGTTATAGTTTAAAAGACAGCGCACAGTGTGATAGTTAGAGTGCATAAGTGAGTTCCGTTCATAAAAATAATATAAATTATTTTTATTATTTTTATGAACACTATTAAATTAAACAAACTTCCATAGATATTCACAGCTCCTTCTAGACATTTCGTACATTAGTCCCATAAGTCCGTCTATAAAAAACCAATATATTGTTATAGTTTAATTTCATTGACACAGTGTGTTAGTTAGAGTGCATAAGTGAGTCCCGTTCAGCTTCCTTCGTCGTGCAGCTTCCTCGTAGTCCCCGGAATTCCGGCAGCCGATCGTCTGCAGTCTTAAGCGCAGCGATCAACCATAACGATTTAACCCGAGTTTTCTTATTCGAAGCTCGTCAAACGGCGAGCACGTTACGTCGCCCGTGCGTACATCTGCCCGTTCGTCGTTCATTTAAATACAATGCTAGTCGCGTGCCACGAAGTCGCAACCGACGACACGTAGGAGTAGTAACGCAGGACGACGAGACCGTCGTGGGGTTCGCTGGGCTGGATGTGCCGTCACCTGTCAGCCACGTGCGAGCGAAACGAACGAACTGAGCACGTCGCGCGCGCGCCCCCGCGTTCACCTTGTCGCTTCCTCATGGCGTACCTACGATATCGCATATTTGACATTGTAGCAAGCCGTAAAATATTCTATTCTCGTCGAGAACCCTTTATTCCTGCAAAAAAATCTCTCGAACCGGACTAACTTTTTTTATATCACAATTATATACATATTTATTTCTATTATTTCGTTTTTACATTTTATTCACGGTGTTATGGAAATTCATTACCATATTTTCTATGCACTCGGTCTGGTGAGATTTTTTTGCCGAATTGTGTACAAGGAGATATCCTGGCTTAGGGTCAACCCAGCAAATGTAAAAGGGTGAGCCACCCACGGCAGATGACGAAAGGGGTTAGAGGACACACATAGGTATTGGTTGTGTGCTCTCACTTCTTCATCCGTGTTTGTAGGTATAAGGTATAATGTATACCTATGCAGCGTGGAGGGAAGAGACAGGACTGGAGGCTCGTGCCGGCTGCTTCCGGTTTGTCCTGGGATCCCGGGGGCGTAGCTGTGGCTTTGGAATTGACTCGTTTGAAATTTAGAGGGAAGACAGAAGCACTTTTAAAGTGGGAAGGGTTATAGATGAATTTCTTCGAATATACTCTATGCAATACTCGCGATAAAATTATCACGAAAGGTTCAAAATCGTTGCAATTGTGCTGGGATACGTTTTATATCTTAAAATCAATACAAATTCAAAGTTGCGGTTAGTATTTTTTTTGGAAGGACGTTAAATCATTATGCAATATCATTTAGATGCTTTTTTTTAGCCATGTTTACATTTCTTTCGCTTTTCTGTACGTGCCTTGTCTCATGTAGTCTATAATCGATAAGTAAATTAATTTAGAGGCACATATAAATGAAATCAAGTGATTGCGAGTCTCTGTTTCCGGTTGGTTCACACGGCTCGTACCTGCATCGCATCCCGTTCCCGGGAACTTCTGCCGACGCTTATCGTCTCTTTTTCCCCGGTCTCCCACATTTATAATATCGTCCTCTCCGCAACGAGACACGGAGACTCCTGACAGGATCTTATCGTCTTTATCGCCCGAATATGACTCCCGTGCTCGTGCCCTCGCACCCCTCGCACTTCACTCGCACACAGGGGGACGAGACTTGTGCGGTTATGTTGGACGCGCGTGAGGCTGCATTCTATGACGCTTTGAGAAAATGAGGTGGAACGTACGTCAGTCGCTGATTAACATCACGCAATCTATCGATTTTCGATTGCGAGAGAGATAAGTATAGGAAAAACTCTTCATCTTCATTTAAATAAAAATATACTTTCCCATTGACTACACATAATTTGCTAAAAATGTATTGTCGATGAGCGAAATGTTCCGTGGGTATTAGTAGATTCAATTTAATATAAAATTTGCAACTGTTGATGATGGACGCTGAGTCTGTGGAGGAAACGAAAAAAACCAAGCCATCAAATCCTTAATCTTTTCGTGGAAGGAGCGATTTGTTTGAATCAAGGCAAAAGGAGAGGGAATGTATAATCGAGCCACGACAAGATTCTACATCCCTCAAGCTTCGTCCAAACAAGGAGAAATGGAAGTTTGGCCGAGGACAATAATCCAATTCCCAGCAAATACCGTATCCTATATATTAGTGGGCTCTCGGAAGTTTCAAGATTTAAGTGGTCGAGCCCACGTGAGAGTTCCTGGACGAAAAACGAGCCCTTTCCATTGTCCGCCAATTGAGTCTCGTTTAGGACCAGGGGTTGGCGTCCAAATTGATTTAAATTGGCCGAGCAGTGTCAAGCCCCTCGACTCTGTGAAAGGGAAGGGAAAAAAAAATTCTTCGACGAATCACTCGGTTGAGAAACGTTGAAAAAAATGAATTTTCTTAGACGCGGTCGATATATAGTAGCCATATCGTTGGACGTCATCTTTCCACGATACGGGAGCATTTTACTCCACCAAAATCTTACCTGTGTATTCGAGCAACTCGAACGGGGTCTCGCGAGCAGCACCCTCTCCTACGGACAGGAACATTTTTATACACGAATTTTTCGTGACCGAGCCATTAGGGCACCCGTATGACGCTCAGCTGCGAATCGAGAGACTCTACAGCTATTTTTACGTGTGTATTAGGTGTATCATTGTCACCTATCGTTCGTGGGATCTCTTCGACGATTTATTGTTTTTTTTTTTTTGAGTTCACTCGGTCATATTCGAACGCCCTAAACCGAGGGGGTCCTTCGTGTGGGTACTTTACTTCGGCAAGATTCATGACCTTTTTTATAACAATATTAAAAACCAATTAAAGTGTACAATAAAACTCGTGGGCTAAAACACTTTTTCAGTTCGAACCACTAAATATTAAATGAAATTCAAAATTTAGACTTGCACATAAATTGAGCTAAACAAAAGCATCACCGTAATTTGATTTACTTTAATGCCAAAAAAAAAGAAGGTTCGTTTTTTAGGTGTTCGAATACTTCCGTTGTTTTGTCTCGTTGCACGCGTCCGGTTGTACGTCACTCGCGGCCTGAATGGTGCAACGAGAAAGGGTTGCGGACCTTCGAATGCGGCGGAGCTATTACGGCTATTATGAGCTTCAGTGAAATGAAATCGTTTATCTGGGCCTGGACCCTCGACCGTCCCTCGGAAATTCGCGATGGGGATTCCCCGCGGCGAAGATCCTCCGGGAGCCAACGAGTGGCACGCGCGAATCCTATAAATTCAGCACATTTTTTCTTCACTGGTCATCTTGGGGGACGAATGTATTACGAATGTGAATGGCAGTGGCGGTTTACGTGTGATCCAGCTGCAGCGCAATGTTTAATTTCTCCTGTATTAACTGTACCCACCGGGAAGCGAGCGATGTCCTTTCGATTTGTAAGTTGGTGACATTACCGTGAAACCCGTAACCCGATCGCCTGGTAGCGCAGTATTTTTCAAGGGGGTTATCAACAAATGTGTTCAAACATATAGGGTGTCGAGCTCGAGCCGGTAAAGCGTTTGGAGGGTCTCTGGCATTAGTCGGCACACATACCGGGCACACGCAGCAGTATAGCTATATAGCTGTGTGTACTATTGTAGTCGGCCCTAGGCCCTTGTGTCAATAATCCACTGTCTAATCCTTTCAGCGCCGGGAACTCTCACTCCTTCTATCTATCCTTTATGCACCCAGTGCCTGGTTGATGCGCTTATAACCGTTGAGAATTGATTCCCAAACGACTTTTTAATGTCATTCAATTAATCCCTTGCGATGGTTCAACCACATTTTTCGATTTGATCGTTTTATATTCAATTATAGCTACTCAATTTATATTAAATTTGATTAGGACTCGAAAAAAAAATCCTTTTTTTTTTGCAATATTATCTGCGAAAGGATTCTGTAAAACAGAAGTGGATTTTTATTTACATTACGTTGCCTGATATCCGAAGGGTATGTATTAACAATAGATGATAAATTAAAAATATATATCTTAAGATATTCTCTCCCTCGATCCATCATTTACCTCAAAGCGAGTCTATAGGATCGTTATTATTCTGACCCGGCACTCTAAAATCGATAATCGATCGTTTGTGTCAATCGCAGCTCCGCAGAATACCAAGAGGCGGAATAATAACAGCTACTCTCACGAGAAAGCTTCGACGTTCTTTCGCCAAAATCAACCACAGAAACATCCACTTTCCGCGCCCCCACTTCAAGCACTCGAGTACACATCGGGAAAAGCCAAAACGGCGATACAATGGAAACCGTAACAAGCGCAGGATTCGGACAGATTTTGGGTTTGGTGGTGGCCGGTCCCGGTCGGGGCACGCGCCTCGTGTCTTGCGCTGACAAAAGGGGGCTGCGACGGTTCGCGAACCCTTCGGAAAAACGGAAATCCGTTTTGCAGCGTCCACAAAATCTGTGTCTATGTTCTAGTCAAACCCAAATCCCGGCAAAGCCGAGACGTCGCTGAATGGAAAAGGATCGTCGCGACCGAGTCTCCGGGGATCCTGACTCGTACATCATCCACCCGAGTGTTCTCATTTCATTGAGAGGCTCCGCGATACTGTCGACTACTTTTCGGAATGCGAGTGACGAGTGAAAGGCCGCGGCGCTGGAAAATGCTCGGAAAAACCACCCGGATCGATGTAACACGCCTGAAGCGATTCATCGAGGACCCTCCGAGGATTGGGACCCAAAAATCGTGGCCTTTCTTTTCGTGAGTCAGGGTGGAGGATCCTTCCGGGGCCACCGAATGCCCGGAATGAATGTTCGACGATTTTTGGCACGCGCACAGCTTCCCCAGAACGAAAACTGAGATCTTGCAGACGTGTGTTTTGGCGTTTGTATAGATACTCGCTTGTCCTGGGAATCATTATCCTACTGTCGGGGAGAGGGAGATGCTCCAACGGCGAAAGACAAGCGACGAGCGTGGGGCCCGCAATACTGTGTACGCCACGTAACTCTATACACCGTAGATGGATTGATCCAACGCGCAGCATATGTCGGAACAGACGCACGCTTTCGCAGTTGCTGGGCTTGAGATTCTAATAAATCTATAATGGAGACTTCAACGTATGGAGAAGAAGACCCTATTTCGATTGTCCGTTGGTGTTTTTGGGGTTTGGTGAAAGTTGGGCAATTTTCATTCGAGGTGAAGAGGCGTATAGACATCAATGGGAAAAAGATAAAGGCGGATTGTTTGCGTGCACCGATGTCTTGTCAGCCAATTCATATTTGAACATAAAACACGCAATTTCAGGTCGATCAGTTCGTTAAACATGTTTTTAATACTTGGTTAAAATTCCACACTTTAATTGTCTAAATTCAATTGAACAGTAATAATCTCGTAAAGATTGCGTAAAATATTTTTTTTGAATATCAATTTAATGATATGCTCGATGAATTAATGCTTCGAGAAAAGGGGCTACCGTATCGCAGGAAGGGTGGTGCAGAGCTACAGCTCGTCAAGCGACAATCATCCCCTATTATGTAAGGTCACCCCTAATGTCTGCCGCCACTGCTCATTCCATTCTGTGTTCTGTGTATGTGTGTGCGTGTGTGTTTGCGGCTGTCCAAGTCGGGACTCGTGTGAACATTCCACGTCCAAGATAGAGAAAAGATAGACGTGCGTCGGCTAGCCGGAAAATACTGTAGTATGCGTATAGTTAGATAGATGGAAAATAATACCAGCGGCAGAACCGTAAGCTGATCGGTCACGTCATGCGTTATTGGCCCGTCAAACCGCCCACATAGAAAGGCACACTACCAGTTCACAATTAATCCATTCATTGGACGTTGGAAAATTCTTCCTTTCCTCCTCTTGTCGAACGAATCCCACGGACCTTGGAAAACGCAAATGTGCCGAATAATCAAATCTCGGATTACCTTTTTCCCAAGCTTTTCACGCTTGGAAATCTACTTTTTCATTGAAAACAGTTTTAATTAATTAATGTACTTACGTCTTATTTGATTTGATGAACGATTCATATTTTTCTAAGGTTCTCTTATCCTCTACTAGGCTAATCACACGCGCTGGCGCGCGTGCCCTACATGCCTTTGCGCTGCTGCGCTCTTATAAAGCTTTAAAAGGCTAAATAAAAATTTATTTTTTCAAAATATCGACTTCTAACCTGTACCATCGTTCTCAAGTCGCATATTCTATCCCTGAAAACACTGGTTACAACCCTTTTTTAGTTGACTTTGAAAAAAAAAATGTTTAGTCGAACAGTTTGTCAGAAATCGTAGATCTGGCCGCCGGGCCGAAAACCGCCCAAATCGGGGTCACGAAATTTATTTTTTCAAAATATCGACTTTCAACCTATACCATCGTTCTCAAGTCGCATATTCTACCCCTGAAAACACTGGTTACAACCCTTTTTTAGTTGATTTTGAAAAAGAGCGCATTTTGATATAAGAGCGCAGCAGCGCAAAGGTATCTCGGGCACGCGCCCTGGCGCGAGTGATTAGCCTAGTAATATATATTATATTGATTTTTATCAACTTTCTTTTACGAAATAATAGATGCAAAAGAAATGTCATTCGTTTTGTAAAAAAACTGAATGTTACAAAAGAGTCCAGCGCGTGGCACGAGAGACCCCCGTGCTCATTCATCCACGCGGAGCACCGCCAGTGTTGTAAAACCCTTATCACGGTATCAGCGTTTAACGAGATGCGGTGCGTGACGGTGGATGACCACCTGGCTATGTACTGCTGCACCACGTGTCGAGCATGGGGTGCCTGGTCACGTGTCCACCGTGACATTCCCTAGAAACGTACGTACGTGCCACGGGATGCCCACATAAATATGTGGCATTACTTCGTAGTTCGTCATACCGTGAGCCCTGCTGAAGCCTTCTGCCTTTCTCAGATCAAGATTTATATGTGGAATCTCTTCTGTCGGTTCATAATATGTAAAAAATTGCAGTTTTCCATAATATCAGTAGTATTATCATTAAAAGTCAGATAAACATAAAAGGTGTGGATAAATTTTACACCAAATAATTATTCACTTTTTAGTAAATATAATTTTTTATTTAATACATGATGTTTTGAGATGCACAGAATAAAATCGTAGTATTAATTCGAACGAAATAATCGAAGTGCATCCTTCACTTATGTTCGACAAGCAAATAAACCGATGTTTAAGAAACGTTTTCCCATGGATATACATAAACGATTGGCATAGGGCACGGGGCTCGGTAGTTTGGACTGCCAAGGGGGAGCCCTTGGCCTCCTCATTGACAGCATGGGGGTACGGGTGCGCGCATTTACAGTATACATGCCCCCCGCAGCGAGTGGCAATACGCTACTAGTCGCGACGAGAGTACTACCAGATCGAGAATGAAAGAAAAAGGGATGGAGAGAATCGGAAGAGCACCCCATAAACATCACGCTCGGGCGTTACTCGAGACTTTGAGTGCTCCGTGTGAATACTCGCGTTCCTTCGAGTACGCACTTCTCAGTCTCGTTACAGATGGAATCCTGTTGTTGCAGTACTCGCTAACATTAGCCTGCAGCATCCAGAGGTCTTTAAATAAAATTTAGCAATGATTTTAATACCGTTAAAATCTGTTTTTAACTACTGTAATAACGGTCACTACTAAAATCAGAAATGACCCAGCGAATAGGGTTAAAAGTTGCAAATAGGAATTAATTCCCGAAATTGGAAATGTTTCCAGAAGCAAAATTTGTCAAAATGTTATGTGTAGGTATAAATCGGAAAAGGACACACAGGCTACTAATAATGTGTAAAATGAAGTTGACCGTGGGAGTCAGGTTTACTTTTGTTTCTACGACGTTAAATGTAATTATTCCGTTAACTTAATCGATAGTCCATCGATGAGATAAAGCAGGGCCTCGTTTTTTTTCCCGGGATATCCGAGCATCCTTCCGATAGCGAATACCAGTAGTAAAGTACAAATGAACGGAATTAAGGGGCTTTTAGCGGTGGACGCGCGCACACTCGGGCGGCTAGGGGCAGATAACTCCCCCGGGATCACGGCAGAGAGGCAGAGTGGGCGATAGAAGGGTGCAGAAACGCCCTGACTACACCACTACTACACGGATATTGGACTACACTATTACTCCTACTAACACTGACGAGGCACGTGAGGGGTGCCTCTTTGATTGGTGTGGGAAGATCACCGCCGGTCTCTTTCGCTTCGCTCACTTCAGTTACTCGGTTCAGTTCCTATACAGTACAGCACACACTGCTACGTCTTTCTTACTCAATTTCCTTCAGCCGAATTTCTCACCTCTTCAGCCTTGCTGGCATTTTAAGAAATGTTGTCACTTAATCCCTTAAAATTAATTATATATTTAAATGCAAAAATGGTAAGTGTGCAACATTTTGGAAAACATGAAAAAGGTTTATTTTTTATTTTTGTTTTAATCTTTTGTAAGGTTATGCGATGTAATTTTTTTTTTTCGGCCATGTCAAGTACAAAATAAATTCAAATACTTAAAACACATTGATTAAAGGGCTCTTGTGCAAGAAAAATGTGTGTAAAATCGGTATATATCTTGAGATTTATTTTCCAGTCGTTAGATGAGGACAGCAGACGAGAAGAAATTCGTAGTGATGCAGAATGCGATCCCCACAGCGTTATTACGCATTCATCGAGGATCAGTGTCCTCGGAAGTGCGTGTGTATAACGCGGAGATCTGTTTATCTAGTCTGGTGTCATAAACACGCCCCTTGGCTGAACCCGGCGGCAGAGACTCCACAGGACCGAGCGAGATTCGGTTCGGTGTGGCATGCGGCAGCCAGCGAGAGCGCGCGGCATATGTATAGCGCGCTAGTTGAGGAGCCTTGAATGCATTGTTTCGCCCGGGGCGTGTATAAAGGCCCGCCGCGCGCGCGCGGTCTGTACAAAGGGACAGTCCGACGTCGAGGATCTATCTCTCGCACTCACTTTGGGCTACCGCTCTACTAACCGCCTATCTCCGGGGGTTAATACGGAGAAATCCTAGATTATCCGAGTGTCGGATACCCAGGGACTATTATACAGCCGGCTCTCTTGGCTTCTATGTCCCCCCGCGTTCAGGAAGTCATACCGAAAGCCGTGAGATGTTTATCTTCCCGAGGCTTGACTTACTCTCCGTGACGCGGCCGCGTTTCCGCGAGAGAGAAGAAATGTGCCATCACATAAGTTGTTCATGGCTGTCATATAATCGTTTGGACAACAGTTTCGCGTTGAATAAAATATTATTTTTGCAATAGCGCTGCGTAAACGAAACTTTTTCGGTTTTACTTTACGCACGACCGTTTACTTTACGCACGGGTGCGGAAAACGAGTACTTTACGCACGCGAAATCGCCCCGAAAAAGTCTTGTTTACGCACCGCTATTAAAAAAAATAGTATGTGTAACTCGTACGGAAATAGCCTACTTTACGCACTTGTTGCACAATATACTATTATACAGATACTTTAGTAGAATAGTATATTCGAGATATATATTTTTTTAAGCAAGGATTACTGATGTTAAAATCATGAATAGAGAAACCAATGGAGGGGGACTACTTGGAAAGAAGTGAAAACAAACGAACACTATCCCTAGAATCGTTTCAAGGTCCACGCGGCCTCCGAAACGACGAGGGAGTTTTGTGTATGTGACACTAAACTCCGAGTTCGAATTCCCAGCTTAATGCGACGCGGCGAGTGAGTCAGAGCCGATAGTGAAGTGGAGTTCCGCAGCAGGGATGCAACGAACGAACGTGTACGAGACGGCGAGTTCCAATTGAGCGAGTTAGAGGGCCCACTGACCACCCCAACCAGATATATTCGTAGCGTTCACTTGGGTAAAGTGGCCACGCCGTTGCGTCTACTACTGATTCTCCGGCTCCTTCGTATATACAGTGCACATATACCCTCCTTTAATTCGTTTATTATTACTCTTATTACAAGCGCCGACGAGCGTTGCAGAGCGACGAAAACGAAAACGAGAAAAAAAAAAGATACGTAAACGACCCACCGGCGTAGGAATAAGAAAAAAAAAAGTGCCCTCGCGCATATAAATAGCGTAACATAAGCGTGTGCCGTCCGTCACAATCAAAATATATCGAGAAATAAATTAAATGAATTTCCTAGCTGTTCTGGAATTTATCCGCTTGCTCGAGGGGAGGTCGTTCCATATGTCCTCGGAATGTACCCCCAGTGGACTGGACGATGGAACAAAGTGGGCAGAGCAAAAAAAAGAAGTATCGTCACAGAACGAAACGAGATGGGCACGAAGCGTGAAGAATATATTCACCGCGATCGCTAATTTGCCTAACCGCCGTGACGACGATCGCGCTGCGGACTGTAACGTGCGCCCCTGTCGAGGTGCGCACTTTGTGATCGCCCTTTTTCGAAAGGCGTTCTTCGGCCACATCGCGGCGAGTGCCACTTACTGTACCATTGTCTTTGGTTAAAGATTGGAGGGCTGGCGTGTATTTCTTCTGTGTCTTAATATCCAACAATGGGGAGGGAGACGGGGCCTTTTTCAGTTCTGGAGTGTAATACTTGAGACCGATATTAAGGCGGCGTAATTAATGACACGAATGTATTTCTTCAAGAATAAGAGCCCAGCGAAATTTGCGCAGAACACCAGCAGACCCTTTTTTGTGACCAATCAAATTTGACACAAAAAAAGTTTCTCATCATCAGTTACGTTCTTAGTACCGGTTTTTTATTTATTTATTTATTTCATTTTATTTTATTTTTTTACAAAATAGCAACGTTGGCTCCGATACTACTACAACTACTAATATTTTTGATATTATGCGAATGATATTACATCGAATTCACAGGAATGCATCATGTGTAGCTCAGAGCCGAAGCCCCACGAGGAAATTGAGTTACCCCAAGTTTCGTGTACATATTAATTGAGACAAGGCGAGTTTAATACTACAGAGACCCGAGATCGGGTGAATCATCCCAGGTCATTTCAACGGCAGCGTAGTCCTCTGTCGTTCCACCGCTTCTTCTTCTGCTGGTGGTTCCTCCGCCTCTTGTCCTCGTCGAGAGAAAGAGAGACAGAGACACCGCAGACCCCCGGCACTCACAGGCAGTGTTACGGTAATTGTTCGGAGCTCGACCAAGAGATGGGGTAGATTTCACGTGATCGCACGACTCCCATCGGCTCTCGTACACATCACACACGCCATAAGTGTAACACATCAGCGTTCAAATGGAGCGACACGCAACTGCATTTACTGAGACGAAAGGATATCGCAATTAGGGCGAAAGAGACTAACTCGTTACCTCGTTATGTGCCAGCGAGATCGCGTGAACAATCGTGTCTCGTATTTTCGGTTCTCGGTAAAGAACGAAACAAGTACAAAACGGCGAGAACAGATCGAGTAACGTTCAGTAATATCAGCTAAAGACAGAGATTAGCGAAAATACGTTGCATTATATCGTTTGTCATCGACACGTCAAAATCTCGTTGGATGCGAGTGCGTTTTAATAAAAAGGATAGGTTTTGAGTATTATTATTATTGTTATTGCGCTGTTGGGCTGTCCGCGACTAAATCGATTTTGCGCCTCTGTCGCGCATCGTTACACACGAATGTATGGATATATAATTGTCCACGTGCGGGATAGTTGCCGATGCTTCTTTCGCTCTTATCCGATTTACAACTCAACCATTTTACGACCATATTGCGCGCTCCCGCTTGCTCGCGCGCCGTCCATCCATCCCTCCCAGCTGTCGTAAATACCGGGTTAATTTATGCTCCATTTAAACGCTCGACACCCCATTTCGGGGGTGCGCCCGCGTAATGTTAGCTCGATTTATGCTTTTTGTTTTGGCATTGGTAGTGCTTTTTGTGAGCTATTTTTCGTTCGTGTATAATACGTAAGTTTGAGCTTTGAGTCTTTCCGAAACCACGTTAAATTTCTCTGGTTTTGTCAGGCAGCTTACATAACTCCATTTTTCATTTTGTCATTTTCGCCAATTTTCATCGGGCTTTGGAATATCTAATAATCGAGAAATTCAATAGTTCATTTTAATAATCAATATGCTTTACATATAAATCACCCATTGAACAAACTTCGATTTTTAATTATAAATAGAAGGTCAAAAGAATCATTCAATGTGTCCTTAAAGGCACCGCACTTGTCGCAATGTCTTGAGTAATTGGAATAAGTTCGTGTAACGACAAAAATAGTCACGTGTTTTTTTTTTCTTTTGCAGAATCGATGTGCCCGATATTTCGTTGAAGAAAAATTTATTTTGTATTATTTGTCGACGAGTGTGAGAAATACTCGGTGCGAGGAGAAAAATCCAGGTGAAGAACGTGAGAAAACGAGAGGATAAACGGACCGCTTCTCTCTGCACCCGTCGCGACCTCGGAGAAGCAGGACCGCGCGTGCGTGCGCTCTCGAAGCTGTCGACGAGGCCGCCGCGCGCGCCGCCGCGCGCGCTGCGTCTCGCACACCGCGCGGTACAACCCTCCGGGGCGTCCAAATGCTGCGCGCCGTCGAACCGGCGTTCTCGTCGACATCGGCGCATCGGGGGTGGTGGCGGCGTCGGCGTTCCCCGCGGCTACGGCTACCATGATATGCGCGTGGATGGGGCGCGCCAGTAACACCAGTTGCGCGAACCCGTAATCGCTGCAATTACGTATGGAAATTTTCTGATTCATCCGACGACTTCGCAGGCTCAACTTCACGGTTGCTTGAGCATCGCGATGCTCCCCCTCCTCGTTGCCCCTCACCGTGACTCTTCGACAGCAGGTTTACTATTTATTTGCTGCTTTATTGGAACGTACGATCTGAAACAAAAGTACATTCGAGTTAATTTTTTTGTGCACGATAACAATGATATTAAACGTACAGACGTTATCAGATCACATTTGGGATAATTACACTGAGAAAAATTAGTATTTGGGATTACCAATCATTGGTTCAATCTACCAATATATTGGTTACAGTTACTAAAATATTGGTAGCTCTGACCAACGATTGGTAATCACATTCATTTTTTTCAGTGTAGAACGATTGCAATTGATTATATTCATCTCGCAAACAAATATTGATGTCATATCAAGAACAGCAATAATGATTGAATTATATAATATAATTGTAAAGCCAGCTGCACAAACTAACAATTAATAGTCGTTAATCAATCGCGCCAAAATTTCGTTGAATACAACATACAAATATCTTCACGCGTTAACAACTTGCTTTCGCTCGAGCAGCATTTACACAAACGTACAAAACGTCTTTGCACACCGTGAGAACGACGTTCGCAATCGATAATCATTTCGCATAACGCGATTACCATTATTCACGATTTATGGTTATCACAATTTTTTTATAATTACACACCACACGCGTGTTCCCACGTCCGTTCGGGGCGATGCTTAACCCGCCGAAACACTCACCTTGTAACACATTTGTCGTATTTTCGGTCGAAGGAAACCCGGTGTGCTCGTCGCGACTTATATTACCGGCTTCGGTATTGCGAGATTTATGCGCGACGAAAGGGTTAAAGGAATCGTCTCGAGCGCGAGTTTCGAGAAAGGGTGACGCAGAACTTGCGCTCAAGTTCTGCGCGCGCCTACCGAGAACCTGTTGGCGTCGCGCGTCTTTCATTATCGTCGGAGCTCTCTTTTCGCGGCGGCGCGCGATGCGTACGCGACGCGGTCGCGAGCACTCACCGTCAATAGAAAGATGATCTTGGCCGAGGCCTCAAAGGGGTCGAACCGTGTGTACGCGAAGGAAGAGGCGCGAGAGCGAGAGGGTGAATACGCTTTGTGCGCGCTCGTCCGCTCCTTGGGTTTTGGGTTACCCTCGCCGTGTGTGGCGCCTCAGGTGTCTTCGAACCCTTTCATAGGCAAATACTCGCGATTCATAGCTTTCACGTGAAAGCAGAGGGCCCCCGTCCCGCTCGCGCAACACGCCCGCGACGCGCCGTAGGTGGCAGATCCTCGATCAATGCGCAGGAATGCGACCGCGAGTCGTAGGTACATCGAGGCGCAGGAATGGCAAAGGTTCCGAACGAATGAATTTTTTTTTATTCGATATGTTTCGATTGAAATACTGGAAATTGTCCCGGCGATCTCACGGTACTCATTTTTTATGAACTATTTTACTTTCTCATACTAATTCGTAACAGATTGTCGAAGAGGAAAAAAAAAGTAAATATTTGTAACGTTAGAACTTGAAAAAAAATGCCTTGAGAATCATTTTTTTTTTCAATCTTGCAACAGATTTTCTACGAATTTTTAGTCTATGGAAGTCCAATTAGTTGCAGAACCCAATAGCCGTGGAATAAGGATTTAAAAAAAAGGTCTGGGACACCCCAGTTGCATCGAGTGCCGCGAAATCGCATCTGTGCAATCCGAAGTTGACCAGACTCGGATAAACACCTTTTTTCCGGTTAATTAACATCAATTTTTCGACCGGCCGTGCGAGCATAACGAGTCTTGTAACGAGTGTAACGGTACGGACTTTCCCTATACGCAGCTCTCATTCGTGGCGCTGTGCGTTGCGCTCTTTTTTCTCCTCTTGTCGCGCCACGCGGCGGATAACAGAAAAGAGGAAAAAATTGAGTCTAGAAGTAAAGTGCGTAACGGTTGACGCATATATTCGCGAAAATATCGCGCGGGCACGCGCCTCCGTGGCCCGAGGTGGTGTGCGCGGCGCGTGTGTACCGCGCGTACTTGTTCGCTTTATGCCGGGCAGGTGAAGCGCACGGTACCAGACGCGATAGTGTTAGTCGTGCGTATTGCCTGGAACAAATACGTTCCGATTATAACATACGGGTTGATTATCTTGACGGACTTTCCAGCGTGTATTATTGTCGCTTTATCTGTCGCGTCGTCAGCAAAACCGACAGAGACGGAGCGAGGCGAGAGTCACTGAAAGAGCAAACGATTTATCGACGTGACGCTTTTGACATGAGCAGCACGTGTGGCGGCTCTTTGAACGCACTTTTTTATTTTCATTCGGTTAAAAAAAAAACAATAACGAAATATCATGCATATTTCCGGCAATTGCTGCTTAATATATTCACCGCTTTTTCACCGGTTAATTTGATACATCATCGACGTTTTATTTCCACGATTTCAAGGCAATTGACAGGACTCTGCAGTCGGCTACTTGTCGAAGGTTCTTGACTGCCTTCGTTTGCGAGAACAGAGTAAAAAGACGGTCCACTGTGACGCGAATGAGTGAATGATAGATTCCGCTATTAAAAAGCTCGTGAGCAACCATTGTTGTCGATTTATTCGGCCTCTGGTTAGGCTTTGGGAAATCGGCAGTTCGTTCAGGTTCGCTAAATTTGAAATTTTTCAGGAAAAAAAAAAGAAAAAATTGAATAAAGTACTCTACGTAGATAGTGCCGATTAACAGTGTAGTGGTCGATGGCTTCAACGTGCAGCTTACGAATTATATGTCGAAAGGTGGAATTAACTCCGTATGGTACGATCAAAGTCATTGTCATCGAGGTATCATTTAGAATCATAGACGTACGTGACTTGGCTCGTGGCAAATGTCAGAGCTTAACCAGCCCCCCCATCACTCGTTGGTTCATTCTTCGTTCCGGACACGATTAGGGGAGCTGATGCTCTGTATCAACCCCTGGTGACCACCAGAGCTCATATACACTCGAAACTTGCACATTCAGCAGTGGACTATACCTCTGTATCAGTATTATAGTATTTTGTTGATATTATATACAGTAACACTTGCCTATGTCCTGGATGCCGATGCACATGTCCGAAAATAAATTCGACGCGCTCTTCTCGCCCTCCATCTAATGGATCATCCGTGAGGTGATTCCATGTTTTTTTTTGGCTATCGTAGAAAGTGCAGTGTGCAGGGGGTCGGATATCTCACCCATATGCGGTACAAAGTATCGTACCTGATGACATCGAAATGATTCGCTACGCCGTTGGCTCGTGCCAAAGCAAAACTCGCATTTATCAACCTTCCACGAAATCTAAATTCGTCAATTTGTATTATTTGTCATTTAAACATTTTCCGTTGCTGAATCAGGATTAAAAATTATTCTTTTTTTGGGACGAGTTTTGCAATTGTCTAAATGACATTGTCAGTTCGCAATTTGGTATCTGTTTAACTTTCAAGGTGATGAACGTAAAATAAATAATTAAAGAAGTTAAATGAATTACGTTTTTAGGGTTCCTCAATCTTTGTTATAACTGCTGCATCATCATTTCGCAATTAAAGTTTATCTTGATATTTTAGTTCAGAAAGGTCAATATAATCCTGACGTAAAACGTTATTGACGTTCGGCGTGAAATTTTTAATTTTGCGACAACAATTTTTAATAACGCCTGAGACATAATTCCTTTTTTCATTTTTTTGAGCTGGGCCGCACACGAACTGCAATGTATTCGCAATTTATTAAGCGTAAGCCGCCGGTACACGTTCGTAATCCTTTCGCATGATGAAAAAGTCGGTTCGTAATCCCCATTAAGCAGAGAGGGATATTATAATAAGTGTGATTTCGCTTAAGTGGATAGATTAATCGCCCGAGTCGAATTATTGACGTCTCGTGAGCGGTGAGACGTTTTCCTCCGAGCGTCAAGGACGGCCCTCTGCTCTCGCTCTCTGCAGTTGCGCGAGTTCCTCTCGCTCGACTCGACGTCGTTTAATCTCCAAACGATCATCAATAACTTTATATTTACTCGTCGAGGCGGCGCATCGCGGAATATTGAAACGGGCGATTGAATCAATTTGCGAAACTTACATTTTACTCTCGCGTCGCTTAACAATTTACCGCAACGTGTCATTAAAGTGCGCTCCGAAAGGCGCCAATAATTTTTCGTGAATTTCACACTTTTTGCACTTTTTGCACGCGAAGATCGGCCTTGAAAATGTGTCTTCTCGTGTCTCTCCCGTGACTCGATTTTACGTGGCCCTTGATGGATTATATATGCCAAAGTGGAGCACTCTTTAAGTACCCGCACATGCTGACATTTCGATCGCGAATTTTTCCCACAAGCGGGTGTTTTTTTTCTTTGCATTAATTATTAATACCCGATGCAAAATGACGATTATTTTTTAATTCGTCGGGCCGGCCAACCGCGGCACTCGCCTCGTTGAATGACAAGACGAGAAAAAATAAATAAATAGGAAATGAAGCAAATAAGAAAAAACGAAGTGCGCACGCTTCTTGCGGTGCACCCTAGGTGCAGGCTGCAGATGCGCGCGCCATCGTTGCATGAAAGCGCTCGGTACTATGAGTTCACTTCGGTACTTCGTGCGTTCGTCTTGCTCCTTTTCGTTCTCTTCTCAGGCCGCGCGCACCTGTCCCTCGCGCACCGATCATCTCGGAGTTATCGCGAATCGTCGAGATATCCTTCCTCGTCTTTCGCGTATCCCGGGCAAATTTACCCATATTTATTTTCCCTGCTACATTCAAATATTCATTCTCAGTAAATTAATTACACGCGTCAGTGTCTGACGCTGCGAAGATTAAACACGCCGACGATTCGACTCGTCTCGATTAAATGCTACACGATCGCTTCGGTTTCCAATCACGTTTGCCTCGAATTCGCTCGCGCCGTCTGCCGCAGTCCTCAGGCTCAATGACTCTCGATCCGCGTCGCACGTATTGTTACTCTGTTTACGTGGCCCAGGAACCGACGGCGCTCGAACATTTAAATAATTGATTTTTTCCTCATTCTACATAGTTCGTTTAGACGCGGAGTTGCGTCACGGAGACGTCTGACGATGGCCTCGTTCCAGCTTTCGTGGAAAAGAATATTTGGCGCTAAAGTGTCAACATGATTCTGTTAAACTTTCAAGAAAATCATAACTGAATTCTTTTTTAACTTTTATTAAAAACGATACGTTACAAGAATAGTGAAAAAAAAATTACACGCTGGAATTAATTGGTAGTCGCGTGTTTCATCCAGATCTTATTTTTCCAGAAAAAAAAAATTACGACAGTAGAAAAATGATCCCAGTCATTACTGCAACTTCCCAAAACAATTCGCACCCCCTGTGCACTTTTTCGTGATTAGCCATTCGCCGCTCTGACCCGAAAAAATATATAATATACATAAATACGGATGAAAAAAAAATGGTGAATGCTCTTTTATGTTATTCTGACGTACGGGAAGTCCCCGCTGTTAGTGCTGCGGTGCGTACACAGCCCAACATGCTGCAGTGTCCCGATGCAAGCGGCACTGGGACGTCCCGAGTCCCAGAGCAGAGAAGTATACGTGAATGTCCATGCGCGTGTCCCGGGCGCTCTCGCGTAGGTACCACGTATTTAGCGAGTATTGAGTTTCACACAATAAAGCGCTTTGTGGGGTATCCGTTTACCCCTCGGGGGTCGCGTCCAGCCCGAATGGCAGCGGCGGCGGTGGCGTCGGCACTGCCGGGGCGTGTGCGCGTGCCAAAATGAAAAAACCGCAAAACGTCACGGCCCTTTGTACGGTGAACCATATTTACGTGTATGTGTGAATGAATACAGTGTAATACATACGTGAATTTCTGCATACAGCACGTACATACGAATTCCGCGTAAATACATCAGTGCATGTAGAGTGCACTTTGTGTGGATGCAAAACAACAATTAACACAAGGAAGGAGGTCTCGTGCGTGACGAAACGACGAGATCACCTATCCTTTCATTACTCTCCGGCAGCGCAGCAGCCGACCAATCTTGTCATCCGCATTACTTATATATCTGTCCACGCGATTTACCGGCCAGGTTTTCTCGCTCGTTGCTCTGATTATTCGTCGTTTATTCGCTTAGCAGCTTATTTGGGTCTCCTGGTTTCGTTGAGCTTTTTTAAAGGGAGCATTAAATTTAATTAAATTAAAGAAATTAATAAACTTTAACGGATTTGCGGAAAATTCGTGTAAAACAATTCGTCTAATAACGATTAGTCTTATAACAAATCGTCCAAAAGACAATTCATCTAATAATAATTGGTATTTCTCAACTATAGCGGAAATCATTAATCGATGTTGTCTATTTTAGTAGAACATTTTCTTCGAGTTTTGAATTGTTATTGGACGAATTGCTATTAGACGAATCGTAATTAGACGAATTGTTATTCGACGAATTGTTTTAGATGAATTTTCCGCAGGCGACTTAAACGTTTCCCTTTACAAAAATCTATTCCATTTCTTTTTATACCGAAAAGCAATTGCATCGCGGAATAAATCAAAGGCGACAAATTTGTAACAAAGAAAAGGAGTATAATTCGAAGTCTTCAACGGATGCAAATTGCAGAAAAAAAAACGAAGACACGCGAGAAGATTGTTAACACCAACAACGCGCGAAAGGTGGGATGGAAAACGTTGAGGTCTGGCCGGGACGATCGTCGTCACCGGCGCAGCTGCTCCTGGTGCACCGTGTCATACGGTAAACCACACCGAGAGTCATAATTCCGTTATTATCCTGTCTAGGATCGTTGTCTCGCCGCCGGCCGGACTCTTCCTCTCGACCGGCGCGTGTTGGGTGATAACCGTGGCTCTCGATCCTTCGAAAACACATTGAGGCGACCGTGCACGATTTTACTACCGCGTTATTTTTTTCCTGGATTTTTCTTCTCGGCACACGTTGCCCGTAATTTACCGCTGAGGCTTCTGTAAGCCTCTGGCCAACAATTTCCATCCTCCTTCTCTCGACTCACTCACCACCAGCTGAACCATCCGATTACAAGAGGGATAAAAAAAAAAACGATTACACGAGGGATAAAAAAAAATAGAAAAATCAATTGGCTGATGTCACTCGTACTCGCCGCTCATAAAACCGAGAGCGAAATTTCTGTGCCAATGTACGAATCTCATTTCTATCGTCGGCTCTTTCGGCCTCTCAGTGGTTTCGAAGCGCGCGCGCGCGCAAGCCGGTGACACCGGGGCAGGTGCTAGGCCCAGTGTGGTAGTCTATTTGCGTTGTCTGCTCGTACCGATCGTCGCGAGCGTTGCCGCGTGCTGTTGCCGCGCGCGCGCTTGCTACGTTGGTACCGCTCGCGCCACGCGAAGATTGTGTTTGTGCATTTGAAACACGTCGCGTCGCGCCATGCGGGCTCATTAATGGCACGAGCCAAGGCAGAGCCGAGGCGGAGCGCGCGAGCGAGCATCGTCGGGCTCTCTGTCTGCTGCCTCCGAACCTCCGCCGCCGCCGCACCGACGACTACCGATAATCCTTCGCTCTCCACTGTGCGACGCGCACACTTCGCTCCTATCTCCGTAATTCTCCCTTCCGCCTTCCTCTTCCTCCCTTCCTCATTCGTCGCGCGGCTTCGCAACGGGAGAAAGCACCGTTTTCACCGTTTACCCTCCTAGGCATCACCTACTTTATTTGTCAAAGTGGTTCACTGCTTAGGCAGCAAGCTTCAGATTTTTAATTTTTTTTTGTATGAATTTTTATTTTTAGTTTGTGTGCTTGCTATTATTCTGAACATCTTTCAATATTTGTATTCAATGTATTCAATTGCACGTTTTATTTTATTGCAGAAACTTCAAATGTGGAAGTGTTTTTAACTCGTCGAGTGCTGCACCCAGAGAAAAATCTCGGTTAGGCAGGAAAAATTGTCTTCGACAGAAATCACTACCAATGTTTCGCCAAGTCATTCTCAAGCCGAAAAATATTTGTTTCATAATTCATGTTAATGTTTTATCAATACATACGCTGTTTAAAGATCTGAAATCATTTAATACACAAGCGTGAGTGCAAATACAATAAGTATTTGTTATAACTACATTCTTTAGTAGGAAACAAATAAATAGCCAAGTTAAAAAGGAATATGCATTTAAATAAAAAAATTTACTTTAAATAAAATGGTAATCCCAGACAAATAAGAAAATTTGATTTAACTAAATTTAATTCAAATCAAATAAATCTTTTCTCCGGGTGTGCGTAGAATAATCGGTAATGATGGTAAAAACAAGAACACACCTTTCGTCTCTGAAGAAAAATGTTGTTGACCGTAAAGTTGATTAAAAATATTGACCTTGCGCGGTGGTGGCTGCTTGTTACCATTTCCGCACGTCGTTGGACGTGTTTGCGCCATTCTGATGCGCCTCATCTTCGCGTTAATCGTTCCCGTGTGCCTTTTTGGGTCTTTTTGCGCGGCGCCTTGAGACACACCGGGCCGAACGGAGCGAACGAAGCGAGAGAAGCGAGAGACGGAGGATGAAGAGCGCACGAGGGACGCGCGGAGCGCGACGTTGGAGCGCGACGGCGCACGGCGTGCCGGGTGCGCCGTTGGGAGAGACACCGCGGTGGATCGCGCGGCGACCGTGGCGGTCGCGTGCCGTGGCCCCCCTCCGAGTACGTTCGACGACGGCCCCGGCTCCGGGGTACTCCGGGCCTTTCGCGCGCCGCTCGCCGTAGCCCCGCTCAGAGCGACCGTGGCGAGCCTCGTGGAATAAGAGCAGAGTGACCAAACGTCCTCGAGAGATTTCCGAGTCTCGATGTTCCACTGTTACCACCTCCTCTCCGTCCCCCTCACGCTCCTCTCCGCTCTCTTCTCGCTCTCTTCTCGTTCCATTGAGCTCGGGCAAAGCGCCCCGCGTGATTTGCTTGGCGTGCGGCGTCGGCTTCAATTATCGATGGAAATGCTCGAACGCCGAATGTCCGTTGCTGCTTATAACGACGGTCTCTCGATGCGTAATAACCGATGCTGTTCCAGGTCGATCGTTTGCATCGATTATCGGAGCCGACACACGTCCGGCGGATCGCACGGTGTATTAAAACCGGAGACATCAATGAAACGAGAGAGGAAGAGGGAGAGGAGAGAGAGCGAGAAGGGATGTGGGGAGGAGATCAACAGTGGCGGATCGAGAATCGAAAATTGTCACCTTGCAGCTTCTTACTTGGCATACTCTGCACTTTTTCACGTGACGAATCGCAGATTAACAATAATTTTTTTTTTTTTGTAAAAATTTAAAGTGTTGAGAAAAAATTAGGCCGCAGGGTGAATTTAATCGACATCGTCGACGAACGAAATATGATTCATCCCTGTGTCGAAAAAGTTTCGGTGCTCGAGTTTTTGTTTTTTTTTTTTTTTTTTTCATTGTCTGGAATTGATCGTGTAATTATTAATTTAAAAAATAGTCAGATAACGTCGAGACAGCAATTTGCATCGATATGTTCGAATTTCCGGCAATAATTGCAACCCTCCGAGTCCGCAGTCGGCGCGCGCGCCCCTCTGACACGAGGCCTGTATCCGACCAAATGGCGCGATCATATCGAGACTAATTCGACGTTAATTCGTCGGTGTATCACGCGATAATAAAACGGGTCGGGTTCGAGGGGGGTCGGGGCTCGCGAGCGTGTCGGATGTTCCCTGATTAACCCGGTCTCTCGGCGAAATTCAAAGGGCGCGACGTGTTAACCGCTACAGAGAACTTCATGATTCACAAATATCGCAGAATATTCTTGAAACGCTCGAGAAGCAACGGGAAGCAAAATAAGGCTATTAAAAAAAAGCGAAGAAGAAGAAGAAGCAGAAGCAAAGGCTTGAAAATACTGATCCATAAATGCCCGAGGCGCCAGTTGCACACGAAGTGCCGTCTCTCGGGGAAAGTGAATAATAATTTAACGGCTAAGCTGAGAGAATCCTTGTTTTGCTTAGATTTTTTATTTTTTAAATAATCTGTATTATTTCAACCATTTACATATCTTTATACGCACAAAGAACACGAGGGCTCGCAACGCAGCCTTCTCGTGTATTCCAATATAAAAACTAGAAACATCTGCTGACTGAAAGTAAAAATCATGATTTTTTTGCCATTATTATAATTCATTAATACCAACTTTATATTTGTGGAGAGTTATTTTCCGGCTGTAACAAAGCACGGAATTGTTATTTTTATTGTACAAATAGGACAGAAAAAAACGTCAGCCCCCGATACATTTTTTTATTTTATTTTTTTTAGTAACCACCGACCCCAACGACCCCGACCACCCCCATCTGCCGAAGAGTTCGACTGCGGGAGGTCCGTCAGTGGCATTGTACAAGTTTTCGATGATCTCGTCCGTCGCGCGATATCGCTGCGCTATAAGCTCGACGTTTCTACCACGAATCACGCAACCCCTTGGAAGTATAAATAACTTGTATCGTTCGCTGTCATCTGAGTATGCGAGCTGCGCACCGGTGGACACCTTCGGTGCAGTCTGCAAGCGCGCATCTCTCTCGTCCGGCGCAGCCTCGTCTCGGGCGTGCAGCTGTTCGCCGCGCGCGCGCGCCGCAGGTATTTTGCGGTAAGAAAAACGACGGCGGACTCGAAATAAAAGTGGAAAAATAAAAAACAAAAAACGACCCCACGATTTATTTCGCGCGGGTCTGCGGAACTTTGTGGCAGAGCTTTTATTGCGATAGAACAATTATTGTCCGGCGCAATTGTGGATCCTCGGTGCGCGGATTATACAGTTGCGGCAGCAGCAGCTGCGCGTCTCGCTGTACGCCGATGCACAGCTTGATCGATGAAAAAAAAAATATGATTGTAAGTTATAGCCCCATTGAAAATCGAAAGGCCGCGCGCGCATCTCGGAAGATGGAGATCCGATTATTCCGACGGGGCGCATTATCCTTTCGGTCGCGGATAATGAGACGTAAAACAGATTCTCGAGCTTTTTTGCGGCGACACATTTGCTAGAAGAGCCGAGGACGTTTACTTTCGAATTTTGTCTCCTCGCGAATCTCGCCAATCTTTTGGTGGTCCCAGCGGTGATTTTGGCAAACAATCTTTTGCAGGAGTTATTTGAAATTCTGAGTCTACGAAACGAAAACGATTGGTGCAAAGAAAAACTTCAGGTGTATCAAAAAAGTGAAAGAAAAATCCATTTTCGTCGCTTGTATCTCGGAAATACTCTTTGAAAATTATGAGGCACTCTGACGTCTCTCTTTCATCGACAATCATAAGAATGATCAGGTGGTAATGGGCAAACGTTTCTTCAGCCAGAAGTGATAGAGTAGTTCCAAACAGTGTACAAAAGGCTTCGTAAAATGAAAAAAAAGGAAAGAAATAGAAATGATCTCTCGATCGTGTGAATCTTCGACTCGTTGAGGGGCAAATATTTCTTTTTCTTCTTTTGCTATACCTCATTTCATTCTCGTAGCTACACTCACACTCGTACAAAAAAAAACATATATATATACAAACACATCCAGGCTCCTGTATTTTCCGTGGACTCACCTGCGAATAGAGAAAACGTGTTACAGGTTCGAGTGAGTACACGATGGAAGCGAGAAGAGGAAGAGAGACGGAAAAATCGAAATGGAAAAAAAAATCGCCTCGAAGACTCGTCGATATACCTGCTCACAGAGGTCCCGATCCCGAGAGACCATTTAGCAGCCTCGACCACCAAAGAATTCTGTGCATCAGGAGCATCGACGGAGATCGCTGTGTTGCACTCACACAGACGCAGCGAGTCGGTGCAGCATGGAGCGTGAAAGGTGTCGCGTCCACGTGGGGGGGTCGTCCCCGAGGAGGCAGCCTTTCTCTTTCTCTCTTTCTCTCCTCTTGGCTCACGTGGGCGCTGCGTTGAAGTTGCGATAAATCAAGCGCCCGGTCGGTCGGACAGTGCGCGAGCACAGCCCTCGGACCCACCACCACCACCGCTGCCGATTCTCATTCGATTTTGAAGAAAAGGGCACGCTCTGTGTGTTGTGACGTTCGGATGATAATTTGTCCGCCCATATTCCCGCGGGGAGTCACACGTACACTGTTTGTACTCAAATACAGATACGTATACTATATACACACACACATACACAGACACAAACAGCTATTGTGTATATATGGCTTGCTAGGTGGAGATTCCGCGGTCGAGATTCCGCGCGGTTCCAGACAGCGGGTCGTCCAGGTCGTTATTACATCATTTTTATCTTTTCCTCCTTCGGGAGCGCTTCTGGGACCTCCGGTAGCTGTGGGACAGTAAATTGAAAACAACGTTAAAAGATGAAATCCTAGTTTTTTACACTTAAATGCAAAAAACGATATTATTACTGCTTTAGAAAAACGTGTTTTTATTTTTATTTTTTTAAGTTTTTATTTAATATTTCAGGAACTGAATAACAATGCTGGGCAATTTTTTTCTTCTGCTGGATTGTTGCGCGAAAAATAAGTTTTACTGGAGAAAAGGATTTTACAACGCATAAAGCGTGTGACGTCTTTCGTCCTTGAGATAATCATTACGAGGCTTCCATCTGCTTGCGGTGCATCTTCGCCGGCGTCTTGAAGCTCCGCAGGTGCGTCTTCCTTCGGGATAATTTAGAAAATACATTGCAAGTATATAATTCAGACTCCTACGAAGGAACGGGGAATCCCTCGGAATTTATTCCGAGCAGACGCGAATATAATTATGCGAAAAACCATAATCGAAAATGAATTAGTATGGTTTTTTCGTACTCTTCAATTTCTACGGCTAAAATCTTTTCCTTTCTCTTCCGTGGTGAGTCACTTGTAATTACCGAACGCCAGGTGATCTCGCTGAGGTGGAGGATGACTGATTGGGGAGTTTCAAAAATGATGTCTGTGACCTTTGTGCTTTGTGTTATATTATTTATACTCGTTCTCTCTGACACTGCGTAGCTTCGCTGCGGAGTGCTGGAAGAATTGAAAAAAATATTTGAAAGCAGGTGCACGCGAAGTGACGTTGAAATTGTTAGTTGAGTTATGCACGTTACTATGAAATATTAATTAGCTAGGGAGGACGTGAAATATACGTGCAAACTGATCTTTGACCCTTCACTGAAAATGAGAAGTATTATTGTGTTCAACTTTAGAGTGTATTGAATATGCTCGGCTACTTGCTCCGAAACAGCATCTTTCTCGACATTGATTTAAATTCATATGATTACCAGCTTCAAATGATTTTATCCATCACTTCACGGACTTCACTACCGAATGTGGGTGAAATACCAAAACATATTAAAGCAGCTGCGAGGGGAGTGACGGCGAAAATATGCGTTGAATTATTTGTACGATTCCTTTGAATATTAATTTCCGAGAGAGAGGTGAAGGTCCCTCTCATCTGCCTTGAAAATTAATGGAATCGAATCACTAGAATCGGATCTTTCGAATCCTTTACTGACGAATTCCAGCAACGTAATTTATCTTTGATTGTAGACTGCCAAAGGAGAGATAAAGAATTCCGCGTATCTGAGATTACATTGAAATTTATTTACCGAAGCTGATCTGAGTTACTCGCCCTGTATTAAGTTGTTCGTTGGAATTGATTTATTTTATAAATTGCGTATACTTTTGGCCGTTCCGCATTTCTTTTTGCTAAGATAACTACAGTGAAAGTCGATACTTGCAACAAAGTAGTTGAGATTTTTAAAGGACACCGTGTTTTTCTCCTTGCGAAAAATGCTCTGGCATGCATCGGAAAGCATATTTATATATCATCAAATTCTTGTTGGCCGACAAAAAGCTAGTCCGCCGATTGGCCTCAGCCTCGTTTGTCGCTGTCCGCTAGGTTGAAGTATGACTGTCGGAACGGACAGGTCTTACTTGCCGGTAGGTTGGTCCGAAGTACCCGCAGTGACCTCCTGAAGAATAAGACGTTACCTCCTCGGTGAGCTACCGCTCTGACAGGTCGAAAAAGAGAAAAGAAACCATCAAGAGTATAAGTAAAGTGTATGTCGTAATTATGCCAAGCTGTGTGCTTTGCTCGAGGGTTACTTTTTGATATTATAATTAAGCGACGCTGGGGAAAAAAATAACAAAAATTATCAATTCAATTGCTTACAAAATTATTATTATTATTAATAACATCTTTGCCGATAACAGTTTAGAAGAATAATTTAAACACTGATATAGTCCGGCTAGAATTATACATTTTTTATCGTAAGAAAATAGGCACTATTCGCTAAGTTTATAATAATATGCCAAATTGGCAGGCTGCTCAAAAACTGAGAGCGACACACACCCATATTGAGATTCTCAGGAACATTATTATATTATGCTGGTCATGTCTGGTTCGATGTCATTACATGCAACGCGCGTGTATGTGTTCCATATAGAAGCGGAGTAGCCGCGTCGCGCACTCCCGACAAGGGTAATTGTTTCAATTAATTTCAACGCGTCCACCAGGCGCTTCGATCGAAGCGGCGTACAGTTATCCCGGATAATTTACGAGCTTTTTTCGGCTCCGGCGTTTGACACTCACGAGCGTAACAGCCTCTTGCCCAAACTCTCCTCTACCTACAATTTTAGTGTCGCCCGAATAATTGCTAATTATATACCTCCGCTTTCACGTGCTTTTCTCTTTCTTTTTTTTTTACGTAACCTCGATCCTATTATTCAATTACAAGTATTTTCCTGCTTAATCATAATAATAATAATTTCTGGCATTAAAATTCGATAGCGAAATCGATCATTCATGCTTCACGCGACAGTACATCGTTTACATTGGAATTTTTGGCTTTTTACGTGAAATCAAGGAATTCCTTTTTTGCCTTTGTGCAAGAAAAATTAAGGGACAGGTTCGGTCGAATTGGTGTAAAAAGGGTCAGCGTGCGTGATCGATCGATCATTGCGTAAATCGCTTCTTCTAAGATCGCTCGATCGATCGTTGCGCAAAGCGGTTTAACCGAGATCGCTCGATCTCACGAAATAAGCGTGGCGTCGAAAAGAAATTCTCGTCGAGTCCACGAATAGATCCGTTTTGTCACCCGCACCGACGACCTGTCACTCACCGCTCGATCTTCCTTCTCTCGGCAATTATGTCTCAGTCTCGCTCCACAACTATTCGTCTTTGGTTCCTCGGGTAAAAAAGAATCCCACCATGGGACCCATTTGCAACCCAATGGGCCCAATGGGACTTGGCCGCTGCTGTCTCCCTCCCGCGAAGCTGAAGAAATACTAAATGGCGATGAAGTAAAAAAATGATTTCATTTTTTTATAAAGATTTCTTAAAAACATGCCACATTTTTCCAAAAGTGATCAGGCTTCTTACTCTGGTTTTGTGTTTAGTTTTAAGTATATTTTATCTGTTAACAAACGTAATAAACCATCGGTCGAAAACACGGTCTCAAAACCTCAAGCCTTAATTTTCAGCGCCTCGATAACATCTCGCAAGGAGCCTCAAACCCAGAAGTCACAAAATCCCCACTCCACGAAGAACGAAAGAAAAAAAAATCGCCGAAGATTCTTATCGGATCCCACGGAAGGCAGATTAATGTGGATTCGAGCCCCAATCCTCGGCTGCGTGTACTGCGATCTTTTTCTTCCTGAAAAGTCACGAAGACGGTGAGCTTTTATTAGCCGTGTGATGGATCACTAATATGGGTCGTGTGCTCGTCTACCTGTGCCACACGCTAGAAGCGAAAGAATACGACGCCTGTCCTGTCTTCGTCTTCGAATCAAAGACATATATACACACACATGACCCGTGATGTGTGTACGAACCTCTATGATAGTATTGGTAGAATTGCTGGGCTGTACGCACAATAACACTACGAAAATACCGTGAAGCTACGAGAGCCAAAATAAAAAAAAGATACATCAAAAAGTCCGGAGCGAAGGAGCTCACACAGATTCTCGCGGATTCCCAGGCGATTACATCTGTACGAAGAGTTCTTGGGGCCTTTCACGGTGGCCATTGTGTCCCCATGCGCCACGGTGAACGAAAAAATTCGTATACACACAGCGGTGCGCGGCAGCGCGTTCCGCTTGGCACCGAGACACCCGGAGTCAATGGCACAAGCAACCCCCACGTGGTGCCGGGGTCGTTCGCGAGGGGTGAATGAAGATCTCAGGCACAAGCGCGCGAGGGGTGCACGCAGGGCGACGGCGCTGCCGAGAAAACGGAAGGGCAAGGATCGAGGGGTCCTGCAAAGGGCACAGAGAGAGAGAGGACGAATGCAGGGAAAGCCGAAGAGCGAACGGGACAGAAGAGAAGACGAAGCAGGTAGCCCTTTCTGTGGGAGGTGGGCCTGGCCGACCGCACTGCCAAACCGTCTACAAAACGTTTTATTTACGAACTTTTCGAGGGCTCGCCCAAACGCACCTTTTTAGTTTCTTTATCTTCGTTCGCTTCTTCTTCCTTGATTTCGGGGAAGCGGGAGAATGACCGAAAGTGAGATGGAAAGAGAGAGACGCGGAATGAAGTGTTCGAGCTTTGGAAGACTGATGGTTATAAAAAAGAGACGGAGAAAAAAAAAACGTCGATGTGCCATTCGAGTCGTCTGACCAATTTTTCCTCCCTCTCTTCACTCGTGACGTCGACCCTCATTGATTTCCTCCAAGACGTAGGGAATGACCATCTGGAGGGTTTGGTTTTGAGGCTCCGGCGCAAATGACACTCGAAATGACTTTCGCGACAAGTGCCATTGTACCCACCAGCACACACAGTCGCGGGGTTTGTACTGCGAGGATAGTTTCTCTCCTGGTTTCTCACAGTCTGACACAACCTGTGGGCCAGCCGCGTATCCATCTTGCGACGTACACCTTGCTGACGTTTCCTCTGTGCTCCGAGGAGCATCTATAAATCTGTGGTAGAGACAAGTGCCGAGATTCGATACATGGGAATATTTTTTGTGGTCCTTTTCGAATCGGGGAAACTTTATGAATTGGAAATTGGAAAGAGTGATTTTTAGTACTTTGTATTTTTATTGTTATCGGGATGATTCAATAGCATCATTTCGAATAATCCAATGATACACTGAGAAAAATTAGTAGTTGTGATTAGTGCAGTTACTAAAATATTGGTAGCTCTGACCAACGATTGGTCATCACAACTATTAATTTTTTTCAGTGTAAACTCTTATTTGAGCCAATGCAAAAGGACCTTAATTTTGTAATCCTCGCTCCGACGACGATATTCCAAAAAGCAGTCGAAAAAATCGTAACGAAAAAGCAGCCGCTGTTTCTCCGGTTTGTCGGGACTGCCATTAACAAGATCTCGTTGGGAATACGTGCGCGTCACGTCCTGTATCCGATAACCGCGCCGCCAGTGTCACTCGGTGCGGTGCGCTGCGCCCGCGACAGCAATTATCATTATTTTTAAAATCCTCGCTCCGCAGCGTCGATGCAACTCGGGGAGGGAATGAAGGATGCGAGGTCGGCGAGTACCGCAGGCATCTTCGACGCTGCTGCTGCTGTTGCCGTTGCGTCTGTCGTGTATTCGACGACTCGTTTCTTGCCGAGACGCGAGGAGAGAAAAAAAAATGAAAAAGAAAGGTACGAACGACGAAATGCACTTGTCTTCTTCGTCTTCTTTCGCCTCGTTCGATCACTCGCGAAAAGCTCGGAATCTCGGGGATGCGGCGTCGATCGATTATATTCCTGTCTTTCCGATACGGCTTCGCGACTCACCTTCGGCCAAACCCGACCGCGCATTCACCGTACGTTCCTTTCACGGGCGCCTCGTACGCGCCTCTTATAGGCGGAGTATCGTTTCCGATGCCCTCTCATCTCGCGTTTCTTTCATTCGTCCCGCCGTAATTGACGATAATTGCTTGCACGCGCAGACTCGCCGCGAGTCGTGCGCGCGCACGCGGGGACTTGATTCGAGAACTTTTGCTCACCCGCTGCGGGATTGTCGCGCGCGGCTTCGCGCAGCAGGTGAATTGCGACCAAATTGCGGCGGTAACTTCGAACGCCTGTATTACATGTTTGCAACACTTTTCACTTCATTTGTTGCAACCGCAGCCTGTACTTGCGTCTCAATAACCACCTTCGCGTGACACGCGGATTTCAAGTATTAACACCGAGCCGAGTAACCTGAAAAAAAGTGGAAATAATCAGAAACTTATGTAATTACATATTATTTTAATATTTGCAGATCAAACAGTGTTGCAAAATGTTAAATCGACCATCGAGTTCCCACTTCAAGACCTTTTAATTTTTTATAATTTCCGAGTTACCCACATTCTGATTTCATTACCCACATTCTGATCTTAAAAACGTTTTTTTTTTACGTTTTTTTTTTTTAAAGTGGAAATAATCAGAAACTTATGTAATAATATATTATTTTATTATTTGCGGATCAAACAGTGTTGCAAAATGTTAAATCGAGCATCGAATTCCCACTTCAAGACCTTTTAATTTTTATAATTTCCGAGTTACCCACATTCTGATTTCTTAAAAACCTTTTTTTTATGAACCGTAAAAAGTGTAAAAAACATTGTTTACACTTTTTATGTTTAGGTTTTTAATTAATTGAAATGATTGAGTTCTTCGGTCGGAATAGATTTTTTACAATTATAACTGATTCGTAAATATAATCGCTTGGGAGAAATGTCATTTTCCCATTTCCCCAAGGGCCCTTTTTGAGCCAGGACGAACGACAGTCGGCGAGACGACGGATCGCGGAGAGGTGGAGAATAGCTCCGCGAGAGCAAACCGAAGCACCGGTTTTCCTCCGAGTCTCGATCACGTCCGTGGGAGAGCTCACGAATCCCGATCGATCCGCAAGAGTCCGCCGCACGCTTGGGAATGGCCTCGCTCCTCGTAAATCGTCCGCGACGGGCTGATTTACGGGTGAGCCCGAGAAGTCGCGCGCTGCCCATGCGGTCGGCCCGTGTCGCTCTTTCGCTTCTGATATTTTCGCACGTCTTCGCGTCACCCTTCTCGCGCTTTCATCTCACTTCCGTTTGACCCATACTCCGGCTGTCCTCGCCTATAATAAAGATTCCCAAGGATCTCTAAGGCGGTTTCGCTACCGCGAAAAGCAATTAACGATTACGGGCGTTCCCGGCTCGATCTTTCGATTCTGGGACACTCGGGATCGATCGATTTATGCTTTAACGATCTGGATTCGCGTCCGCGCCCGACCGGTCGTTTCATATACCACGGGGACTCGTATTAAAGTTGGCGCGTCGTCGTATGATCATAATTGCATGTTTGTTTCGATGAATAAGCTGCGAAATCGACGATTAACAAGTATGTGGCAAGCGCGCAGGGAGGAGACGTGGAAATTAATTTTTCGATACTTATGATACGTATGTATGTATATGTAACCGATTTTTTTCTCGTTTTTTCAGAAGAGTAGCCATTTTGTGCACACCTTGCTGACGCAGGAGTTATCCTTTTGACAGGAGAAATCGGTACAAAACCGGGCTTATTTTACGTCATTGCCGACATTCGATACCGATCCTCGACGTACGATGATTTAGTGCACGAGAAAAAGAGGCTGCAAACGATCAGATATAGTAGCATGAAATTCTGTTTTAATTTTACAATATCCCAAGTTTGAAGAGTTTGAATTTAGATTGAAATACTTGGAGTCAGTATAGAAATCGGTAATCATTGAAAATCTCAAAAACAAAGCTTGTCATAATTATATATGATTTATTTAATTCGTACGTACCTGAAGACGTGATTTCTGGAGTTTGATTTAACAATATTAAGTTTTTCGTCCGAAGATCTTGGTTATTGCGGAGAAATCGGTACGCCCAGGCTTTTTACGTCATTTTAAATATTCGATAACGATCGGCAGCCCGAAGTGGTTAGCCAGCGGAGGAAAAATTCGGCACGACACGCGGCTCACACGAGACCGTGGAAAAATGAGGCTCGATCGCGCGCGCTCCGAACCGAATATGAGAGATCGGCGAATGCGCGCAAAAGCGAAATCGGTTCTCGGATCTCGGCTACCGAGTTTACGGTGTATATTTTACCGACGACGGTGTCCGTGCTCTCTTAGCTTCTGGCGCCTGCGCCGGTTTGTAAACGTGATAGTCGTGTGCGAACTGATCGAGGTATGTGATAACGATCGGGAGGCGTTCAAGGACGCAACCTGCAAGAGGAGCCCGAAGCAGCCTCTTCGACCAGCACTTTATATATCGATTATGGGTATTGAAAGGCGTTGCCTCTGGTTATTTGAGCTAGATACTGGCCACCTTTGCTTACAAATAACTCTACGCCTGATTCTAATTTTTTAGAAGAATTTTCTATGCACAAATCATAAAAATAATCTTAAATTCTGCCAAACGATTTTATTGGTCGTTTTTATTTAATTCCAGTCTTCGTTAATATCAAGGATTTTTTTTACAAAATTAACATTGCTCCATTTCTATTCATCAGGCACACAGGCATTCAAATAGCGAGACAGTCAGACATTCAAAGACCTCGAAAAAAATTGTTAAATTTGTGCACATCGAAGATCGTTCTGGAAAAGCACACTGAGAACAAAAAATTGCTAAATCCAACAAATCCTGCGGTTGCGCGCGGCGAAATAAATATTTTGCAGATTGGACAAAATATTCGGCAATGCTAATCGAGAATCACCAGTTCCCAGGTGCGGTTGGCCGACGTACATAGGTCTTCCGACAGTCGGCCGTACGTTGGCAGCGAGTCGGTAACCGACGTTCGGTTCCCGACACTGCGCCGGCGTCGGTCAAACAGTCGTTACAAAGTCGGGCCGACCTTGCACCGACGACGTCGCGCTACCGGCGCTGTGCCGATGTAGGATCCTAACCTCACTCTCGCTGTGCCGGCATGCCAGCACTGACGCAGTGTCGAAGAAACATCGTTCGTTGACATTTTTTAAATATTCGAGTGATGTGTGAATAAATGACCGACACTACGATGGCAGATAAAAAAAAATCATATTACCATGTAAAAAAATCTCGTCGTCTAAATATTGAGGGGAAAAAAGTGTTTATTGACGAACATGACTCAGCGACAGTGAGTGACGAGTTTGGAACTGCGAATACAGATTTAGCCAGCAATTCAAATTTCAGTGTAACAATAAGTGCAAGTTCACGAAGTTCAATTTCCGAGGGGTCGGGCGACCATTCAGAAATTCAAGAAATTCCCGCAGAAGCCAGAGACGTCGAGGATGTTTCAGCAACCCTGACAATGCGTGAGAAAATTCGTATATGGGCGTTAACGAATATCCAAACCTTGACAAATAAATGCATCAGTGAGTTATTAGATGTTTTAAGGAGTGAAGGTCACACGGACCTCCCTCGCAGGGCAGAGACACTTCTCGATACAACGCACAAGCGACCAACGCAATCCATGCTATCGAAGCGCGGCGTCGACGGGAGATATATTTACTTAGGAATCGAAGAAGCTCTAAAAAAAAGAATTGATGATCGCATTTATAAAAGCGAAAGAGTCAGAATCCTCGTTAACACTGACGGAATCCCAGTATTTAACAGTTCGCGAAAACAATTCTGGCCGATTTTAATCCAAATTTTCGATGCAAACTACCACTGCAGTCCAGCTATCGTTGCCCTCTATTTCGGAGACGCTAAGCCAGCATCCAGTTGTGAATTTTTAAAAGATTTTGTACAGGAGGCAGCAGCATTGACAAATAACGGAATTGTTATTGGCACAACGCGATACGCATTCGAAGTTGCAGCGTTTGTGTGTGACACGCCGGCTAGAGCATTTATAAAATGTTGCAAGGCTCACAATGCATTTTACGGTTGTGAAAGATGCGAAACTAGAGGAATCACAACTGGAAAGAATAAACGAGTTTATCCGGAAACGGATGCTGCTCTCCGGACACACGAGTCATTTCAGAGTCAAAAGCAGTCAGCTCATCATCACGAAAACGAATATTCTGCTCTATTGGAAATACCAAACTTTGATGTGATAAGTGGAGTTATACTCGATTACATGCATTTACTATGTATCGGTATAATGCGTAGCTTGTTTGAAAAGTGGTTCGGCGTGGGTAAAAATATGGCTCGAATTAAGAGATCCAAGCGAAAAATTCTAAGAGAGACACTACGAGAGATTTCACGTTCAGTCCCCTGCGACTTTCAACGGAAAGAGTACGACCTTGAAGATTGGATGAACTGGAAAGCCACACAGTTCCGATTTTTTCTTTTTTATCCGAGTGCTGTTGTTTTACGAGAAATCTTATCGCCCGAACGTTACAAGCACTTTTTATTACTATTCGTAGCCTGCAGGGTACTCAGTTCAGAAAATGCTACTAAGTACACATCTTATGCCAAAGATTTACTGAGAAAATTCTTTCTTTTAATGCCAACATACTACGGAAGCGAGTCCCAAACAATGAATTTCCACAATTTGATTCATCTAGCAGATGATGTGAAATACATGCAGTCGCCTTTGAGTACTTTCTCGGCATTTCCATTTGAAAATGAATTGGGAAAAATAAAAAAATTGATTCGCGCTCCCAAAAATCCGCTGACGCAGGTAGTAAACCGTTTAGCCGAACTAGACGCGCTGCCAGATTTTCTTATGCGACCTCGCGACACAATCGGCAGCTTCACGTTCGATAAGGAGACCACAGAATCGGGTTTAAAAATTAAGAAAATTGAAATAAAAAATGTAACTGTCAGTGCGTCTCGGCCTAATAATCTTGTTCTCCTAAATTGTGGCAGTATCATTAGAATAAAAGAAATAATCACTGCAAAACGTACAGACGTACAAGTAAGTGATCTCGCGATACAAGGTTACTTAATAAATAAAAAGGGAGACGCATTCGAATACCCACAAAAATCATCGGATTTCGGAATTTTTCGGATAGGAAAAACGAATAAAACACTCATTAAATATTCTGGTTCTGACTTCAAACAAAAATGTATTTATTTAAAAGTTGACGATAAAAAATATGCGGTGACTCTACTTCATTAAAAAAATGATGAAGTTGCTGCTGTGAACGCGAGGCGACCGTTTCCCGGCGAGGCGATGGCGAGGAGACAGACGCGAGGAAAACATTTGAATACGGGAATAAAATCCGCCGACTTGTGTGAGCGAACCGACGACGTGCTGTTTATCTGTCGGTCGCTGTGTCCAGAGGACGTCGCGCCTGACCTTGAGCGAGTACTGTCGTGGATTCGATCGACTTTGTTTCGGTGAGAGAGGCGACGCCTC